>JBBBVM010000025.1:6503722-7703722 GCA_037355625.1 Petunia x hybrida | reverse complement strand
AAACCTATTAAGTTTCAAAGATATATTTCAAAACGGCTATCATATTGAGACAAAAACTGATGGAAAGATCGAATATTTTTATATTAGTACAATGATGTACGGTGAAAAATATGTGCTTGAAAAGCTCCCCGCTCTTTCCTTTGGCTTGTACTACACAAATATTGACAGAGTTGAATCACAATTCATAGTTAACAAAATGCTTACTAAATCAAATGATTTTATTATTTGGCATGACCGGTAGGGCCATCGATTATAACATGATGCGCAATATAAGTGAGAATTCACATGGGCACATATTGAAGAACCAAAAGATTCTCCAATTTAACGAATTACCTTGTGCTACCTGTTCTCAAGGAAAATTAATTACTAGAGTAACTAACGTTGAAATCAGGATCCCCGCATTTCTGAAACGTATACTTGGTGTTATATGTGGGCCCATACACTTCCATGTGAACCATTTAAATATTTTATGGTTTTAGTATTGCATCTACAAGATGGTCACATGTGTGCTTATTATCAACTCGCAATATGGTTTAGCGAGGTTGCTTGCTCAAATAATAAGATTGAGAGCATAATTTTCAATTATGCTGAAAATTATGCTATTAAAACAATTCGTCTTGATAATCCTGTTGAGTTTATATCTCAAGCATTTAATGATTATTGTACATCGACTGAGATTACAGTTAAACATCCTGTTGCTCATTTTCATACCCAAAATTGTCTAGCAGAATGATTTCTCAAAAGCCTCCAGTTAATGGCTAGACCAATGGTTATGAGAACAAAAATACCCATTTCAGTGTAGGGACATGCTATTTTGCATGTGGCAGCTCTTGCATGGATCAGGCCGACAAGTTATCATAAATTCTTTCCATTACAATTGGCTTTTGGTTAGGAGCCAAATATTTCTTATCTTAAAATTTTTAGATGTGCGATATATGTGCCAATTGCTCCACCACAACACACAAAGATGAGACCCAAAATAAGGTTGGAGTCCTTGGGGATATCTGTTGGCTATGAATCTCAATCTAATATTATGTATCTTGAGCCCATGACAGGAGATTTATTATAACAAGATTTGCTGACAGTTATTTTGATGAATCAGTTTTCCCAATATAATGGGAGATAATAAGCAGCTGGAAAAAAATAGATTGGAATACGTTAACACTATCTCATTTAGATCTTCGTACAAATCAATGTAAACTTGAAGTTCAAAAGATAGTGTATTTGCAAAATATTGCAAATTAACTATCATGTGCATTCACTGACCTACCAAGGGTAACATAATCCCATCCAGCTGCAAATGCTCTAATTAAAGTTGATAACTCGGTAGGGCAATCTATTTGTGCAAGTGACTCTAAGGCACGCCTAATGCGCGGTAGACCACCCGATTCAAAAGATAAAAATCTTCGAAAAAGAAAAGGAGCAAAATGATCAAAGCAATCACCCTACGAGGTAATTGCTCAAAATGAGAATAGAGACATAACAACTTATAAGACCTCTTTAGGAGAGGGTCGGGTACCTGAAAATAATGAAATTGAGGAGATCTTATAAGTTATGTCTATACGAAAAAATTCTAGAACTGGAATAACATTGTTGTCGGCAACATTTCTGCATATAATGTTGCTATTGAGATAATGCAACAAAATGAGGATCTTGAATCAAACTCTGTCAATGAATGTAGACAGAGAAATAATTGATCGAAATGGAAAGGTGAAATTTAAGCAAAATTATCTTCTCTTGAAAAACATGAAGCTTTCAGATCAATAGTCCGAACACATAAAGGTGTAAAGTCAGTGGGGGTACAAATAGGTATTTGTGCGAAAACGAAATGAGAAAAATAAAGTTGTTAGATATGAAACACGAATTGTGGCACAAGGATTTTTGCAAAGACCTGACATTGATCATATGGAGACATATTATCGTGTGGTAGATACAATTACTTTTAGTTACCTTGTATGTCTGGCAGTACGCACAAGAAAAGCTTAAGATGCATCTAATGGATATTGTCACAGCCTATTTATAAGGCTCACTATGCAACGAAATTTTTATGAAACCCCTAAATGATTCCAAATGCCTGAAGCATTTAAAGATTTTCGATAAGCTTGTTCAATAAAGTTCTAGAAAATCTTATACGAATTAAAACAATCGGGTTCTATATGGTATAATCGCCTTAGAGACATACCTATTGAAAGAAGGATACAAAAATGATCCAATTTGCCTTGTATCTGAAAATGTCTGGATCTGAAATTGTCATAATAGTAGTATAAGTTGATGACTTGAATATTATTGAAACTCATGAAGCACTTTCAAATACTATGGAGAGTTTGAAGAAAGATCTTGAAATGAAAGACATTGGAAAAACTATTTTTGTCTTGAATATTATGGAGTGTTTGAAGAAAGAGCCTGAAATGAAAGACCTTGGAAAAACTATTTTTTGTCTTGAATATTATGGAAACTCATGAAGCACTCTCAAATACTATGGAGTGTTTGAAGAAAGAGTTTGAAATGAAAGACCATGTGATGACTATTTTTTGTCTTGGTCTACAAATTGAACATTTGAAAAAAAAGAAATATTTATCAATCAATCAACATATACTGAAGAGATTCTTAAGAGATTTTCCAAAAATAAATCACATCCGTTGAGCACCCAAATGGTTCTGAGGTCAGTTGATGTAAATAAAGATTCATCCCAACCTTGTGAAAATGATGAAGAATTTTTTAGGTGATGAAATACCATATCTTAGTGCAATTGGTGCACTGATGTATTGGTATTTGGCTAGTTTACCTATAATTTGAGGTATTTTTACCATGTTATGATAGTTAATTTAAGAGTCGATATGCAAAATTATCAAGAGTTGATACTAATTGAGTTGTTCGATGTTGTAGGACTTGAACATAGTGAATTAAGCAAGAAAGTGCAAGTTTTGGAGTTAAAAGTGAAGATATTAAAGATTTCAAGTGATTCGTGTGCCACGCGAGTGACACGGGAAGAAAATAGAGTCTTGCTTAGGAGTGGAGAAAAAAATTCAGCGCATATAGGCCAAATACGCGAGCACCACGTGAGCTGAATTGCCTGAAGAAATTGGGTCCGCGTGACACGCGGGCGCCACGCGGAGCATAAATTTGTGGGCGAAAATAATAGGACTTTTTGATACTTTTTCTTATTTTTTGGGTATAAAAGCTTCTCTTACCTCCCTTATGAATTTTACACTTGGAAAGAAGCAAAAGGGGGCTAGAGCTTTGGAGACTTCAAGAACAGAGTTTTTCCTAAATTCTTCCTTACTTTTTGTAATTTAATTATTCATGAATTACATTGACATGATCATCATGAATATGAGTGGCTAATTCACCAATTCTATGGTTGATTGAACCACTCCACTACTTATGTATTATGAATATTTATCTTAATGAATGAAATTTATGAATTCTTCCTATCTAAGTGGTTATGTTTTGATTGCTATTAATTGGAAGAGCCCCCAATTGATTGTTCCTATTATTTTTGTGTGTCTATGGATAGATTCATATGTTTGGGTTAAACACTTAGCAATATTTCAACCTAAAACCAATGTACTACTTAGGTTGTCAATAAGGTGATTTGTGACCATTGATCCTGATTGTGAACTATACTTGTAGTCCTATGTATCTTCATTAATTAATTATAAAATTGATTAGTGAAAGTTACAACTATTACATGAGAGTGAATAGTTGTGAATTTTGAGCAAGTGTTCAATAGGAAGTACCAAGTTGAATTTGTTAAAGCATTATTCTAACACATAGGTAGGAGTTGGATAGATCAATCCTAGGCTTTTAAATCTTTCTTAATTTATTTCTTAATAATTTACTATTTACTTTTGTTACATTGAAACTATCATACAAATACAAACCTTCAAAGTTAATTGGTTAGTTAAGTTAGTTTGATTAGCAACTAGATTTCGAGTGTTCTCTGTGGGATTCGACCTCGGGACTTTAAGTACCAAGCTATATTTGCCGCGATCAACCACTTAGTCCCTTTTTATAGGGCGTAGTTGGGCGTGATCAAATTTTGGCGCCGTTGCCGGGGAACACTGTGCTATTTTAGTTGTTAAAATAGCTAGTTTTATTTCTCAATTGACTTCACTTTTGTCATCTTGAACTAACTCTTTGGAATTTGTGTGATTCAGGTATATGCGAAAGACAAGATCTCAGTCTGCAGAGTTGAAACCGTTTGATCTAGAAATTGAGAGGACATTCCACGCCTTGAGAAAAGGCAAATAATGTTGACAATACACTTAAAAAGTCAGAAACCAAAGAAATTGAGATGGCTGAAGATTTGGCACTTAATGCTTTTGCTCAGCCTGTGGTTGGAAACTTGGCTTCTACTATTTAGCTTCTGGAATTTAAAGCTGAGAGTTTTTACATCACCCAAACTATGGTCAGTCTGTTGTCCAACGCTGGAATTTTCGCGGGTAAATCTACTGACGATCCTCAGAAGCATTTGAAAAAGTTCATGAGGGTATGTGAAACTCAGAAGCATGCTCGAGTTCCGGCTGAGGTCGTGTGGATGTTATTCTTGTTCTCTTTGACGGATGATGCTAGTGACTGGTTCGATTCTTTGCCAGTCAATTCTATAACTTCGTGGGATGAGTTGGTGATCAAGTTTATGAAGAAATTTTTCCCACCAAACAAAACTGTGAAGATGGTTGACGAGATACTCATGTTCAGGCAGAACCCGCTCGAGACCTTTCCAGAAGCCTAGAAGAGGTTCAAGGGTTGCTTGCGAAAGTGTCCCCATCATGGAATTCCTGATCAAATGTTGGGACAAAGAATTTACATAGGCATGAGTGATCAAATTAAGGGCAATCTAGATGCAACAGCTGGAGGAGCATTCTTGAGTAAAATGTTTACTGAAGCAAAGGTTCTACACAATGTGATGGCTCAAAATTCAGGCTGGTTGACTAGAGACGCATCTACTAGCTCAGGTTCAAAGGTTATAATTGCTGGAATTGATCATGGGGTTGAAGAACAAATGTCAAAGCTGCAAACTACGCTAGATGTGGCCCTAAAACAATTGAATGAGAACATGTTGAAGCCTGTTAACCAAGTGGACACACTCAATCCCGGTAATTTTGTGGACTCTGATTTATTGGGCTATACTGAAGACGTGAATTTTCTTAATTATGGGCAGAGACATCAATACAATCAGTAGGGTCCAGTTAGGCAGGCACAACAACCAGTTCCATACAACACTGCCAGACCACAGGGTCAACCAATTCCTTACTTGAGATAGACATCTTACAATAATCAGCAGCAAATGGTGTTACCTACGTAGCAGGCTAATGACATAGCTGAGATTAAGAGCATGGTGCAGTCTATGATGAGAGTAAATAAAAAATTGCAAGATCAAGTAACAGCCCATGACACTGCCATTAGGGAATAAAGACTAAGTTGGGACAACTAGCCATTGCTTAAATCAATAGACCTCAGGGTGCCTTACCAGGAGATACAGTGGTGAATGCAAATGATGCAAATTCTAATCAATTGATGGCAGTTAGCTTGAGGAATGGTAGAGATTTACATAAAGATCAAGAATTGGCTAAGGGAGCAGTGCTTAGTGTGCCAATAGTTGACCCTGTGGATGTTCCAGCTAAAGTTGCTGACAAAGAAGAAGCTGAAAACGAGACTACACCTGACCCTGTGGCTAAGCCGGCTAAAAAGGTAAGTGAAGAGGTAAGTTTAAAGCATAAGACACCACTACCCCCCTTATCCCCAAAGGCTCGTAAAACAACAAAAAGAAAGCCAGTATAAGAAATTCATTGATATGCTTAAGCAATTACACGTTAACATTCCTTTACTTGAAGCAATTAGAGATGTGCCTGGTTATGCTAAAATGATGAAAGATCTGTCGTCTAGAAAGTTTGATTTTCAGGATTTGGCTAGTCACTCTGACTCACACTTGTAGTGCTGTGGTGACTAAGTCGGTGGCTCAAAAGCTGGCAGGCCCAAGTAGTTTTACTGTACCTTGCATGATTGGTAAGCACACTTTTGCTAGAGCCTTACTTGATTTAAGAGCTAGTATAAATTTGATGCCTCTGTCTATCTTTAAAAAGCTTGGTATTGGTTGAGCTAGACCCACCTCTATGAGTCTTCAGCTAGCTGATAGGAGTGTCAAGAGGCCTGCATGAATTTTAGATGATGTACTTGTGCAAGTAGATAAATTTATATTCCCTGCAGACTTTTTAATTCTTAATTGTGCAGTTGATGAGGAGACTCCCATTATTTTAGGGAGGCCATTCCTTGCTACGGGGAATGCTATTATAGACTGTGAGGCTGGTGAGATGAAGATGAGTTTGAATGACGAGGAGGTGACTTTTAATGTCCAAAAATCCATGAAGAGACCTAGTGAGTTTGCTAATTGTTCCATGGCTAATGTCTTAGACGTGGATGACTTTGAGGAGGATGAATCCTACTATCTCAATGACCCATTTGAGGATTGTCTAATGAATATGGACATCCTTAATGGCGAGAAATGGGAGGAAACAGTACTGACCCTAGAAAGGCACGTGTTTTGGCATAGAGAACCACGATTTGGTCCACTTGATCTAATAGGATAGTGTCATCTGCAAAAACATCTATAGAGGAGCCCCCTCAGTTGGAGCTCAAACCATTGCATGAGCACCTCAAATATATTTTCTTGGGACCTAACTCTACCTTGCCTGTTATTATTTTATCTACTTGTCAGTTGTGCAGGTAGAAAGGTTAATGCAGGTTTTGAAGGAGAGCAAACAGGCGATTGGATGGACTATTGCTGACATCAAGGGAATAAGCCCAGCTTTTTGCATGCACAAAATTCTGTTGGAGGAGGGTGCCAAACCTTCAATAGAGCATCAAAGGAGGCTGGTCCCGAACATGAAAGAGTAGTCAAGAAAGAAATAATAAAGTGGCTAGATGCAGGTATTATTTTTGCAATTTCTGATAGTCAATGGGTAAGTCCAGTCCAGTGTGTGCCAAAGAAAGGTGGAATGACTGTGGTTAAAAATGAGAATAATGATCTAACCCCCACTAGAACTGTAACTGGATGGCGAATTTGTATGGACTATAGAAATTTAAATAAAGCCACTAGGAAAGATCACTTCCCTTTCCCTTTATTGATCAGATGCTTGACAGATTGGCAGGGAAGTCCCATTTTTGCTTCTTAGATGGTTATTCAGGGTATAACCAGATTCACATTGCCCTTGAGGACCAAGAAAAAACTACCTTCACATGCCCTTATGGCACCTTTGCTTTTCGAAGGATGCCCTTTGGTTTGTGTAATGCGCCATCCACCTTTCAAAGGTGCATGATGACTATTTTTACGGACATGGTGGAGGATATTATGGAAGTATTTATGGATGACTTTTCTGTGGTAGGTAACTCTTTTGATGAATGTCTAATTAATTTAGAGAGAGTTTTGAAAAGGTGTATTGAAACTAATCCTGTGCTTAACTGGGAGAAGTGTCATTTTATGGTGCAAGAGTGGATAGTCTTAAGACACCAAGTGTCAAGTAGGGGGATTGAGATTGATAAAGCCAAAGTAAGGTGATTAAGGAGTTTCCTGAGCCCACTTCAGTGAGGGAAATTCGTAGCTTTTTAGGCCATGCTGGTTTCTATATGAGGTTCATTAAGGACTTCTCTAAGATCTCTCATCCCTTATGTAAATTGCTTGAAAATGATCACCCCTTTGTTTTTTCTGATGAGTGCGGGTTAGCTTTCAAGGAGCTAAAGGAGAGGTTGGTGTCAGCACCAATCATTGTAGAACCTAATTGGGAGGAGCCATTTGAGTTGATGTGTGACGCAAGTGACTATGTTGTGGGTGCAGTGCTTGGGCAAAGGACAAATAAAATAATGCACCCAGTCTACTATGGCAGTCGCACGCTAAATGGAGCACAATTAAATTACACTACTACTGAGAAGGAGATGCTAGCTCCTTTGACAAGTTCCGTTCCTGCCTACTTGGTTCAAAGGTGGTGGTGTACACAGATGATGGTGCGATCCGGTATCTAGTTTAGAAAAAGGACTCCAAACCTCGTTTGATACGGTGGGTGTTGCTATTACAAGAGTTCGATTTGGAGATCCGTGATCGTAAAGGTACTGAGAACCAAGTTGCAGACCATCTATCTAGACTTAAAGGAGCTGAGAAGCGAGTTGATGAAGGTGAGATTTGGGAAAAATTTTCGGATGAGTAGTTATTGGCTACTACTCTAGAAGAAATTCCATGGTATGCTGATATTGCAAATTATTTGGTAAGTGAAATAATTCCTCATGACTTTGACTTTGCGAAAAGGAAAAGGTTCTTGTATGAATGTAGATCTTATTTCTGGGATGAACCTTATTTGTTTAAGATATGTGTTGATAACATGATCCGGAGATGTGTTCCCGAGATGGAGCAATCTTCCATTTTGCAGGCATGTCACTCTTCATCCTATGGAGGACATTTTAGAGGGACTCGGACAGCTGCTAAGGTATTGGAAGCAGACTTCTTTTGGCCTACCTTATTCAAGGACGCTAACATTTGGGTTCGGGTTTGTGATGAGTGCTAGAGGACTGGCAATATCTCTTGTCTTCATGAGATGCCTATAAAAACAATCTTGGAGGTTGAGGTACTTGAAGTATGGGGAATAGATTTTATGGGTCAATTTGTTAGCTCATATAGGAACAAGTACATACTTGTAGCAGTCGATTACGTCTCAAAGTGGGTCGAGGCTGTTGCTCTCCCCACTAATGACGCCAAATGAGTACTCAATTCTTTAAAAGGAATATCTTCTCTAGATTTGGTGCTCCTCGGGCTATCATTAGTGATGGGGAAAGTCATTTTGCAACCAAGTGTTCAAAAGGTTATTAGAAAAGTATGGAGTTCATCA
The DNA here is from genome assembly GCA_037355625.1 of Petunia x hybrida. Classification (NCBI taxonomy): domain Eukaryota; kingdom Viridiplantae; phylum Streptophyta; class Magnoliopsida; order Solanales; family Solanaceae; genus Petunia; species Petunia x hybrida. Next base: position 7,694,846 of record JBBBVM010000025.1, on the reverse strand, counting down.
TAAAGTTGCAACACCTTTCCACCCGCATACCAGTGGGCAAGTTGAGGTCTCAAATAGAGAGATTAAAAGTGTAGTTCAAAAGACTGTAAATGCTACCAGGACTAATTGGGAGAGGAAACTGGATGACGCTTTATGGGCTTATAGGACTGCTTACAAGACACCTATAGGCATGACGCCTTACAAGATGGTCTTCGGGAAGGCATGCCACCTGCCTGTGGAGTTAGAGCATAGAGCTTTGTGGGGCTCTTAGGAGAGTAAATTTGAGTTATGACTCTGCAGCCTTTAGCAGGATCAATAAGTTGCATGAACTTGAGGAGAGACGCAAGTAGCACCTCATGGAGCTGTGGAAGTGGAGACGGAGGATGGTTCAAGACGATTTAAGGTAAATTGGCAAAGGTTAAAGAGTTACTATGGAATGGACGAAGAGGTCAAGGTGATCTTTGTCTTGTACTTTTACGAGTGATTGAAGCTTGCATAATTTCATGCCACGACTATAACTAAGGCGCTTCTCGGGAGGCAACCCATGTCTGTATCTATAAACAAAAATAAAATAATAAAAAAAATACAAAAAGAGTCGTGCCACGACATTAAATAAGGCGCTGCATGGGAGGCAACCCACAATTTTAGTTTGTATTTATCGTTTTACTAATTTTTATTCTAATTTAGGAAATTAATATTTGATTGAGTTTTGTAGGATTAATTGACAGTTGCAAAGTTTGTGGAACTTGCGAAGTGAACCAAGATGAGCAAGCTGAAAAATGGCATAAAACGAGGTGAGTAATTGTGGAAAAAAAGGGAAGGAACTAGAGCTCGTGGCACGCTAGTACCACGCGAAATCTTGGCCTGAGGCTCGTTTCAGTCTCGTGCCACGAGAATAGCGCGAGCAGTTTTTAAGGGAAAAAAAAAAGATGTACAGCTCATGGAGCCTTAAGGACAAGCCCACCATGTGAAATTCAGGTAAGTATTTTTAATTTTTTTACCCGCCCCATCCCCACATAACCCGACCCATTTCTCACTAAACAAAATAACACACTAAAAAAACCGTTGCCCAAATTTCCCCTTCTCCCCCTAACTCAGTCACGTAAAACTCATTCCCCAATCGTCACAACCACTCCTAGCAACGCTGCTATCGCACGCCACCGCCACCAACCGTCGACGTCCAGGTTTGCTCTCTCTCTCTTTCTCTCTCCTCCCTCACCTCTTTTTTCTTTTTCTCGTTGTCTTTCTCTCTCTCTCTTCTGTTGTTCTGCTTTGTCCCGCCACCCCTTAATCCCGTCCCCCTGTCTCGCTACCCCTTAATCCCGTCGGAACCCTAAGTGTTTTCCCCACCAGACCAGGTGATTAAAAAAAATAATGAACAATTGGCAGTTTAATTCAAACTTGTAATACATTAAAAAAATGGAATGAGAAGGTGAAGGAGCAGTAAGCTCACAATTCGTGTATGGTTGCTTGTAGACCTTTCGGGTTTGTTACTGCATTAGCTGCTATTCTTGGCATTTTTGTTGATGTTTATTTCACTTATGCCGGTGAACCACTGTTAGCTATGTTTTAGCCGTGGTTTATTGATTGGATGTGAGGTGTACGATGATACTGTGCATATTTGTGGACTGATTCCTGGGACATTACTGATCGTGTTATGGAAGTCCGACTATTTTTGTATCCTTACTGGTAAGTTGACAAGAAGCTGATTATGATTTAAGTGAGGGGAAGTTTGATATACCCTCGTGTTTGTCTTATATTGGTTAGTTGTTTCAATAACTGATCTACAGTTGTGCGTATTGCTCGGTTGACCTGTGGATTGTCCTACTCCTATCATGATTACCATGATACTGGTACTTGTCTGTAGTATATGATATTTGGAATTGATATGTGATTGATGTGTTTAAACTCTAAGTGTGGGGTCATAACAATGTCTTACTCTCGTGTGATTTCTTTTAACAGACTGGTTGGTGTGTTATGCCTTATGTGCGAAGTTAACTTGTTACTTTTTGGTGCTATTCTGCTTTATTACTTAGTTGTGTTATCTTTGGTTATAGGAGTTGACTACAATGGGACGTGTTAGAAAGAATATTGGGCAGGAGAAGCAAACTGATTCGAAGCAACAACTTGGGGCTAGGCGGCGCAAAATAGTTTCTCACACAGTTTGGCGTGATGATCAGGCCAAAGCAGATTATAAAGAGATTTGTGGTAAGAGTGTGTTGAATGAACCACCTATTGATATTGAGCTATGTAGGAGAAAATTCCCATATGTGCTAGAGGAGATTGAGCGGAGACAGTGGACTGTATTACTAGCTGGGTTTGGTAAGGCCAATGCATCTTGGGTTCGTGAGCTTCTGGCAAATTGGAGGATGGATATTGATAATGTGGTGAATGTTCGTGGCAAAATGGTTGACTTATCCCCTGACAAGCTGAATAAGTTTCTAGGCTCCCACATGTTGATAGAGCTGAACTTTAGGCTATTGAGGATGCACCAGACTTTGATAATATCAGATGTATCATATGTGATGATAATCCGAAGTCTAAGTGGAAGGCAAGTGCAGGGTCTACCCATAACTCTTTGACTTTCAAGTATTTCTCTAAGAAAACAAGAGTTTATCTGGGATTTGTTTGCCTGCGTTTAATTCCCTATGAGTATATGACAGACATACGCTTTGAGAGGGTTATTGGCACCGATGCTTTGATGAAAAGATTAATATTAATGTGGGTTATTTGATGTTTCGGGAGTTGCAGCACACTCGTACGAATATGTAGTGGCGCTTGTTCTTTCCTAACACTTTGACAAAATATTTGAGGTCGTTGAAGGTACAAGTTGATGATGGAGACCAAAAGAAGGTAGAAACTCCAAAAAAGGTTGATATCACAAATGTCAAGAGCCCGGATGAAGATAGAGCAGAGAAGCTATCCTATAAGCGGCGTTTTAATAGAATTGAGCGGATGCTACTCCGCCAGCAGCGTGCCTCAGAGCTTTATATGAAGATGAAGGGCGTGGATCTTACCCCTCTTATGACTGAGTTGTCCTATACTGCTGATGAGCGCTTGCTAGTTGTCTTTCCGCCTGAGGTTGAATTACCTGATGTTTCTACTATGGTTGCACCATCCCAGGTAGTTTCTACTCCTTCTCTTTCTAACCCTGTGGATGCTATGAGAGCTGCTTCCACCCCTGTTGGTGGGCTTGTTGATACTGCAGTGGCTGTTGTGACTACTTCTGTTGTTGTCCCTGGTTCACGTCCTGATGCGGGCACCAGTGGTTCGACTACTACTGCTTGATAGGGAGTACTACCACCCTACTTGTTTCATATATTTTTGTTATAGTGCAGTGAGGACACTGTCTAATCATAAGTGTGAGGTAGGAGTTTATTTTGTTGCTACTTATTTATTCTAGTATGTTTTCATATTTTCTTGTCACTTGACAATTTTTGATTTGTTTTTTGCTTTCTAATTACTGTTGGGTCTGTAATATCCTGAATATTTATGGCCTGTAATAAAATAGTATTATGAATATTTAGTAGTTCATTAATATTAAAGTTAATTTTTAGCTTAGTTATTTTTTAGTATATCAATAATCTCTTTGAGTTGTCTTAACCTTGGTTCTTTCCCATTGAGTAATTTGTACTGAACCAGGCAGTCTGTAGGTTAGATAATAATTAAAAAAACAAAAAAAAAACTTATAAAAAGAAAAAACAAAGGCCTAAGAAGAGCTCAGAAGGAGGAAAAATTGAGAGTAGGCAGAAAAAGAGAGAAGTGAGGAATTTGAAAGGCAACCCTTAGCTAGAACTACCTACATATTTTTGACTTCCTTTTGATTTCATAGTGAGGTATTGCAAGGTGAAACTGAAATGATCTTTGAGCTCCATGTGCAGTGTGTGGTGAGTTTATTTGTATACTTCTCATTGTTTTATGTTAAGTCTATAACTTGCCCTGCTTGTTGTTTGAGGCGAAATCCTAGGTAGTCTTGATCTTAAGAATGAAAGTAGGCCCGCCAGTTCCCAAATTAGCATACCTAATGAACATATTCCTTAGTGTCCCCAATTTGAGCCTATTGACCTTTTCTTTGAAAACCTGAATTACAAGCCCTATCCATTTTGCTATTTACCTCTTTTGTTACCCATCTTCCCCTTAACTACTTTAGGTTGTGTGTTTGAAAAGATGTGGGTTATTAATAAGAGTTGTATACCTGGGAAGAAAGTTGCAAAAGAATGAAGGAAGAAAATACTTGCTATTCTCCTCGTATATAAAGCAGAGAAAAGTGAAAGAAAGAAAAAAGAAGAAAAAAAAAATCAAAAATAGCAAAGAGAAAAAAAAGAAAAGAGAGAGAATGAATTGATGAATAAATGAGGAGAAAGGAAGCGATAAAAGAAGGGAAAGTGTGGATGTGAAAAAAAAAAAAGATATTGGGAAGTGCTACAATTATATGAAAAGATGAGGAAAATTAGTAGTGAGTGATGTTTAAAGTGTTTAGGGGGAAGATTTGGTCATTATATATCCAAAAGTGTATCACACTTTACCCCAAGCCAACATTACAAGCTATGTAAAAGTCCTACTTGACTTTTGATTGAGACGCCTACAATAGTGGATAACAACAAAATGGAAAAATCTATGGTACTTTTCTGTGAGACATGAGAAATTTCTTTGTGAGTGTGAGAGTGTTCGATATTTGATATGCCACAATTTCTCTTGAAATCATATGTTGTGTGTTTGGTGGCATTTTCTTTCTGTGAGGTATATTGGAACTTGAGTGGTCTATAGGTTTCTACTTTCAATACTTGACTATAACCAAAAGAAAGGGTGATTGAATTTCATGGGTGAGTTTTGTTAAGTTATTTGTCACGAATCCTTATTTACTCTTAATGCCTTGTCTGCTTTATCTGTATTCTTCTTCTTTGCTCGAGGACGAGCAAAAGTCCAAGTGTGGGGTTGTGATATTTAGCTAGTTTACCTATAATTTGAGTGTTTTTACTATGTTATGATAGTTAATTTAAGAGTCTATATGCAAAATTATCAAGAGTTGATACGAATTGAGTTGTTTGGTGTTGTAGGACTTGAACATGGTGAATTGAGCAAGAAAGTGCAAGTTGTGGAGTTAAAAGTGAAGATATTAAAGATTTCAAGTGATTTGTGTGCCACGTGAGTGAGACGGAAAGAAATAGAGTCTTTGCTTAAGAGCGGACAAAACATTTCAGCGCATTTAGGCCAAATACGCGAGCAACACGCGAGCTGAATTGCCTGAACAAATTGAGTCCGCGTGGCACGATAGCATAAACTTGTGGGAGAAAATAATAGGACTTTTTGGTACTTTTTCTTAGTTTTCTACAGGGTATAAAAGCTTCTCTTCCCTCCCTTATGAATTTTACTCTTGGAAAGAAGAAAAAAGGGGGCTAGAGCTTTGGAGACTTCAAGAACAGAGTTTTTCCTGAATTATTCCTTACTTTTTGTAGTTTAATTATTCATGAATTACATTGACATGATCATCATGAATATGAGTGGCTAATTCACCAATTCTAGGTTGATTGAACCACTCTGCTACTTATGTGTTATGAATATTTATTTTAATGAATGAAACTTGTGAATTCTTCCTATCTAAGTGGTTATGTTTTGATTGCTATTAATTGGAAGAGCCCCCAATTGATTGTTCCCATTATTTTTGTATGTCTAGGGATAGATTCATAGGTTTGGGTTAAACACTTAGCAATATTTCAACCTAAAATCAAGGTACTACTTAGGTTGTCAATAAGGTGATTTGTGACCATTGACCCTGATTGTAAACTATACTTGTAGTCCTATGTATCTTCATTAATTAATTATAAAATTGGTTAGTGAAAGTTACAACTATTACATGAGAGTGAATAGTTGTGAATTTGGAGCAAGTGTTCAATATGAAGAACCAAGTTGAATTTGTTAAAGCATTATGCTAACACATAGGTAGGAGTTGGGTAGATCAATCCTAGGCTTTTAAATTCTTCATTAATTTATTTCTTAATAATTTGCTATTTACTTTTGTTACATTGAAACCATCATACAAATACAAACCTTCGAAGTTAATTGGTTAGTTAAGTTAGTTTGATTAGCAACTAGGTTTTGAGTGTTCTCTGTGGAATCCGACTTTGGAACTTTAGGTACCGAGCTAACTTTAGGTACCGAGCTATATTTGTTGCGACCGCTTCGTCCCTTTTTATAGGACGTAGTTGGACGTGATCATGTAGCTTGTCAATAATACTCGACTAGATATATCTTTTTTTGTAAGCTTATTGGAAAGGCTTCCCCAACACGAAGAAATGAGAATGATATTAAGCATATATTAAGATACCTCCAGGGACTATTGATAAAGGGTTGTTTTATTCAAATGAATGCAAGTCACAATTGGCTGGTTATACAGATATTGGATATTTGTCTGATCCACATAGAGGACACTCTCAAACAGGGTATCTATTTACATGTGCATACATGGCTATATCATGGCATTTAGTAAACAAACCATTATTCATACTTCTTCAAATCATGCGGACATATTGACCATCCATGAAGCAAGCCGTGAATGCATTTGGTTGAGACTGATGACTCAACATATTCAGAAAATGTGTAGTTTTTTCTTGTAAATAAGTAGTCCAACAATATTATATTAAGACAATACTGCATGCATAGCATAGTCAAACGATAGATATATTGAAGGAGACATACAGAATAAAATACATATCACCAAAAAAAAAAAAAATTTATTCATGATATTCACAATAGTGTTGATATAAACAATTGACATGCGTCGTCTCCGAGATATAAAATAATATATTCATTGAGGAGAGTAAAATATGTGTTGCACTCTTTTTCCTTTAACCAAAGCTTTGTTCCATTGTGTATTTCAGGTAAGGTTCTTAATGAGGCAGTTTTAAATCCGTATTTCAAGATTTGTATACTCTTTTTTTCACTAGGTTTTTCCACTTAATTTTGTCTAATAAAGTTTTCATGAGGCATATTATATAATGGACATCCAAGGGAGAGTGTTACAGATCCCTTTAATGTGGATGTCCATTTAATGGACTTCAATTAGTTGTGCGTTAATGTAATTAATAAATATACTTAAAAAATATAACTCTTCTATGCTTTGTTACACCTATAAAAGAGGTGTTCTTTACCATTTAATATACAAACAAGAAAAGATAAATAAAATTACTATATCTCTTCATAATATTACTACTCCATTCTACAGTATTACAGGTTCATTACATTTTATATTTACAACAATTTTTTGTTTTACTATAAATAATTAGAACAAATGTCCAAATATTCTTGTTAATAAAAACGGTTGATCCTTGATTCAAATATCACTATAAAAATTGTATGCTATCCATTTAAATTTTAATGTCATAATTTGACTAGGTAATAAATTTAAAAAAGAAATGAAACTTTGTAAAAATTTTGATTAAAATAATTCTTCGATATTTGTTTGGAGAATACACGAGACTTTATTTTTGAGTTGTAATACTTTAACTTCTGACTTGTGATCAAGGTATATATATATATATATATATATATATATATATATATATATATATATATATATATTTTACCCCCAAAAAAATAGTTTTGAGAAGTCAATAATTAGCTAAGGAATTTGAGAATTTCAAGGCTGATTGTTTACTACACATGAATTGTGGAGCGTGCCTCGTACTTAGGCGTTGTGTGCATTTAAGCGTTAAGTCTCTTGAGATAAGTACATGTCTGCACGAAGGCATTTTACTAGTAACATTGCTTCATGTGAGTTCCAATTCACCCTTTAAAATATTTGTAAGAAAATTATTGGCCAAATAGACAAAAAAAAAAAAAAAAAGAAGATGTAAACTCTGTAAACAACTTCTTGTTCCTTGTTTATTAGGAGTACCTAAAACATTTATTTTAAGTCTTTATTTTCACCTGCTAATCGATTACTTACGATAAAGATGGGATAAAAATTTACTATAGCGGTCAAGCACTTTTCTGGATGAAGACAAAGCTGTGTGACTGAACCTTGATTGGCCTAAAGCCAACCACCTGAGAAGAGGTACATTGCCAGCAACTGATCCCACCAACTAATATATTTTTATTAAAATCCATAGTAATCAAAATGTTCATTCCTTTTTCTTTCCTATAAGAAAAGGGAAAAGAGATCCAAATTTGCTCCAAATTATTTGAAAAAAAAAAATCCATTGTTAATCCCTAAATTTGACTATAATTTATAACTATCATGTTACAGCTTCATTAGAAGTTATACGAGTAAAAATGAGATTTTTTTCCTTATGATCGTAGTAATATAGATCGAAGCAAATAAAATTTCCTTAATCTCGAAAAGTCAAACACAATTTCCTTACAAAAATGTTAATTCAAGTCACCAAAGGCAGGTTCTCTACGTGTTCTCTCTTTTTGATAATTATTATCAGGACTTTATTGAGTGGAGATTGGTTTGTATATATAATTTTAAAAGAGAAAGATAGGATAGGAGAAGATAGAAAATGGAACGATTTTTAGTGGATCGCATCACATTCACAACTAATAGACTTTGACTAGCAAAATAGCCTGGTCCAAGTACTGGTTTATTCTCTTGATATATTCATGTGTTTATTCTCTTGATATATTCATGCATCTTTCTTTGAGTTCTTTTATGGAATCTTTTAGTATTAAAGATTTATACTAATATCTAGATACTAACAAGTAACATGTATTAGTATGAAAGTAAACATCAATAAAATTATAAGAAAAATAAATTCCATCAGTAAGCAAGAGTCATTCTCATTAGAAAATGACTTTCATCACACTAAACTCCATAAAATGACATTTCATGAAAATATTTTCCTACAAAATGACCTCCGTACAATATAACGTACTGTATTTTCTTATTAGCATCAAGATCTCCAGATTTCACTTTCAAAGAACACTTACTACTGCCAAACTTGACTCCAAAACTGAGATCTGTTTGTCTGAACAAATGGAGCAAGGATCGATAAAATCCTCCGATCCTTAATTAATGCACGAGCTTGAGCCTTGGAAATAGAGAAGCTACTGGTAGGGGGAGCGCTCCCCTATTTAATGGGTATTACGCAACATAAATATGGATTAATCGGACTAATGAGTTCCGAGCATCAAATGCTTATACAAACAAGAAAAGAAGCAAAACACTTACTATTAGATACTCCCTCTGGTCCATTTTAGTTGTAAGGTATTCCATTTATAGAAGGTCCAAAATATTTGTCAATTTAGAATATCAAAGTAAAGCTTACCATTTCTTCCCCATAATACCCTTAATATTAAATGTTATTGAAAAATACAGCCACCTTAATATTAGTTGCTATTTCTTGGAAATACCAAGAAGATAATAGGGTAAATTAGTAAAAATACTATGCTTATTTATGTTTTCTTAAGTTGTGTGCATAGTCAACCTTTACAACTAAAATGAACCGGATGGAGTAGTAGAGTAAATAAGTAGAGCATATAAAGGGGTTCTTTCTTTCAAATATGTTTTTTGTTTGATAAGTAGTAATTCATATATGTCTTCCTAATCCAAATGGTAAGCTTATAAAGCACTGTCGAAGAAACAAGTTGGGTATAGATTTTTCAATGGGTTATAAGCTGTAGTATCTAAATTATGCCACCTCTCCTGGCGCTTCAGCGCAACCTGGTAAATTATCGCCAACCTGAAAAATCATAAGAGAAATATTGAGCAATTAGGGAAATCAGGAAATGTAAGCTTTTAGAAATAAAAAGGATAGGAGTACATGGGAGAGGAGGGGGGAGGAGATGTTGATTACAATAATCAACAATCAAAGCAAGGGTCAAATGAAAAGGGGATTTCACTCTCACAACTTTGGTTTGAGTAGTAAGAACACAACACATGATGTGTGAATTAGGCGCACGTCACCAGTTTGAACTATGTCACACATAGAAACTTGGTATTTAAGTAGAATATATTGCCTGAGTTCTGAACCGTGCACCAACTAGCCCTCTAGAATTTATCATTTATCATTTATCAAAACTAAAAGTGTAATATCAATAGCAATGGTAGGAGATGTTTGTCAAAATATTTTTATTCATACAATAACAACAATTACGTCCTAGTCTCAAACTAGTAGAAACCAGTTAATACCTAAAATAGCCAAGAGCATACTACCTTGCAACTGGAACTAAGAAAGTGATTTGATTGTTTAGCTTGTTCGATCGTCATGCCCAAACAGGCTGGATGAAGCCTACAAAATCAATGAACTGTAAGAACTGAAAGCATGCACGTTTTTAAACAAAACAATCATAGTGCAAAAATCAGCCACCACTTTCCAGTTTCCACGTAGATATGCTCTTCAAAATGCATATTGCACATAATGAATACTAAAGAAAATGTAACATTCCTTGAGATAGAGCTAAGGAAAGAAGATATACCAATTAGGTGAAAAAATTGAGAACTTAAAATAACAGAACTGTCTCCTGTCTCAGAAGGCAGAGTAGAGTTAGCCCAACTGTCAGAAAGTTCTTTCAATTGTCATACACATTCAAGAAGAAAGAAAATCTCTACTCTTTATGTTCTTCTCCTGTTTACTTGCTTAATTATATTTGGTTAGGAAATAAATTTACGTAATTCATTACGGATAATCAGTAACTTAAGCAGAAAGATGAAATGAAGTGTGCGTACTTGTCCTTGAACTCCTCGCATTTTACCATGAACTGATCTGGATTATATGGCATCTCGCAGTTGCAGTACCTTCATAGAAAACAAAAGAATTGGGAACATGAAGAAATTACCCAAAGTTTAATCAGCAATGGAGTGAAATCGTATACACTTACACTGCAACTGGATCTGGCAATAGTTTTCCAGTCGAAGCTTTATACTCAAAAAGGCAGTAGTAATCCCCCTGACCAACACTCTCCAGCTTAATAGTTCTTTAAATAGTGGACAATATAATGCACTTTCCTTCTATAGTGTGGGTACTTTTAACATCGTATTTGTCTGACAAGAATAACTCCTTCGCTTCGTGAAACTGTCTCCGCTCTCCAAACGACTCCTCTGGCCGGTAGTACCATCTGACTCGCACCTTCATAAAGTTGCGCTCATCAGCTTCAGTTCTCTCTGCACGTGCCACATACCAGAGTCGTATTGCCTTCTGATGGCCGCATCAAAACACAATCCCCAGCTTCACAGTCATCGCAATTAATCAGTCATGCAATTCACAAATCTCAACTACTACTACATGATAATGATCAAATTTGATTTTTCCACTATCCCTAACAACAACAACACTATGAAGCTAAATATCCTTACGGGTCGTTTGGTTGGAGGGATTAATGAAAGTGGATATCCCATGATTTTCGGTAAACTATATCATGAGATTAAACTTTGCATAAAGTGTGGGATAACTTTATCCCATTTTACCTTATATTTGTAACCAAACACGGGATAAACTTAGTCCCAATTTTTATCCTTGGATTATAATCCCAATCCCACCGACCAAACATCCCTTAATACTATAGAGCATTAGAAACTGAACACACTCGTCAAGTGGTTCCATTGCTAATTGAACAAGTGCAGAAGCAAGTGTGCATAAAGCAGCTGGATACTTATGTCAAATTACTAAGAAAAGAACCAACATAACTAGCATAGTTATCACTATTCAACCCCTCAACGGTCTCTCTTCATGGTCATAAAATGATGCTGCAGGCGGTCCAAATGGCTAATAACCTGTCGCATGTCATATTTCTCTTCATGTCTGTGCACTTACTAGAGTACATTAGAAACTACTTATTGTAATCACCCAATTTTGATACCAAAATAAAAAAAATAGCTATTAATTCCCTAGGATTTTTGAATGTTTTTATCTAGATTTATCTTTATTTTGGCCATTTTTTTAAATAATTAAGAAAAATGTCGAAAAGAATCCCAAAAATATTGATTGACTCATCGTATTTTGTGTGTTAATTACTTGGTTTAATTAGTTCAAATGAGAATTAGTGTAGTCTAGTTTAAAAGGCTATTGGGCTAGTGATGAAATTAAAGAAGAATAGAAGAACCAGCCCAATCCCATAGGCTAGCCCGTCCAAAAACCCGTCTGACCCGGCCCACTTTCATTAACAAAACCCTATCCAACACCATTTCCCCCTACCACACAAAATATCACAAAACTAGGCGAAGCAATGGCGAATTGTACGCCGCCACCATAGCTCCGCCATCGGTGGTAGCTAAGTCTATCCAGCAGTCCGGTTTGCACCGGACCGGACCGGCGCAAACCGGACCAAATTAAAAAAAATTGAAACGACCCGTATCGCGACCCGTCAGCCCGTTATTGAACCGGCCAAACTGGATAAATCTGGACCGGAACCGGTCCGGACTGGACCAGAAAAATTTTTAAAAAATTGCTGATGGGCTGGTGCAAAAATAGTCGTTGGGCAACGGCTCTTTTCACCCACAGCCATTGGCCAACGGCCAAAACCGTCTTGCTCCCCACCCCCCTAGGCGCCCCCATACCCAAACCTATTTTTTCTATAAATACCACCATTTTTCATCAATTTATTCACAATTTCTCTAATATTCTCTCTAAATCTCTCTTATTTCTACAAAGGCTATTTGTTAAATAATTCAAAATTGCTCTCGCAAAAAAAGGTTAAAGTTCTAACTTGCATTACAAAAAATATTTGGAGTGAAGTGGAAAATTGTTCGGTGCGGTTCCGGTCAAGTTTCAACTTTCACTTCTAAGTTCTACGTTCTAAGTTTGCGACATCAAGTAAACTCGTTCTTAATTCTTATTATCTATTTTAATTTTTGTGCAATATTTTTTAAGCATATTTTAGTAATTTATTTGCTTGATTTACTTATAATAATGTCTGCAGCGTGGAGAACAATTACTGGGCGCACGGGTAGCGGTCGTAGATCATGTACTACTAACCGGGGGGGGGGATGATAGACGTAGTCGTACTTTAGGTAAAAGATCAATTGGTAGTTCTAGCGCTCCTTCTCATCTAGATAATTTTACTCAGGAAGACGACACGCAATTTTATCATTGATGTAGATTTTGAGGTACCACTAGACAATGATATGTTAGAGGCACGATATCAAGAAAATACCAACGGGTTAATTTAGATGATGAAACACCTACTAGTCAATTTCATGGTGAACTTGAAGAAACTGAATCTATGCCTCCTAGTAAAGAACCAGCTGTACGACCGAAAAGATCGGATGTGTGAAAATTTATGACTAAAAATGTTCCGGCTCAGACCGCTAAATGTAATCTTTGTAAAAAAGTTTGGAATTTTAAAACCGGCAAGCATCATGGTGGGACAGGAAAGTTGAGAACACACTTAGAAAACCATCATAGGATGATTGGGAAAAGAGGACGGGTGGCACTCGATCAGGGAACAGAATGGCTCCATCTCAAGGTAGTGGAGTTCAACAGGAAATTAACCCAGTGATGGGGGGGAGGGCTTATGCATTATGATAAGAAGAAAAATAGGGAATAAATGGCAAAAATGATTGCGGTAGAGTGCTTACCTTTTATATTTGCTTCTTTTCAAGGTTTTGTTCGTTATATTCAAATCGTATATAATCCATCTTTTCAAGTTTTTCCAAAAACTACGGTTAGAAGTGATATTATAAAATTTAAAAATGAATATAGATAATATTTACGATATATATTTTATCACTTTGATTGTAGAGTTTGTCTTACTACTGATTTGGGTCGTGGTGTTAATGGGTATGACTATTTAACACTTACTTGTCATTGGATAGATCCTAACTGGGTAATGCAAAAAAGAATTTTAGCACATAGTGCTGTCGATGAACCACACACGGGAACATTTATTAAGAGAGAGATAACTGATATTTGTAAGGCGTATTTTATTAGTGACAAAATTTTAAGTATAACTCTTGATAATACTGCAAACAATGATTATGCTATTGGTAAGGTAAAACCCGCATTGCATCCCCCTTTTGAAGAATTGTGTCATGTTAGATGTGTATGTCATATATATAATTTAGTTGTAAAAGATGGCCTTCAGTTATTTGATCTTACTATTGTGAAGGTTAGATTTGCAATTAGTTATATTTTTAAATCTAAAAAACCGGATAGATGGAGGGTCTTTCAGGTAGAGTGTGTGAAAGAAGGTTTGCAGCCTAGAAGAGTTCCTAAGGAAGTTTCTACTAGGTGGAACACTGTATATGACTCTTTGTCTGTTGCTTACACTTTACGAGCGGCTATAACTAGTTATTTTAATGGCTAAGTGGCTGTAGAGTATCACCTAGAAGAATCTGATTGGAAACTTGTTGAGAGTCTTCTTATATTTTTAGAAAAGTTTTTTTATGGTACTAAAGAATTTTCCGGTCAATATTATCCTACAGTTACTACCATGTTGTATTTTATAGCTGGAATAGCATAATTACTTAACGAATATAAATTAGTGCTTGGGTTATAAAGAAGCCGTAGAAGCAATGATTGAAAAATTTAAAAAATATTTTTTTCCTATTCCACCAATTTATTACATTGCTTCTGTATTACATCCCTGTTTTAAACGGTTTAATACCTAAATGCTTATTAGAGAAATTTATCGGAGTTTGGAAATTACTGATGAAGAAACACCAAGTGTAGAAACAGCTTGTTCGCAGGTAATTGTAGATTGCCGACGTATTTATGAAAGGTATAGGAGTGCAGCTGATAATGTTGTTCCAAGTGTTCCAAGTGGAGCTGGATCAAGTTCAATGCAGGCAAGTAAAAGAGCTGCAGCCGGATTGGAAAGTTTTTCCAACCTTAATTAAAGGCTTTCTAGCAGGCAATCGAGTAGCAGAGGGTTCAAAGAGCTTGATGTTTATTTACTTCATGGTTGCAAGAAAATTGAGTATTTTTGAAAGCGATCAACTATTGCAATTTTGGAAGGATCAAGAAGCACAGTTTCCAGTTTTAGCAAAAATGGCGCGGGATATTCTAACAATTCAAGCATCATCAGTTGCTTCAGAAAGCGCGTTTAGCCAAGGAAGATTACAAATTGGAGATCATAGACATTCATTGAAGGAATAAGCAATGGAGACGGCCGTATTGTTCAGATATTGGATTATACCGGAGCGAAGAAATTTTGGCTTTGCTTAAGAAAATGAAGAAGCAGATGCAACATATTCAACCGAAATCTTATCAGGTGGTGGAAGTGTGGAAAATGAAAATGATTATGAAGAAGATGAATCTTTGCCACCGGTTCTTCCTGAGGTGCCAGAGGAAATTATTCAGAAAATGAGAAATTTTTGTATGAATATATCGTTTTGCAATTTAATATCTATGTATTTTGCGAAAAAAAAAATCAAAAATTATTCAATAAAATACATTACGCCTTGCTATTAAGTTATAATTCTTTGTTATATTCTCAATTATCCTTTGTTATACCTTTTTGCAATTCTATACTTAAATATTAACTAGTAAATACTAAATACTTAAATAGTAAATACTAAATACTAACTTAATAGTTACTATTTATTTTGAAAAAATAACAAGTGTTATTGCTATTAAGTTATCATTCTTTATATATTCTCAATTATCCTTTGTTATATCTTTTTTGCAATTCAATACTTATATACTAACTAGTAAATACTAAATACTAAAATACTTAATACTTAGTATTTATTTTGAAAAAATAATAAGTGTTATGTCTTGCTATTAAGTTATCATTCTTTTATATATTCTCAATTATCCTTTGTTATAACTTATATCTTTTTTGCAATTCAATACTTTACTAAAATACTAAATGCTAAATAGTAAATACTAAATACTACTAACTTAATACTTAGTATTTATTTTGAAAAAATAACAAGTGTTATGCCTTGCTATTAAGTTATCATTCTTTTATGTATTCTCAATTATACTTTTGCTATTCAATACTTAAATACTAAATACTAAAATACTAAATACTTAATACTAGTAGTATAACTACATAAAAAATAATAAGTTATAGGCCTTGCTATCAATTTATAAGTGTTTATTATTTTTTATTTAGTCATATACTTAATTAAAAATTCAAAAACTACTTTCAAATTAAAAACAAAAATCGTCCAAACCGGGCCGGACCGGACCGGCCCAACAAAAAATATTCAGCTCACCCTTTTGAAAAATAGCCGTTGGCAATGGCCATAAATGGCTATTTTTCCCTCCCCCACCCCCATAAATGCCCGCCCCCCCCCCCCCCCACCCCAAACCTATTTTTCCTATAAATACTCTCATATTTCATGATATTGGTACTGCTCAGTGTACTCTTTGTAAGAGAACTTGGATTTATCAAACTGGAGCAAATCATGGAGGGATAATGAAGTTTAGGACTCATTTGCAAACCCACCATAGCCCCCGAATGGGCCGCTCGTAGTGGTGGAGTATATCTGCGCGAGCGCGACAATTGAGTCGTTGAAGATTTATGTATTTTTCTAGTTTCTAGTATGTCACTTTAAGTCATTAATTGTGTATTTTCAACTTAATGTATTTTCGTATTGTTGAATAAAATGTGTTTTTGTGTTGTTTATTTTAGTCTACAATAATTTTTTTTAATCTATTTCAAATAATCAAAAAATTAAGTAAAAACAGATATATATATATATATATATATATATATATATATATATATATATATATATATATATATATATATAAAACTGGACGGGGTCGAACCGGCACCGGATCGGTTTCTCCTTGCGGTACCAGTTCTGACACGGCATTGGTGCATTTGCACCGTTAGATTGGACCAGGTACCGGACCGTAACGAATTTTTTTTTTGTTTTACGCCGGACCGGACCGGACCGGGCAAGGCACGCCGGAACCGAACCGGACCGGACCGAGCTGGTGGACAGCCTTAGTGGTCGCCCTCCGCACTCTACGGCCAAATTTTACCTTCCCTGAATCACAAAAGCGTCCTCATTCCAAATCTAAAACATATTTCTCCAAAATCTGAATCAATCAGGGTAAATCAAAGCTCAAAGAATCGGGTAAAACCCTAACTCTGGAGAAGGTGAGTTTTTCCGGTCAACTATACATCACCAGGTTCCTATCACTCTTCTCTATATATCACAAAGCTTAATTTCCCCTGAAAACCCCTCATTTTCTCGTCGTCTGCTCTGCCTCGTTTTTCCATTTGTTAAGCCGTGGCAATGGCAGTTGTTTGGTCGGGGAAGCTGTAATGTGATGACACGGCTTAGCCGTGGTGTTGGAACGGTGTTGTTGGGATGTGATGGCAGCAAGGGTGTAGCGTGGCACAGTGATTAGGGATGTTGCCCTATGTGTGCGTTTGTTGACGAAGTGATGGGAACTGCAGTGGTGACAAGGCTGCAATGGTGACTCATCGAGTTTGATTGGTGAGTCAATGGGGCTGTGCCACGAGGTAGTGATGGCGAATCCAATTGGAAACGCAGCTAGATGGTGTTTCGCAGCAAGGTTGCGATACTGATGGTGTCGTAATGGCGACCAAGCTTGTGGTGAGGCAGTTTCAATGGTACTTTAGCCATTTACTTGACGGGTTAGAAGAAAGATTCCCTTTCCCTTTCCCTTTACATTTCACTACAGTCTCCATTGCTTACGTTAGTATTGGTGTCTTGTATGTTCGTAGTTCAAATGAAATTACAGTGTGACTTAATGTTTTATGATAGTTCACAAGCATTTTTCTTTTAACTAGTGTATTAGTATTATAAGTTATCCCGGCACATCAGTTATTTATTTAAATGAGTCAAGTATCAGACTTTCGTGTTTTAGTAAGAAGGAAATTGTCACATTTCTTAGCCTAAGCATTTATTGGGAATGTTTCTGTTTATAAGCCTATGGAATTCGTTAGAAAGTTGTTTTTATTGTCTCTGTTCAAATGAGTTTCCATGTTGATTTATGTATGTATAATGTCTGTGAGTTATTGTTCGTTGGTTAAGTTGTTCTTGTGAGTTTAAATGTCGAATGTCGTCTGAATTATGTGTTTTGGTTAGTCTGCCTTAAGTATGCAAATATGTGGGTGTGAGCATGAAAAGATTTATCATCAATGTAGTGTGGGATTAAGATGTGTGTGTCTGTGTGAACTTCTTTGAACTTGAGAATCTGAATTTTGACTGCAATCATGAGAATTTAGTTCTCTTGGCCTGTGAGGGAGTGAAGATTGCATTTAGTTTAAATTGTCTTCTAGTTCATGTCTAGTATTAACAGTTAGTATGTTGGGACTTAGGAGCTTGAGTCATGTCACATAGGTAATTTTAATGTTTAAATTAGTACTTTAAAATTACTTGGAAAATTGAATGGTATGTTGTAGTTTAGTCTAGTTTGGTCTAGTAATTGACTAAGAAGTAACTTGGAATGATTTAGTTAGAAATTAGGTGTTAAAATATGAATAAATGATCTAGTTAGAATTTTGGCTATGAAATTAATTCATTTGGGTTTTGGGTCATATGTTTAATTGAGTTAAAAATCTGAAAATTTTGAAAAGTAAAAGAAAAGGTCAAAACTTTGGATAGAGTGTTAGCACGAAAATGTCATTAGTCAAGTCTTTTCTTTTTTATTGATGAGAATTAAGCATGAAAAAGGAATTTTGCATTTAAAGAGTTACATGGGTTTTGTACATCACACTTGGTAAAGCAAAAGGATCACATATGATCCTTGTCCTTTTTACTCACCTTATACTCCACCTCTTTTGCCTATTTAAAGCCTATTTCCCTTTAATTTTAAAGGGGACATCTGAGAGATACACTTCAGAAAGCTGAAAACACATTCACTTTAGAAAACAAATTATTAGATTTGAGAGAGCAAGAAAGACTAGAGTCTTAGTAGAAAAAAAAAAAAAAAAAGAGAAAAAGAGGGAAAAAAAGAGAGTTAGCAAGTAAAATAAGATCTGTTAAGAGGTTGTTAGAGCTGGTTTCCGCTGCTGTTCGCTGGTGTTGTTGCTAGTGCTGTGTTTGCTAGGTATTTATTAAATGCTTTGAGCTGTGTATGAATTGCTGGCAATATTTTCAGAGACCTCCCTTCAGGTTTGACCCATAACACTATCCTCCCTTGTGGTTTACAATATTACGGTTACCTCACTTATTTACATTTTTTATGTAACAAACTTGTTAACTATTCATTTTATTGTTAAACTAGTATAGTACCCGCGCGATGCGCGGTTGATATAAATAGAAATTAATTATAACAAATTTTATTTTTTAAAGCAATATTTATAAGGAAAAAAAGTGATATGATTTTGGTATTTCTTATTGTCGTTTCTTAAATTTTTTTCCTCTCTGCGTGGAAACTCACCTCTAAAAGATACAAAAGATGGAAAATCTATAAACACAAAAGAATCTTATAATTTGAGTTGCAGATAATTTAGTGACCATTTAGTTTGTGATGCAAACAACATGAATTGTATTAACACATAATATTTACATGAAAATAAATTCAAGGAGCAAAACGCCAGAGTGCATATCGCAAACTATATAAATATAAGACAATATTATAAAAGAATCTTATGGCATCCCCTCACATTTAATTTTCAATCCAAAAGAAATATTAGATAATTTTATAAAAGAATTTTATACTAAGTTTAATCGCATGGTAACTTTATCGGCATTTTGATTTCTTGAATGTTAAAAAATAGAAATATTTAAGAACTGCTGAAATTCATTTTTAATTTAACATTTCGCTACTTGCCTATGTTTTGCATTGTAATTAAAAAGCATTGAAACACTAAGAATACTCATGGAGACATGACATAATTTTATTTGTCACCCACATTGGACTGCCAAGGAGTAATATTTTTGTGCTTATTAGTAGTTGAATATGATTTATTTCAACCATGATTCTCGAAGAACGTCCCAAGAAGTATGCGCTTCTTGTCGTAGCTGCAAGAACATCATGGCAATTGTTTGTGTTATTGTACAAGCGAACTCACATCCAAAATCAATTAATAGTATGTCAAAGCTGTTAAAAAGCAAAAATAAAGTGAACCGAAATTTTAATTAAAATACTGGTCAAACCACATTGGTAAATTACTATAGCATCACAAATTGACAAACTACACAATTCACTAATTTCATACATTACCATTTATATTTGACAATTCAAATGTCAAATTTCATTAGAGCTCCATTGGCCGCCTTATTGTGGTTTTGTGAATCTGCAATTGATTGAAGATATTGAAGCGATTTTGAGTCTTAAAGAAATTTTTACAACTAAAGCGTATTAAAATTATTGATCAATGGATAAACCAAAAATCATAGCATATACGCATTTTTTCAAAACTCATTGTAGAATTGCAAATCCACCACACAATAAGTTGCACAAAATTCTCGTGTCGATCCCTCTCCCTCCCTAAAGAAATTAGACATATAAGAAAATGAGATAGCACTATCAACTTGCTAACTATAGTTCAAAAATCCAAACTATGAAACTTTTAAGCATAAGTTAACTGTAACTCATCAATTGAATATGTTTAATCAAGAAGCTAGGTTTTGCAAGATTACGGAGTTGATAATTTTCAACACTCATAAGCAATATTATATTGAGAAGAGAAAATATAGGATGTAATAACCAATGAAGCAGCCTCACCCTATATAAATCTTTCTAGATCTCCATGTCAAATTTAACCGCAAGCATTTCTGACACCATAAATTTGTCCCATCATGTAATCTAGCAGGACATAACATAAAATTTTTACTCTTTGAATATGCTCTAGATTAAATAAAAAACTAAAAAATTTCATACTTTGCTTACCTTTCAAAAATGCGGTGACATGGATAAGAAATTAACTGCAAAGCGAAGACGAAGATATTAGTCATTTATAAAGTAAAGCGAATTAAGCTATTACTCTCTTGCTCATTAAGCCAAGATCGATGTACCATTTCATATTGAGATTTCAATTGAGTCAAATAGAAACCATAGGCAGATTAATTAAGCTTGTTATTCCTTTTTTCAAAAGATGTTTATCTTTCAATTCATATTTAAAAAGAATAAAAGAGAAGTATCCTTATTTAAGCTCAATAACACACTATCCTCGTATGCTTCAATGTAATGTGGATTAGCTCTAGCCTTGCGTTTCCGTTGTTTTCTCATTTTTTTCCCCATTGTTATCTTCATTAGATGATCTAACAAATATAAGATATTCTTTAGCACTTTCAAACTTCAGATTAACCATCTTAGATTCATCTCTAAGATTAGAAGATGACATTAAGATCTCAGTTCATACTTGGCCTTTTTTCTCTTGCAGTTTAAATATTTTACTTGAAGCATATTTATTAATGGGTAATGCACTCTACTCTCCAGTAGGATTGTAAACTTAATAAGTAAAATTCAATATAAAATGTTACCTTATTTAATATATACGTTATAGTTCCAATTTATATTGTCATCTTCTTGCAAAAGAAAGCTGCTTCACAGTTGATCATCATGTTATTATTTTCGCGAGGACTATACCGCGTATTTAATATCGACGTGCCTTGAGTTTCAATTTCGCTTCATATTCTTGTTTCTGACTTGCATATCAATTAAAGACACTATCAATAAATTTATTATAATAAAAAGAGGAGGAAAGTAATGATTCCAGTGCTAGCTCAAATGTGTTAGATAGTCTGCTTGCTGTGTTTATCATTTTTGAATTATGACTTATTCTTTAACAACTATCTCAATAACTATATACTTCACCTTAATCATCTGCATCAAACACACAACTTTCAATATTTCGACAATAAAAAATATGCATCTATCGACATTTACACTTTTATCTGCACATTAGTACAAAACAAATTTTCATACGTAATTAAATATTCATACCATAGCACATACTAAATAAGTGCACCTACTAATGCTTTTTGCTTCTTTCTTGAGAGTTCCTGGAAGCATAGTTGATATTGTGCTTCACTTCTAGCTCCATCTTTAACTTAGTATCCTTATATTTTGCCACTAAAAAACTGAAGTGAATAAATATTGACTCATATTGTTAGAAGCTCCATCGCTGTATGTCAATATCACCTAAGTCATTTCATATTTATCTGGTAATGTCCATAATATGTAGTCGACACAGCTCCCTACAAGTTACATTTATCTTGAAACAAACTCTTGAAATCTATCTCAGATAAGTTTTAAGTAGAACGTTAGGAGAGTTCTATATCTGTAAAGTAATCATCAAAGAATCCAAATCAACTCTCATTATTTAGGGAATAATTGTTTCACATGACTTCAATAGCAAATAAATCTTGGGAGCAGCATTGGTTATGAGTTCAAGCATTATCAGGTTCTATTTAATTCAACAAAAATCAAACTGCTATTAATTACTTGGTGTTTCATTTCATCAGAATAAATAGAATGAACAATACCTCCATTAAAACGAAAAAGCTCATAACTTGGGAGAGAAGTAAATGACCAAATAGCCATAATTTGGGATTGTAAAAGAAAAGATGAAACTGGAAGAAGCAAATAGAAAAAAAAGAAGAGAGAAATGATCTAATAACTGAACAGTTTCATGATGAAAGACAAAACAAATTCATGGTAATATGCATTATTAAGTGTTTAAACAATAAGAATAATCACCTGCAAAAAATGTCTAAATTGTCAAACACATGAAAATAAATAAAATATGTGCATATTGTCAAAACATATACGAAAAAATATTTACACTTCTAATGGCCTTGTTATTCCCATAAATTTGTTTGAATACATTGTAGAACTTGTAGGTCTCAGATACCAATATTCATATGTACTTCATTCGATGAACACATATGCATTTCTGATCTTTTTCTCCATTTTAATAATCAAAGGTACCTTTAATATCTGTAATGATAGGATCAAGAAAAGAAATGTTTAACTGATGGCTATCATTAGAATAAAATAAAGTTAGAAAAGTTCATACTTTAAGGCAGAATAGTCAAAATGACATCGAACCTTGACATAAAAGGAATTTGGTATCAAGGTTGAGTGCCATTTTGACACTTCTGCCATACTTTAATTATTTTTACAGATCATTTAGGGAGGATTAGGAATAACTCAAAGTAACATAATACTATTTGTGAAAGCTTAATCAAGTTTGAACAACACCTGCACCAATTAAACGCGGATCAATTAGGAATCATCTATAAGGCTTATCAATAAATTCTTAACTTCATAACATGCATGTTCTCTAATACTTCTAAGCTTTCTGCATCAAACTTATACACAAACTAACAAAAATACCTTTCTGAAACATGCGCAGAATGCTCACATGTGCGATTGTACAAACTAAAGAAAAATTTATGCAATACAAAAGCTGTAAGCAATTGTTGTAAAACTTTAATTTTTCTTGGAATCTTGTGTGATTATAATTAATATTAGAAAAATATATGTAGGGTTTTAGTCCCAGTTATATGTATGATTGTGGTAATGAATGATCAATTCTTCTAAAATAGGTAGTTGTAAAAACTTCCCAAGAAAAGAAATAAAAAATCGAAGAGAAGAAAGAAACTTAAAAACCAACTCGAGTTAATGCCTGGATCAAGCGCTTGCATCCCTATAATTATTTTTTTTCTAGTACATATGAGGATGTAAATACCACACAATATTTTTTATGAATACAGTTCTTGAGGTCCTTGGCATATATCTGTCACAACATATGCAAGCATGTTACATCATAATAGTATGACCTACAGAGCAATTATTAGAAACAAACCGATTAACAAAATAGTTCACAAATATGAAAAACTTAACGAATTAAAAAGTAGAATGGATCCACAAACAATAATGCTAACATTTCCTTAAAGAATTGTTAATTCATGATCAGATAAACAGCCTGAAGTTTGCAAAGACCCAAAGTACCTTCCTCAATCGCTGCGTAAATCACTCTAGTCATATATGGAAGATCTCTCGTCTTTACTTCAAACTGACAAACGTTGAAGAACCTGCTACAATGTCTAGTAGTTGCTGTAATCACCTTATTTTTGCACGAACAAAAAAAAATCGCTCAAAATAGCCGTGTTAGATTCTTAGGATTTTTGCCGAAATTTTCCTAAAATTTTAGTCTTTTATTTTTGACTCAAATTGTCATTAATCGTGGAAGGAAATATGAAAAAAAAATTACTTGTTATGTGTTTAATTGTGATTCTACGTTTAAATTGTGATAGTATCGTGAATTTATGTGGTTTAAATTATGATTAATTGTGTATGTTCTATTAAGTATAGACTCCTTTAATGGCCATGTTTGAAAAATAAATAGCCCAATGCCTAGACCCAACAGCCCAACACTCTAATCCAAGCCCAAACCCACATTATATAAACCCTTTCTCCCCCATTTCACTCCCTCACACCCCTTTAGCTTCCAAGCTGGCGGAGCCATGCCGAATTTCTCACCACTCGCCGGAATCCGCCCACCACCGAGGCTCCGCCGCTGCTCCGCCGCCGGCCACCACCTCCGGTGGCCGGAAAATTTAGCAAAGTATACCATTGGAAAGATCTCGAGCCTCCCATTCCATTTCTCAACTCGGATTCTCAAAATTCTTAGCCGTTTTTTGTAGATCGGGAATCAAAGTTCCGGTCAAACTCAACTCCGGCGCACCTTTAAATTTTTCCGGTAAGTTTTACATTCCCCTCTTCCTCTCACCCTCCTCTTTCACCTCCCATACTCCACTTCCCAAAATTCATTCTTTTTTTCTCTATTCTTTCCCGTTTTTTCCCCCCTGCTCGTTTTGTGTTTCTTTCTTCCTTTTTTTCTTATTTTTTCTTTCTCATTTCTGTTATGGCATGTTTGCTGCAATTTGTTGTTTTTGGGGGCTGATGGTGGCTGTGATGTTGACATTTTGGAGTGGTGGTGATTTGTGTTGTTTGGATGTTGCTATTGTTTTGGTGAGCATTGAGATGGGAAGATGATGATGATGATGGTGAGACTTAGCTGATGAGTCGACTAAGTAGGAAGAAAACAGTAGCTAGGTGTCGAGGCAGTGATGGGTGACTAGATGACGATGCAGCAGCTGATCCGAGGGTATGATGGTGCGTTCGTAGTCGATGGTGAGCGTGGAGGGGCTGTTTTGGGGCTTCATCATGGGGAAAGCCGAGGTGATGCTGATTCTGAGGCGACACAGTAGCACGAACAACTGTGGCGATTAGTGTCGACGACTTAGGTGAAAACCTCAACCTCTTTCCCTTTTCATTTCTGCTGTACTTTAGATCGTATTTAATGATAGAAATGGTGTTATTGGGATTGAATGAGTGAATCATGTACATATGGCTGTCTCTGTTAAAGTTACATGAATTGAATACTTGAGTTTTGATCCCTGCTTCAAGGCTGATTTGTTTTATTTTAGTTTTAGTATGAATTGTGTTAGTATGTATGTGCGAAGTGCAGCATTCCCGTTAAAGCATGAAACAGGTTTGTTTCTTAGTTGCAGTTGTTATACATGATTAATATGTTTGGAGCCTGATCTGTGTAGTTAAACAGGAGGTCCTAGTTTCGTTCTAATGTCATTGATCATTGTAAGATGCTTGTTTTGCTTTAGCAAGTTGGAATGATGAACTTGATTTAGTTTTGAAACACTGGCAAAGTGATGCATATACTAATTAGCTCAAGTGTCTAAAGTTTGGTATTGATTTGAGTTGTATCATTTTGTAACCAACTGGGAATTTGTTTGGTTTATTTAGTTTAGTTAGTTTAGTCCATTTTAGTTAGTTTGGGGCTGTTTTAGTTGGCTTGGTTGAGTCCTAGTCCTTTTAGTTAGTGTAATGAGTATTGAGGGTCCTTTTAAAGGACCCTACTTGTATTATTTCAGCTTTTTAGGACTGTTTTGGCTGCTGAATAATGGTCCTTTATAGTTGTTGTAGTTGCTGAAAAATAGGACTAAAAAACACTCAAGTGTAGGGGTGTGGGCTTGTACTTTTGTACAAGTCCATACCCCACCCTTTGGTCTCAATTTCAGCCATAAATAGGGCCATTTATTGCCCTCTTTCAACAACAACTACAGCTGAAAATACATAGAACAACCAGCTGAAGCAAGGACGAATTGAGAGCAAAAACCACTTTGAGAAAAATAGTAAGTTTGCATAAAAGATTTAGAACCAAAAGGGCTTGGACACACAAGGTCTTTTGGGGTATAAATCTAGTGTTAAGGCAGCGAGAAAAAGTTGTGAAGGGGTTGTTTTTATTTGTCTTTCTGGGCTGTTTTGCTGGCTGAGTTTGGGAGTAAAAGGCTATCGAGTCGTTGCTTTGCTTGCTATTCTCGTTGGCTATTGGTTTGGAATTTTCTTTATTAGGTAAACACAAATTTTACTTTTTATTTATATCAGTATGTTTACCCGTTACCTTGGTTTTTATCTAGTTACGAAATGATTGATATCAACATGTTTTTATGGCATGAAATTTCCATTTTTCTTTTATAAATGTTGTTAGTTCATTCCCTCTTTATGAACTGTTGGCTTTATGAAGCTATAAGCAAAACCAAAGATATGTTAAGCGTTTTATTACGATGTCTCTGTTATTAATATGTTAACTTTGAAAAGTAAATTAAGTTCATATGAGTTTGGCGTAACTTTCAGAAATGGCCATAGTGATGTTTGATTGCACAGATCTGAAATGAGTAGGCAAAATAGGATATAAGTGCAAATTTTAACAAAATTTATAATCTGGAACGATTAGGCTGTGATTAGGGCGTCTTTCAAATCTGGCCCTATTATAATCAAGGTTCATTGGTTGATAATAAGCTGAAATTTAAGGTTGAAAGTGCAATTGGACAGATCCGAAAGAGCAAAGATAAATAGACTCATAGCATTTTTTATTTGTGACTAAATCTGGCTATTTCTGTAAATTGGTACAACTGTGCAAATCATGGAATCCTAAAAAATGGATTAAATGTGAAATCAAAATGCTTAAACAGAACCATATGTGCAAGAGTAATGTGGGCAAATTTTAAGTGTATTCATATTTGCAGAAATGGAACTAATATTGTAATTAAGTTGATATTGAGCATGTGCCATTCTTTTGTGAAGGTGGCTTTGCTTACATATACCAATTTTTTGTTAAAGTTGGCTACTTAACAAGTTTAAAATTATCTCTAATAAGGAATTACGCACGACAGTCTAAATTTTAGCAAAGCGACTTGTTTTAGGATTTTTTGCCCTGAATTTGTAACCTATTAGGACTCTATTTCTTGAAGAGATGAAAAAGAGTTTTAAGAGGATTATAACTCTTCAAGCCTATCCTTTTCTTGGAGGAGGAGTTATTAAATTTCTATAAATAGAGTATCTTCTTCTCACAATATTAACACAAAAACACTCCACAATGTAGTCTTAGAAGAATTTTATTTAGGGGAGACTTTTCTCCCTAATATGTAGGCATGTTGGCCAAACTACTTTAAATAAACGTCTTTTCATATATGTCTTCTTTTATGCCTGATTTATTATCAATCAATATTTGCTTTGTTAGCTTCCGCATGACGCCATATTATTTCGATCCCAACAAGTGGTATCAGAGCCATATTCAACCAATGGTTCGATGAGCCAGGTTAACGAGATTGAATATAAGTTCAAGGCGGGTCATTTTAGCCTCAACTACTTGATGACAATGAAGTTTTTATGCCAAAAAAAAAAAAAATTGATGCTACATGTGGAGGAAACTTTTAACCATACATTCAAAATCCTGCTGCTACATCTTCAAAAAAAACCCTTTTTAACCCATGTTTGGGCTATTTTCAACCCATGCCAACTTGTAATGCATGGGCTCCAATGCCAGTTTTAACCGTGCTTATTTTTAACGCATGACTCCTTTTAACCAATACAATTTTTAATCCATTCTTGGACTCGTTTTGACCCAGTTTTGGGCCCCTTTTTAAATAAGCAGCAGTGTGAAGATTATGTGAATAAGAGAGACAAAGATTATGTTCTCCAAAATTCAGGCCAAGGGGAGAATTGTTAGGATTTTTTGCCCTGAATTTGTAACCTATTAGGACTCTATTTCTTGAAGAGATGAAAAAGAGTTTTAAGAGGATTATAACTCCTTCAAGCCTATCCTTTTCTTGGAGGAGGAGTTATTAAATTTCTATAAATAGAGTATCTTCTTCTCACAATATTAACACAAAAAAACTCCACAATGTAGTCTTAGAAGAATTTTATTTAGGGGAGACTTTTCTCCCTAATATGTAGGCATGTTGGCCAAACTACTTTAAATAAACGTCTTTTCATATATGTCTTCTTTTATGCCTGATTTATTATCAATCAATATTTGCTTTGTTAGCTTCCGCATGACGCCATATTATTTCGATCCCAACAACTTGTGGTATAGAAATGTACAATCTTGCAAGACAACTTTTTAGACGGCCCATTTTTGCAAAATTGAACCAGCCCACCTTTTATATTTTGACCAATAGCCACTCTTTTGACAAAACAATATTTAAATTTGCAAACTACTTACTTGTTTGATAAATGGCTCCATTATTTGGTAAAATGTAATTATTATTATTATTATTATTATTATTATTATTATTATTATTATTATTTTATTTGAAGCTTAATTAAATTCTTTTAAAAAATAGACCAGTCCTTTGTGAGGTTGGAAATGCGCAATACATTTTATTTATTTTGAATTAAAGTGTAAATTCGTCCAGTCCTCTGTGAGGTTGGATAAGAATAACATTTTTTTTTTAATTTCTGAATCAAAGTGTAAATTCAAATCAACGGCAAAAGATAACAACCATATTTTAATAAATTAAAATGCGACAATAAAGCAACTGTGCTCGGCACAACTCGAGGGTGCCTAATACCTTCCCGAGAGTCAACTGGGAACCTTACCCAAATCTCTGACGCAGACTATTAGACGAGTCAAGGGTGTTCCAAGTACACCACTTTGGTGACTTGGCACATCTTTAACTTGTCAAGTGGCGACTCTGATTTTCTCTTGAATAATTGTGTACCTTTAACACTCGTCATAACCTTTTAAATACGCAATTCTATTTATTTTAGTTTTTGTGTGTTAAAAAAGGGTCGTGACAGCTTGGCGACTCCGCTGGGAAAAATTAGTTAAAACTAGAATCTCCGGCTTTGATAAATTGTCGCATGTTTTAATTTATTAAATATTTGGTTGTCATATTTTATTGCCGTTATCACATGAAAAGTTGAATGTTACTGATTTGATATTGTTGAACTGTATATATAAACTGTCTTCCTCCGCAACCCTCTGAATCTGAAACACACACACACGTGCACTTACCAGATTGCTTGTGGCATCTGGGACATTCTTACTAAATTGTCCATGATTTAGGAGGAAGGCGTGATGGGGTTTTAGGCCGGACACACCGTCTCCGGATGGCCCTAATGCGCTTTCTGCCCGGTTTGTCCACCGGGTTCTTCAGCTAGTCTAGACACTGAGTCAGTTTGCGTTTCCTAGAGTTAAACCCTTAGGCCCGATTTATCTGCATTTCATTTGATGACTTAGTGAGGTGCGGTACACCGGTACTGCAGTTGTCTAGGCTGACCTCCTTCGTGTCAGGACGGGACCCATGTCCTAGAAAGACACATTTATGGCATTTTCTGTGCTGCATATGTTCGAAATGTTGTTATGCTGACCGATCACCGGGGGGGCGAGTGTCAAAAAAAAAAAAGGAAAACGATAGAAAAATTGGGTTTAGTCCCGTGTTTCGAAATATATTTTGTTTAGTTGTCATTTTACGCCGTTATAATGGCGAATTTTTTCAAGAACTCTTAGAGTCTAATTTTGTGTCCGAGTTTGGTCCCAATATTAGAAAATAATTTGTCATAGTTTAGTGCCGTTATAATGGCAAAATGTTGGGGGCCCCTTTTGTATTTGAGTTTGTGTCCAAGTCAAGACCAAGTTTTGAAAGTAATTTATCGGGGTTTTACGCCGTTATAATGACCAGATTTTGTAAATACTCTAAGATTAGTTTTCAAGTTAGATCGAGGAGTTTATTTCAAAAAAAAAAAAATCAATTTTTAGTGTCTATCTTTGCATTGCCGTAATGTCCGATTTTGGAGTCACCTTTCGGATTAAAAAAAAAATAGTTTGTTTCATAATCCGTTCTTAAGCTCCATTTCGAATCTTCGGTTGAGTCTTAATTTTTCATTAAAAAAATATTGTTTTAGGGTCCTGCTTTATTTTGTTTTGTTTAAGGTCAAGTCAGGGTGTGGACGTTAAATTGCAATTAGCTAAGTTGTATTTTTACGTCGATCCTCGTGGAATAATCTGACTCCGCTAAAATGTCCAGTCTTATTATTTTCACCGTCCGAGTGTACACACACAATGTGTCAGTTCGTACATATCTTTGACTAGTGTATCACGTTAAGCAGTTTATTTTTGAGTCTGTCTCGTGTCGTTTGTCTAAATTATATTTTGTGTTTAAAAAAAAAAAAAGCAGAAAAAGTCATCTAAGTTGGTCCTTGTTCTAATTACGTGCCAGTTACAATTTTGTTCTGATTTTTCTCAAGGCACATAAGCAATCTTTGGTGGATACGATTGGTACACTCGCGCCGTTAACCGTTTCGGGATGACGCATAACAACCTTAGGCTGCGATTTGTGCTTCTTTTGTGCTAACCTGATTTGTTTGATAGTTTGGAGTTGGAGATTTGGTACAGAATTCTGGCATCCACCCATCCGTACAGAACTAAATCAAGGGGACCTGTGACTTCACCCGTAGCCATGCCATCTGATGGAGAGAGATCCGAGACCGGTGCCCAGGAACTCTTGGCACTGGAAAATGAGAGATTGACTGGAGAGGTTAATACTTTGAAACAACTCGTGGCCGACATGCATCACGCACTGACCACAGGACGGGTACCTCCTCTTATTCCAACCAACCTAGATGGGGTTGTGCCGACAGCAGTACAACGAGCACCAGGCACATCTATGGCAGTTGAGGATCCCACTTATCCTACTGGTCTTGCCCCTGTCCGTGGCGTAACAAATGAAACTGAACGGCGTCCTCATGCACCACCCCTACCAGAGGGACATTATGGCCCACCTCCAGCACAAGTGCCAGTTTTTCAGGGCCCAGTTAGGCCAGTCACGGCCAGGTGCAACAGTGACCCACATCTTCAGGTTGGGGACCAACACTATGATCCGCCCCATGAATCTAATTTCCGGCAAAGTGGTCCATATAATCAGGGTTTCCATCACGAGTCTCAAATTTAGCTCGATCGGTTGGGAAAACTGGACGAGAGCGAGGTTTTGCGCAAAGTGAAGGATTTAGAACAAGCTGTGAGAATTATACAGGGATATGGAGATCATTTCAACACTTCTTTCGAGGATCTTTGCCCTTTCCCTGAATTGCAGTTGCCAGACGGGTTCATAGTTCCCAAGTTCGAGCCATACATCGGACAGGGAGATCCAAGAGTTCATATGAAGACCTACTGCAACAAAATGAGAGGGGTCAAGAAAGACAAGTTGTTGATAGCATACTTTTCCGAAAGCTTGGGGGGTGCAGTTGCCTAATGGTTCATGAGGCAGGATGTAACTAAATGGTTGGCATTTGATGATATGGCGCAGGCATTCTATGACCAGTAAAAGTACTACATTGAAGTTTTGCCAGATCGATCATCTCTGGATGCGATAAAAAAGAAAACAAGTGAAAGCTTTAGGGAGTATGCCCTCAGATAGCGTGAGCAGGCCGCTCGAGTGATCCCTGCAATCCCTGATGAAGACATGGTTCGTTTATTCATCGAAGCTCAGGATGAGGAGTTTTATGGTGCATTGATCCCTGCCTGGGGAAAGCCGTTTAATGAGGTTGTCAAAATAGGCGAAATGATTGAGAAAGGAGTTAAAACTGGAAAGATTGTGAGCCAGACAGCATTAAGGGGAACCACCCGAGTGGTACAGGCCCAGCCAGGAGCCTTGGGGAAGAAGAATCAAGATGATGTAGCCATGGTGGGTTCGGGTTCACAGAAGTGGAGCGAGAAAAGATACAATCAAACCCGCTCATACCAAGCTCCACAAATATATCCTCCATAACACTGCTACACCTCACAAAATCCGCAGTATTCCGTCCCTCCACCCCAACACTCAATCCATACAATGCAGCCATATGCTCCAATATCATCTTATCCGCAATGGCGCGCTCCAGCCCCACATTCTATATATCCTATTCACCAAGCTCCGCATAACCAATTCCACTCTCCACCGAACCTTCCCCACCGGCCAAGAGGTCCTCCAGGCTTTCCCCCAAAGGTTGAGTATAAAAAGATGCATCAAGTGAAAAAGAATGAGTTCACGCTAATTGGAGAATCTTATGCCGAAATTTTTCAGAAGTTGCAAGCTTTGGACATACTGAAACCGATCAATGGAGGAATGCATCCTAGGGATAGGGTTGACGACTCTCGTCAATGTGCTTACCATTCAGGTGCACCGGGGCATGACACTGAGGATTGCTATTTTCTCAAGAAGGATATCCAAGTTTTGATTGATAACGGTCAGATTCAAGTGGAGGGTTCATATGCACCAGATATAAATCGGAACTCATTGCCTGTCTGTGATGATGTGCGTATGGTGGGTATGGTATGTGGAGAAGATCTGAGAGCTGAATCTGCAATGTTGATAGTACCTGTTGGTAATGTGTCAATTTGGGCTAACCAAATGCTTGTGACAGTGAACTGTGTTCCTGAAATCGAGCTTGGGGTAGCAGACAGAGTAAGGGGTGGTGAAATGAAGAAGACGGACATGTCTCTTGAGAAGCCAATTCCAAATCTTACTCGATCATTCATCAGTCTCAAAGAAGTGAAGTCCACCCTGATGGGAGCGGATAGAAATGAGGAAATGCAGAAGATGTTGCCGGATTCAGGTGCATCCTTGTGAAGGGCTCAACAATGTATGAAAAGCAGGAAACTGGCCCTGACTTGCAATTGAGTGACTGTGAAATGTTGTAGCATGTTTTGCTAATCTTTCTGTGTACTTGGTTGTTCAAGGGTTGTAACTCAAGTGCATTATTTTGCTTTTTTGTTTCTTTAAACCCTTATGTCTTCAATTCAATGAAAGAGAGATCCATCTCGTCCTAATATTCGGTCTTTTATGTTTCCTGTTCTTACCCCCCTTAGTTTTCTGTCTTATGTTTGTCGACCTTAATAACATGACATGCGTGTGGAATTTACGCCTTGATCTAGACACGCGCTCTGACATTGTGAGCTATTTGAGTAGTAAAGAGGGAGCAAAATAAGTTGGGAATCAATCTGTAGTCATCCAATAAGGGATATCAGTGAGAAGTTCAAAATCATGCACGGTCACTTCGACCAAATTTGAAATACCAGTTTTGAGAACCATCAGTGAAGCAGAAGTCGATGACACGCGTGGATCAGTCTAGGTCAATTCTTTGAATCATTATTTGTGCGAGGCATTCTCGGGTCGGGATGACGAACGGCTTTCATTTTGCTATCCAAACACTATACCAATTTTCTAGCCCTTTGAGCCTTGCGTATTTTTTTTATTTGGTTGCCCTCCTTTGGAATCAATGTAATTGAAATTGGAAAAAAAAAAAGAAAAAAAAATTGAAAAAGAAACAACAAAATCTACCTCAGTGGTAGAGCTACGTCTGACCTGATTCCTCTCAAAAGGATACGTAGGCAGTCATCTGGGCGCGGTCATAACAGGGAAAAGTTCATTTTTTCCATGTTCATATTGACGCAAAACTTGCCTCCAAATTTGCGGACAACGTCAAAAGAAATTTTGCTCCCCATTCTGTGGTAAACTGGGGCAGAAGTTTGTTTTTTATTTTTTTTATATAAAATAAAATAAAAACAAACTTCTATTTTATCATACCATATATTCGTGTATTTCGTGAGATGTTTGGTATATCAGTCTCGAAGTCGGAAAAAAAAAATCAAAGCGCCCCAGTTTAACTGGGGCAGAAGTTTATTTTTAGGGAAAAAGAAAAAAAGAAAAGGAGAAAGTCAATTCCTTTTGCTTTCTTTGTGTTCATCTCGGAGGAAAGTCTCAATATCCCTATGTTTGCATATCAGAAAATTCAAAAGATAATTCCTCGGTTTTTCAATAAATTGGGGCCTCAGTTAGTTGTTATTTTAAAAGAAATGATTCCAAGGGTTGTAATATTTTACCAAGTCATTTCATGAGATGCTTTCATACCGCTCTTCAAAACAAAGAAAAAAAAAGAACAAGAGAAAAGAAAAAGGATAATCCCCAGTTTGCCTAAACTGGGGGAAACAAGTTTGTTTTATTTTCAAAAGCGGTGATTCCATAGTTTGTGATATTCATCTGATCGTCTCATGAGATGTTTCTGAGCTTTTATGTTGAACCCCTTTCTTCATAGTCTAACCAAATCCAATGTTATAGTCCAAATAAAGACCCTTCTAACCGATCATTGAGAATGTCAAGCCGAGTAGGGTATCAAGGGATAAGTTCTACGTTGTAAAGTCGCATTCTTGTAAGCCGTCGCACTTGGGAGCTGGGAGCATCAAGGTCATTAAAGGAGAAATTCTCCGGGGAATCAAGATAAAGGCCAAAATTGAAGAAAGAAAGGAAAGACGGGGTCGAGCAGCAAGGAAAGATCGTGGGTCGATTGGGAAAAAGCAAAAAATGAAAGAAATGAAAAAAGAGAAAGAGAGAAAGAAAAAATGAAGCCTTGTCGGTGAAAACCTGAAAAGGCGCTGCAAGGTTACAGTGAGTTAAAAGAACAAAGAGAGAGGCTAGTTAGTGAAAACCCCGAGGGGCACTACTAGTCGACTGAGGGTCGTGGAATTCGTCATCAAGTTCGGGTTAAGAAAGGTTGTCAAACTGGGGGTAAGGTCAGGGTTTGGCCGTGCGAATTAGATCAAGAGTTGATTCTAATTGCATGTCATGTTTTACTAAGGTTGTCGTTTCACCTCCAAATAAGTTTCTTCTATCTACCAGAGACATCTTTCATTCGATGTCTCCTTCTGAGTTTCTTCACTTTTCTTTTCATTTATTTCTTTCTCATTATTTTCGGGCATTCAGAAAGGTTCGCAAAACTTGTCTACAAGTTTCAGTTATACCAGAAAAGTCGGAAATGAGAGCCTAGCACCGAGATTGTACCATGAAGATCACCAGGAAACAGTTTATTATTTCTACAAGGTGTGATCAAAGACCGATATGGGAATTTGAGCTGGGAGGTGTGAGAACACAGCTACATCAAGTCAGTTGCTCGTCGGGGACAAACTTGAAAAGCAGAAAAAGAAATAAAGAAAGAAATCAGGGACCATCTGAGCAGGGAGCAGTGGTTTTCAACTTTCAAGACAAGAACCATTGGGATAATGGGATAGAATTTTCAACTTTAAACACAAGACCCATTGGGATGGGATTAAAGTTTCAACGCAAGACCCGTTGGGATAATGGGATTCCTCTTCAAGAACAAGACCCATCAGAGTGATGGTTTTCAATTTTCAGAATAAGCAAGACCCATCAGAGTGATGGTTTCTAATTTTCAACAAAAAACAAGACCCATCAGAGTGATGGTTTTCAATTTCCAGCATGAGCAAGACCCATCAGGGTGATGGTTTTTAATTTTCTGCAAAAGCAAGACCCATCAGAGTGATGATTTTCAATTTTAGCAAAAGCAAGACCCATCAGAGTGATGGTTTCTAATTTTCAAAAAAAGCAAGATCCATCAGAGTGATGGTTTTTCAATTCAGCAGAAGCAAGACCCATCAGAGTGATGGTTTTCAATTTCCAACATAAGCAAGATCCATCAGAGTGATGGTTTCTAATTTTCAACAAAAAGCAAGACCCACCAGAGTGGTGGTTCCAGTTTTATCTTTCAAGTCAAAGCCCGTCAAAGCGGCAATTTTATTCAAGCCAAAGCCCGTCAAAGCAGCAATTTCATTCAAGTCAAAGTCCGTCAAAGCGGAAATTTCAATTTCATTCAAGTCAAAGTCCGTCAAAGCGACAATTTCATTCAAGTCAAAATCCGTCAAAGCGGAAATTTCAATTTTCAAGTCAAAGTCCGTCAAAGCGGCAATTTCATTCAAGTCAAAGCCTGTCAAAGCGGCAAGTTTACTTTCAAATCAAAGGCCGTCAAAGCGACAGTTTCAACTTTAGAGGCAAAGCCCGCCCGAGCGGCAATTTCAAGTTTTTAAGACTACTTTGGTAGTGGGAGCTTCGGACCAGTTTATCAGCTTGGGAAGCATGAAGAAGTTAGCTTAGGAATTGTAATTTTACATTTCAAATGTTGTAATTTCATTTTTCTTTGTAAAAGCAATGACCCCAGCTGACCACCAGCAAGCGACCAGTACTCAGCAACGACAGCCCTTGTGTGCCTAAGAGTGTCTAATATCAGCCCCAAGTGTGTCTAGAAGAGTCTCTAGTTTGTCTTAGTAGTCTAGAGTGTCTAGTTTGCCTTAGTGAGTCTAGAAGAGTCTGGTGTCTGTTTTAATGCGGTAGTCCTAGCTGCCGCACGCAAGGAACTACACTGACCTGATTCCTTAGTCCGGGGATATATAGGTAGCCTTGTTCTTGGTTGGAACCGAAGAATCAAGGTTCGGTCACCCTTTTGAAAAGCATGCTCTCGGCTAGAACCGAAAAGCCAAAATTAGTTGTCGATTACTTCTTTGTCCGAAACTCTTCGTGTTCCCGAACAAAGAGGGGCAGCTGTAATCACCTAATTTTGGCACGAATAAAAAAAAATCGCTCAAAATAGCCGTATTAGATTCTTAGGATTTTTGCCGAAATTTTCCTAAAATTTTAGTCTTTTATTTTTGACTCAAATTGTCATTAATCTTAGAAGGAAATATGAAAAAAAAATTACTTGTTATGTGTTTAATTGTGATTCTATGTTTAAATTATGACAGTATCGTGAATTTATGTGGTTTAAATTATGATTAATTGTAAATGTTCTATTAAGTATAGACTCCTTTAATGGCCATGTTTGCAAAATAAATAGCCCAATGCCTAGACCCAACAGCCCAACACTCTAACCCAAGCCCAAACCCACATTATATAAACCCTTTCTCCCCCATTTCACTCCCTCACACCCCTTTAGCTTCCAAGCTGGCGGAGCCATGCCGAATTTCTCACCACTCGTCGGAATCCGCCCACCACCGAGGCTCCGCCGCTGCTCTGCCACCGGCCACCACCTCCGGTAGCCGAAAAATTTAGCAAAGTATGCCATTGGAAAGATCTCGAGCCCCCCATTCCATTTCTCAACTCGGATTCTCAAAATTCTTAGCCGTTTTTCGTAGATCGGGTCTAGTCAAACTCAACTCCGGCGCACCTTTGAATTTTTCCGGTAAGTTTTACATTCCCCTCTTCCTCTCACCCTCCTCTTTCACCTCCCATACTCCACTTCCCAAAATTCATTCTTTTTTTCTCTTTTCTTTCCCGTTTTTTCCCCCTGCCCGTTTTGTGTTTCTTTCTTCCTTTTTTTCTTATTTTTTATTTCTCATTTCTGTTATGGCATGTTTGCTGCAATTTGTTGTTTTTGGGGACTGATGGTGGCTGTGATGTTGACATTTTGGAGTGGTGGTGATTTGTGTTGTTTGGATGTTGCTATTGTTTTGGTGAGCATTGAGATGGGAAGAAACTGAATTACCACCTATGCCTCCTAGTAGAGAACGATATGCACGACCCGAAAGATCGGATGTGTGGAAATTTATGACTAAAGATATTCCGGCTCAGAAAGCTAAATGTAATATTTGTAAAAAAGTTTGGGAATTTCAAACCGGCAGCCATAATAGTGGGACGGGAAAGTTGAGAACACACTTAGAAAACCATCATAAGGATGTATGGGAAAGGAGGGAGGGTGGCCCTCGTTCAGGGAATAGAATGGCTCAATCGCAAGGTAGTGGAGTCCAACAGGAAATTAACCCAGTGACGGGGGGGGGGGGGGGGCTTTTGCATTATGATAAAAAGAAAGATAGGGAACAAATGGCAAAAATGATTGCGGTAGAGTGCTTACCTTTTACATTTGCTTCTTGTCAAGGTTTTATTCGTTATATTCAAACCGTATATAATCCATCTTTTCAAGGTTTTCCAAAAACTACGGTTAGAACTGATATTATAAAATTTAAAAATGAATATAGACAATATTTACGATATATATTTTATCAGTTTGATTGTAGAGTTTGTCTTACTTCTGATTTGGGTCGTGGTGTTAATGGGTATGAGTATTTAACAGTTACTTGTCATTGGATAGATCTTAACTGGGTAATGCAAAAAAGAATTTTAGCATATTCTGCTGTCGATGAACCACACACGGGAAATTTTATCAAGGGAGAAGTTTCGGATATTTGTAAGGCGTATTATCTTAGTGATAAAATTTTAAGTATAACTCTTGATAATGCAACTAACAATGATTATGCTATTACTAAGTTAATACCCGCATTGCATCCCCCTTTTGAAGAATTGTTTCATGTTAGATGTGCATGTCATATATATAATTTAGTTGTAAAAGATGGCCTTAAGTTATTTGATCCTACTATTATGAAGGTTAAACTCGCAATTAGTTATATTTTTAAATCTAAAAAACCGGATAGATGGAGGGACTTTCAAGTAGAGTGTGTGAAAGAAGGTATAGCTCCTAGAAAAGTTCCCAAGGAAGTTTCAACTAGGTGGAACACTGTATATGACTCTTTGACTGTTGCTTACACTTTACGAGTGCCTATTACTAATTATTTTAATCGCAAAGTAGCTGACGTGTATCACCTTGAAGAAACAGATTGGCAAGATGTTGAGCGTCTTCTTCAATTTTTAGCAAAGTTTTTTTTATGCTACTAAGGAATTTTCCGGTCAATATTATCCTACAATCACTACCATGTTGTATTTTATAGCTGGAATAGCAGAATTACTTAACGATTATAGAGTAGTGACTGTTATGAAGTTGCGGTAGAAGCAATGATTGAAAAATTTAAAAAATATTTTTTTCCGATTCCACCACTTTATTACATTGCATCTGTATTACATCCATATTTTAAACGTTTTAATACGAAAATGCTCATTAGAGAAATTTATCGGAATTTGAGAGATAAATTTGAGAATTACTGATGAAGAAACACCAAGTGTAGAAACAGTTTGTGCGCAGGTAATTGTAGATTGCCAACGGATTTATGAAAGGTATAGGCGTGCAGCTGATAATGTTGTTCCCAGTGTTCCAAGTGGAGCTGGATCAAGTTCAACGCAGGCTCCCAAAAGACCTGCAACCGGATTGGGAAGTTTTTCCAGCCTTAATCAAAGGCTTTCTAGCAGGCAGTCGAGTAGCAGCGGAGGGTTCAACGAGCTTGATGTTTATTTACTTCATGCTTGCAAGGATGTTGATTATTTTAGAAGCGATGAACTATTGCCATTTTGGAGGGATCAACAAGCACAGTTTCCAATTTTAGCAAAAATGGCGCGGGATATTCTAATTATTCAAGCATCATCTGTTGCTTCAGAAAGCGCGTTTAGCCAAGGAAGATTACAAATTGGAGATCATAGACATTCATTGAAGGAAGAAGCAATGGAGAAGGCCGTATTATTCAGAGATTGGATTAGATCGGAGCGAAGAAATTTTGGATTTGCAGAAGATCAAGTAGCCGATGCAGAAGCATCATCAGAAATTTTATCAGGCGATGGAAGTTTGGACAATGAAACTGAATATGAACAAGATGACTCTTTGCCACTGGTTCCTCCAGAGGTGCCAGACGAAATTATTCAGAAAATGAGAAGTTTTTTATTAATATGTAGTTTTTGCAATTTAATATCTATGTACTTTGCAAAAAATCAACCATTATCCATTATTCAATAAAATGCGTTACGCCTTGCTATTAAGTAAATCCTTTGTTATATTCTCAAGTATCCTTTGCTATTAAGTTACCTCTTTGCAATTCAATACTAAAATACTAAATACTAAAATACTAAATACTAAAATACTAAAATACTAAATACTAAAATACTAAATACTAAAATACTAAAAACTAAAAACTAAAAACTAAATACTAAATACTAAAAACTAAAATACTAAAATACTAAATACTATTATACTACTAACTTAGTATTAAGTTTGAAAAAATAACAATTTACTTACATTATACTAGATTACTAAGTTTAAAAAAAATACTCAATTATACTTTTATAATACTAAAATACTACATTACATAATAGTTAATATTTTAATACTAGATTACTAGTATTATATAAAAGTTATTACATAAAACTAAAATTTAAACAAAATAAATAACCAAAAAAAAAAAATAGCTAAAACGACAAAACCGGGCCGGACCGGACCGACCCACTTCAAATTTATGTCCAAATCCGCTCCATTTTGAAAAATAGCCGTTGGCAACGGCCATAAACGGCTATTTTTCCCACCCCCACACCCATAAACGCCCCTACAGCCCTCCCCTACCTATTTTGCCTATAAATACTCCCATATTTCTTCAAATTAATCATAATTCAATATTTTCTATTCATTTCTCTTTAAAAAAAGGCTATTTTATTAAATTTTCTATCAACATGGCTGCAAATGCAAATAATGCTAATCAAGTTCAAGGTGCTACTACAGCAGGTCCGTCGGGTGCTCCAAAAAGAACTAAACGATCCGACGTTTGGGAATTTATCACAAAAAATAATGATACCAGCAAAGCTCAGTGTACTCTTTGTCAGAGAGTTTGGAATTGGGAAGATGGAACAAATACTGGAGGGACAATGAGGTTTAAGACCCACTTGGAAAACCATCATGAACCCGAATGGGCAGCTCGTGCTGGTGGCAAATATCTGCAACCACGTGATGATTGAGTTGAGTCAGTGTTGAGTCGCTGAAGTTGAAAATTTATGTATTTTTCTAATTTCTAATCTATTTTCATGTTTTTATTTTCTAACTATGCATTTTCATTTTCCAACATAATGTACTGCGTATATTGTTGAATAATATATGTGTTTTGTGTTGTTTATTTAGATTTTAGTATTTTAAAAAATAAAAAATTTAATTTAAAACCAAAAAAAAAATAATTAACGAACCGAACCGAACCGGATCAAACCGGATCGGGACCAGCACAATATCCGGCTGCCGGTTTCGGTTCCGATCCGGCATTGGTGCAATTGCACCGGTGCACCGGACCGGAACCGGGCTGGTGACGGATTTTTTTTTTTCACCAAAGCACCGGACCGGACCGGCCGTTGATTTGTCTTTCTGGGCTGTTTTGCTGGCTGAGTTTGGGAGTAAAAGGCTGTCGAGTCGTTGTTTTGCTTTCTATTCTCGTTGGCTATTGGTTTGGAATTTTCTTCATTAGGTAAACATAAATTTTACTTTTTATTTATATCAGTATGTTTACCCTTTACCTTGATTTTTATCTAGTTACGAAATGATTGATATCAACATATTTTTATGGCCTGAAATTTCTATTTTTCTTTTATAAATGTTGTTAGTTCATTCCCTCTTTATGAACTGTTGGCTTTATGAAGCTATAAGCAAAACCAAAGATATGTTAAGCGTTTTATTACGATGTCTCTGTTATTAATATGTTAACTTTGAAAAGTAAATTAAGTTCATACGAGTTTGGCGTAACTTTCGGAAATGGCCATAGTGATGTTTGATTGCACAGATCTGAAATGAGTAGGCAAAATAGGATATAAGTGCAAAGTTTAACAAAATTTATAATCTGGAACGATTAGGCTGTGATTAGGGCGTCTTTCAAATCTGGCCCTATTATAATCAAGGTTCATTGGTTGATAATAAGCTGATATTTAAGGTTGAAAGTGCAATTGGACAGATCTGAAAGAGCAAAGATAAATAGACTCATAGCATTTTTTATTTGTGACTAAATCTGGCTATTTCTGTAAATTGGTACAACTGTGCAAATCATGGAATCCTAAAAATTGGATTAAATGTGAATCAAAATGCTTAAACAGAACCATATGTGCAAGATTAATGTGGGCAAATTTTAAGTGTATTCATATTTGCAGAAATGGAACTAATATTGTAATTAAGTTGATATTGAGCATGTGCCATTCTTTTGTGAATGTGGCTTTGCTTACATATACCAATCTTTTGTTAAAGTTGGCTACTTAACAAGTTTAAAATTATCTCTAATAAAGAATTACGCACGACAGTCTAAATTTTAGCAAAGCGACCTGTGGTATAGAAATGTACAATATTGCAAGACAACTTTTTAGACGGCCCATTTTTGCAAAATTGAACCAGCCCACCTTTTATATTTTGACCAATAGCCACTCTTTTGACAAAACAATATTTAAATTGGCAAACTACTTATTTGTTTGATAAATGGCTCCATTATTTGGTAAAATGTAATTATTATTATTATTATTATTATTATTATTATTATTTTATTGGAAACTTAATTAAATTCTTTTAAAAAATAGACCAACCCTTTGTGAGATTGGAAATGTGCAATACATTTTATTTATTTTGAATTAAAGTGCAAATTCGTCCAGTCCTCTGTGAGGTTGGATAAGAATAACATTTTTTTTTATTTCTGAATCA
This sequence comes from Petunia x hybrida, assembly GCA_037355625.1. NCBI lineage: Eukaryota > Viridiplantae > Streptophyta > Magnoliopsida > Solanales > Solanaceae > Petunia > Petunia x hybrida. Next base: position 7,652,547 of record JBBBVM010000025.1, on the reverse strand, counting down.
AAGTGTAAATTCAAATCAACGTCAAAAGATAACAACCATATTTTAATAAATTAAAATGCGACAATAAAGCAACTGTGCTCGGCACAGGACTCGAGGGTGCCTAATACCTTCCCGAGAGTCAACTGAGAACCTTACCCGAATCTCTGACGCAGACTATTAGACGAGTCAAGGGTGTTCCAGGTACACCACTTTGGTGACTTGGCACACCTTTAACTTGTCTAGTGGTGACTCCGATTTTCTCTTGAATAATTGTGTACCTTTAACACTCGTCATAACCTTTTAAATACGCAATTCTATTTATTTTAGTTTTTGTGTGTTAAAAAAGGGTCGTGACAGTTGCTTGTTGGGGATATATATGAAATATAGATGAATAATACATATTTGATGGTAAACCATAACTGAAAATGGAGAAGACATAATTCTTCTATCCAAAAGAGAAACCACCTCTCATTGGTGCAGGCGTAGATGTGATAACGTAGAGAACTGTTTAAATTCACTTAAGAGAATTTTTAGAAGGAGAAGATTTAGGAGGACTTCATTATGGAGCAAACTGCTTCATTCTGTAACTGAAGTACTTTCCAGATTTTACAGTACCGTATTACTATTTTTTTTAAACCGAAAATTATGAAATTTGGAAAAAAAAATGTCAGAATAAGTTTTAAAACTGTCAACTTTGTGTTCAAACGACGTGTGTTCTCTATCGAGTCCAACTGCAAGTGTTAAGTCCTATTTGTTGGGGAGTCAATTTATTTTAAACTTTCTTAAATAATGTATAATAAATTTTGCTCAACTAATTTGTTCAAAACTGATTTGCGTCATTTAGATCCCACAAAATAGTTATTTTAATCCTGGAGTCCTGCAGATTCAAAGTTAGAAAGTGGGATGATATTTAAGTCAGTTTTATTATCTACTACTTTTGAAATTATTTCCATTCTTTTTTCCAAAATTATATTTAAATTCTAATTGAAACTACTCTCTCAATTCAAATTTCAAATTAACTAAAATAACTATATCTAATTTAAAACCAACTAATTTACCTAAAATTTTCAAGTGGCTTTTTTTTACTTTGCCACTTGGCTAATTATTAATGGCTACTACATGCCTTTTAATAATATAAAGATAGATATAGATAATAATAATTTGACAAATTTACCCTTAATAAATATTAAACCATTAAATTAGTAATTTATGTATGAATATCTTCAATTAGGAAAGTTCCTCATGAATAAGAACTCTAAATCTGTTGCCAAGTTAGAAATTCCCCGTCTCCGCTACAAACTACTTCCACATTCCTCCTCATCTTCTACCTTTAGTATCTGTACAAGATTGATTAGCCGTCTTTTCTGCATAACAAAGCTAATTAGGTATTATATCTTTTAGACACAAGATATCAAGTTAGGCATTTCTCTTAGGATTGTCCTTTTTCTTTATTTTCTTCTTCTTTCCAACAAAGCTTGAACCACATTATTATGTCTGGAACATATTTTTTGGACTTGCAGTACCTTTCCTCCATTTTAAAAATCCCCTTTAATTATGTCTGATGATTATTTGTTATTTTCCTAATCATAGTTTCAGATTAAACTTTTTTTATTTTTACACAATAGATTTTTCTTTATTTTATTTATTCATTTGTCACCGGGAATTATCAAGCCACGGGAAAAATATTTTGGTAAAGTATAGCTAAAGAGGACTTCTCATGTTTTAGAAGAAATATTTTGTTTAGTTTCACTTTCATTGCAATGATGGGTAGGCTAATTGATAAAAAAAGTGTATTGGATGAAAATTGTCGCCTTCGGTCAACACCTCGGGATGGTAGACCGAAGGGAAAACGAGCTGATGCTCCAAAGAGGAATAACCGATCTCGTGATTGAATCACCGAAGTCAGTTTTCAACAACGCGACCGAAGACAAGTTAGACTTCGGGCTTCGATGGCGTGCCATCCTACTCGAACAGTAAGGGTAGACGACCGAAGCCTTGAGACAAGTCTTCGGTTACCACCTCGGTTCCAGCGGCTTTACAGCCCACTACTTTGCCCCACTAACTTCTCCATATTGCTGCTCAGATCGTGGGAAATGCACTTGCTGATGGTGGAGAATGTGGGCAAGGCCCCTAGGCCTATAAATAGTAGCTCATTTTGTATCATAGCGATCCAGAAATTTGTACTGAAACGCTGCCCAAATTTATAATCATATTCATATATTGAAATACCGTTATTTCCTTGCATTTTACGTCTTTTTCACGTGTTATTTCAACTTTGATACGAAGAATTGCTTGTATCCGAATCCAAATTCGATTTGTGTACCTAAACTGATTTAGGCCCATACAAATTGGCGCCGTCTGTGGGGAAATAAGCAGTAACGCTTTGTTCCAAAGTTTCAAATCTGTTCTTTGTCAAAAGTTTGCGATTCAACGTATAACAATAACAACGGTAACAACGATCGGATTGACGTTCCGTTGAACCAACAACCCCTCGCCCCAATGACAACTGAAGAATTTTAAATGTATGTTGTCACCACACTAAGAGCTCTCCAAAGTAAACAGGATGAGCAGGCTAGTATCAACGCCGAGTTCCGCGCTTCATTGGAAGTGAGAAATAGCGCTGCCCCAAACAGTGCCCAGCCTTCGGCTCCTGGTGGAGGCATCCCGCCCTTCGTTCCTCCGGGCGCGACAACAGGGGGACCTCACAATGGAGCCACGTTTGGGGGCTCGGGGAACAACCCAACTACAACGCCACACTTCGGGACGTTTCCCACCGTGGCAGAAACAACGTCCTCGGTCGACGTTGAAAGAATGAGTAGAGAAATCGAGGCGCGCATTGAGGCGCGCGTAGAAAAGCGCCTCAAAGGCCTGCCGGGGATAAGTAAGGAGGAAGACGACCTCGACATCGAGCAATATAGGGAGCAGCCCTATAAGCCCGAAGGAGCTCCAGCTCCAACTCCCCCGGGCTTCAAACTCACATTCCTTAAAAAGTATGATGGGACGACTGATCCCAAGGAGCACATAAGGGAATACATGTCTATGGTAAGAGCAACGACCTAACATCTACGCAGCTCGAGTCGATGCTCTTAAAGAAGTTTGGTCAGTCGTTAGAAAAAGGAGCTCTTCGGTGGTATTTGTGCTTACCAGTGGGGTCAATCTCCTCGTTTAAAGAATTATCCAGCGCCTTTGTCAAGGCTCACACCGGGGCGCAAAAGATCCTCCAGAGGAAGGAGGATATATGTGAAGTGAAGCAACGGCCCGGTGAGCCACTTAAAGAGTTTCTTGAGCGGTCCACGCTGAACGCATGGAATTGCCTCGGATGGATGATACCCTAGCCATCATGGCGTTTGAAAAGGGTATCAATAGTCGCAATTCTGGCGCTGCAGCCGAATTGCGTAAAGAGTTACAACAATATCAGGTCCTGACGTGGGAGGATCTGCATAGACGCGCTTACTCCAAAATCAGATTGGAGGAAGCGGAGTTCAAGAACCGAGGTTATCATCAACATAACCGAGGTGACACTTCGAACCGCGCCGAGGCGCCACGAAATAATTCGAAGGGGAGGTATGAACCTTACACTTCGACGAGGCAGCATGTTAGTCAGAGGTTGGGAAACCCCTCCAGTAATTCATACCCAGCCTCTCATATAAGCCAAAGGCTCGGAGGGAAGGTTCAACCCAACATGAACCAAAGAAATACCTCGAGCTCCACTTCGGTCCCTAGAAAGGATCTTCCTCGGATCCAAGATTATAACTTCAACATATCGACCTCGGAGCTGGTCGACGTTGTCAAGGGGACAGCTGGGGTAAGGGTCCCCAAAGATATGAGGACCCCGGCAGACAAAAGAGACCACAATCTGCATTGTGAGTTTCACGCAGATTATGGCCACAGAACTGAGGACTGCAAAGCCTTGCGCCTCGAGGTAGCCCACCTATTGAAGAAGGGAGTCTTGGCCGATTTCCTCACTGATAAAGGGAAAGACAACTTTTCCAAGAACCGAGGTGATGGGCAACCACCTCGAGCTCCACCCCCTGAAAGAGTGGTGAATGTTATAACCGGGGGGTCAGAAGTGAACGGCGTGAACTTTGCCGCTGCCAAAAAGTTCGCTAAGCTCTCCATCACTATGGAGAAAAGGACTCGGGTTGGTGGCTCGGGCAAAGATATCATCTTCGACGATGATGACTATGATGGGATGATGTTTCCCCATCACGACGCTCTAGTCATCATGTTGAGGATCAAGGACTCTGACATCAAAAGAGTCTTGATCGACCCCGGTAGCTCAGTTAACATAATTAGCTACAGGGCTGTTAAGAAGATGTGGTTGAAGGGTGAAGTTGTTCCCAAGTCAACAGTGTTAGCTGGCTTCAACAACTCCACGGAGAAGACATTGGGTGAGATCACACTCAAAACATTCACCGAGGGAGTTACCAAAGAAACACTGTTCCAAGTTATGCCCGAGGATCTAGCTTACAATGTGATCCTCGGAAGACCATGTATCCACTCCATGGAGGCTGTCCCTTCCACTCTACATCAAGTGATCAAATTCCCCACACCCTGGGGAGTTAGATCAATCAAAGGGGAGCAGCGAGTAGCAAGGGAATGCTATTCAGTTGCACTAAAAAGTGGAGTCGCCCCGGTTGGGCCAAAACAATAGCAACGACAGGATTCGGGGTCAAGCGGGGAGGACGCCCGAGGAGGAGTCGAAAAAATTCCAGCCTGTGTTCAAGAGCCTCGAAGCAAAAGGCCGAGGACTCAACTATTGAAGAGTTGGAATCTTTCACTCTATTGAAAGATTTCCCCGACCGGAAAGTGTTTGTCGGCTCGGAGTTGGACCCGGAGTCGAAAAAAGCAATCATAGAAGTTTTGAAGTCAAACCATGATTGTTTTGCCTGGTCGCATTCAGACATGACGGGTATCGATCCGGAGATCATGACCCACAAACTGAATGTAGACCCAAAATTTACCCCGGTGAAGCAGAAGAAAAGACCTCACGCCGGGGTCAAAAAGAAGGCGATCGAGGACGAGACCGCCAAATTGCAAGAAAATGGCTTCATCAGAGAAGTGAAGTACCCCGAGTGGTTGGCCAATGTTGTGGTTGTGCCGAAGAAGAATGGCAAGTGGAGAATGTGCGTAGACTACACTGACCTGAACAAAGCTTGCCCCAAAGATTCATACCCACTACCACAAATTGACAGGTTAATAGACTCCACGGCTGGACATAAACTATTAACTTTCCTAGACTCATATACTCGGGGTACAACCAAATTCTCATGGACCCGAAGGACGAAGAGAAGACCTCGTTCATCACAGACCGAGGTACCTTCTGTTACAAAGTGATGCCCTTCGGTCTAAAGAACGCCGGGGCGACATACCAAAGGCTAGTGTGTCGCATGTTTAAAGAGTACATCGGGAAGTCTATGGAGGTCTACATAGACGACATGCTCATCAAATCGATCGAAATGGAGGATCATTTGAATCATCTGAGGGAAGCGTTTGCTGTATTGAGACAATATGGTATGAAATTGAACTCTGAGAAGTGCGCCTTCGGCGTAGGATCAGGCAAGTTCTTGGGTTTTATTGTCTCCGAACGAGGAATCGAAGCCAACCCAGATAAAATCAGAGCTATTGAAGAAATCCCCTAGGAGCTAATCGGGGTAAAGGAAGTTCAACGCTTAACTGGCCGAGTCGGTGCCTTGAGTCGCTTTATCTCAAGGTCCTCGGAGCGATGCCACAAATTCTTCTCCGTTTTGAGAAAGAACAATCACTTCGAGTGAACACCGGAGTGTAAACAGGCGTTGAAAGATCTGAAGCAATACTTGGCTAACGCACCGTTGCTTGCCAAGCGAAAGGAAGGAGAGACATTGCTAGTGTATTTGGTAGTGTCCGAGGTGTCAGTCAGCGGAGTGCTGGTTCGGGAGGAAGATGGCAAACAACAGCCCATCTATTACGTGAGCAAGACACTCCTCGATGCTGAAACCAGGTACCCACACTTGGAAAAATTAGCACTTGCTTTACTCATTACTGCTCGGAAACTACGGCCCTATTTTCAATGTCACCCAATAGCAGTAGTTTCAACTTTCCCCTTGAGAAATATATTGCACAAGCCTGAGTTTTCCGGGAGGTTATCCAAATGGGCGGTTGAGCTAAGTGAGTATGACATCACTTATCAACCTCGAACTGCCATTAAGTCCCAAGTCTTGGCAGACTTCGTGGCTGATTTTAGCATTGGAATTTTGCCCGAGGCGGAGAAGGAAAACTCCGTGGCAAAGGGATCCCCTTCGGGACTATGGGTACTGTACATCGATGGGGCAACAAATTCCAAAGGTTCGGGGTTAGGCATTGTACTGAGGGCTTGGAGCTAGCTAAAGAAATGGGGGTCGAAAGAATCGAACTAAGGTGTGATTCACAATTGGTGGTCAACCAGATCCTCGGTGATTATACGGCTCGAGAGCCCAGAATGCAGCTGTACTTGGATCGAGCGCAAAGGATCTTAACACAATTCCACGAATGGAAAATTAAGCAAGTACCTCGGGAGGAGAACACCGAGGCTGACGCCTTGGCGAATCTTGGTTCGGCGATCGATGAAACCCACTTGGGGACTGACTCGGTAGTTCGATTGCTGTCAGCGCAAATGAGAGAGATGAAACTGCAAGTTAATTCCGTGGATAACCGTTGGGATTGGCGAAGTAAATTCATCTCCTACTTCGACTCGGGGACTGTCCCCCAAGATAGAAAAGAAGCAAGGAAGCTGAGGACTCAAGCAGCCTCGTATCACTTGATCGAAGGCAATTTATACAAAAGGTTGTATTGCGGCCCGATGGCCAAATGCTTGGGCCCCGACGAGGCAAGGTACGTGATGGCTGAAGTGCACGAAGGCGAATGCGGCAACCACTCAGGGGGAAAATCTCTAGTGCGTAAATTGTTAAGAGCTGGGTATTATTGGCCCACAATAAGTGCCGATGTGAAAACCTTCGTGCAAAAGTGTGATAAATGCCAGCGCCACGGGCTGATGATTCACCAACAGGCTGAGCCTCTTCATTCGGTGGTGTCACCATGGCCCTTCATGAAATGGGAAATGGATGTCGTGGGTCCATTGCCCAAAGGAAAAGGTGGTGTTCGTTTCATCTTAGTGTTGACCGATTACTTTACAAAATGGGTGGAAGCGGCGGCTCTCACCGAAGTGAAGCAAAAGCAAGTGATCGACTTCATTAGAAAGAATATCATCTATAGGTTCGGCGTCCCAAGGGAAATCACTTGTGACAACGGTAAACAATTCATGGGGGAAGTCGTCACCGATTTCTTCAAGCAATGGGGGATCAAAAGAATTGCCTCGACTCCTTATCATCAAGTGCCAATGGCCAAGCCGAATCTTCAAACAGGATCATAATTGAAAACTTGAAGAAGCGACTCGATGAGAAGAAAGGTCCGTGGCCCGAGGAGTTACCCGGGGTATTGTGGGCCATGCGAACTACGGAGAAGAACAGCACCGGTGAAACCCCATTCTCACTAGCCTATGAAATGGACTCTCTCATCCCTGTAGAAGTGGGCGAACCAAGTCTTCGGTATGCTCACACAGCTGAAGACGCTAATCAAGAGGCGATGCGCATTGAGCTAGACTTGCTCGAAGAGAAGAGGGAATTAGCTTTGGTTCGGCTTGCTGCCCAAAAAAGACAGATTGAGGCTTACCTCAATAGGAAAGCTAAATTTAGGGACTTCAAGATCGGAGATTATGTGTTGAAAACGGTGAACCAATCAACAAAGGAGGACAACGGAGGAAAGCTTATTGCAAATTGGGAAGGACCCTACAGGGTCAAAGCAATCGTTGGAAAAGGCTCCTATCAAATCGAGTCTCTTCAAGGAGAACCCGAACCTCTGAATTGGAACATCTCCCATCTGAAGCGATACTACTTTTAGCCGAGGTAAATATCTTTTCACCTCCTTTTCAATTAAACAGTCCCGAGCCGAATGACGCTCCCATGCCTCTCAAAAGAAATGTACTAACTTGCTCCTCGTTCCATCTTTCTGCTTGACCTTTTCAGGAAGCGAACCGAACCGATTCCAGTGCTCGGATCTTCACCAAGATTCAGAACCGAACACTGGGGGGGAGAGAGAAGGGTTGATAACGAGGTCAACATCGAGCCTCCCAACCGAAGCTTATCTATCCGACAACTGGGGACTCATGCCCGAGGATCAGATTTAGTACATTGTAATTAGCCCGATAGCGGCGCATGATTAATCTGCTTTTATTGAAAGTTGTTTTTACTTTTTCTACCCGAGGTCCGATTCGACTTGGTTTCATGTAAACAACCTTTTCGGGCTCATGGATATCAATAAAATGACTTTGTTCCCATTCATATAAGGTAACTTTGGTCTCATTCATTTTATCTATATAAATCTTGCACACCGAAGCTGCACAATGCATCGACTCGAGGGCGAGACGTCGTCCTAACTTTGCATCGATTGAATTTAGTCCAAGTCTTGCAAGCATATCAGTTATTTCCAAAAGTGTTCGGTATATATAAGAAATCAACACACAAGATTCACAAAGCAATCTTTCATTAAAATCCCGAAGGCTAAGATTATTTACATCCAAAATATGACCCGAAGGTCCAAAATATAAACATGAAAGCCCGAAGGCTAATATCCAAAAAAGGCACGAAGGCCCCCAAAAAACTAAAGAAAAATGTCAAAGTTTTGCAAAGTATGAAGACTACGCCCCTTCGGCATCTCCACTGCCCTCTTCGGCGCTATCACCTTCATCATCTGACCCTTCACTCGAAGGGAGTTCATCCACAATCCTCTGAGCCTCGGCAGCTGCTTCCCTCGCTTTAACAATTTCGTCCTCGAGCACGATCTCCCCGGCCTGGACCTGCTCGAGCGCGCTAAGCCTGGTTTTGACAATGGCCCATGTTTCTTCAAACTTTGCTCTTGTTGCCCTAACCTCGGCTCGCTCATTGAGGTAAGCGATCCTGCCTTCGAGCCTAGATACTTTGCCCCGAAGGGCTGGCACTTCATCCACCTGGCTTTGCAGCTCAACAAGTTTAGCATTATACTCCCCAAGCTTGCTACGATATTTCTCCCCCACTTCCAGCACCTCAGTCTTGGCCCTGAACAGCTCGGCATCAAGGCGGGCATTCTCAAGGCTCAACCTCGAGCGCTCAGCAGTAAATTCTCTTGTCGCAGCTTGGACACGAGCTTCGGCAGACTCCTCAGCTACGCGAAGGTCAGCCTCAGCTTTCGCCGAGGCTTCATTAGCGCGTTCTAGCTCATTGTTCAAAATCGCAAATCGAGTCTCTAACTCGGCGACCTGCCCCTTGAGAACTTTCTTTTGATCATCCCAAGCGGCGGCAGCTGCTTGGAGCTCTTTAGCTCGGTCACGCTCAAGGTGAACAGCCTGCAGCGCGAGGACCAAAGTCTGCGTTTGAAACACGATGTCAGAACTTGCACAATACTGAGATCAACCATAGGAAATGCAGACTTAAACTTACCCGAAGAGCTGAAGCGGCGGAGACGCCCATTAAACTCATAGGGCTGAGGTTCCGAAGAGCATGAGCCTCGGCGGGGCCAAGCAAGCCATCAAGGGACATGATATCCTCTTTCGTTGCATCTAGCAAGTTAGCATCAGGATATATCTCCAAAGCCCGAGCTGCAATGTTGGTAGGCTTCGGCGAGGCACGAGAAGCTTTAACCGTGCTTTTGATCAGGCCTTCACCTACTTTAGCCTTGCCTTTTCGCTTTGCCGCTTCTTGGTCAGATTCATCCACATGTATGACCTCGGTCGTCCCACCTACTTCGACCCTCACTTCGGGAACGGGCTCGGAGGCTAGATCTGGCCTCTCTTCGGGGACCAGAGGGGGGAGCTCTTCATCGCTGGGTACGTCAACAAGCCCCCGGCGCTTTGTGGTCATCGCTTCGGCAACAGGAGCAACAACCTCTTCTACCTGAGGACCTTTCGCTTTGGTCGCCCGCTTCGAGGTGACCCTCTTCCTTTTAGCACCTGGGGAAGGAAAGGAAGCAACTTGTTTAACATAAGTGTATGTAGTGGTAGAAACGCAAGAAAACCGACCCAAGAAAACTTCTTCACCTTGTGAGGTCCCCGGGCTAGACAAACCCTTAGCTTTGTCATCGAGGAGCCGCTTCGCCAGGGTCGCCATGTGGGCAACGCCCTCAGATATGTTAAGCACTGTCCTCTCTTTCCTTTTCTTCTCCTTCTTGCCTCTCTCCTCTTCCCCTCCCTCAACATCCATCTCCGCTTCTTCCTCCTCGTCGGCATCTCTCATAGCCTTGCTTGGAAGACCTGCACGAATATATCAAACCAAGAGAAATTAAAATCAATAGACCGAGGCGATCCCAAGGGACCGAAGTCGTCAACGACTCACCATGCCTCTTGCACGCCCATCGGTTCTCTTCTAAACCGGCCAGCACCATCCACTGCCGTTCGGGACGTGTTTTCACCTGCATCGTCTCGGTGACCCATTCGAGCAAATTCTTCGGCGGGTTAACTTGGACTTTTTCAGCTACAAACCAAAGATGAAGAAATAAGCAAACAATTATGACAATACAAAACCGAGGGGAGAGCGGAAGCGGGCACTTACGTTGGGCATTCCATACTTCGGGAAAGCCAGGCTCAGTTGACAACAACCTCGTGGGGATGAGCACGTATCGATCGTTCCAACCTCGATCCCCGTGGTCTTCACTCTTACTCAAAATAGCGTAAGAGCCCCGAGGCAGAAGGGCAACTACCCCGGCCTTGTGAAAATAAGGATAATAAAGTGAGATTAAGTGCTGAAAAGTGAAAGGAAGACCAGCCTTGTTACTCAAGTATTCGAGGGCTTGGACGACCCTCCAGACCCCGGGCCCAAGTTGGGCTAAGCAAAGGTTGTAAGACCTGCAAAATACATCGATGATGGGATGTACTGGCAGGTTAAACCCTATAGTGAAAGGGTAGGTGAAAACCGAAGAATAACCCCCCACATGCGTTGACACCGCCGAGCCAGGCGCGGGGATCCTAATTTCAACCTCGGGCCCCCAGCGACAATCAGCCCGAACCGATTCAAGTCGTTCTTCGGTTATGATACTTGGTGTGATGTGGACGGGAATATTCCTCTTCTTCCCCTTCTGGGCGTCTGATTGAGCATGAACCTTCAAATCCTTGTCATTGTTAAAGCTGGAAGGAATCACTAAACGAGGGTCGATCTCGACCTCGAGGGGAATTTTCCTCTTCGACTTCTTTAATGGCCCCACCTCGGTTTCACCTCTGGGGTCACTAATCCCACTCGCCTCGGCGACGCCTACCGAGCCACCCACCTCCTTGGCACTGGTGACGTCATCGACTCCGACGTCACCTCCACCTCCCTCGCGATCGTCATCGCCTGTGTCATGTTCTTCATGCAAACTCATTTCGGCCCTATCACGGCCAGCCCTCTCCTTCCGCCTCTGAGGAGCGGAGGCAACAGACGTGGCCTCACCACCACCGCTCGCCTCAACCACCTGCAATGGTGGCACTGACACTATAGCTTCATCGTTCATGGCCATGGTAGCGAAACGCTCGGCCCTCTCGCCGGAATCGCTTGAGCCATGGCCAGAGTTGGTGGCAGAAACAGTAGCGGACATGATAGAAGTCGGAAAGTAAAAGCTAGAAGCAGGGGTTTAAATGCAATGAATGGTTGATGCAATGGCGGCTTTAAAAACTTTCTGTTTCTTTTATTCTAATGCAAAGTTTCGAGTGGAGAAGAAGGACAAAAATGAAGTATTTATAGAGTTTGCACACGTGCAAGTGGAAAAGCTAATGATGACTGAAACGTTGGAGAAAACGAAAAGACGGCGTGACCGTTCAGAGACCTATCAAAGGCCGCCACGTAATGCGGAACGGCGACCCGATAGATGTGCGACTTTTGAAATTTGTGGATAAGGTTTTGCCACGTCGATTTCCCGCTTAAACTCATTCCACTCCTCGGCGACTTCGACGTCTACCGAGGAGTGGGGGGACTATCTGTATTGGATGAAAATTGTCGCCTTCGGTCAACACCTCGGGATGGTAGACCGAAGGGAAAACGAGCTGATGCTCCAAAGAGGAATAACAGATCTCGTGATTGAATCACCGAAGTCAGTTTTCAACAACGCGACCGAAGACAAGTTAGACTTCGGGCTTCGATGGCGTGCCATCCTACTCGAACAGTAAGGGTAGACGACCGAAGCCTTGAGACAAGGCTTCGGTTACCACCTCGGTTCCAGCGGCTTTACAGCCCACTACTTTGCCCCACTAACTTCTCCATATTGCTGCTCAGATCGTGGGAAATGCACTTGCTGATGGTGGAGAACGTGGGCAAGGCCCCTAGGCCTATAAATAGTAGCTCATTTTGTATTATAGGGATCCAGAAATTTGTACTGAAACGCTGCCTAAATTTGTAATCATATTCATATATTGAAATACCGTTATTTCCTTGCATTTTACGTCTTTTTCACGTGTTATTTCAACTTTGATACGAAGAATTGCTTGTATCCGAATCCAAATTCGATTTGTGTACCTAAACTGATTTAGGCCCATACAAAAAGATTGAGAGAAAGCTGTTGAAACTGATGAATAAAACTATGCTACTGATGAAGCATTTGTTAAAAGAAGATATGTAACTAATTGAAAGGTTTAATATTTACTAAGGGCAAATTTTTCAAATTATTATTATTTAATATTTAAATAAATATATAACATGTTTTGTTACATAAAAAATAAAAATAAGGGAGGTAAGTGTAATTTGCAACCCACAAGGGATATTAATGCTACGGAGTCAAACTTGAGGGGAGGTCTCTGAAATTATCCCTTATTTTTAAGGCGTACTTGTAAACTATGGCCTCTTTAAGGCCCTGATATGCAAAGAAAGCTTGACCCATTTTAAAGTCTTGTTTGTTTCTTCCTTATTTCCTTATTGTTGCGATTTGTTTAAAATAAAATGTGACGAAGGTTTGAAGTTATTTTGTTTGTTCATTTTACATTCTCATGGACATGTTATCATGAGGGCAAAGCTAGGCCTATAAGAAATATTTACATTCAGCCATTTAAAGTTTTTAAAAAAAAAAACAGACATGTCCATTAATTTTAGAGAAAATTACATAGCATGAACATTTAGAAGAGTCCCTAACAAAAAATAGACACATTTTTCCTTTATTATGATTTATGAACATTTAACAATATGTCATTTACTTATTATAGACATTTTTGTACCTCCTCTTTATGCCTCTCCCTACTTCTTTTTTTCATAGTAATACTCAAATAACTCAAAACAAAAGAACGAAATATAGCAGATGAATTGACAATTCGTATAACAAAATGAATTCCCGCCGAAAATGTTATGGGAATCGACAAACAACGGCGTCGTTTGAACATATCTGATGGGGAGATACCGCCGGATTTTTTTGGCGAGATGATGACGGCGATACAAACAAAGCAGCAACAAGAAAAACGGAAAAGGATCTGCCGGTTAAGACAACCGAAAAAGATATTATACAATGTAGTCAGCCTAATTCCGGTGGCGAAATGGCGCTAGAAGCAGCAATGTGGAGGAAGAGCAACCGGTGACTGCTTTCCGGCTAGAGATTCCATCGGCGTCGCTAGCATATTGTTGAAGCAACAAATCAAGTGTGCTTTTGGTAAGGATTGTGAATTGATCGATTCGGCTCCAATGACTACAACAATAAAGAATTAAAAAATAGGGTATATATAACCAATTGAATGCGTCGTATCGGGAGAATTTTGGCCTAATTATGTAAAAAAATAAAAGGGAATAAAGAGATGCAAATTGGACTAGGATTTTCGAAAGATGGTTTACATTTGGATGCAGAACTAAGTTTTCAGAGATTAGGAGGAGCGACGGGGTAACTAGGAAGAAGACGAAGTATATGTTGCTGTCAATTTCTCAAATGAATGTTGGAGGGAATGTTCAAGCGGTGGTTGCCTTCTTAGAACTAATTTTAGCCCAATGAAATGTTTTATTGCTGCTAACAATTTCTTATTCACCCATGGTGCTCATGAATATTGATATGGCAAATGAATGTTCATATTAAATTCTTGCTGACTTCACTTTCACCCTTCTCTGAATTAATTCTTTTTTTCTTCTAAATTCAGACGAAACTGGGAGCACGAAACTTTATTACTCAATTTTCTAAAAATGGAAACTGAAAGATACGAAATAGAAGATTTGTAAGATTGAGAAATTTGATGCTATTACTCAATCTTCTAAAAATGCTCTTCCATTTCTTGTAGTACTAATATTATTTTCCTCTACAAAATTACTTACTAAAATTGTATTTTGATTTTAAAAATATATATAATTTTGTGTAAACCGAGTTTGAAAGGAATTCATAATAAATCTTATGAAAATAAATAAACATTTTCACAAAATCAATTGTAATTTCTCTTTAAACAGTTAATTATCATTATTTTTAGTTTTTTAACTGGTTATGTTAGTTTTGTCCACTTAGGCATTTATCTGCTTGGACTAAAGAAATTTTACTTATAAAAAATAACATTTTAAAATACAGTCAAAATCGCTAATTAGATTTTGCAAAATAATGCATGCGTCTGCATAAAAGTTGAGGAATTACGGGTTACAAATTTTGGGATAAGGTTTAGGGTTTTTTATTAGTGTTCAATTGTTAGTGGTTTATAAACTCCTCCAAATTTGCGTTGTCAAATCGAATTTTCTATTATAGACAAGTTGTTAGTAGATTATCAACTCGGTCGAATTAACCAAAAAAAAAAATCAGTATATATTACGGTCTTGAGGTTTGGGGTTTGAGATAGCGGGCTAGGGTATTTATTAGCAACCACTTGTTGGTTGATCGTATATTTCAGCTATTTTGCATTGGAAAATAGCTGTTCTATAATCGACGAAGACGCAGTCTATAATCGATGAAGACACAATAAATTATTAACTTCCTGCGTTAACAATAAAAACATTAGTATGTATTACGCGTTTGAGGTTTGGGGTTTGAGATTACGGGGTAGGGTATTTATTAGCAACTACTTGTTGGTAGATTATATATTTCAGTTATTTCGTACTGTAAAATAGCAGTTCTATAATCGAGGAAAACGTTGTAGATTATTGACATTGTCTCTTAAAAGTTAAATATGAATATTTTGCCAAATGCAAAAGAAGTAATTATAGAATTATACATTATAAAGTGTATAAATGAGATAAAGGTATGACAATGACTCAATACATGTGAATACTTGAGCTGTTCAGCTATTATAGTAACATTTGTGGAGTAACAAGACATATAAGTTATAACACTAAGGCATTACTAAATAATAATAGACGTGGTACATGACGTGGTACATGATATTTAGTTGAGTTGTACCCTTGTAGCCATCAATAGGTTGTTATAATGTATTTATGTCACTACTCTTAATACAAATGGTAACATTATACTAATATTTTTATGGTATAACAAGACATATGAGTCCTAACACTAAGGCATCGCTTAACAACAATAGACGTGGTACATGGTGTTTAGTTGTGTTGTACCATTGTAAACATTAATAAGTTGTTACAATGTCCTTTTATTATTATATAGGAATGAATAGGAAATGTTAAACTAATCTTTTAAGGAACTAGGTCCAAATCATTTAATTAATAATTGACTTAATGTGAAATTAAACAAGATCGATAATCAACTTTGATTTTGATTGATTTGGTTAATAGTCGATTAAAGAACTCGTACCTTTGTTCAAACAAGTTGTGTCGTTTTTTAGTCACTATTTGGTAGTCGTTAAACTAGTTAACATCTAATTTAATGTGAAATTAAACAAGGTCGACAATTAATTTCGATTTTGATTGATTTGGTTAATAGTCGATTAAGGAGACAAGTTATGGGTGTCAAACGGGTAGGGGTCTACCCGTCAAAACTCGGACACGGACTCATTAAAATCCGACCCCATCCGGACCCATAAAAACCCGGACCCGGACCCGTAAACCCCCTAAAATACCCCTACACGAACGGATTTTTTTTTTTCTTAACGAATACCCGTATCCGTTAAGAGCCGTCAAAATTATGAGGTATTACTGGATATACCCGTATCCATTAAAATAAACTGGGTAATAAAACTTGTATGTGTAGAGAAAGGTATACACAAATTTTCCACTCATGGTTTAATTCGTTTTGTGTCCATATTGTTACTAGTGAAATATATTCAAGAGAAACAAGTTTAGCTATTTAATTAAAAAATAAACTTGATATTCCATAGCAAATCAACAATTTGAATATATATTACTCAAATATGGTATAGAACTTCAACTATTAACTTCGATATATACCTCAGAAAATAAGCTACTTGGAGTCGGACAAAGTAATTATTTGGCATATATTATTAGAAAATATAATTACTTAATTCACTACATAAAATATTTTAGTTTTACCAGTTTCACTGTTGTATCAGAAAGTGCATTTAGCCAAAGAAGACAAATGATACATGATACCCGTCACTCTTTAGGTAATAATGCTTTAGATGTTCTAGTTTGTTTACGAGACCGGATTAGATCGGAGCGAAGAAACCAAGAAATTGAAGACTCACTAGAACAAGATGATAACCTTGAAGAAATTCTGTTAAGTGATCAAGCACTATCAATGGCACCTACAGCGGAGCATGAGGAAAATGACTTGGAAGAAATTACACAAAGAAATAGGCATATTTAAATTTCTAATTTGAATTTTTTTTATCTAGTTTTGACATTGCACTTTTCAAATTTAGAAGTTTAATATCCAAGACTTTAATAGTTCAAGTATCTTAAATAAAGTAAGTCTTTCAGCTTTTCCTATCATTCATCTTTTTTTTTTAAGTATTTAAATAATATTATTAAAAAAAATTAAAACCCAGACTCAAACCCGATTTGTTAAGACCCGAACCCATACCCGTACCCGTTAAGACCCGAACCCGCACGGATTTTTTTTTTCCTGCCCAAAACCCGGACGCGTTAAGAACCCTTAATTTAAACCCGTACCCGGAACCTACGGAGTTACAATTTTACAACCCGAACCCGGACCCGTATACCCGTTTGACACCCATAAGACAAGTCGTGTCTTTTTAGTCCTTATTTAGAAGTCGTTATATTCTCTCATCAACTTCACCGTCAGTTTATAATCAACTAGAAAAAAAAATAAAAAATCAAAGTGGTGGTCAATATATTATTATTTAATATTATTTTATTACTTATTTTGCTTATTCTTTTTTAAGTTTATATATCAGGAAACTTTTGATCTTTCAAAGTTAGTTTTTTTTTTTTTTTTTTCAGTTTTGTTTGAAGTGACGCTTATGTCACCGAATTTATTATTATTGTATTTTTTTTAGTAGTTAAATAGCAATTTTACATATTTATTCTTTTTTTACAGTTAAATTATTTCGTTCCTTTCATCATCTTCCATAAGGGATTATCACCTTCTCGTCAAAAATGCTTGAACAACGTAAAATAATGTAAATTCAACAAAATAGAAAGAAAAACCATTCATTCATAATAATAATAATTCATTTATTTAATATTTTTTTTGATACAAGTGTTTCAAAAGTGACGGAAATGATTAACTCTCCTCTACTTATTGGTTAATCATCGACGAGGTTTGGTCGATTGAAACAAAATTTGATTAAAAAATGTAAGAACATTCTACGCAAAGAGTTTAAACAATTGTAATGTTACAACTCTAAGACAACTACATCATATCTTTCTTCAAGATACAAAAGTTGCTACATAGGAATCATAGTCTTTATTCTCCTTCTTAGCTTCTCTTTATGTTTCTCAATCTTGTCTCCCAACTTATTCAGTTCCAATGACAAACTTGTGATGTCTTCTACTTTTCTTGAGTTGTGATATTTTCCTTTCAAAAGCACTAAGGGGTCGTTCGGTTTGGGGTTTTAAAATTTAATACCCGCACAAAACTCAGCGTTAACTTAGCGCAGCGTTCGGTTGGTTTTTGTGAAATTTTAATACCCACATAAAATTAGTGCAACGTTTGGTTGCGTTTTTGTATATTCCGCATTATTAATATCCGCATTATTAATGCGGGAATCTATGTATTATTTTATGCGGGGTAGAAGGTGGTATTAATAATGTGGGTATTAATAATGCGGGTATTAAAATTTAAAATGATAAAATTAACCCTCATAATAATAAGGATATTTCTAAATTTTATTTAAGGAGTAAATAAATATTTTAACTAATAATATTTTTTGTTAATTTGTAATATATCATTGATTCAACAAATAATCCCTACGTTATAATATAATACCCACATTATTAAACCCCACATAACTAATACCCGCATTATCAATACCCACATTATTAATACACACATTATTAATACCCACATTACTAATACCCGCATTAATAGTTAATACCCACGTAAAACAAAAGCCAAACCGAACGACCCCTAACTACTATATTAGCATTTTGCGCAAGCAACACTGAAACATTTAAAGATTGTCTTGATCTGTAGCAAAAAGATGCAAATCATCACAAGTTAATTAGAAGGATTTACCAAATATAGTATCTACAAGGAAAATAAAGAACAAGGAATAACGAATACCTAATGTTCAACTTTTATAAATCCTATTAGCCAAATATAGAACAATACAACAAAAATGTTATATCCCGAAAATGAAGAATTTCTTGAGTTATATATGATAAAAGTCTAACAATGAACTATATGGAGAGATCGATATCTCATATGACTTCTCAAATATCACTGTTTGTCTAAGAGTCATGAATTATACAGAGAGATCGATATCTCGTATGACTTCTCAAACATCACTGTTTGTCTTGAGAGTCATTTGCAGAACATTACGACTAAAATGTAGCTTTTGAGACACAAGAAAGAAATATAGAAATTCTATGACAGATGTAATATTGGATCATAGCAACAAACCTCAAATGAAAATACCAAAATCAGGGATTCAACATCTGCTAAGAAAAGAACTAATCAGCAACAATAGCTTATAACACATACCTCAGATCCATTTATACATACACGAATCAGGAAAAGAAGATGTGAATCTTGGAATTCCTAAGGAACTAATATCAAATCAAGGCTATCTTTTTGAGCATTTAAGCGAACACCAACGTAAAGAAAACATAAATTCCATGCTAAAAAGACTTGACAAGCAAACATTTATTCTTCTTATAGTAATGGAGAGGTTAAACAAGAAGTCAATGTCAAGTTAATAACATGTCACAACTGGCTATACCATTGTTAATGCAAACTCACGATATTAGCATAGGTCGATGTGTACAAATTGACATTCAATATTCCTACTATCAAATAGGATGTAGTAGGAATGCTAAATAAAAACGGAACTTGAAAGCTGCATTTTCTCTATTAATAGTAGTTTCTCGCAATTTGAGGCACCACTTTTTTATTCATAGAGAGATCCAATCAGCAAATCAATTTGTGCGTTACGCGAGGAAATGCTACTGGCCTATGTTTGTTTTGTTCGATTATGTCACTCAGTCAAAAATCTCATCTTGATTTATCTTCATCATCAATAAATTTTTTTTCCACATTTAGCTGCACTTATTTGTTGTTATGGATCATATTTCTAATAAAGAAGTCCCTTTTATGACACAATAAGATTGTTAATTATCACATAAAAATGCAGGAAAGAGTTAATGAGAAGACCGTTCGAAAAATAGCATAAAAATAACAAAAAGAAACTACTCCCTCCGTCCCAAAATGAGTGTCTACCTTTCCTTTTTGGTTTGTCCCAAAATAAGTGTTTCATTCCTTTTATGGCAACTCTTTAAATCTAAGATTTGTTTTGCACCACAGGATTTAAAGACACTGTCCCATATTACACACAACTTTTATTTAAAATCACAGGATTGAAAAGTCTTTCTTATTTTCTTAAATTTTGTGCCCAGTCAAACCCAGACACTCATTTTGGGACGGAGGGAGTAAAATTTAAGGGCATCAAAATTGGGGAAATAAGACTAGAATAATTTCAGATTAAAACCTTAAGGGGTCGTTCGGTTCCCCTCATTAAACATTAATACCCGCGCAAAACTCTGCGTTAATTTAGCGCAGCGTTCGGTTGGTTTTCTGTGAAAATTTAATACCCGTATAAAATTAGTGCAACGTTTGGTTGCGTTTTTGTATATTCTGCATTATTAATACCCGCATTATTAATGCGGGAATCTATGTATTATTTTATGCGGGGTAGAAGGTGGTATTAATAATGTGGGTATTAATAATGCATGTATTAAAATTTAAAATGACAAAAGTAACCCTCATTATGAGTATATTTTAAAATGTTATTTAAGGAGTAAATAAATATTTTAAATAATAATATTGTTTGTTAATTTATAATATATCAGTAATTCAAAAAGTAATCCCTACGTTATAATATATTCATGGATAATACCCATATTACTAAACTCCGCGTTAACTAATACCCGCATTATTAATACACACATTACTAATACCCACATTACTAATACCCGCATTTTTAATACCCGCATTATTAATACACACATTATTAATACCCACATTATTAATACCCGCATTAATAGTTAATACCCGCATTAAATAAGTGAGTAACCAAACGACCCCTAAATGAAGTCGAAAGAAGTAAAAATTTTGCTCCTTAACATTAACTATTTGAAATGATGAAAGCCATTTGTTAAAAAAGAAATTTAATATGAATGGGTTTACAACTAAGAAAATAGGATTGTAGTTAATCATGAGAAAGAGAGAAAACTTACAAAAGGATTTGTTTGATGTCTTTTCAGGCGATCGCCGCCGGCGATCTCCAAGCTTGACCTTGCCTTGCGTGAAGGGGGAAGGTTTTCTTTTGACAGAGTTGTGAAGTGGCTGCGGTGTATCTTGGTCTCGGATATTTTTGTGTATTTTGAATGCTCACAACTTTTACTAATTTTAATAAGGCCCATCTCACTAAAACTCCACTTAACATTTTCTCTCTCCAGAAAAAAAAAGAAAAAAAAATGCAAAGGTTAAACTTTTTGTTCAAGACTTCAAGGGGTCTTTTACCTAATTCTACTCCAGAAACTTGGTAGTTGTGCTGTTTACAAGTACTAAGTTGGCAGCGGTCATCTTGAAGTGCTCCACTTCTTCAAAAACCAACTTAAGAACTTTAATAGTACGTGAATTTCCTCTCTTGAATAAAGTGTTAAAGACTGGCTTACGGGAAGCAATACATCTAAGAGGTTTCCAGTTCATAATTTATAGTTTAACTTGATGGTGTAAGACGGATATACCATGGTAGAACACATTATTTTAATTCTTTTGCCGAAAAGATTTCTTTTTAATGGCTTAAATAGCACTTATAATTTTCTTCCAAGTGCCCATGGTTCACAAAGTGAATACTTCCCCAAGCACGGTGTTTTCGCCGAATTACATTAATTTATAATGACTAATAATGATAAAAATGAGGTCAGAATGTGTATTATTTAGCTACTGTTAAGTAATCGGACTAAAGACGGACGTCATCTGTTTATTACATTGATATAAAATCAGGGGAGAGTAAGTTCTTTATGGTCATGGATTTGTTTCTTTCTAATTGACTTGGAGCTCTCCCTTTTCAGGGAGGAATTCAAGGTGGTAACTACCATAAGTAGGTGAGAAGTGACAATATGGCATACACTCTACTTTAACGAGTAATTGTCAATGCCTCAACATATTAGATTAGAGTTTTGATTGTCTCTATGCACTCAATTTTGGGTAATTGGCCACCATGGTCATTTATCTTTGCTTTGTCTTTCTATGGTCACTCAATTTTGGGTAATTGGTCACCATGGTCATTTATCTTTGCTTTGTCTTTCTATAGTCACTCAACTTTGGGTAATTGGCCACCATAGTCACTTATCTTTGCTTTTTCTTTCTATGGTCACTCAACTTTGCCCAAGTAGCTCCTATGGTCATCCAACACAGAAATCCTAACGCCCGTTAAAATTTGCTGACGTGACAACTACACAAATATTTTGGCTAGTTACATAAATAAAAAAAATTAAATTATTTAAGACTAACCCAATTAAAATTAAACACCACCCAAGAATTCTTGCTTGAGGTGCCCATTTTTCCAAAAAATGACTCATTTTTCTTTAAATCTATCAAGAAAGCCTTCTGGTAACACATTTTCAACGTTAATTTCTTCACCTAATGAAAATCTGAGCACCCAAATGAATTAGTGTCTGCCTTAACGAATTAGCGGCTTTTGACGCTTTCTATAAGCTGAAATTTTTATTGAAGTGGCATAAATTTTTGATTTATTATATAGTATTTCACAGTTTGTTTAAGTAATATTGTTTTTATTTAGCAAAACTGGTTCAAGAGATTTTGCATTCTCAGATATTTTTCTTAAGGACTATACGGCAAAGCAACTCCAACTCGCTGCCAAGATGAACAACCACTACTAAAAATACAACATTTTCAGATCGAAATTTCAGACCGAAATTCGGTTGGAGCACATTGTCCGACCGACACGGTGGGATAATTCAATGAATTTTAATTAAATATTTTTTTTAATTTAGCCGACCGCCGCGGTCGGACAGTAACTAAAAATTTTTGACCGACCGCAGCAGTTCGAGGGCGGTCGGTAGACAGAAGCTATAGCAACACGGGCATAGCAGCCCGTTTTTCATTTCACAAACCCACCTCTCTCTCTCTCTCTCTCTCTCTCTCTCCCCTTTCTTTCTTTCTCCCATTCAACCCGAATCCAACCCAAATTTATTATAACAACAAGGTTTAACATCAATTCCATTCCTCTGCAACTTGGTAAGTTTAATTTTCATAGTTTTCTTCCTATTTTCTCCAAATCCGAAAACCCTAACTTTTTTATCTATTTTTTTGTTGTTCTTCCATCTATCAAAGTTGGGGATTAGTAAATTAGTGGTGGTGGAGTACAAAACCATCCCTTGAGATGAGTTTTATGGTGAAACACCAATTTTTTTTTTAAATTTAATTTTAGCTCGTTTTTGTCATTTTTTCCTATTTTTGAATTCTAGCTCATGAAATTAATCCATGACATAGTAGTTGCTATTTGGTTGTGAATCAGGTTACATAGTGTTGTTGTTTGGTTTGGGAAATGTTGAAGCTAGTTTGACATTTTTGTTGGTATTGTAAAAATTAGGTTGATTGGAAAAGTGGGTGTTGTTAAAAAAATGATTGGGTTATTGCATGCACATTTAGAAGATGATAAATTGGAAAGTAACACTTTGAATGGGTTGTTGTAGTGAAAAAGTTGGTGTTCCATTGAGAAGAGTACACTTTGAATGGGTTGTTGTTGATCAATGTTGTTGATGGGTTCCTTTAGTAGTGTTGTTGTTGTTGTTGAATGTTGTTAATGGTGTGTACTAGTGTTGCTGTTGTTGTTGTTGTTGTATTGCTTTGAGAAAGAATTGTTGGTGTATAGTGTAGTTTGGTAGTTAGATTCTTTGAGGCATTTCATCAAATAAGTGGTGAGCAACAAAGACATAACAGGAACTAGGCATAATAGTTATACATGCTCTAGTCTAGTAGTTTGGTAGTATTAGGCCTATAACTTGAATTCAAAAATTTAAGTTGAATAGTTTGCAAATAGTTTTAAATTACTCCAACTAAGTATAGATAAGTAAATAGTTTTATCATTTTGAATAAATAGATATAAGTTGCAAATGAGAAGTGTTATTAATTACTAAATGATAATCTTATAAAACAAATTAGTTAGTAATATAAAAGTAATTGACTTAGAAAATTATACAATTACTTAATCTTATGAAAATTGGTAGTGTATCAAAGAAATGTTTGTTTAAATATTTGCAATTTAATATGCATCTCAAACGTGTAATTTTTGTGTAGATATGGTTAATGAAAATCGTAGTTGGATGTATAATAGAAATAATCCCGGCCGGCGGGGGATGAGGGCAGAATTTGCAGTAGGTATTGAAGATTTTATTGAAAAGGCGAAAACACTTGATGATTTTATACGGTGGGGCCAGATTAAGTGTCCTTGTCTGGACTGCAAGTGCATAAAAGGGAAAAATTTGGAAGATGTTGAAATGCATCTTTATAGAAGGGTTTTATGCCAGATTATTTTATTTGGGTTTATCATGGAGAGTCTAGGGATGTGGGGGTGATGTTCATTTTCAAAATGCTTATGTCGGTGGGAGTGGTCCGATCTCAAACGAGGATGATCTTGATAATTATCGAATGAAAGATATGGTTAATGATGCTTTTGGAATGTACCCAGAGGAGCCATCCCAACCGGGTACATCGCAACCAAATGTTGAGCACATTCCTAATGATGAGGCAAAACTCTTCTATAAACGGTTGGAGGAAGCTAGTCGTCCATTGTACGAAGGCTCAGTGCATTCCAAGTTGTCAGTTGCTGTTAGATTGTTAAGTATTAAATCTGATTTTAGTATATGTCAAGCAGCCATGGATTCCATCATTGACCTTATGAATGATCTCAATCCGACTAACATGGCATTACCAACTAATTATTACCACACTAAGAAGTTGGTTTCCACATTAGGTCTTTCTGCCCAGAGAATTCATTGTTGTGTCAATGGTTGCATGTTGATTTATAAGGATGATGCAGAATTAGATAAATGTAAATTTTATGAGGAGCCTTGTTACAAGCCGGTTTTAAACCCTAAAAAGAAGCCGATACCTGTTAAGTCGATACATTACTTACTCCTTATACCTAGGTTAAAGAGGTTGTATGCGTCGATGAGCTCTGCTCCTCATATGAGATGGCACCATGATCGTACGAAACAGCCAGACATTCTAAGCCATCCGTCAGATGGTCAGGCATGGAAACATTTTGATCAGGTGTATCCGGCATTTGCTAGTGAACCAAGAAACATAAGGTTGGGTCTATGTTCAGATGGGTTCACTCCTTTTGATGTCTCGTCTACACCTTATTCTTGTTGGCCCGTATTTGTCACGCCGTACAATCTTCCGCCTGAAATGTGCATGACTAGTCCTTATCTGTTTTTGAATTGCATTATCCCAGGGCCATATAACCCGAAAGCCTCGATTGATGTATTTTTGCAGCCTTTGATTGATGAGTTAAAGTTATTGTGGTATGAAGGTGTGGAAACATATGATATATCAATGAAACAGAACTTTCAACTGCATGCTTCTTTGATGTGGACAATAAATGACTTTCCAGCTTATGGAATATTGTCTGGGTGGTCCACTGCTGGTAAGCTCGCTTGCCCTTATTGTATGGAAGATACAAAAGCATTCACTTTGAAAAATGGTGGTAAGTGTACATGGTTCGACTGTTACCGTCATTCTTGCCAATGGATCATCCGTTTAGGAATAACAGTAATGCTTTTATGAAGAATCAGGTTGATTTTGAGGAGCCTCCGCGAAGGTTGTCAGGAGGAGAAATATGGGATAGGGTTAAGGTGTATCCTAAGGTAACCGACCAACGGCCATCTAAAGCACCTGGCTATGGTATTGATCATAATTGGACTAAACAAAGTATCTTTTGGGAGTTGCCTTATTGGATAATCTTCTTCGACACAACCTGGATCCCATGCATATTGAGAAGAATTTTTTCGAGGCTATCTTTAATACTGTGATGGATGTCAGAAACAAGACAAAGGATAATATGAAGGCCAGGTTGGACCTTGAGGAACTTTGTAGGCGACTTGAGTTACACTTATCTCAAGTTGGCAACACGATTTGGCTTCCCAAGACCAGTTACACATTCGGATTGGATGAGAGAAGAATGATTTGTGATTGGGTCAAGAATTTGAGGATGCCTGATTGATATGCTTCAAACTTAGAAAGGTGTGTTGATATGACAGAAGGAAAATGGACTCACATGAAAAGCCACGATTGTCACATCTTCATGGAAAACTTGCTCCCAATTGCATTCAATGGCTTGCTCGATAAAGTTTGGAAACCACTTACAGAGACGAGCCTATTTTTTAAGGAGCTGTGTTCTAAGACATTGAGGGAAGAGAATCTTAAGTCGTTGGAAAGTAACTTTCCTGTTGTCGCGACTAAGTTGACAAAAATCTTTCCCCCTGGTTTCTTTAATGTAATGGAGCATCTTCCAATTCACCTCGCGGAAGAGGCACTATTGGGAGGCCCGGTGCACTGTAGATGGATGTATCCTTTTGAGAGGTAAGGTTTCTTAAATTAGTCCTTAACTCATTTTTTTAATTCATCTCAAGTAGATTAATTAATATAATGTATTATGCAGAATTATTGGCAAGTGTAAGCGGAACGTGAAAAACAGGAACCAAATTGAGGGGTCCATATGTGAGGCATACCTGGCTAGAGAAACTTCTCATTTTTGTTCGTATTATTTCGATCAAAATGTGCCATGTTTGCGAAATAGGCCGGATCGACATGATGATGGAGACAACAATGATCCGAATTATCCACCATTTTGTATATTCAATCAACCTGGTAGAGGAAAGTTAATGACCGAAGTATGCAAGTTCAATGACCGGGACAGAAAAGCAGCTACAACTCATGTTTTGTTGAATTGTCCCGATGTCATTCCTTTTTACAAGTATGCTTCTTTTTACATTAAAACCTAACATTCAAGTTGCATCAGTAATCTAACTAATGAGATTTTTTGACGCATCATCCAGTCACTTTGTTGGACAATTTGGCGCCTCTGCTATTTACGAACAACTTTCAGATTGGTTTAGAGAATTTGTAAGCATTATATAAACAAATACATAAGTTTTTTGGTGTGTGTATATATATATATATATATATATATATATATATATATATATATATATATATATATATATATATATATATATATATGTATGTTGGTTTAATGTGTACAACTATCTTGAACTTTATATAGCTACTCAATCCAGACAATGGCATAAACTTTCCGTTGTTGCATGATATATCTCACGGGACTTATTATAAATACAAGAGGATGTCTAAGTACTTTGTTAATGGGTACAAGTTCCATACTAGAGAATGGTCCTTGGGGAAGAAAACAAACAACAGCGGTGTGTGTGTGATAGGTGGTACTGATGACCAGGATGTAGACTTTGATTACTATGGTGTGATTGAGGAGATTTTAGAAATAGAGTTTACAGTAGGTTGGCCTCGTAATAGATTGGTGCTTTTTCGTTGCAAGTGGTTTGATCCGAGTCCAAAGGGTACGAGGGGTAGACCCATGTTCTAAAATAGTTGAAGTTAATCACAAAAGGTCATATGGACATTATGATCCTTTCATCATTGCCCAGAATGTGAAGCAAGTGTGGTACGTTCCTTATCCACCGACAACGAACAAAGCCAAAGCCAAATCCAAAACCAAGGCCAATTGGTGGGCTGTTCTAAAAGGCAAGCCGGTGGGAAGAGTGGAAGTAGATGATGTATTAGATGTTGCACATCAAAATGAGGTATCTGCCGTTCCCTTGATTGCGGATATTGAATTAGCCGACCAGTTGCAACATAGTGAAGGCATCTATGAACAATTTGATGAATCAGTGGTTAGACGTAGAAAAAACACGACTAATTTGGAGAAGGAACATCTAGGGCAAACGAGGAGGATGAATATATGGATGACGTTGAAACAAGTGAGGAAGAATTTGTTGACAGCGATGAGACGAGCGAGGAAGAGGAAATAGCCGATGACCTTAACGCGAATGATGATGATTGACATGTTTGTAGTTTGTTGTTTTTACTTTACTACAATTATTTGCACTACTTTAGAAATGTATTCCATAAAAACTTATAATTTGATTATATCGTGCTAATTTATTGTGCTTATTTTACAGATATGTCATCTTCAGAGAAGGCTAGGGGGAAAAGAAAGGTTCAAAGTACCTCGCCTGCTTCAGGTCATACTACTCCTCCTGGACATGTACCTCATATGCTTCCTACACATCCTCCGTCTGCATATGCTCCAGGTTTTTTCACTCCTCCTCCTGCCTTTCCCCCTGGCATGCCCTTTCCTGCATCGCCTGGTTATGCCGTTCGTCCTTATGGCATCGGTTCATCATCATCCATGCCTCATCCATCTTCCAGTCCGTCACCATCCCCTTCATCATCTACTCCTTCTGGATCTACTTTGCCACCTTCTGATCCGAGCTCGGTGGACGCTTTGGTACCACCTACTATACGATTTTATGATCTGAGCTCGCCTTATTACATTGGTCCTGCAGGATCATATGATGATGACGGGAGGGTGAGGCTTTATCCTGAGGGTAGTTGTGGGTAAGTATTATTTTTTGTTATTTTTTAAGTATTTAATTCTACTATGAAGTTTAATTTTTTAGTATATTTATTTTAACTGTAAATTTTTATCTAGTTTTACTCCCTCGATGGTGGCTACTCCCATAATCACAAGATGCATTAAATCTAGATGGACTGAGCCATGGCCATCCTGGGGTCATGTACCATTCCCTGTAAAGCTGAGCATGTTTGAAGATTTTCAGGTAATAACTATATTTTATTTTTTAATAATTTAGTTAAGTGTCACTTTTTTAGAAATCTAATATTCAATAATTATTTCAGACAAAGTGTAAATGGCATCCTGCATTTGATAGCATTGCCAAAAGCAATTTCCTTAGAAAATGCCAAGATAGAGTGAAAGGTAGCATGTATGATTGTCGAAACAAAGGAAAGAAGCCCGAGTGGATATACGATCACGTTTGGGGACAACTTCTACAATATTGGGATACTGATGAATTTAAGAAGAAGAGCGCCCAAGAAAAAGCCGCACGAGCTTCCGAAAGGGGTGGATTGCTGCACACCGGGGGTTCGGTTAGCGCAGAGACTCAGCGGATGATATTGATAATTTATTAATTAATTGTATGTATTATTTTATGTAACTCACATTAATTTTCCATCTAACTTGTCATCTTTTTAATTTTGTAGGAAAGGCGAGAAGGGCGGCCAGTTCGTGTGCCTGAAATCTTTAAGAAGAGGCATATATACAGAAACAAAAAAGGAGAGGAAGTGTGAGTCGAAGACCGCGCTAAAGAGCTATATGTAAGTTATTAAATTCAATCTTTTAAAGTTATTAAATCCGTCAATATTTGTCAATCTAATTCTTGCTATTAAATTTTTTTTTCAGGAAAAGGCTACGGCGGTCTATGAAGAAAGGATGTCGACTCAGGCATCCGAGTGTGGTAGCAGTACCCCAGCTCAAATGACACTAGAAGAGGAAACCGCACTATGGTTGGAGGTGAATGGCGGAGTAAAGAAGGGAAGTGCTTACGGCCTTGGATCGCAGTATGCCTCAGAACGTCTAAATCCAGATTTGTTTGGCAATTACACTCCTCCTGCTAGTTCAATTAATCCCTCGGTGGAAGCCGCTTTGCGCAATGAAATCGAAGAGCTTAAGAAAAAGAGTGAAGAAGAACGTTTGCGCAATGAAGAAAATATGAGAGCCATGCGGGAAATGATGCAGAACATTATGTGTGGTGGTGCGGACAAAGGAAAGAAGGGCAAGGGCAAGAGCAAGACCAAGAGCTCTGCAAGAGAAAAAGCCGGGGGAAAGGCAAGAGCAAACGTCAATACAGCTCTGAGTCGGGTTCTGAGTCTAGTTCTGAGGCAACAGAGTAGTAATAATGGATTGTTGATGTATTAGACTTGTTTTAGACATGTTTTAACTTGTTTGGATCACTATTCGGATTGGATATGTTATGTAAATTGTTAAACTTTCTATTTAAAGGCAATAAGCCTTGTTTAGACTATTATTAAGGCTTGAGAAGCCTAATCTTCTTCTGGGTGCTGTTTTTTCTATTTTTTACAGGTGGTGTAGCTCTAATTGCAGGTTTTTTATTGCAGGTATCACACTGTCTACCGACCGCAGCGGTCCGAAATTTGGCTAATTGATTTCCTAGAAATAAGCAATTTCCCACCGCAGCGGTCGCCTGGCCGACTGACGCGGTCGCCTAGTCCACCGCTGCGGTCGCCCAGTTTCCCAATTTTCCTGCAATCTCCCACCACGTCGGTCGCCCAGTTTAACATTATTTTTTCCACCTATGAAACTAGGCGACCACCGTCCGACCGTATTTCGGTCCGATGTCCGACCGCGGCGGTCGGAAAGCTGTGAGCGACCGCTATTTAGCCGCCCGCCTTGTTAGGTCGGACACCGGTCGCCTAGCCGACCGTTGTCCGACCGGATTGGCGGTCGGAAAAGCCCTGATTTTTAGTAGTGAACTTCTTGGGACTAAATTTTGCTGTCAGTGGGTTTGCAATATCCCATGATATTATTTTGATCAATATTTGTAATGAAATTGAAGGGAAGTATGTGGATTATCTCTCAACTATAAACAAGAGAAATGTCACACCTGTAGGTCAACTTATTCATGAAGTGAAAACAACAATAGAAAATGAGGAAAGCTCCAGGATTATTCGATGGCTAGTTAGAAAGAATGAGTCTTCGTATGTTTATGTTTCACTTGTAAGTGAATGAGATAAGTGAGGCGAACTTTATTTGGGTGCTCAGATTTTCATTAGGTGAAGAAATTAACGTTGAAAATATGTTACTAGAAGGCTTTCTTGATAGATTTAAAGAAAAATGAGTCAGTTTTTAGAAAAATGGGCACCTCAACCAAGAACTCTTGGGTGGGGTTTAATTTTAATTGAGGTGGTCTTAAATAATTTAATATTTTTGTAGTTGCCACCTCAGCAAAATTTTAACGGACGTTAGGATTTCTGTGTTGGATGACCATAGGAGCTATTTGGACAAAGTTGAGTGACCATAGAAAGACAAAGCAAAAATAAGTGACTATGGTGGCCAATTATCCAAAGTTAAGTGACCATAAAAAGACAAAGTAAAAATAAGTGACCATGGTAGCCAATTCCCCAAAGTTGAGTGACTATAGAGGCAATCAACTCCAACATATTATGTAGAAGGAAATAGAAGAAGGTGAAACAAAGAAGCTGAGTATATGTGTAATACTACGACTACTACTACTACTACAACTACTTTGCATATTTTCCCCTTTTAACATCAGGGTAGTTTGGTGTAAGGGTGTCCATCGGTCCGGTCAGGTCCGGTTTCGGCGGGCTTTGCCGGTTCCGGACCGGTCCGGCTTAAAAAAATTAGTATCGGTCCAATGTCGGTCCGGTCTAATGGTATAAGCGCTCCACTGCCGTATCGGAACCGGTACCTACAAGGGTGAAATGGTCCGGTGCCGATTCGACCCGGTCCGGTTCGAACATTTTTTTTAAAATTTTTTTTATTCTTTGAAATAGATTAAAAATTTATTGTAGACAAAATAAACAACACAAAAATACATTTTATTCAACAATACGAAAATACATTAAGTTGGAAATACATAATTAAAGACTTAAAGTGACATACTAGAAAATAAAAACTAGAAAATAGACTAGAAACTAGAAAAATACATAAATCATAGAAATTTCTCAAGTGCTTCATGTGTTCTTCAACGAATCAATTCATGTCACGCAGATATATTCCCCCACCACAAGCAACACAGTCTGGGCTATGTTGGTTTTGCAAATGAATCTTAAACTTCCATGTCCCTCCATAATGTGATCCAGATTGATAATTTCAAATTTTCTTACAAAGATTACACTGAGCAGTGTCAGTATCATGATTTTTCGTGATAAATTCCCAAATTTCAGATCTTGCAGCTCTTGGTTGGGAGGAACCTTCAGCATCTTGAGCTTGAGTAGGAGTATTTGCTGATATTTTGATAGAAAATTAAGAAAATAGTCTTTGATAGAAAATTTTAGAGAGAAATGAATAGAAAATATTGAATTGTGATTAATTTGATGAAATATGGGAGTATTTATAGGAAAAATAGATGGGGGAAGGGGGGAGGGGCTGTTGGGGCGTTTATGGGGTAGAGGAGGGAAAAATAGCCGTTTATGGCCGTTGCCAACGACTATTTTCAAAAGGGGAGAGCTGATTTTTTTAGTTCGGCCGGTCCGAACCGGCCCGGTTTGAACGAATTATTTATTTATTTATTTATCTTTTTTTTTATTTGAAAGTAGTTTTTGAATTTTAAATTAAGTACTCCATATGACTAAAGAAAAAATAACAAACATTTATAAATTAATAGCAAGGCCTATAACTTGTTATTTTTTATATAGTTATACTATAAGATTTAATATTTTCTATTTAGAGTATTTACTATTTTACTATTATAGCTAAATAAAATTGCAAAATTATTTATTAATAAGAATTATTACAAAGAATGATAACTCAATAGCAAGGCATAACACTTGTTATTTTATTTTTTTCAAAATAAATACTAAGTATTAAGTTAGTAGTATTTAGTATTTAAGTATTGAATTGCAAAAAGATATAATAAAGGATAATTGAGAATATAACAAAGAATGATAACTTAATAGCAAGACATAACACTTGTTATTTTTTTCAAAATAAATACTAAGTATTAAGTTAGTATTTAAGTATTGAATTGCAAAAAGATATAATAAAGGATAATTGAAAATATAACAAAGAATTATAACTTAATAGCAAGACGTAACGCATTTTATTGAATAATTTTTGATTTTTTTAAAGCACATAGATATTAAATTGCAAAACTACATATTAATAAAAAACTTCTCATTTTCTGAATAATTTCTTCTGGCACCTTAGGAGGAACCATTGGCAAAGATTCATCTTCTTCACAATAATTTTCATTTTCCACACTTCCACCAGCTGATAAGATTTCGGTTGAATATGCTGCATCTGCTTCTTCATTTTCTTTAAAAAATTCAAAATTTCTTCACTCTGATCTAATCCAATCTCTGAATAAAACGGCCGTCTCCATTGCTTCTTCCTTCAATGAATGTCTATGATCTCCAATTTGTAATCTTCCTTGGCTAAACGCACTTTCTGAAGCAACTGATGATGCTTGAATTGTTAGAATATCCAGTGCCATTTTTGCTAAAACTGAAAACTGTGCTTGTTGATCCTTCCAAAATTTCAGTAGTTGATCACTTCCAAAATACTCAATTTCCTTGCAACCATGAAGTAAATAAACATCAAGCTCGTTGAACCCCTCCGCCACTCGATTGCCTACTTGAAATCCTTTGATTAAGGCTGGAAAAACATCCCAATCCGGCTGCAGCTCTTTTACTCGCCTGCGTTGAACTTGAACCGGATCCACTTGGAACAACATTATCAGCTGCACTCCTATATCTTTCATAAATCTGTTGGCAATCTGGAAATACCTACGTATAAGCTTCTTCTACACTTGGTGTTTCATCAGCAGCAATTTCCAAACTCCGATAAATTTCTCTAGTAAGTATTTCGGCATTAAACCGTTTAAAAAAGGGATGTAATACGGAAGCAATGTAATAAAGTGGTAGAATAGGAAAAAAATATTTTTATTTTTCAATCACAGAAGCAACGGCTTGTTCATAACCAGGCACTAATTTATACTCGCTAAGTAATTCTACTATTCCAACTATAAAATACAACATGGTAGTAACTGTAGGATAATATTGACCGAAAAATTCTTTAGTATCGTAAAAAAACTTTTCTAAAAATGTAAGAAGACTGAGAACAAGTTTCCAATCAGATTCATCTAGGTGATACTCTATAACTACTTTTTTATTAAAATAACCAGTTATAGCCGTTCGTAAAATGTAAGCAACAGACAAAGAGTCATATACAGTGTTCTACCTAGTTGAAACTTCCTTAGGAACTCTTCTAGCCTGCAAACCTTCTTTCATACACTCTACCTGAAAGTCCCTCCATCTATCTGGTTTTTTAGATTTAAAAATATAACTAATTGCGAGTCTAGCGTTCACAATAGTAGGATCAAATAACTTAAGGCCATTTTTTACAACTAAATTTTATATATGACATGCACATCTAACATGAAACAATTCTTCAAAAGGCGGATGCAATTGTGGTCTTAACTTACCAATAGTATAATCATTGTTTGAAGTATTTTCAAGAGTTATACTTAAAATTTTGTCACTAATAAAATAAGCCTTACAAATATCAGTTATTTCTCTCTTAATAAATGTTTCCGTGTGTGGTTCATCGACAACGCTATATGCTAAAATTCTTTTTTGCATTACCCAATTAGGATCTATCCAATGGCAAGTAAGTGTTAAATAATCATACTCATTAACACCACGATCCAAATCAGTAGTAAGACAAACTCTACAATCAAAGTGATAAATATCGTGAATATTATCGTAAATATTTTTAAATTTTATAATATCACTTCTATCCGCAAATTTTGGAAAACCTTGAAAAGATGGATTATATACGGTTTGAATATAACGAACAAAACCAGTACAAGAAGCAAATGTAAAAGGTAAGTACTCTACCGCAATTATTTTTGCCATTTGTTCCATATCTTTCTTCTTATCATAATGCATAAGCCCCCCGTCACTAGGTTAATTTCCTGTTGAACTCCACTACCTTGAGATGGAGCCATTCTGTTCCCTGATAGAGTGCCACCCGGCCTCTTTTCTCAGTCTTCCTTATGATGGTTTTCTAAGTGTGTTCTCAACTTTCCTGTCCCACCATGATGCTTGCCGGTTTTTTAAAATCCCAAACTTTTTTACAAAGATTACATTTAGCGGTCTGAGCCGTAACATTTTTAGTCATAAATTTTCACACATCCGATCTGTCCGGTCGTGTAGCTGGTTCTCTGCTAGGAGACATAGATAGTAATTCAGATTCAGTTTCTTCAGGTTCACTATGAAATTGACTAGTAGGTGTTTCATCATCTAAATTAACCCCTTCGGTATTTTCTTGATATTGTGCCTCTAACATATCATTATCTAGTGGGTGATCAAAATCTACATCATGATAAAATTGCATGTCATCTTCCTGAGTAAAATCATCTAGGTTAGCAGGAGAGCTAGAACTGCCAATTGGTCTTTTACCTAGAGCACGACTACGTCTATCATCCCTCCCTCGATTAGCACGTGATCTACGACCGCTACCCGTACGCCCAATAAGTGCTCTCCACACTCTAGATATTATTATAAGTAAAGCAAACAAATAAATTACTAAAATATAGGTATATGCTAAAAATAATATTGTAAAAAAATTAAAATAGATAATAAGAAGTAAGAACGAGTTTACTTGATGTCGCGTTAGAACTTAGAACTTAGAAGTGAAAGTTGAAACTTGACTGAAACCGCACCGAACAATTTTCCACTCCACTCCAAATATTTTTTGTAATGCAATTTAGAACTTAAACGCTTTTTGCGAGAGCAATTTTTTATTATTTAGCAAATAACTTTTGTAGAAATAAAAGAGATTGAGAGAGATTTAGAGAGAATATTAGAGAAATTGTGAATAAATTGATGAAAAATTGTGGTATTTATAGAAAAAATAGGTTGGGGGAAGTGGGTATGGGGCGCCTAGGGGTGGGGTAGTAAAAAAGAGCCGTTTTTGGCCGTTGGTCAATGGCTGTTGGTGAAAAGAGCCGTTGCCAACGGCTATATTCCACAGCCCCCACAGTTTTTTATTTTTTTTATTTTTCCGATTCCGTCCGGTCTGGATCCGGTCTGGTCCGGACCGGTTCCGGTCTAATTTTTTCCGGTTTGGTCGGTCCAAATTAGGGATGACGGGTCGGGGGACGGTTCGTTTCATTTTTTTTTAATTGGCTCGGTTTGCGCTAAGGGTGGCTAACGGTCCGGTTTTGACCGGACCGGACCGGAACCGGGCCGGAAACCGGCTCGGACCGGTCCGGACCGGTCGAAACCGGACCGTTGGCCACTAACGGCCCCCGATCCCGGTACCGAACCGGTGGGTCGAAAAAAAACCGGTAGGACCGGATTAATTTGGGACCGGAACCGGCCCGGACCGGACCGGAACCGGCCGGACCGGACCGGTCAAAAAAATAAAAAAAAAAAGGAAAATTCTGCCCGTTTCTAGCCGTTGGGCAACGGCTATTTTGACCTCCTAGCCGTTGTCCAACGGCCAAAAACGGCCAAATACACCCCATAACCACCCCATAACCACCCCTAACTATTTTTTTTCTATAAATACCCCATTATTTCATCATATTTTTCACACAAATCTTCCAATTCTCTCTAATTCTCTCAAATTTTCTACAATATTGCTATTGTTCTACTTTGGCTATTTGTTAAAAATTTATAATTTGGCTACTTTATCAAGTTCTATTTGGAGTTTCTATCAAATTTATATTGTGCTACTTGGTGAAGTTTATAAATATCAAGTATTGGGTTAATTGGAGGCGCTACGTGGTTGAAAATATCAATTTGTCTATTTTTGCAATTTTCCGATTATCAAGTATTCAACTAATTAATTGAAGTGGAGGCTCAAGTTTCAACTTCACCTCAATTATACGGTTATATTTGGTTGGTCGTTCCTACTTCTACTCTTTTATTATTTTTTTGTCATATATATTTATTTTATTTGCTATTATTATGTCTCAACGAGGTTCAATTGGAACTAGTAGTGGGGGGCGGGCACGTGGTCGTAGGGGAAATAGGGGTAAAGAAATTGCTGGTAGTTCTAATCAGTTCACCCACATAGATGATTCTCAATATTATCATAATGTTAGCGCTGGTAACATACTTGATCACGAAATGTTAGAAACACAATATGGGAATCAAAGCGGGGTTAATTTAGAAGAAACACCTGAATTTCAGGCTAGTCCACCCGAAGTTCAGTCAGACTTGCCTCCTGAACCTCCTACTAGAAGTAGAATACCGGCTAAACGTAAGGATAGATCTGATGTGTGGGATTTTGCATCAAAGAATGTTGAAGCGCAGACGGCCTCTTGCGGGCTTTGTGATAAGGTGTGGGTTTTTAGAACTGGGGGTAATGAGGGTGGGACGGGTAAACTTAGGAAGCACTTACAAAATAAACATCCTAAAGAATGGGCAACGCGGGCGGGTGGTATATATTTAGGGACCGAACATGGGGGAGTAGCGCATGATTCTTCTTCGGGTATCCAAGCAAGAATTAACCATTTAACAGGAGGGCTTCTTACTTATGATAAACAAAAGGATAGGGAAGAAATTGCTAAACTAGTTGCCCTCGAGGGTTTACCTTATAGTTTTCCTTCTTCTACTGGTTTTGTTCGTTATGTTCAGGCTGTATATAATCCCTCTTTTAGAGGTTTTCCAAGAACTACTGTTAAAAATGATATTATTAAATTTAAGAACGAATATCAGGATTATTTGCGATATATGTTTGATAACTTTGACACTAGAGTATGTCTTACTACGGATATGGGTCGTTCTACTAATGGATGTGATTATATTACTGTGACTTGTCATTGGATAGATCCTGATTGGGTTTTTCAAAAACGTATTATTGCTTATAAAATTGTTGATGAACCACACACGGGAAATTATATTTGTAACAAAGTTTCATCAATTTGTCGTACGTACTGTTTGTCTAACAAAGTTTTTAGTATTACGGTAGATAATGCTACAAACAACACAGACGCACTTAAGAACTTGATACCTATTTTGAACCCTCCTTTTCCTGAATTTTTTCATGTTAGGTGTGCATGTCATATTTACAACTTAGTAGTCAGAGATGGTCTTACCTTGTTTAACGACATTATCAAAAAGGTGCAGATAGCTATTACTTATATTTTTAGAAATAAAAACCAAGAAAGAAGACGAGAATGGGAAAGAAAATGTGTAGAATTAGGAATGCCAGTTAGGAGAGTCCCAAAGGAAGTTTGTACTAGGTGGAACACTTTATATGAGGCATTGAATGTTGCTTATGAATATAGACTGCCTATTTCTCAAATGTATAATAAACATTTTATGGAAATCTATCACCTTAAAGATGAGGATTGGCAAGTTGTTCAACATCTTCTTCAGTTTTTACATAAATTTTATCAAGCTACTTTAGAATTTTTCGGTCAATATTATCCAACTACTCCTACCATGTTATATTATATAGCTGGAATATCGGAATTATTGAAAATGTATAAACAATATACAGTTTACTTACCGGCTGTACGGTTAATGATTGAAAAGTTTAGAAAATATTTTTTTCCAATTCCTCCTCTTTTTTACATTGCTTCTGTGTTGCATCCTGCTTTTAAAATTAAGTTAACTGAACGACTTGTTAGAGAAGTATATGCAAATTTAGAAATTACTCCAGATGAAATTGCTACTAATGGGTATCCAAGTGTAGACGAGGCTGTTGCTAAAGTTTATGCATATACCGTGGCTGTTTTTGCAAAGTATAGAGCTTGGGCAGACACTGCAGAGCCAACGGAACCAATACTATCCACCGGGCAAAGTTCTTCACAGGCAGGAGCAGGAATGCGCACTTTTGGGGGACTTGACGAAAAGTTGCTTTCAGAACAGGACGAGTACGGAGAGGAATACAGCGAGTTCCAAGTGTATTTAATTCAATATCCAAAGAAACTTAACAACTTTGGAACTGCGAATTTGTTGGATTATTGGAAGAATCAAGAATCGCAATTTCCAATTCTTGCAAAAATGGCCCGGGATATATTAACAATTCAAGCTTCATCAGTTGCATCGGAAAGCGCTTTCAGCCAAGGAAGATTTCAAATTGGAGATCACAGATATTCGTTGAGAGAGGAGGCAATGGAGACAGGAGTTTTATTCAGGGATTGGATAAGAGCAGAGCGAAGAAACTTTGGTCTACCAGAACTTACTAAGGAAAGGGGCAGAGCATATATCGATCAAATTTTGAGCGACGGAACAAGTGAAGGGAGTCAAACCGGCAATGAAGAAGAAGAAGAAGACGAAGAACCAGAAGGAGATGATGAACAAGATCAACAACGGCCTGTTCCAAAAGAAAAGCCTACAAGTGTCCTCAAGAAACTAGCTAATATGTTTAAAAGAATGTAATATTCTAAATAAGAATTTTGAATTTACAAGTTTTTGTTTAGATGTAATTTGCACTTCTTATATCTTAAACAATTCAATAAAATTGCTCCAAGTTTTGGAATTCAATCACAATTCACAACTATTGTCTTCATACTATTTATTTTTAATTTATAGTTTGCGCAAAAAATACTACAATTAATTACTAGTTTGTAAATTAGTTCAAATATTGAATTTTGAACTTAAAGAATTAATTCAAAAATTTGAATTTACTAAAATTAATTCAAAGTTTGAAACTTTGAATATTGAACATAACAAATTAATTCAAAACTACAAGTTCAAATTATAAAAAATACTACAAGTTTTTTTATTCTAAGTTTAAACTTTAATATATATACAAGTAAAAACTAAATAATATTTTGTTGTAATATTTTTCAAAGTTTCCATCACTTTAGATAAAACTCAATGGAAAAACAAAAAAAAAAAAAAAAAAAAAAAAACTTATTTGGGCCGAACTGCCGGACCGGACCGAACCGGACCGGACCGGACCGGACCGGACCGGCATTTTGGCCCAACGGCTCTCTTTCAAATATAGCCGTTGGCCAACGGCCAAAAACGGCTATATTTGCCTATCACCCCCCCTAAACGCCCCCCATAACCCCCCAACCTATTTTTATCTATATATACACTATTATTTCATCATTATATCACACAATTTACTATTTTCTATCAATTTATCTCTCAAATTACTCTCAAAGGCTATTTTCTAAATTTCTTCCAAAATCCAAACAATTATAATGGCTGACAATCAAGCTCCCGCTGCTCCCGCTGCTCCTGAACGAAGACGTCGTTCTATAGTGTGGGAACTTATTACGAAAGATACTGAATCTCAGAAAGCTAAATGTAACATCTGTAACAAAGAGTGGCAAGTTTACACTGGACCCAACAATGGAGGGACGGGAAAGTTTAGGCAACACTTAAAAAAAAAACACAGAACCGAATGGGATATAATAAATGGCTTTATTCCGCGTGATTGAAAATTTGAAGAGATGGCTAAGGGAATATCTATTTCAATTATGTATTTTCGAATTTCTAGTTTATTTAGCATCTTTGTAATTTTTCGATTTCTAGTTTGTTTTGTCATTTCAATTATCTATTTCTCATTCAATAAACGTTTGTTTTGTTTCATAAACTTTACACTGATAAAATAACAAACTAGAAGACGTCGTTCAATTATTTATTTCTCATTCAATAAACTTTACATTAATAAATTTTAAAATATAATTTACATAATTATTTTGTTAATTTGTTTCATTAAAAAATATAATATACCTAATTATCACAAATAATGTTTAAATAAATTGTTAAGTTTTTCAAATTTTATTTTTATTTGCCTAAAAAAAAAAAAAAAAAAAAAACAAAAAAACCGTTAACCGGCCGGACCGGACCGGTACCGACCGGCCTAACGGTCGCCGGACCCGGTTCCGATCCGGCTCCAATATTTGAAACCGGAGAACACCGGACCGGTAGACCGGATTTCCGCCGGTTTTAAATTTTTTTGGCCCGGTTCCGGACCGGAACCGGACTCCGGTACCGACTCCGGACCGGACCGGACCGATAGCCACCCCTAGTTTGCGCCGGTTCGAGCCAGTCCGATCCGGTGCAAACTGGACCGCTGGACACTCTTAGTTTGGTGTCTATAAAAGATCAACTGAGAATCCATGGAAAATGACAGTCATGACTCATGATAAAAAGAAAAAAAACAAGTACAGTAATTTGAAGCTGTCAAGTATTCTATGTCAGCTAAATTCCTTTTTCAATAAAGTTTGGCGTCCTTTTCTAATGTTAAAAAATCAGTTGTGCTGTAACATATTCCCTTTCAGGTAAACACTTGGGAAATAAACAAGCATTAAGTGATGCAAAAAGGTTCTTTTTATATGCCTAAGCATAGGTAGGCAGAATTATTCAACAGTAATAGAGGAAGGCGACAGATTTTATGGCTTCCATAGATTTTATTAATTAAAAATGGAAACTTTACAATATACCCCATAGATAACAATTTCAGACAACTCACTACTGGACATGAGACAGAGACACATCAAGAAACATAAGCTACAGATAGAGCTTACTAATTTACTTAGTCCATAATCAAACTAAAATCACAACACAAACTCCAACCCATTAGAAACCTTTAATTTTTTAGCCCTCGTAATTAGTATTTTATTAGTACATAAATAAACTCCACTTTAATTAGCTTAAACAGTATCAGACAGTTGCTATTGGACCTAAGTTGACAGTGTTCTCCATTTCCTTCATTGCTTTAAACCTAGGTTCCTTAGCCTGAAATTTGAGACCTGCATACAACTTCATGTAGTCTTCAAATACAAATTTTGGATACTTGAGCTTGCTCTCTTCTTCTTCTGCCTTGTCAACTAACTCTGGTGCTGGGAATATTACAGCATCACTTCCTGGATTGTAAAAAGAAGCTATTGACATCCTATTGCCATCTTGTTGTGCAATCACTCTGTGCTCAATACTCTTGTATTTTCCATTTGTTATGACCTTCAATCATTCAAACAAAATCAACCTTCACGTGAGTCCAAATGGTACAACCCCACAAATGAGTTTAGCTTCTATATATTGATAGTATTAAAGAATTGTTACGCTATTAGGCTACCTAAAAAGATAACTAGAAGTGAAAATTATAGTAGCCTTAAAAATAAGGTAGATGGTCCACTAGACAAGTTAAAATGTACTGATTGTATAAAAATAACTTATACTATCAATGCTTATTAGTTCAACTTTCACAAAGAGTTATATGTTGATAGTTTAAAACTTTTCACTATTTCCACCTTGTATTTAATGAAATTTAATGAATGAAATTCAATTAAATCTTCTTCCAACTAGGTAGTTTCTGACAGTGTTAGAGAATTTTTACATTATTATATCACCTAAAACATATATAGTTCATATAATTCTCATTCTTCACCATTGGTATTAATAACCTAGAAAATAAAATATACTACCTGCTATAAATGTACAGATAGCGTAAATATTTTACACTCATCAACTTATATAAGTTAAATCCTTCACAAATCAGTATTTATTCGAGACACAACTGAGTACGCACCTCCAGCTGGTCACCAAGGTTGATGACAATTGAATGTTTCATAGGTGGGACATCAATCCATTTGCCATCTTTCAGTAATTGTAGACCACTAACTTTGTCATCTTGAAACAGCAAGATGATGCCACCAGCATCAGTGTGTGCACGTAGGCCCTTGATCAGTTCTGGTTTAGGACAAGGAGGATAATTGCTAACTTTTGTTCCAAAAGTTGGACCCTTTGAGCCATAAAATGCTTTCTTCAAATAACCTTGCTCTAAGCCTAGATTCTCACATAACAAATCCAACAGATTCTCTGCTAGTGTCTCAAGCTTTAAGGCAAAGTCTTTCATGACTTTTCTGTTATGAAGTAACATAAAGTTAGTAAATTATGCATAGCCAACAGTATGTAGCTATTGCTACTGATTAATTGTAAGCTAAATTTATTGATCAGTTGAAATTCGGAACACTATGTCCTGTATTTCACATTAGTTGTGGTTCTACTTTAGGTTAAAAAAGATGCAGGTTGAACTGATGATACAAATCCCATATAATTGGAGCTAGCACATCTCATTGATATGTTTGGTACGATAGAAGTCATTTCTTTGAAAAATATATGTCGGTATTTTGTCGGGAAAAAAATATTGAAGTTTGATAATAATATTTGTGAACCGAATAGAGATTTTGATTAAACTGTTTTAGTATCAGGAATTTATAATAATGTCTAAGAAGCTAAAAGTTGAGATGATTGGAAAGGAAAATGAGTTGCGTTTAAAATGACCGGGAAATCATTTTACTCTTTTTCGGAGAAATTGTTTCTAAAAAGATATTTAAACAAAGGACAAAAATTGAAGTTCTTTTAAAACCTGTATTGATCCTCCAGGTCAGGAACTTCATAAACATTGGAAACAGGGAGGTGTTTCAAGAAGAAAGTGCTTTCCCAATCAATATCATCAATCTCAGTTTGAACACCTTCAAGACCTTTACTTTCAACCATTTCTTTAAACCTTTGCTCCATGCATTTCTTGTAATGCTCTTTAGTAAGTTTCTCCACTGTGTCCAGCACTTCATGTGAAATCCCATGATTCACAAGCTTCATATATACAAAAACAGGTTATTCAGAAAACCATATACTAATTTTTTTTTTTCAAGATTGTAAATTTTTGTGTGTAATATAATCTTACCTCAAAGAAACCCCAGTTTTCACATGCATCTTTGATCTTATCCATTGTTTCAGCCCTTTTCTCAGTTTGAAGCAACCCCATGTCCACAACTGGGAAACTACTCTCCATCTTTCTTTCTTTTCTTTCACACTAGCTGACTCACTCTCTTGTTATCTTTTGCTTTGTGTTTTGGTATCTGTTCCTGTGGTGTTGAGTGGGGAATAAGTGCACTAGAGAGGGGTATTTATAGGCCTTTGAGGGTGCGAAAAATTAATAAAATGATAAAGCATTGAATTAATTTAACTGAAAAAGGATTTATACTTAAATGGACTTACATTGTACTATTTCAACATGTCAGTAGCAACAAATTACCATATTCTTCAAGGAGTTAATGTTCACTAGTGTTAAAAAAATTAAAGGCAGTTGGTATAGCAACCTAAAAAAGGAAATTAGTATTTTTCATAACCTCTGATAGATTGTTGATCGTGCAAATTTTTTTGCATCATCATGATATATCAGCGTGTATAACTTAAACCCATTATTAAATTATTAATTTTTATTATGAAGGGTTATCTATATTAATCTTTTAAGTAATCTGATTATATAAATTTTTTGAAATTATCAGAATATATTACGTAAATTAAACTCATTAAAAATTGACATAAAGCCAAGTAAAGGGATGTGAGAAGTGGGAGGGAACAGGACTCGTGGATGATGTATGTGTATACATTCTCATGGACCCCTACCAAGTTTTGGAAGAATGTTGTAGCCATATTTGCCCTGGCCATTTCCGATTAATTATGGCTTCACCTGTCTCTCTTTTTTGTGGGGTTGCACCAAAATAAGTGCTCCTTTCT
Organism: Petunia x hybrida; assembly: GCA_037355625.1. NCBI lineage: Eukaryota > Viridiplantae > Streptophyta > Magnoliopsida > Solanales > Solanaceae > Petunia > Petunia x hybrida. The sequence goes on along the minus strand of JBBBVM010000025.1, from coordinate 7,608,717 downwards.
CCTTGCTTTTTCTTTGCTGCTAAGTACTTTTTTCCATGCACGCCATTCCCTCGCTTGTTGTGGTTAAAGATCTTTTTTCAGATATTCTACATTTTTACTTCACGTGGTAAGTGTTTTTCACGAAAACATTCGTTTCCCCTCCCCCCCCCCCCCCTGGTTTTTGCATTAGGTGGGTGTCAAATGTACTGGTTGAGCTAAACTTTAAACTAATTAAGACGAGTCAAACTAAAGGCATGTAAGGTTAGATCATATAACCCGCCTAATGTTTATTCAGGTCAAGATATGCGGTCCATTAATTGAGACTAAATAATTGGTCATTACCTAAGTTGCTCATTACAAAATTATTTTTCATTTGTTTGTCATGTTCTTTTATTGTTTAATGGCTTAATTTAACTAATAAAAGCTTTTTATCTTTCATCATGACTATATCAAACAAACCAGAACCCGAAAAAGGACTTGATTGTTATGTATCAATATATATATTTTTTAAACAGAAAAGGGCCAAAATTGCCCCTCTACTATGGTAAATGGGGCAGGTTTACCCTTCGTTAAGTTTTTGGATTGAACATACCCCTGCCGTTACCAAAGTACACACATTTGCCCCTAAAAATGACGGGCCTCCAGCGTGTCAAATACGTGGCTGCCACCTCAGTGCCATGTAGATCCAAACCATAGTAGAGGGGCAAATTTGGCCCTTTTCCGTTTTTTCCAAAGTCGTATCTGGACTAAGTTTCAATACTTAAAGAAGAAGTTTCGATGCTTAGAGGAGTTATTATAAGAGAGAAAAATGTGATAAGAATGGTAGATAAGATATTTTGCGAGAAATACGGAATTAAAATGATACTCTCTTCAGTTTGGTTCCATAGGAAAGATATACTTTTGAATTTTGTGACTAAATTTATCTTTATTAAAGATGAGATAAAAGTTTAAAAATATAATTATTTCTAAATAAATATATATGTTCTTTTTAAAAAGACTAAAAGGTAAAATGTGCTACTTTTATTAAAGTGGATGAACAGTTCTTTCCGGTATTTCAATCTAAAAAATATTTTTAAATTTATCACAAAAAGTGATTTTTGCTACATATTGACTTATTAATTTTAGTTTAATCTCTTTTTCTTTAATGGCATAGTTTTTGTAACAATAGAAAAAATATAATAAAATATTATGTTTAAAATCACAAATTCTAGTATGCATTAAAGGAAAAAATATAATAGAATATTATTTTTAATACATAAAATCTTATATTCTTTTCTACTGTTACAAAAAGTATGCCATTAAATGAAAAGAGATTAAACTAAAGTTAATAAGTCAATATATAGCAAAAATCACTTTTTTGTGATAAATTAAAAATATCTTTTAAATTGAAACACCGGAAAGAACTGTTCATCTACTTTAATAGGAGTAACATATTTTACCTTTTAGTCTTTTTAAAAAGAACATATATATTTATTTAGAAATAATTTTATTTTTAAACTTTTATCTCATCTTTAATAAAGATGATTTTAGTCAGAAAATTCAAAAGTATATCTTTCTTATGGAACCAAACTGAAGGGAGTATCATTTTAATTCCGTATTTCTCGCAAAATATCTTATCTACCATTCTTAGCACATTTTTCTCTCTTATAATAACTCCTCTAAGCATCGAAACTTCTTCTTTAAGTATTGAAACTTAGTCCAGATACGACTTTGGAAAAAATGGAAAAGGGCTAAATTTGCCCCTCTACTATGATTTGGATCTACATGGCACTGAGGTGGCAGCCACGTATTTGACACGCTGGAGGCCCGTCATTTTTAGGGGCAAATGGGTGTACTTTGGTGACGGCAGGGGTATGATCGATCCAAAAACTTAACGGAGGGTAAACCTGCACGATTTACCATAGTAGAGGGGCAGTTTTGGCCCTTTTCCGTTTTTTAAATATATCTACAAGTTTTTTTATGCAGTTCAAATTGATCCAGAATATTAAATGAGCAATTAGAACAAACAATGCTCTTTTGTATGCGTGACAATTGTTTTACATTCTCTATTATACTTTTTTTGACCTTATAGCACTAAGTGATGAGCACAAAAATATACTGGCAACAGAAAGGAAGTGTATTTATGATTTCTATTGTCAAAATTTTTGATAGGTTTATGCTCAATTTATCTCGCCATTGCATATACCCAACCCGAACTAAATTATATTTTCATGATTTGACAAATCTTATCAAACTGTCATCACTTTCCTTCGTGATTTTTCCAAGTGCAAGGTGCCATCAAAATACACATGAATTACAAGTAACAGTATTAGCCAAAGAATTAATTCACAAAAATAATTCGTCAATCATTCAACCAATAATGCACCAAATTAAATCGCAAATAAAATTGAGGTAGATTATATAATTAATTGTTTTTACTCAATTTTTCCCTTAACCGAAAAAGAAAACCTATTTCTTGATGTAGGTGGATGAAGAATATAACCTAGTGCCTATGTGGTAGAGGTATCTCACCTTGACATGGTTCAGAAAAAAATGGAAAGGATGCTCCATGTATTTCTTGAAATCTACTAGTAATAAACGTATAACTTAATGACCATTGATGATAGGCTAGAAGCAAAAGGATTTCCTTTTAGTATTAAAGGTAACCTTTTAGACTTTATATTAAGAGGTCCTTAGATTCATTTTTTTACGTAACCAAATCCTCATGGAAAGAATTAGATGCAAAAAAGCTAATGTCGGCATTGGAAATCCACCTGAGATCTTATAAACGTAAGCTTAATATTACAAGTCCCGCCGCCTTAAAAGTTGAGTTTTTGGAATCAAATGACACTTTCAGAAAATTCCATAATCATAGTAAAAGTGATTAATGTTTCTCCAGCTAAGTGCTTTTCCTTGTTTAATCCTATTGAGATATTAGTCATTTTTCGGCATAGTAGAAATTTCAAGTTTCCTATAATTTGGAAATGTTTTAGAGCCTGTTTGGTCAAGCTTTTGAAAACTGTTTATTTTGAGAAGTAATTTTCTTCAAAAGTGCTTTTCGTAAAGTATTTTTTGAGGAGATGTAGTTTGTATTTGACCAACTCATTTGGGAAACACTTTTGTCAATGATTGAGTAGTAATTTGTGTTTGGCCAAACTTTTTAAAAAAAATACTTTTGAGTGTTAAATTACGAGTAAGGACATGTACATATTCATTTTATACTTATTTAACTAGACGAATAATTTTAAATATTTATTATCAAATACCATATTTAATTTATTTATTCAATAAAATTTTTTAAAACTAGAGTATACATAATTTAATATTCTAAATTCATACCTTAAAAAAATATGTTATTTGATTCAAAGCTTTTACAATAGGGATGTAAGTGTGTGCAAAAAAAAAAAAAAAAAATCACGAGAAAAAAAAGTACTATTACATTTTAAAATTATTAGGTAAAATAAATAGGGTTAATTAAGTGTATAAGTATTTTTGGTAAAAATATTTTTGGAATGACTGAAATTAAAAACAATTTCTGTTACTATAAGTAGGAAAAACTACTTTTTCTAGCTTCTTCCCTACAATAAAAAATAGGTTATGCTGCCACTCAAAAGCACTTATTTTTTTCCTACAAACTTGGTCAAACAACTCAAGTTTTCGAAATAAGTACTTTTAAACAAAAATAAGTACTTTTGGCTTCCCAGAAGATTGGCCAAACAAGCTCTTACTCATCAAAAACTTTGTTAATGACCAATGTTGTTTCACAAATAGCAAAAGTATTATGGAGGCGAATTCAAAATTTAAAAATTTATGAATTCTAGACGGTAGTTTTTTAAAATTAATTATGATAGTACACCCCACTTTCTTGGATCCTCATTTATGGAATTACACTTAGTATTTTGCTAGTATTCTTATTCATCTTATGTCAAAATTGTGGCTTTCGTATAAGTTTAGGTGATTATAACAAAGTTGTGGCTTAGTCATTCCATTTATGATTAAGGCTCTAATTTATTTAAAACTATAGAGTCATACATTCAAGTAAGAACTTAGGGGTCGTTTAGTTAGTGGGATTGGAGATTATAATCTTAGGATAAAAATTGAGATTAGACTTATCCCGTATTTGGTTATTGATATAAAATAAATACCATATGTCGACACCCAATTTTGTCCCTCCTTTTTCTAAAATTGATTATATTTAATCTAAAGGTGCAATATTGACTATTTGACAAAATGTGCATTAGAAAATATGTATTTATGTGTGTTAACCCTATTTATATATATTATATTTTTTAATTGCGATTATATTACGTAATTTGCATCATTTAGGCTATTTGTGAAAATGTGACTATTTGCGTAATTTACTGAATAAAATAAAATTTTATAACTATTGTAATTATTTATTCTTGAATAATTTAATTTGACCTCAATTATTTTATATGTATCTTTTCCCACTTATATATACGATATGTATTATTTTTATTTTTATTTTTATTTATTGTGCGCCATTAAGTTAATTATTAATCCGATTAAAAATGTTCAGTCAAAATTTTATTTAACTCATTTAAATTCGCAATGTTAGGCTTATTTACTAGAATTCCAGTTTTCAAATGTCCTTTGAATCCGGACAACGTGCTTAACCAAGTGCATCCACTCCTAATCTTATTATAAAAATCATCCAACGTTTCTACCCCGTATTAGATACCAAGTACAAGTTCCTCCATGTCTCTCCCCAAATTGCTCCATCAAATCTACCCAAATCTCTCCATAATCACTCTCCCTAATATCCCACATTATTTCCCCAATCTTCTCAAATCCCTCCAAATCACTCTAAAAATCTCAACAACTAGTTTTTTTTTTTGAATTCTTTTATTTACAATTGAGTTTTTACTACAAAAGGATATATACACAATACAATCATGATCAGCAGACCACTCCACTCATCCTCACCCCACATCCCTCCTCCATCCATTAAACATAGAGATGGATACAACACACACACACAAAAAAAACCTTCCTCTCTCCTTTATGCACACAAAAACGCCACAATATTAGTACATACTCTCCCTACCTTTTCTTTACCTCTCGATACAGACACACAGACAAAACCTTCTCCTCAATCTCCCTAACAACATATACACACACCCACGAAAGAATCAGAAACACCATACACATACACACACAGATATACACCCCTCCTTTTCTTTATACCACACAACACATAACCGATCGACAATATAATTTCACACACACATACATCGATCAAGACCAGAAACAGAAATAGGGAATCGGGAAAGATGGTTTAAGAAACGGGAGGCAGCGCCATCGTTGGTAGTGGCGAAAGGGACGAATGAGAACTGGGGGGTACCAAAACCGGGGTGCCGGTGTAGCGGTGACACGGTGTTTCTCGTCTGCGAGATCACCAGCAGTCGCTCACCCTTTTTTTCTGCTTTAACGTTCCCACGGTTGGTTATCGGCGTCTGATTTTGTTTGACTCATTTGATTTTTCGTGGGTCGACACGCTTTGGGCATTGATGTTTATCGTGACTACTATCTATTGTTTCTTTGCATTTTATTTCCCTTCCTTCGTTAATTCTACAGGAGTTCGCACAGCGTGTGCCAATGGTTTTACCGGAAAATATTTGGTGCAGTCGTACCTCTGTTTTGTTTATTTGTGATGCGTGGCCACCTCCATTTCTTTCAAATGTTCAGTTTGCTGTTCTAATTTGGTTAACTGAATTTTTCTATTTAACGCATATATTATGTTATTTGATCATTGGACCACTTGCTTAGCAATTGTAATAGAGTTCTACTAATTATATCTTTTTAAAATGCTTACCGGCCTTGACATTACCTCGTTGGCTTGGTTACTATTTGCACAGCAGTGTGTTAAAGACGGCCTATGAAAATATTGTGATTTGAAGCCTACACAAGGATTTGACGAAAATACAATGAATTGACGGGTTCTATATCAATAACGGCCAAGGAAAATAATTATTTATTTGACGCCTATTGACTGGTTCGAACGCATACTACAGTCCCCTTCCCGCGTCTCTAAAACAAAAGGCTATGATGAAGTGTATGAGCCGTGATTGCAAAACGAGACGGTGATGGAGTGGTGGTACCGGTACTTGGCATGACGACACGACTGGCCGGCGTATTTGCAGCCGTACCGACGTCCCTAACCTCTATCCAATTCATACACACCTGAGCCGACACTTTTACAAAATCCCTTTCCCCTTATTTTAATTAAATAAATCAATGTTGATATTTTATACTTTTATTATTATTATTCTGATATTTTATACTGTTTATTATCATTATTATTTTTATTAATACTAACTTATTTTCTTTATATTTTGCGAGGTGCATCGTGTCGAAATTACTAAAGACAACCCTTTTCGAATAAAGATAAAAATATTCAAACTCATTAACTTTATTTAATTTTATTTTACTAATTTTGTCTACAATTTTTACTAACTTATTTATTTGTTTTGCAAGGCACGTCTGGACAAATCTAGCCATTAGAAGAGATGAACATGTATTACTTGTCTTTAAATTTGTATATCATGATTTAATATTCAAATATTTTATTTCTTAGTTAGTTACTCACTTTAGAATCACAATTATAAAGTCCGGCCGGTAACCACATTTGGTGGAGCTTGAGAGGTACCTAACCCCTTTCTATCGAGTTAACTTGAACCTCTTACCTAGATTTCTGGTTCGTAGACAATGTTTTGGAGTTAATTGTAAAATTAGCTATAAATAAAATAGGTGCCCTAATACGCCTAGTTAAAAAAATATGTTAGGTGGAGACTCCAACTCTTTACCCGTGAGGTACCCACTAAGTCGAGCCATATTTCGAACTTTAACCGGTTCGGGTAAAAATAGGATGCGACAGAATGACGATTCCGCTGGGGATATCAAGGTTCAAACCATAACGGACTTTAAATTGGGATTCTTTACTTGTTTTATTTTCTTGCTATTTATTGCAATACTAACTTTTATTTCTTTCCTTTTTGCAGGATTGAAGTTTAGTTTTTTAGAGTTTCAAGTTTTTCTATTTTATTCTTTAATTGCTTGATTACGCTCACTTTATAATTGTTTATATGTCATTCATACTTCCTCCACTCCTGGAAAGTTTATACTTACACACACCATAAACGATTACGTGAATCTCACAACCGTTCAACTCTCAAAAAACCCTTTAGGAGGAACAGTGAGAATCTAGTTGGTCCGTGGTACAACCAACAATTCTAAACGTTCCCACCTCTTGGTTGTCTGCCTAGGGGAACCATATCCTTGTCTAGATTACCCAACTCTTAGTTTAGAAATCATGCATCATGTCATATTTAAGGAAATTTTGACTTCGGCTCGTGTCTAAGTCTACTAGTTCACCATATTTGAACAAACCAACGGGTTTTCAGCCCTAAGGAATATCTAAATATGTTATGTGTGCCTTTATTTAAAGTTGAACGTATCTAATGTAGATCATTTGTTCAAATAAAAGTGGGTTCTCATAACAAAATCAATTTTTTATTTCTATTTACCTAAAATCGTTATTTCTACATTTATACAATAAAACCAATTATTTTATAAAATTATTTCTGGGTTATGAACGAAATTAATTTTTCTACTTTTATGAAAACAAAATCATAGACTTTAAATTAATCTCTTCTACTTTTAACGTAGCAAGATCAATTATTATTCCTATTTACCTAAAAAAATATTACTTCTACATTTATACAATAAATCAATCATTTTATAAAATTATTTTCTGTTAATTTTGGGTTATGAGAACAATTGGGATGACACAAATACACGTTCAATTTTAAATACCATAATCAAAATTAGGAAGGCTTAACATCATTGGTATGTTAAAAGTCCATTAGCCACTTTTATCCAAAAGTGTCATCATATGACGTCTATTATGCATGTTACGTGTATTGAACTTGTTAGGTCTACCTCCGGCACAAAAGAGGTTTCTTTGCATTATAAAACATGATACGCTTTGAAAATTATTATCTCAATACTGACTTGTTGTTTCATGTGTTAGTTTTACTCCCATACCCGAGGTGGACTTGGGTATTTCTTTCAAAACTCGAACATTTTTAACTTGTGTATGCATACCTTCCCCCATTCCTGGAAACTTTCTAAATCGTGTGTTGGAAACACGGTGATTACAACCACCTCTTCCCTCACATAAAAATTCCTTTAAAGGGAACGACTTGGAATTTATTTAGTCCGAGACATTCCGGCTCCCGAGCCGTCCACTTGGGAGGATAATAAAATCCGATCTAGCTAAATACATTTCTTAGTAGCGGCCCTAGGAATCATGTATCATGACATATCATTAGTCGAGTTGTTCTCAAGTCCAGTAGGCCAACTTGTTCAAACAATCTGAACGGTTTTTTTGACCCCAAGGAGTATTAAACATGATTTATTTGCATTTGCTTAAAGGGTTGAACGTGCAAAATGTGGACCGTTTATTGGTATTGTTCTACATTCAGTACTATTCAAAGGCACAAAGGTTACTCAATGGGTAAAAGCCCAAACTGAATTAGAAATGATTGTTTATCCATAAATAGTTAACATTAGTCTGTATTCAATGTCATTCAAAGGCACGTGGGTAACCTAAGAGGCGTCAAAAGCCCAAATTGAATCAGGAATGATTGTTTATTCATAAACAGTCGGAATTATTCTGTGTTCAATGTCATTCAAAGGCACGAAGGTAACCTAAGAGGCATTAAAAGCCCAAATTGAATTAGAAACGACTGTTTATTCCCAAAGGATTGGAATCATTTTGTATTCAATACTATTCAAAGGCTTAAATGGTAACCGAAGAGGCATTAAAAGCTCATTTCAAAGCAGAAATGACCGCCCGATAGATGGGATGACACATAAGGCACATTTATCCTATATAAAAACTTGACATCCTTGGCATGTCAAAATTACATTGGCAAATTCTGTTCAAAGTGTCTAAAGGGTTCTCTACTTACAACGCACATCTCTTTATGTTGCATTAGTTTGTGCCACACATTGATCATTTTGCTCACAATAGAGCGAATCTTAGGCATTTTTCTTCCCCCTTTTTTCAACTATCCTCAACCTTTTTCAAAAGGTCATGTCTAATAGAACATTTGAAATGGTTGCTGAAATCCCTCAATTAGAATCTTCTAGGGATGGATCGCCATGAAAAATATTCGCCTGGCTATGATATAATTTCCTAACAGTATTTAGTCTTTTCCTTCTCTTGCACTGTTTCAATATGAGCCAATGCAATAAAGTCCAAATAAATGCAACATTCTCCTTTAGGCTCTGTATTTTGTTAGCAAACGAAATGGTGCATGTGGCACAAAGCGCTTCTCAAAATCATCGTGCGTAAAATGGTCCTTTGCATTGTAAGATACATTTTTTATTTGATATGTGTGCATTGCATTGAATTTGTCTGTTACTCTAGGTCTCTAAAGAAATCCTTTCTCCAAATCCCATCTCCTCCCTGGGAAGGCATCTCATCTCCCTACCCTACACCCAAATTCTGACATCTAAAATCTTTCACATGTCCAAACTATCTCTAACTCACTACCCAACTCAAAACCTATTATCAAAAGGTTGGGTTAAGTCGAATACCAAGGCAAAATATATTTTCTGTCGCACAACACAATCTATTCCTTACACAACATCTTTACCACTTTTCATTGACATCCAACTCACTATCTCCCGCTTAAACGAGTATCAGTCATTTGACCAAAATCCTTGACTTGACTGCTACGAAAAGCACTTAGAAAATCTCTTGTGATACTTGTGCATTCTATCACAACCTCCAAATTCAAGCGCTAATCCATCATCCGCGGTCTAGGCATTCTCTTAAGCTTACATGTCACTTTTGCTTCAAGACTTTGCTAATGTGCCCACACAGTTTTGTGCATTTCACCACTTTGTTATGGTTGCTTCGTACTTGAACACCGAAGTTGGTCAAGAATTTGCATTTAGAAAGCCGAAATGGCAAGTCGAGCTGAAAACATCTTCCTCTGCAATAAAGTCCTTGGACCACCAACATATGACACCAAGAGCATTCAGAAAATTCTATTCCCATACAATTTACACGCGAGTCACAACAAAGAAATCAGATCACTATACGATCGAGCTCATGACCTCAGACTGCACCAACCTTACACAATAAACAACCTTCCCTCTGTCCCAACTTTCAGCAACAACCTTATCAGGCTCAGCACAATCAGCGACAATCTTAGCAAGCTCAACATACAAGACCTCGCTCTTTTACTCCTTAGCCTAATCAAAAGATATTGCACAAAGCATAAAAATTACTCCCTAGATACCCATTTCTCAATTCGATCGCAACAAAACCTACACTCGTCACTTATACATTCAATACCATGACACCACAAGACATCCAATACTGAAATACAAAATTCAGAGTGATTGACCCAAAGCAAAACAGTGGTACAACAAAAACCAACATAGGGAAATCGCAACTCCAAATCACAAAAAACAATTTTTGCACAAACCGATCCATCAAAATTGGCTCCGTGACTTTCAAAAGCACAAAACATGAAGACACCCCATCACAACCTAAGACAGATACAATTTTGGGCAATCTCCAAATCTAGCAAAATCCAAACACCGCACTTCAGTCTGAGTATGCAAATATCCACCTACTCATAATCGTCGATATACCCAATCGTCACACTAAAGGACGAATGCAGATTCTAGCCAATATATTGGTGTCCAGTGCAATGCAACCACCTTCTCTTGGTGATCTAGCATAGGCAATAAACTGGAGCAGAATTTTTGAGGATCCCCTCAAAAATTCCAAAAGGCGCAAACTTGACACTGTGGCAGAAATTTTTGAGGTCCCCTAAAAAATTTCAAGAAAAGTCCTTACAACAGCAACACGATAGCCTCCTTAGCACATTGCATGACACAAAAATAATATTCTATTTGTCGTACTTTACTTTACTTTTGTTTGGAGGATATACAGCCCGACCTAACAGGCAGACATCTCCCGATGAGAAGCATTCAGTTTTTCTTTGCTAAGCTTTACTTTTGTATTGGCAGGGTATACAGCCCGAAGGGTAGACATCCCGATGAAGAAATAGCATGACAAGAGAACAATTATACAAGATATAGCAACAGAGTGCAACACACAAATGCATAAGTCTACCTTCCTTAAAAACTCACAAATTTTCTTTGATCGCAGGTTTACACAGGTACCGAGTATACCTAACAACTTTTGCAAAGCAACATTCATCAATTTGACAAGCATAGAATCCATGTCGGTGGATATATAGGGTCCGCATTGGCGGACATGACATGCATAGAATCCATGTCGGTGGATATATAGGGTCCTCATCGGTGGGCATAACATGCAAAGAATCCATGTTGGTGAATATATAGGGTCTGCATCGGTGGACATGACCTCATTTTGAAGAAGCATAGAATCTGCGTCGGCAGATATATAGGGTTCGCAGCGGTGAACATGAAAACAATTTGCAGTAGAGTAAGGTCCGCATCGGTGGGCATAACAGTGGAAAGATACATGGTTTGCATATGTGGATGAGACATCAATCAAACAAGCAAAAGACAAAACAACCACTCGGCTCAACAAGGAAGTTTACTTTATCTTTATCTTTATATCTATTGCATTTATCATGATTTTGCTGCATGGTACTCCCTGTTTAACCTAGATCCGATTTTAGGCCAATTAAAAATTAAATTTATATTTGCGGAGTCACGATCAATAGTTGAGATTAAGAGTTTGAATGGCGAAACAAAGCGGCGATAGATTCGCAAACAATACGAGAACGAGATATAAGTATGAATTAATAAAGATAAAGCATAGACAGAAATATGAAGAAGTAACCGTGTCGTATCACTTATCCCCGGAGAGAGCTCTTCGATACCAGTCGTACTTAGAGGATCAAAGAACTAGAATACTAGGCAAATATGAGCAAAAAGTAATATCTGAGCAAGAGCGAGAGAGTATTCTTATTGATATTGTAAACAGGAAGTAAAGTTGTGTTACAATGGTCTAGAGCAAATGCTATTTATAAGTCTGATAGGCACCCGTTGGGATTCGTAACCGCTGGGCATGGATCCGTCTGGATATGTAACTGTTGGGCACGTATCCGTTGGATGTATAACCGCTGGGTTGTAATGATTGCCTTTATGACCATTAATTGAATGATCGTGAATGATCAGGTTAATAACTGCTCACTCAGACCGGGTTGGTCGTTGAGGTGTTTCATAACTCCTTTGGGTCTGCTCGTGATAATCGTCTGTCCGTTGGAACCTCTGTCCGTGCCACGTGGTGGACACGTGTCACCTTTCAAGTGTTGTCAGCTTTTATCCAATACACTCCCCGATCTCTCGACAAACCCTTGTGCCATAATCTCACACCTGCTCCCAAAATCACTACCAATTGTGCAACCACAAAGCCTCAAATATACCTCAAAGCATCATCCAAAAGACCCAATTCGAGAAGCCTAATCCTAGAAGACAATGGCTTTGCTACACCCACAAGCTACTTATTTTGGATGAGTTCCAAAGCGCTCAAAGCTACAGTTCTGTACTCGCACCAGTGGTCTACCTGATCCTTCCTTGTTGATTGGGTGTCAGTTTCATATTCCTTCTTAATTCGTGCCCATCTACGTCAATCATGCGTGTTTTCGTGCTTAATCGTGCCCATCTATTTGAATCGTGCGCATTCATAAAACTCGCTCCTCAAATGTTTTCCAGCTCGGTTAAGGCAATATTGAAGGCGATACTACTCATTTATCGAGATGAGGTGGAAACTATGTACATATAAACTCCTCTTTATGGGTGTGTAGTGTGCCACATTTTCATAACTAGGACGATTATAAGCCTCTTTTCCCACACTTGATCTATTGAGGTTATCTAACCTTCGCTAGTGCCTTTGTTTTATCTTTATTCATTCCGCCAAAAGGCAAAGCATACACGAATTTAAACTTTACATACTTTGATAAGTTCGGTCTTTACATCCAAAATCGTGCGTCATAAAAATCCCACATAGGCAACATGCCATTCTAGAACTACACACGGCCTGATTCTCGTGAAACCCGAGATATGTAGGCAACTCAGAGACCGGGGTTCGGCCAAAAACACCCCAAAACTCCCATTTTTCCCTTGTAATCATTTTGCATACCAGTCGTGATAAAATTGGCTACTCCGTCAACTATCTTTGCTCGAAGACTCTTTCATCATCCCCGGGCAAAGAGGGGCAGCTCTTGACACCCAATTTTGTCCCTCCTTTTTCTAAAATTGGTTATATTTAACCTAAAGGTGCAATATTGACTATTTGACAAAATGTGCATTAGAAAACATGTATTAATGTGCGTTATCCCTATTTATATATTATATTTTTTAATTGCGATTATGTTACGTAATTTGCATCATTCAGGCTATTTGTGAAAATGTGACTATTTGCGTAATTTACTTCATAAAATAAAGTTTTATAACTATTGTAATTATTTATTCTTGAATACTTTAATTTGACCTCAATTATTTTATATGTGTTTTTCCCACTTTTATATATGATATGTATTATTTTTATTTATTGTGCACCATGAAGTTAATTATTAATCCGATTAAAAATATTCAGTCAAAATTTTATTTAACTCATTTAAATTCGGAATGTTAGGCTTATTTACTAGAATTCAAGTTTTCAAATGTCCTTTGAATCCGGACAACGTGCTTAACCAAGTGCATCCACTCCTAATCTTATTGTAAAAATCCTCCAACGTTTCTACACCATATTAGATACCAACTACAAGTTCCTCCATGTCTCTCCCCAAATTGCTCCATCAAATCTACCCAAATCTCTCCATAATCACTCTTACTAATCTCCCACATTATTTCTCCAATCTTCTCAAATCCCTCCAATCACTCTAAAAATCCCAACAACTAGTTTTTTTTTTTAATTCTTTTATTTACAATTGGGTTTTGCTACAAAAGGATACAAACATAATACAATCACGATCAGTAGACCACTCAACTCATCCTCACCCCACATCCCTCCTCCATCCATTACACATACAGACAGATACAACACACCCACAAAAAAAACCTTCCTCTCTCCTTTATGCACACAAAAACGCCACGACATCAGTACAGACTCTCCCTACCTTTTCTTTACCTTTCAATACAGACACACAGACAAAACCTTCTCCTCAATCTCCCTAACAACATATACGCACAACCCCCACGAAAGAATCAAAAACACCATACACATACACACACCGATATACACCCCTTCTTTTCTTTATACCACACAACACATAACTGATCTACAATACAATTTCTCACACACACACACACACACACACACACATCGATCGAGACCAGAAACAAAAATAGGGAATCGAAAAAGATGGTTTAAGAAACGGGAGACAGCGCCATCGTTGGTAGTGCCGAAAGGGACGAATCAGAACTGGGGGTACCAGAATCGTGGTGCCGGTGTAGCAATGACGCCGTGTTTCTCGTCTGCGAGATCACCGGCAGTCGCTTACCCTTTTTTTCCGCTTTAACGTTCCCACACTTGGTTATCGGCATCTGATTTTTTTTTGACTCGTTTGATTTTTCGCGGGTCGACCCACTTCGGGCATTGATGTTTATCGTGACTATTGTCTGTTGTTTCTTTGCATTTTATTCCCTGCCTTCGTTAATTCTACAGGATTTCGCACAACGCATGCCAATGGTTTCACCGGAAAACATTTGGTGCAGTCGTACCTCTGTTTTGTTTATTTGTGTTGCGTGGCCACCTCCCCTTCTGTCAAATATTCAGTTTGCTGTTCTAATTTGGTTAACTGAACTTTTCTATTTAACGCATATATTATGTTATTTGATCATTGGACCACTTGCTTAGTAATTGGAATAGAGTTCTAATAATTATATCTTTTTAAAATGCTTACAGGCCCTGACATTACCTCGTTGGCTTGGTTACTATTTGCACAGCGGTGTGTTAAAGACGGCCTATGAAAATATTGTGATTTGAGGCCTACACAAGGATTTGACGAAAATACAATGAATTGACGGGTTCTATACCAATAACGGCCAAGGAAAATAATTATTTATTTGACGCCTATTGACTGATTCGAACGCATACTACAGTCCC
This sequence comes from Petunia x hybrida, assembly GCA_037355625.1. Classification (NCBI taxonomy): domain Eukaryota; kingdom Viridiplantae; phylum Streptophyta; class Magnoliopsida; order Solanales; family Solanaceae; genus Petunia; species Petunia x hybrida. The sequence continues at coordinate 7,593,608 of JBBBVM010000025.1, read as the reverse complement.
ATTCCCGCGTTCCTAAAACAAAAGGCTATGATGAAGTGTATGAGCCGTGATTACAAAACGAGCCGGTGATGGAGTGATGGGACCGGTACTTGGCATGGCGACACGACCAGCCGGCGTATTTGCAGCCGTACCGACGTCCCTAACCTCCATCCAATTCATACACACCTGAGCCGACACTTTTACAAAATCTCTTTCCCCTTATTCTAATTAAATAAATCAATGTTGATATTTTATACTTTTATTATTATTATTCTGATATTTTATACTGTTTATTATCATTATTATTTTTATTAATACTAACTTATTTTCTTTATATTTTGTGAGGTGCATCGTGTCGAAATTACTAAAGACAACCCGTTTCGAAAAAAGAATAAAATTATTCAAACTCATTAACTTTATTTAATTTTATTTTTACTAATTTTGTCTACAATTTTACTAACTTATTTATTTATTTTGCAAGGCACGCTTGGACAAATCTTAGCCATTAGAAGAGATGGACATTCATTACTTGTCTTTAAATTTGTACATTATGATTTAATATTCAAATATTTTATTGCTTAGTTAGCTACTCACTTTAGAATCCCAATTATAAGGTCCGGCCGGTAACCACATTTGGTGGAGCTTGAGAGGTGCCTAATTCCTTGCTCTCAGTTAACTTGAACCTCTTACCTAGATTCCTGGTTCGTAGACTAAGTTTCAGAGTTAATTGCAAAATTAGCTAGAAACAAAATAGGTCCCCTAATACGCGTAGTTAAAAAATATGTTAGGTGGCGACTCCAACTCTTTACCCATGAGCTACCCACTAAGTCGAACCCTAATTCGAACTAACCGATTCGGGTAAAAATAGGATGCGTCACCATAATTATGGAATCATCTTATCCCATATGGAGGGTGGGATAAGTAATCCCAAGTTTTATCTCACTTTTAGTCCCAAAACAATATTTATCCATAAATTATAAAATATCCCACTTTTGCTATACCTCAAACTTATAATGTGAAACTTATATATCTTTGACCTAGAAACAAACGTGAAAATAGGAAAAAGAAAAAGGCATCAGCCTAAAACACAAATGCATGATAAAGTAGGATAGGGACACCCTATACTATTATACTTTATTGTTTTTAATCTTAGCATGTACAATTGTTTTTATCGTATTTATGGAAATACTCCCTCCGTTTCAAAAAGGATGAACCTATTACTATTTGAAGGGTCAAACAAGATTATATTTGACCACATGTCTTATAAATATTTTCTAACTATTTTGAATTGTTAACTATAGTGAATTATAGTATTTTTCATGTAGTTTCTAAATATGTAAATTTTATTTTAAAAAGTCTAAAACTTCGATGTGCAAATTCCCGTTGAAAATTAGTCAATTTGACCCTCGTACTCCGCAAAGGTTCATCCTTTTTGAAACGGAGGGAGTAATATTCAATGAAAGCTTTATAAGGAAATGACACTTTGCCTAAAAGAGTTTTGATGAGAAAGAGCGGCAGAATGAAGAGCAATTGTAGCATGCGTGTCTGTACGTACTCCTTTTTAGTGCTTTTACCTACAGTGGATTTGATTGAATGACGCAACTAACTCGAAACAAAATATACTAGGACTAGTTTAAGGGTGATTTGCAAAAATATGATACGGGAAGATCTGGTTTGCCAAAATGCCCTCACTAACAGATGTTTAGTAAAAATACCCTCATTAGTTTAATAAATTTTTTTTGGGACCAAAATACCCCTACAAATCAGCAAAAAAGACGCGCCCCAGTCATTCCCCCTTCCTTTTCTCCATTCACGCTATCAAGAAAACCATAAAACCCCATTCATTTTACAGATTGCTTTGTTCAAGAGAAGATTCAACGTAAGATTTCTTCAAGTTGCAAGGGTAAAGTTCTCCGCAACTATTGCCAAGAGTTTAAGTTCTGCTGTAAAGACTGAAAAATCTCTAAAATATTGGCAATAGCCAATACTTTAAACTCTACTGCAATGGGAGGCTGTGTAGAGACTTCTTGCCTATTGCCAAGACTTTAAGCCCTGTTGCCATGGTCTTTACAACTACAGAAAAGTCTCTACAACTATTGCCAATAGGCAACACTTTAAATTCCAGCGGAAGGGGGAACTTGTACAAATAGTCTCTGCAAGTATTGACAGTTGCCAGAACTTTAAACTCTAGTGGAAGGAGTAACTTGTACAAATAGTCTCTGCAAGTATTGACAATTTCCAAGACTTTTACCTATATTGCAATGCAAAACTTGCAGAGAAAGTCTCTGCAACTCTTGGCAATAGCCAAGACTTTAAGTTCTGGGAAGGGGGACATTATACTAAAAATCTCTGAGAGTATTGACAATTGCCCAGACTTCTACCTCTACTGCAGTGAACAAGTTGGAGACAAAGTCTCTGCAACTCTTGGCAATAGCCAAGACTTTAAGTTTTGGCAAGGGGGACCTTACACTAAAAGACTCTAAGTGTATTGGCAATTGCCAAAGACTTCTACCTCTACTGTAGTGAACAAGTTGGAAATAAAGTCTCTGCAACTCTTGGCAATAGGCAAGACTCTAAGTTCTGGTGGAACCGACAACTTACACAGAAAATCTCTGTAAGTATTGGCAATAGCCAAGACTTTAAACTCTACTGCAATAAGCAACTTGCAGAGAAAGTCTATGCAACTCTTGGCCACGGTCAAGATTTTAAGCTCTATGCAAAACATGAATATCTAATAGCCATAGGCAATAAAAACCTTCAAATCACTGGAATCAAGCAAACGCAAGAAAAAAATCCCAAATTTCTAGCACACAAAGAAGAAAGAAGGAGGCCAGGAATGGGGAAAGAGATAAGAAAATCTTTCAGCGTGAATTAAACAAGTTGGAGGCCACACAAAGAAGAAAGAAGGAGGCCAGGAATGGGGAAAGAGAGAAGGAAACCTTCAGCGTGAATTAACACAAGTTGGGGGCAAAATAGTCCTTTCATAAAGAGCGGGGGGGGGGGGGAGAGGGGGGAGGGTATGATGTGGAGGGCATTTACTTAAAATATTTGTAAATGGGAGCAATTAGGTAAGACCATGTCTTATTGAGGGCACTAGGTGAAATTTTTTGCTAGTTTAAACGGATTATAATTACATAGAGGGTCGACCCGCTGCACTTAATTTCTTTCACCTGGCCCTAATTTTCCTTAGAGCCCATTTGGATGAGCTTAAAAGTGGCTAATAAGCTAATAAGTCAATTAGTAAATGTTTGATAACTCAAAAATTTATGGACTTATAAACCTTTATGTGCTTTAAAAAGTCAAAAGTAAGAAGTTAGGATTTCCTAACTTCTCACAAAATGGCGTATAAGCCACTTTTGACTATAAATTGATTAAAATAAGCTCACCCAAATGGCCTCTTATCAAATATATAGCTAGTTAATATATAATGTATACAATCGATTTTATAGTATATACAATTTTGTTTCTCACTTTACATATCATGTGCAACCTATTTTACAGTGTATACAATCAGTTTGGTGACTTATACACGATGTGTTACCCACTTTCACATTGTATACACCCTCAATTTTCATTAGTATATATAATTATATATGTATTATATGTGTGCATACAATTATATACACACACGCACACATCATACTCCAAAAAAAAAAAACCTGAAGAAGAAGAAAAAAATATAGGGCGGGGCAGAGGGAAAAAGAGGTGAACCGGTGATATGTTGGTATTTTACGTGTATTTGCAACTCTTTTACACTAGTTTTCATGTCCTAAAACTTTGTTGTTTAAGTTAATCTTATGTTTATCTCCATGTTTCAGGGTATCAAAGAAAATTAGTGTACAATGCCAAAAGAAAGAAGAAAAGAGCAAAAATAAGTGCACTTTGGCTACATTTGAAGAACAGGGAGATAGGGCAGCAATAGGATCGGCGCTTCGCTGAATCACCGGCTGAAGAGAAGAAGCCATCTCCTGAAGGAGGAGAGAGTTCAAGAGCTCAGCACATTCCATTTAAGTAAAGAGGCGGACCGCCAGATGAATTGCTGAAAGCATTCGGCGACGCAGCAAAAGAAGATGCGGCTCCGCCGATAATCACAGAGAGCTCAAAAAATCTGTGGAATGCTGAAGTTGTCTGCCACTTGGATTGCGACTCCGCCAGACCTGCACCACAGAACAAGACAAAAAGAAGAGTTAGACTTGTCTTCGGCGGCCGCGCACTTTAATAGGCGGCCCGCTGAATAATCGGTAGTCTAGTGTAAAATAGGGAAAAATGACAAACTTATAATTATTAGTCTAGTTTTCAATCCCATGCCTATAAATAAGCTATTATGCCTCCGAGGAAAACATTCACTTTTCAGCTTAGAATACACTTTTTACATTTTGTGAATATTCTTGGAGGCTAAGGAAGGGTTCTAACTTGAATCTTTTGTAAGAATTTCATTTCTTAATCTATTCCTTTACATGATTCTTGCCATTACATCTGTTACCATGTTTGTATTAGACCCTAATATGAGTAGTTAAACTCATACTACGAGTTTATCCATGATGACTTGATTGTTTTAACTTAAAACTTATTTTTAATCTTATAAAATCTACAGGTAAAGGTGAATCTAGTTCTCTATCGTACTTTTCTTCTCTAGGGTTTGAGGCACGGCTATACTTGAACCTAACCCTACTTTGATTTCATCACCCTAACGGGGTTGAAGGTGTAGGTTAATGGAAACTAGCGAGCATTTGGATTACATTGGCTACAACTTACCCCATCTAAAGGCAAAAGACTTAAAAAGGTCATTCTCGATCGGGTCTTTGGACTAGGGTTTCTTGCGCTCCATTATTGACCCTAGTGGGTTTGATGAGGTAAATCCTCCTTCTCCCTAACGAGTTTTGAGGAATACAATTGTGATCTGACACCATTGACACTAGCCATATGATTTGTAAGGTTAAAGAAATAGTTTAGTTAAAGGAATCTTGTCGGAATGAGTGAATCCCTAGCTCATTCTCCATATTTACAAATATTTTAAGGCGTTGAGTTAATTTCATGCCTTTAGTGTTAATTATTAGTCGTAGTTGTAGTTAATTCAATTTCTATCAGTTTATACTTAGGAATAGACGAACAATTCATAGAACTCGTTATTATTCAATCTAAGACTAATAGATTGAAAGCTAGCTCCCTGAGAAAATCGATCCCGACTCCTAGTTCCTAGTTGGGTACTACTATCTTTGACGATCGGCCCACACCTTTATAGGTGAGTGGATTGAGCGTGGATCAACCGGGCGGAAGAGGGAGGGGCAGCAACGACGATGCAAAGAGAAAGAAAGAAGAGGCAGCGACGGTGGAGCAGAAGAAAGGAAGAGGAAGAAGGAGGTGGCAGCAGTGGCGGCGGGAAGAGAGAGGTGCGGCAGATAGAAACAGAGAGGAAAAGGGAATGTCGGCTGTGGGAAGACAGAGGAAGATGGAGGCTAGAAATCCTAGAGAGCATGCAAGAGCAATGACTAGAAAATTAGGAAGAAAGACAAAATAATTGCTAGGTATAATTTAAGCTAAAGTGAGCCTTTTCTTTTTTAAAGACTTAGGGTTGAATATTTCCTTTATGTTATTTTCCTTAGAAATTTTTATGCTAATTGACTCACTAAGCATCTAAATTATAAAATGTACTGACATTATTGTGAAAGTACAAAATATAATGATATTGTATTTTTATTACAAAACACACCATTTTCTCATTTGTTATTCTCTCTAACATCAAGCCCTGATTTTTTTCTCTCTGTTTCTCTCCTCCTCCTCCACCCACCCCGCCGCCGTTCTGCTGCTCCACTTTGCTGGTGTTGCTGCCTTTTCCGATATGGTGCAACAACTGCTCCAATCTGCTGCAGCTGCTCCGATCTACTCTGCTGGTGGTTGGACTTTTGCTGCTACTGCGTAGCTGCTCCGGTGGCGGTTGCCGGAGCTCTGATCTGCTTCTTCTCCTTTTTTTTTTTTTTTTTTTTTTTTCATGTCTATATACTATTGTATGCTCATGTATACGTATGCCTGGTGTGTTGTTTGAAGGTGGAAGTAAGTTTATGTTTAGTTTTTCGCAGGTGTATGTATCTATATATTTGTGTATGTACATAAATATCTTGTACAAGTGCAAAATGTATGTATGTGTATATCATTATATAAATGTGTATTTCTGAGTATACATTGTATATTTTTGTATGTTTTTATGTGTATGCGTGTAAGTCCAAGCTTAGCATACATAAATTTGTATGTTCAATTTACAGAAATGTAGATCCTTATATGTATGTGTGTTTCTATGTATAACATATATATTTTTTTGTGTATGTACATGTATTTTTTATTTATATGTATTTTACAACTGTAATTTTTTTTAGAAAAATCGATGTGTATATGTATATTTTTTTGTTTTTCATATTTTAGATTTTAAAAAAAATCTGACGGGTGCCGGCGACGGCTGGCGGTGACTGGGTGGCGACACTGATGGGCATCAGGATGAAGTTGGAACAAACCCTAATTTGTTAGATTTGTTGGAATTTGTATATAGTATATAAAACAAATATTGATATATTTTGTAAAGTGTATAATGTCGTTAATTTTAGTAATATAAGGTGATATATTTATATAAATAGTCCTTTTCCTTTTGATAGAGTGTAACATCTTTCTAGTTTCTACTTATATATAGATAAAGAAAAAAAGGGTAAATGCTATGTTCAAAATTAAACTGAAACTTTTCTATCTATTTGACTTTCTTTCCATTATTACTACTGATCATCACCTTTAAATTAAAGTCTTACTTTTGTAATTGAGCTCTAATGAATTTTCAACTTAAGGATAAGTTAAAACTCAGTAGAAAATTACAACAACAACAACATACCCAGTAATATTCCACAAATAAAGTCTGGGGAGGGTAGGATGTACGCTGACCTTACCCGAGTAAATTTTGAATGTTTTTCTCTAAGAGTTTGGGCACATAGAATTCACCAATCTTATGATAGAGCCGTTAATATCAAGCGAATTACGAGATCGTCTGTCAATTACGAAGGTTATGAATTGTCTGAAAGTATAATGGAAGGCGAAATAGAACAATATCAGGTCCAAGGCCGCCAAATTTGAATATTTCCCATATTCTCTTTTTTAATAGAAAAGTACCTAATATACCACCTTTAAAGATTTGATTCCTACATTTACCTAATAATATAGTTAAATAACAAAAATACCACTTTCTTAAATTTTATATCATATTTAGAGATTTTAGTTTCAATAGTACCACTTCTACATATTTTCCTAAATTTAAGGTTTGGATATACTATATATCTATCTCCTAAAATAGTGTATTTATAATATTAACATAATACTCTTATATAATTCTTTTATTCTTATATACTATATATTGGTATACAAGATATAGTATTTAGTAGTATATTATTTTATTTTGATATACCATATACTGATATATTATATATGATTATACAAATATTTAGCAGTATATTATCAGTGTTCCCGTAGAGTATATGTTGTAGTATGTTATTAGTATATTATGTAATATTAACATATTACTTTTTCCCGTTAAATTATTCTGATATATTATTTACAATTATATGATAATATAGTATGTTACGATTAAAGTTTCAATGAGTAATGGAGAAATCAAAAAGGGTTTTGGAGGGGGGGGGGTGGTGGAGGCAGCTGGGAGACGGTAATTAAAAATTGGGAGGGATGAATGGTGTTAGTTATCAAGGAGCATAAGATTGCTCCATTATCTCCACATTTGTAGCATTATCCTTTAACTACCCGATAAACACAAAAAATTGTGGTATATCTATTTTCTTTTTTCAGCTACAAATATAGTATAATTACAATTAAAAAATGATATCAAAATAAAATGGTATTTAATGAAATAAAATCTTCTATAGTAGTTAGTTATAAAAAAATCCTTTTAATCTAAATTGCCCATTAAAGAATTTGTGTATAAAAAATGTTTCATTTACAAAACTCGAATCTCAGGTCTCCAATTATAATTTGAAGGAATTTTCTAGATTCACCGCAATCCTTGATACAACTCGTGTGACTATTACCTTGCATCAGACACTAAACAATATTTAATGCAGCTACGCCGTGGGCCTTTCTATCTTCGTCATGAAAACCATGGGTAAAAAGATCATACACAATATATACTCGAATTACAGTACTTGTTTAACTTTGTTTTTTTAATTTATTCTTGTTTAATACTCCCTCTGTCCCAATTTATGTGGCACTTTTCGCTTTTCGAGATTCAAACTGCATGAGCTTTGACCAACATTTCAAGACGTATTTTTTCACCAAAATAATATGAGAAAAGTTGTAACTTAAAGTACGTTTCAAGTAGTTTTCAAAAATATAAATTTTAATATTAAAATACTGAGTTAATCTAATCCAATTTAGCTTCAAAGTTTAGTCAAATTGACTCTCGAAAAGCGAAAAGTGCCACATAAATTGGGACGGAGGGAGTACCTGGTACTGTTTCCCTTTTATGATTGTACTTGCAAGATATACAATGATGAAGAAGTTTTCTTTTAGTGCAGAAAAATTCTTTGACATGATAAGAATATTCCGGGATCGTCTGTATTGGCAATATCATGGTTCATAAAAAAGAAGGATTGCAGTTCTCATTCGTTTCCTATCTAAATCAATATTTTCAAGTTCTATTAACCATTATTATTCCAAGAATAAAACCAAAGCGCTGTACTGCTGCTTTAAAGTTGCACAAATGGAGACAAAGAAAATTGTTCAGCATCAACTATGATAAAGTTAGATGGCGAATTTGCAATTTAAACTTAACTAGCTTAAAGTTCTGAATTCCATGATATTATGAAACAAAACTTACTCCAGCTGTCTGCATTTATAAGCCATAGTCACAATGCTAAAGAATTGATTAAAAAAAAATAATCGAAATTTGAGATCTAAAACGAGTTACAGATATTTGTGTGGGTATAAATCATCCCATTAAGGATAAAAAGAATGTTTCAAAATAAATTGTTTATAAATTTAGAAATATGATATTCTTTTTTTAATATACGACTAATAAGAAAGCTCAGTCATTCTTTTAATTTGGAGCGGAGTGAATATACTTAAGTTTAGATTCGTAATCCTTTGAAATTTAAACAGGTTTCAGGATTTTTTGCACAGACGCACATACATCTACGGTCAGAGGTGGATAACTGATGTTTGGCTATTTTACCTGTATTTTGAGGGAATTTTTACCATGTTCTGATAGTTATTTTAAGTGTTTACATGCAAAACTAACATGAATTAACACTATTTGAGTTGTTTGATGTTATAGGAGGTAAGCATGGTGAATTGAGGCTAAAGTGCAAGTTTGTCACGAAAATTTGAAGTAATTAATGATTCCAAGTGGTCAAGTGCCATGCGAGTAGCACGAGAGTTGAAGTTGAAGCAAACATCGATCTGTGTGCTACGCGAGTAACACGAGAAGAAATAGAGTTTTTGCCAGAGGAAAAGTTTCAGCTTTTTTAAGCCTAATACGCGAGCACCACGCGAGTTGAATTGTCTGAACAAATTTAGTCCTCGTTACACGCGGGCGCCACACGAAGCAAAAAATTGGACAAAAATTTAAGGGTGTTTTGGACTATTTGCTTATTTTCCTATAGGGCATAAAATCTTCACTTGCCTTTTTCATTACCTATATTGACCTAGGAAGGCTAGACCACCCGTATTGAAGCACTTTGGAGCTTAGAAAAATGTCAAATCTTTTGGAACTAAAGAATCAAAAGAGTTTTTCTCAACTTTTCTTATTCTCTTTTCCTATGTATGTTGTTTTGACTATGAATTTACTATTGTTTAATACAATTATGAGTAGCTAAATTTCTACTATAGAATTTTGATGAACCCGTTATTGGGTAGTTTTGAGTAACTCTGAAATTGACTTATATAATATTCTATTTGTTTGGCTGTGTTTTTATTGAATTCAATTGTTTAGGCCTGCAATTGTTTGTTCCCTTTTTACTTGAATGATCTTGGAAAAGACGTTTAAGTTAGGGTCAGTCAAACAACAGTACTTCAGGTTACGATAATGGATTAGTTAATCTATTTTAGAGTCATTATAGGGACATCTTGATTCAACTGTGGCCTATAATTAGAATGATCTTAATTGTCTTTATTATTTTGGAAAAAATAGTTCAAGAACGGTGTTGCTAGTAGTTGGGAAACTCTAGTGAACAAGTCTAAGTTCAAGACCAGTAGAATAGTATCTTGTGCATGTTTGGAGTGAACTCAGGACTGTACCAGTAGCTGGGGGATTCATTATCCTAGGCTTTAAACATCTGCAAGTTCATTCTTAGTTTATTTTTAGTTGTTCTAAGTTAATTGTTATTTAAATTAATAGTTTACAATTTAAAACTCAAGTACAATAATATTTATTCTTGAACTTTGAATATTTTGCTATTAAAGTTACTAGAATTTAACTCTGCTCCCTGTGGGTTTGGCTCGGGACTAAAAAATTGGATTATATTTGCAGCGACCGCTTATCCATTCGGGGACGAGTTTTGGGCATGATCAAATTTTACCGCTGTTGCCGGGGAGCATCGATTTAGTTTGTAGATGTAAATATTACTTGTTTTTTTTTTGTTTAGATAAATTTTAGGTCTTGTACATATTTGTTTTGTTTATTAGAAAAATTATAAAAAATAATATACATGGTATCTGGAGATTATGTGAGGCTAGGTAATGGTTATTCCTATCGCACATCTTATTGTTCTAGGTGTGGAGAAAATCATCTATGGCAATATTGTCAATCTTATTTGTGGAATAGATGCAATATGAGTGGGTGTCAAGGTGGTCATTTTATTGGTTGTGCTTATGTATCTTACCCCTCCCCGAGCCCCTATTATGATGGTTCTGCTTTCCCTTGTGATGTTAATAAGTGCAATGAAGTGGAAGATGCTAATAGGAAACACAAGGCTGACATGCAGAATATTCAAGATATGTTCAAATTCTTGTTGGAGAAAGATAATGAGCAACAACTCCATATACATAGACATCAAGTGACTATTCGCAACCTTGAAGTTCAATTGAGTCAATTAGTTGAGGTTTTTAATGTTCAACAAGTAGTTATTGTGGATAGTGATCAAGGAGAAACTAAGTTGGAGGAAAAAGTGGAGGTCCTAATAGTGGAGTTAAGAGCTAAATACCAACCACCTAGCCAAATGGATTTTGATGATATTCATGTTGAAGAAGTGATATTGGAGTTAGACACAAACGTCCAAGATGGAATTTTAGGTGACCTTGATTTGTGCCAAAAAGAGGGTATCAGTAATGAATTAAGGTTTGAGCATATTGCGCCTCAATCCAGACACTTCTTAACATACGCGACATGGAAATCTTTTATCTATCCGAGCCAGTGAAAAAGTTAAAGGAAGAGGTGTATGGTGCTTACATTTTAGGTGTTGCATCGCCGTCTAGGCCATACGGAATTCCTCGGTTGAAGTCCAAGAAGTAAAAAATGCGAAATGTGGTGCTTGGCTCATTCAGATTCTTACCGCCACCACATGAGCATAGCCTAAAACTTGAAGCAAGTTTAGGGATCCAGTTTATTAGCTCTAGGTGGTGGCAAAAAAAGGCAAAGATGATGTTTCGTGCCACGACGTTAAATCTGGCGCTTGTTAGGAGGCAACCCAACTGTTATTGCTTTCTATAGCTTAGTTGTTTTTCTTTAGAGTATGTTATCTTGTGTGTTTTCTTATTTTGCATGCTCATGTAGTTTTAAGTCTAAGTGAAGGGTGCTTAGAACCCCATGTGCTTGTGCAGGAGAAGTCTGAGTACCCTCTACCCTATGGACGCTGAGCCTGCAAATGATTATGATGGCGAGTAGCAGTCTCACAAAGATGTGGATCCGATAAAGCTACCATTTGTGCCAATTCTTCAGGCTCTAAGTATCTCTTCACCCTTGTTTTATATATTGTTTCTTTGCGGACAATGCAACTTCTTAAGTGTGGGGCGGGTACTTTTAATTTGTTTAATATTTTCTTAATATATAATAGTAATACTCTCATGGGTTTTTCTTGGCCTTGGTTCTTTCCCATTGAGTTATTTATTTTGAACCATGCAATTTTAGGTAGTATTTCAATTTACAAAAATGTAATTTTTTTTTGAAAGAAATGGATTGAAAAAATGTAAACACACACAGAGAGAGAGAGAGAGAGAGAGAGAGAGAGAGAGAGAGAGAGAGAGAGAGAGAGAGAGATCTTTGAAAAGTATTGTCCTATGAGATCCACCATTTTTCTTCTCGAACTTCCTTTTGGAGTTTATGATTGTTTATTGAAGATTTAAATTGTGATCCATATACATGTACACAGTGAGGTGAGGTTTTTGTTTAGTTCCATATATGTAGTTCAGATTAGAACTTTCTCGGCTTGTCCTTGAAGCGAAATCTTAGGATATTCTTCAGCTTGGAAAGATTGTAGGTCTTTTTTGCTTAGTCACTCTAGCTTAAATAAGCCTACCAATGATTGTATATTATCCCTAGACAGCCTTATTGAGCCTAAAAGTAATCCCCTTTCTTTGGTAGCCCAAAAATAGCCCTTAGCATTTGAGTTGATTCCCTAATTTTCACCCTATTATTTAGTGGCACTCCTTATATAAATTTAGCGAGACTAGCTAATATGATGGAAATGGAGTGGAAGTTGGAAGAAAAGAAAAGAACTTAAATTGTGCTTTGTTATGCTCTAAGAAAAATTAAATGTGTTGGGCTTGTAATATTGTAAGGAAAAAAAAAGGAAGGAGAAGTCCTGAAATTCGAGGTGTAATTGTTGAGGAGAAAAAAAAAGAGAGATGAAAAAAAAGAGAGAAAAAAGAAAAAGAAAGAAGGAATAATGTTGTTTTTATCTATGGGGTAGCAAGAAAAAAGACAACTGGGTAGAGGAAATAATTGTGAAGACTGTTGATGTTAATTGCTTTGTAACAGTAGTGTACTCATAGGGAACGCCGTCACTTTACCCTATATTATCACCCTCATCCCTTAGCCTACAATACATCCAAAGAAAAAGTCTTACTTGATCTTAGTTTGAGATGCCTACATTAGTGGAGAGTGACAAAATGGGCAAGCATATGGTACTGTTTTGTGTGCTTGTAAAATTTATTTTTGAGTGTGAGAGTTTTTTATAATGTTGAGCTCTAATGTTCTTGATTCATTGCAAGACAAGTGTGAGTATGAGATTCTTTGTTGACGAGGTACATTGGAGTTCATAAATTTGCAAAGTTTCGACTTTGAATATATGATTATGATGAGCAAACAAAATGGCGTTTGAGTCTAGTGGTTATTTGTGAGTCAGATTTGATGTATAGTCTTCTCGAGGACGAGCAATAACCTTAGCTTGTACGTTAGGGGTTCAATTGATATCTTTTAAAAAACACTTAAAAATTTAAAAGATATTAAATGTGAACTCATAATATCAATATTTGTATGCTAATTAACAATAGAAACCATAAATAACAAAGCAAATTAGAGAACTTCCATATCAAAAAATACAAGGAGCACAACATGTTTCGATGTCGGCCTTTTTGGATCTAGCTTTAGGTTCCCTGCATGCATGGATACTTTAATGTTTAGAGCTACTTAAGATCTAATTTGTGGTCTCCAACTCATAAAATTATGAAAAAATTGCCAACGCACATATGTTTCTGGGACACGTCAAGTGAGTACACAACTATGCATGTCCATGTCGAATTAATATGGTCTACTGAGAATGAACAGCTTCATTTGTAGGCCATCCTACACTATCCACCACCACCACATACCAAGAAGATATATACAGTATATGCATTAATATGAGTTCGTTTGCAGATTAGTTGAAAGATACCGTTACTATATTCACTGTATTTGTCAGAAGTGGATCAAATCACGCACGTGTACATACACACAGACAGATCGCACACTGCCTTGATTTGTATTATTAGTATTGTCTGGAACCTCATACCTCTACAATAATGGTAGTTACTAGTTAGAGTTGATATGTAGTGCTTGATCAAAACCCCAATAGGTAGCTGGCCATTCCCTTCTCATGAGAGAACCATATGTGAGACTTCTGCCTCCTATGGCCACGTCCCGAGCTTCCATTCGTTCGTCTGAGCATTAAAACACTACCTATGCTTAAATTTTCAATCTAGACTCTCGACTCTTTTGCCTGTGGGGTGGTGTACGTTTACTTTCGCTGTAATATATGCTCACCCATTGACCCATAGTGCCTAGCCGGTAAACACTTGTCTGCACCAAAAACCATCTAACTTATCATAGTTAATGAATTAATTAAGGTGCAAAATATAGTAAGTAATAATTAACTATCCTTAAGTGTGAGAAGTATGTGTATCAACATTCGGTGTGGGTTGATTTTCACCACGCCAGCCCTTCCTCCCGCCTGACAGAACCGGTTACTAGCTAGCTATAATTGCATATACGTGTCTTAACATCCTAGAACACGTGTCTTAACATCCTAGAACATGGTGCTATATATGTTGGTCTCTAAACTTTATCACTGTTCTGTTACGTGATCCATTTACAATTTTCAGCTAAATTTCCGTAACATGCTTTTTATTGTAAAGATACTGGAGTTAATACATTTCAAAACAACTACTATTTGGTTATACAATTATAAATGCCTTAAATCGAGCAAGTTTGAATTATATAATTGATCCTCGGGGTTCATATTGCTCCTCCCTTTCTATTTCGTGATATTTTCAGTGTGTATTTTGTGAATCTCTAAAGTTAGAATTCTCACGAGACATTTCCTTTCTTTTCAACTGATCCTGGTCTTCCCACCCAAAAGGAATATAATACGATTAGATTACTTAAGCATGTCGTTCGATCTTCTTTTTTAAAGAGCATGGTGTTCTTCATAGTAAGTTCCTATAGAAATTCTCTATTCGTGAGAAGAGGTGGAAAACGAATAACTTGTTGCACAAATGGAGAATCAAACATTGGGTGGAACTTTTCCAAGAATGTCAGCGTCGACATAGATTTTTAAAAATGCATATTTTATCATCTTTTTATTTTTGTTTGTTAGGTTAATGGCTTAATCATTTAATGTGGTGTAGCAATCAACAAGTTGTAGCTGATTCTAATTTAGCTCTGCACTATCCAATCAATGGGTTTGCAATCCTTTTCAAAGAAAAGGAAACTTGAAACCAACCCCCTCCCCACATATTTAATGCTATTTAAAATTTTATTTGTAATATTTTACTACTTTTTCAAAATTTAAATTAAATATTAAGATAAAATACGAATGTATTGCCGAGCTCAAGTTTAATGGAATTAGTTGTTTTCTTAAAGAAAGACGAACAACTTATCAGTTATCACATAACTAAGTAATACTCCACTTCATTGTTTTCAAATACTGACGTTTTCAGTATTTACAACTACTAGCTTGATGACGTTGACCAGTATTTGCAGACCAAATATTAGAAATACTAGTGAGTTATTAAAAACAGAAAATTTGGGGTGTGTTTCAAATGAAATGATGATTTTCACTCACTAATATTTAATCTTTTTCTCAGTGAAAATGATCATGTCCAAACACATGCACAATTACGACCAACTTCCAAATTCTCATCTTCCAACAGTATATATACGATCCAAACGTCTACTGATTAATTGATCTCCAATATTGAAGTGGCACGTCTAAATTAATTCAGAGAGATTTGATCTTTTGAATTGATAACTAGTCAAAGTACTCGTGATGTTGGCATGATGTGGTATTTCATGTGTAATTATCTTTGAAATGATTTGTACATGCAGTCTATCTGCGGAGGTTGGAATGAGGACATG
The DNA here is from genome assembly GCA_037355625.1 of Petunia x hybrida. Classification (NCBI taxonomy): domain Eukaryota; kingdom Viridiplantae; phylum Streptophyta; class Magnoliopsida; order Solanales; family Solanaceae; genus Petunia; species Petunia x hybrida. The sequence goes on along the minus strand of JBBBVM010000025.1, from coordinate 7,577,818 downwards.
GATTCCCTTTATAACTAGATAAAATTGAAATATTCTAGCTAGATTATCAGGAACCTCAAATGAAATTTCTTTCTTTTTGAAGTTCTCTAATTTATCAACTTATTTAGTATTAGTACTTGTTTATATTTGGGAGGAGGGGGGAGGGGGTAGGTTCTAGGAAAGGAGATAAAAGAATTAGATGAAGTTCTTAAATCATGATGTTGATATACGATATATATGTTTGATTCCTTATATCAAAATGGGACCCTTAATTCCATTGGGAATGTCTAATATTTTTCGACTAGTCTTTGTATCTTATAGTGAAAGTTGACTCATTGACCATTTTGTTTTACTAAAGTTGTTTGATTTGATGAACTGAAAGAGTGAGAAGCTTGCTGGTTGATTCCTCGAGATTGTGACTCTTCTCAAAAAAATTTGTGCTACTACTAAGAAAATGTTACTGTAGTTGCATTAGTGCGATGGAATGAATGAGAGTCGATTATTCTCAATCATGTCACATATTCAAATTATAAAATGAGAAAGTGTTTCTCAATTTAATAAGCCAAATTGGTTTGATTTAATGAACGGAAAGTGGAAGTTACTTCCTGTTGATTCCTTGTGATTGTGACCCTTGCTTATAAACTTTCCTCTAATGTGCAATGTACAAATGTAGGGTTACGGAAAAGCAAAACGAAATAGACTTATGACGTAAAAGAGGAGAGGCCTTAGTTTCTTACACCAAGAGACCTTAGTTTCTTACACCAAGAGACCTTAATGACTTTTTTCACATCCATTTGAAAAAATATTAACTATCATGTATACTTTACCTAATTACTCTTATTTATTTATTGTTAAATATGACAAGAATAAATTTTCATCAATAACAAGAACAATATTGACAAAAATGTAGGTAATTTTGCATTAATACTCTAAATGGACACTTATTTTGAGACAAAAAAAAGTGAAAAATGGCCATTAAGTACTTACTAACATGTGATTATTTATACCTAAAATTGATCGTGCATGTTGAACAATTAAATTTATGAAAGGGTCACAAGCAATACGGTACATCCACAGGAAAGTAAGTAAAAACTGAGAAAAATAATAAGCAAGAAAGTAAATAATCTTATTCATTGAGAATAGCCGGATACAGTGTGAATTGCTTGATCGTACAATACAATGTAAGGAGGGGTATTTATAGATATGATTTACCCAGTCCTAATTATGGTAAAATACAAAGACTAATAAGGTCGTGGGCCTTTTTACTCAAGGCAGTGGTATATACTAAACCCTAACTTGGAGACTGTAAACCCTAAGGCGGCGGGATGTATACCCTGTATCCTATGACCCGTGTCGGATGAGCGGCCGTGACTTGAGGAGAAGGCATATATCCTCTACATCCGGTGACTTATAAGCTAAGTCTAGTCTCGTCAATTGGACTCGTATCCCCATAATCATAGGTGGCGTATTTTTGCTCACACAGCCAGTCCCACCACTTGCTGATTGCTGACGTAAGCAGTCAGGAGGTGAAAGAAGTGTCATAGAAAACGTATAGATGTGCCTGTACCCGATACTCGTCCCCTGTGTCTTCGCATGCTTTGCATTGAATTCCAGTACTCAAGTACGATGAAGTGCGACGTTGTGATTGGAGGGTTTTTTATTTTGCGCCTTTCCGATGCTACAACCACTATGCCATATCCCGTGATTATTAAGATTCATCACGTAAGCTAGAATTGATCACGATCCTACGTCTGCAAAAATGGTACGTTTTCCTTCTAGGACAGTTTTTGGCGTGTATAAATACACCGTAATTATAGAGCCTTTTACTCATCTTTAAACCAAAAACTCCGTTCCAAACTAAATTCCCCATATCTTCTCAAGAAAGAAAAATATACTCCCTTTCCAATGGCTCAGGAAGCAAACTTTCTTCCCAGGAACTTTAAAGTCCAGGAATACCTCCTTGAGATTTCGAGTTTTGAAAATAATGGAAAAATGAACACTTAAATAGCCAGGTAAGAGAATGAAAATGGAAATATCTCGATTGAGTTCTATCCTTCTGCTTTCATCTCTGTTGACATTATCCGCATAAGAGTTGAGTGTATGGTCGGTGTCTGTTGTAGACATATCCTATTAGTTTGCATCTTAATAAACGTGTACACTTGATAGTTGAAGAGTTATGCCGTTGTGAAAACATCTGTCTGGGCCAAGTAAGTCCTTCTGTCTGGAGCTTAGCGGCCATGCTGGACCATTTGGTTAACCATGTTAGGATAGATTTTATTTCTGGAACCTCCATGCTTTCTACTTTCCCCGCCTTCATAACGTAGGCATGCTGGTTTATAAGAGACAGGGGAAGAAAGGCATTGTTTTAAATAGTGAAGATTCTAGGGATTCTGTTGGTTCCATCGGTACGGGGCGGTGCGAACTCTGCTCATAGTTTCATCCTACCTCTTTCCGGAGGTCTTCAATAGGAAGCGTAAGTTCATGTATTTTAAAGCTCGTACATCTTTAATCTCCACCTCTTGTGCTGATTTTCATCCTTTTCAGTGAATTATGTGACTGAGCTCCCGCTTACTCATGATGCATTGGCCATGTGGGTCACCGCTATCTTCGTAAGAAACCCTTCCAAAACGATAATCTTTTCGACCCAGGCTAGTATGAACGGTTAGAGGGCAAAAGATCATGGTAAGCCTTTTTTCCAAGTAACTTTATAATTTCATACTTCAGCCGTTCTTGATCGTCTCGTTCTCTTCCAGGAGTATCCCGTAACCCACTGCCTGACTTGAAAGAAATTCCAATTGCTGCTCCATACATTGCTCCCCCTCCCTGATATGCATGCATCCATCAGTATGGTCTTTGAGAGGGCCAGCGGTTCTCATTCTTCGAAGATAAAAAGGCCTACCAAGTTTGATAATTTCATGGTTGTTGACGAGCCCTTGGTTATCTTCGATAATGAGGGAGTCCCCAAGTGTCTGAGCCTGAGACTATTACTCCTTCATATGCTGTTATCATCTCTGAGTCTGTCCCTCTACGTGAAAGCGTAGACATATCTAGTTTTCTTTACACTTAACTAATAGTTGCCCATTGGATATGTACAGAACCAACTACAGTGACTTCTGCTCCTGTTGCGAGGAGCTCTCCTCCTCAGCACCGTCCGGACAAAGAGGTGGCCATTGATGTCAATGTTGCTATAAAGCCCGTGAGCGGATTTCGTGAGGTTGTCATCCAGGCTCTGTGATCGATCATACTGCCGAGTTGATTGGCCTTTCTGAGCAGAAGTACCTTGCTAGCTATAGCCACCAGCATATTTTCAAGGTCGCTGAAGGGTCTTCCCTCTAGGTATGCCTTGTTTGTTTATTTGGTTACGATATTCCGAGTTGAATCTTCACCTTCCCTTGAACATCCCTTTTGATGTCTTTTAAGGGGTTGACGGTCTATCATGAAATCCTTTATCGAGGATGCTCGGATGAACCCCAGAGGGAGGAGAATGATGCTCTTCGGGGACAGGTTTCCAACTTGCAACCCTTCGTGACCAAAGCAGAACACCTGAAGGAGGAGCTCTTAACCATGCGCAAAGCTACGTCTTGGAGAAAATGAAAGCCAACAAACTTAATGTTGCAATGATCACTGAGGGTCGCAAGAACAAGGAAGATGTTGAGGCCTTGCAAACACCCTTGAAGAAGGCAGGCTCACCGGGCAAGTACATTATGCCAATATGACTCGCCAGGAGGCAGTGGAGGTCGGCTTGCAGTAAAGGTTGTCAAAGATGCATGACAAGGTCAAAGCCGCTGAGAAGGACACTTATGAAGCCAAGAGTATTTCTGCATTCCTCCAAGACGAAAATGATAAGTAGCAAGGTAAAGTGGAATCCCTGAAGAAGGTCCGCGACAAGCTTTGCAACGACTCCTACTATATGGAAGAAAGAATGAATGCCATGAATGTCTGACATGTGGCCGAAGTAGACCATGTGAATCTGGCAGCTGCTCTTGCTACCCTTCACTGGGTTTGTGATATCCTTAACTTGGATCTATCTATCAAGATTGCTTCGTTGACTAGGCTTGTGGCCCAAGTAGATGCCCAGTTAGGATCCGACCTCGAGAAAGGCTTTGAGGAGACCAATGGTGAAGAGAAAATGACATGCCAGCTGGGGAGCCTGCAGTTTGTGAAGGGGGGCTTTCGTAAGGTGCTGGCGCGGATGGAAGTTCCCCGAGGAGAATAAGTGTTCCCCCTTTTTTCTTTTGTGATGATGGTTTGGACAACTGCCCGTGTTTCAGGCATAATTGATATATTTTTGCCCGTTTGAGGCTTCTGACTTTAATTATCTATTAATTTGCTTATGACGTTTTTAATTTTCTCCATCAAAATTTTCAAATAATGATCTAATGAAGCTTTGGCGTCCAAGCGTGTTTTGTATTTACTTAAAAAGTTTTTAATTTTTTATAGTACTATGCTTGATATCACTCGAGTTATAATGTTAAAGCTTGTTTCTTTTAATCTGTCGTGATAAGATATGTCTTTTCCTTACAAGTTATCCTTTCTGACCAGTCTTAAATCTAGAAAATAGGTTGAAGGTTCTAAAGTTTAAAGCTTTGGTGTCTTAGGCACACTGTTTAAATATAGAAATCCTCAAATGTTTATTGTTGCCTATGAGGTTATGTTAGTACAACTATTATCTTAACTTGGAATTGAAGTTCATTTAATAGGTTCTTCAACTTGTTTGTGTTGCCTGGTCATAAATGTTGCTAGTGTTTCAAATCCTGAGGTCGGGAGTGAGGGGAAATGGTGTTGTTAGTTCCTAGTGCTGCAGGTCTGCTTTGGTGTTTTTTTGGCGGTGTTTGTGGGTTTCTTGAGGTCTGTACGTGTTTTTCTATAAGGCTGCAGGTTGTTCAAGGGGGGTCTGTTCTTTGTTTGGAGGGGCTAAAGGGATAGTTTAGGTGAGTTGCAGGCAGCCTTATGGTATGAGAGTTAGCTCAGGGTCAATTAGGTATTCACAAATTTTTTTTAAGAGACTGTGGGATAGTGAAGGGGGTATTGCAGTAGTTTATAGGAGTTGCAGGCTGTTTTGGAGTTTTTTCGGTGTTTGCAGGAAGGGTGAGGGGTTGTTTCCTAGTTGTGGAAGTGAGGTGAGGTGAAATGAGTCTTGTTTTGCCCGTTAAGCAGTGAGGGAGTTTGTGAGCGTGAGGAGATGTGCAACCGATTTGTAGGTCTGCTATAGTGTGAGGCTGTTTCTGGTATAAAGGCTCCCTATTCCTGTTTGTTTGAGCTGAAATAAGGGTCAAATCTGTAGCTTCTGTAGTTTTCTTTTGTGGATCTTAAAGTTTCTTCTCCCCAGCTTATCCTGAATTGTCTTGGTTCATTTCTGATTCCATGCTTCTACTTTTGGATCTGAGTCACTCCATGATTTCATTAGCATCCATAGTTTTAATATGCTTTGAGTCCTATCAGTTCATGTACCCCATTTGTTAGAAAGATGTAGAAAATTATTCATTGTGATCTGTATCTGTGAGAAATTAATCTATTTCGAAGGTCTTTTCCTGTTGGTTCTTACAGAGTTTAGATTAACGAAATTGACTTAAAGAATTTAAAAGATTCAAACTTTTTATGAAGTTAGTTATATGTGTGACAAACCTTGAGTGCTTGAAGTTTTCCTTGCATAAATCTTAAACTTCCACATTTTCTATAAGGGCAAATGGTGTCGTTTCTTTAGTGAATGGTTTGAGACCCTTTCCATCTCTGCATGTATACACTTTGACTAGCTTAGCTTACGAATGGATCCCTTTATGAGCTGTGTTTCTGGGAGTATTAATTTGCATGAATAAGGGGACTGATTTCTCTCCATTGTTAGTTTGTTTCTTCATTTGAGTTGGAGACTTCTACTGTTTGTAATGTTATTTAGCTAAACACAAAATGTGTATTATGGAGTTGTACTTTATTTGACAACTAGATACGCAAATTTCTTCATGTCAATAAATGACTTACCGTTTGAAGCAATCTTCACGCTTGAGTAGCATTGGTTATACACATTTCACTCATTTTATTATCCTATTTGATGGAGTGTGCTAATCTTATATTTTTTTTGTATTGTCTCTTTGTTACATGAAACATTACCGAGTTATAATGAGTCCTCAGAGACTGAATGCCATCCTGCATGAATTCCAATTGCTGATTGCATTACTCTGAGCTTTGTACATTCCGGCTTCTATTTGGTCCTCTTTGTACTTAGATAATTTTACTTGTAGAATAATTTATTTATGAATAAATATTTGATTTCTTGAGTTATTGCTTTACCTTATGTTCTTTACCTTATGTTCTTTACCTTTAATTTTGGAGTTGTCATTTATTTTATTGTAAATCGGGGCCATTTAACAAAATGCGTGCAAAATCATTTTCACAAATAATTTTTTTTCAATTAATTCTTTTAAAATAATTTTCTAGAAAAGCATGTTGCAAATTAATTTGAAAACCTGTCAGAGTAACTGTTATTCACGGAATTTTGGAAGTGCCTTAAAAACCTTCTTTCAAAATTAACAAAACCTCTTACCATTAGAATCTTGGAAAGACTGCATTTTTTCAAAAATAGAGTTTTGCACGTATTTTGCTTATTCGGTTCCCTATTTTCCTTAAATTTGGTGGCGACTCCAAAAAACTCCAAAAGAGTTAGTCCATTCAGTTGATATGCCAAATTTCGCTTTAACCAATAAATTTTTTGCAGTTCAACAGCATGGCGACTCCGCTGGGGATATTGAAAGGTTTTGACCATAAAAGTTTCCAATTATTTGCAACTAATATGCCTAAGTTATTTTCTTTATTATATCTGTTTGTTTGGTTTGCTACAATAAGCATGTCACTACACTTTATTTGTGCACATATATTAAACTGACATTTCGTTCATACTTCTTCCATTCTGGAAATCTGTCAATTCTTTTCACCTTCTCTTTTTCATCACGGGGCACACGCATGATGTGTAGATATGCAGGAAGGGCACTTCCTCAATCTTTGAATTTCTTTCCTGTCACCAAAGTTAGTTCAGGATAATAGATGCTTTGTCCGGTTTTGACATCGGCTGGTTTTACCAGCTTTATGTGGCCAGGTTCTATCCCGCATAGGTCGAGTTAGCCTAAACCGTTAACCCACTCTTAGAAGGAGCTTTTAGAACATGCATTCATATACACCTTAGTTTGGACCCGATCCTTAGCACCGTTTCCAGAAATTAGAAAACCGCCCTTTTGTCTAGGGGTTATTGAAACCCAACGATACTATATATTATGTGATCGTGTAGATATTATAATTAACTCCGAGCCATTTTCATGTCAAATTTTAGAAGTTGACAATTATGACAGTTTATTTATATCTCAAATTTTTTATCGGCAAATGGCTTGTGTTATTATAATAACCACATGTGTTTGCAATTTGTCGATTAGGCCTACCACATGACAACTTGTTCAAAATACAAAGAGCCATGTTATGCGTACTACATGATTATGTGCAATTTTTCAAATGACATGCAAACTAACATAGTTACCTTTTGATTTTTCTTTTGTTTTGATTACCCCCCAAGACAGAGTTGGTTAAGCGTCTAATCCAAAGTGAAGCAAGTAATGACTGATTTGACTGATAATCAGACTGGAATACTGTGGCGCTATCGAGTAGGAGAAAACCAATAAACCTCATATCAACGCTATCGAGTTCGATAACAAAGACTCGCGTCAAGTTTTATGCCCATACTATGATGCCTTGATAATTTCCATATAGGTGCATGATGCTTAGGTCAAACGCGTGTTGGTAGATCCAGGCAGCATGGTGATCATCATTCACTGGGAGGTCGTCTGCCAGATGGAGGTGCAGAACTAGATGATTCCCAGTCCATACACCATAACCAGCTTCAACAGCTCTAGTGAGAAGTCTGTAGGAGAAATACTCTTTCGGGTACACCTTTTAAGAGCGGCGAGGGTAACATCTTTCCAAGTAATGATATGAAACCTCTCGTATGACATTATCTTAGAAAGACCATGTATTCACGAAGTACGCGCAGTGCCGTCTATGCTTCATCAGATCCTCAAATACCCGACTACCTGGGTAGTGAGAGAGATTTGGAGGAGCAGAAACTATCCTGAAGTTGCTATGTAACGATCGTAACATGCGCGGTCAAGAAGGAAACGAAGAACCAAAAGAAGAAGTTAGATAAGTTACTTGGCCTTTATCTAGTAACCAATATACTTTTTGGGCTCAGAGGTCATGAAGCAACTGGATCCCGAGAGCCAGCCATCACGCCCCGAGACCTGCAGGAAGAAGAAAAGCTTGCCAAGGCCACAATCGACAATCTCGATCCGGTGATTTTAGACGAGAGGTTCCCAAATAAGAAACTCTACATGGGAGCCAAACTCTTGGCCGAAGCCAAACAGGAATGCGCTAGCTTCCTGCATGGTCGGTTAGGCACATTCACCTGGACACACACTGACATGCCTGGAATATCAACTAGAAGCATCATATATAATTTGAATGTTGACCCCAGCTTTAAGCCGATCAAGCAGAAGAAAAGACCGATCAGCCGGGAAAAGGGGTTGGCAATGTTTATCCCTAAAATCGGTCGCCTAGGATAAATAATTAATTTTGAATGAGGTGACAAGCAATATAGTAAATACGATGGAAAGTAAGTAAATAAAAGAGAGAAATACTAACCAAGAAAAGTAAAGTAGTCTTACTCCTTGAGAATAGCCAGATTCTGTGGTGAATCATTCTGTTATACAATACAATGTAAGAATGTGTATTTACAGTAGCGGATACGGTGATAATTAAGGTAAATACAAAGAATAATAAGGCTATGGGCCAATAACTCAAGGTGATGGTGTATGCTAAACCCTAACTAAGGGACTGTAAACCTAAGAAGGTGGGATGTATGCCTTGCGTGCTATGGCCGTGCCGCCTGAATGACCGTTAGCCTAATGAGCGGGCGTGTATCTTGTATACCCGGTGCTTTGTAGGACGCCAGCTAGACTTGTATCCCTGTAATAGTAGGTGGCGTATTTTTGTCCACACAGACAGTCCCTCCATTTGCTGAGTGCTGACGCCAGCAGTCAGGAAGTGAAATAAGCGTACAAGATAGATGTGAAAAGATATCACACTGACTCTTTGAGACACGTAGTCTCTTTGACCAAGAATGATGTCGATTTCTTCGAGAACTCCGTGTGCTTTCATCTGATTGGTAAATATCGATTCCATGCACTTTTCCAAGAACTGCTATTAACTGCTCCGAATCGTTTCATATCCCCAATAAGAATGACGCTTGACCGTTTCATGCATCATCCTTATCTCTTTTCTGCCTATAAATAGGGACTTCGTGACAGTAGAGAAATCACAAACTCCTCTTTAAAAAATACTTCTCTTTTTCAATAATTTCTTATGGTAGTGAGAAACTTTTCTTTCTTAAAAAATGTTCGCCTTTGACCCTGGTTTGATATTCTCATAAAATCTTCTTTGTTTCGAATGGATGATCCATTAGGGAACTATAGGAGGAAACTCGTATGCAGTTATCTTTTTCTTTCTTCATCCGAGAAGGAACGAATGAAGTCCCCCAAATCATGAAGTTTGATCGGGATTCTAATGACGTCATTTTGAATGTCTTTATTGTGTCATCTGCACTGATTACAGTGCGCTCATCTTTTAACACAGCGGTTGCTGTGATATTCCTCTTTTCATGTGGGGTCAGGATGCTTGGCCCTTTCAGCTTTCATGCGGCTTCTCCGCCAAGATTTATCTGGCGCTTATGTAGCATCTTTGACAGAGTAGGGTTGAAGCCTACTAGTCTGAATCATTTCCATGGCAGGCAAGAAGACAGAGCTCCGGGTCATGAGCGGATTAACGAGTCACCAAGTTCTGACTCCGCTCACGGTTCCGAGCTGTCTCTGGGTTTGGTCGTATCGCTGTTGCAACGCCTCATCGACTGTTGGCTTTTGGATACCCTAGGAAAGAGGTTCCCAGTTTAAGCCTCTCCATCCCTGGTGAGCTCCTGATTGTACTTGAAGATCTGCGGGGCCGTAAACTCTAGTTTGACCAGTTGAGGTTGACTTGGATGATCAATTTTTCTTTCTAAGCTCTGCGGCGAGTCTTCTAGTTTCTCTTCGAGTTCAGCGGGCAAGATGGAGGAGGTTAGGCCTGTACTCAGACACTTTCGAGGTCCCTTGCTTCGATCAAGCAGACGGGCTTTGGTTGTATCAACGACCGCATACCTTGAGGAATTGCTCAGGCTGAGATATCTCGAGCTGCCAGAAGAAACGAAGAACTCTGGACTGTTTTACAGCTTGTAGCTACAATCCAAATTAAGGATCTTCAACCATGCTAATCTTGAGGAGCTCTTTTTTTAAGTCTTCCCTTCCCCCCCTTTTTTTTTTTTTTTTTTTTTTTTTACGCAATTGTTATGAATAAATATTGTATTCAGGAAGAACTAATTGCATATTATAAGCCTACGGGCTATTTGTTATTAATGAAATGTTCATTCATCAATAGTTTTATACGTGCTTGTGTAATTATATGTGGTATAATGTGTAGTCAAGCAGTATATTTTGTGTGCCTTTCTGGGCTAGTGTCTTTGAGAGACGGGTGTGCGCACTGAAGGGCGCTTCATTTGCATCAATAGGTGACGGCTTAAGTTGCGCCCACAATGGGACGACTTTAGCCCGTGTGGAAACAGACACTTTTGCATCCGACTTCGAGCATCTCTGCTTAGTTACTCGAGTATTTAAGACTTTCTGGCACTATGTGAACAGGCGCCCCTGTAGACATGTAGGTACAGTTGTTGAACTAACGAGTTTAACGTGTGAGTAATTCCTGGTGGTTAAGCTAGACGTGGTCTATCTCTAAGCAAGTAGTGTACCCTACTTTTTGTAGCGAAAAGTGAGTGCATTACTTAAACTTAGGTCTGGCCGGGGCTATGAATAGTTGGATTGTAGATGGATCTGAATAAGTAAGTAAAACTGACTAAGTAAAATAGTAGTTTTATTGATAAAGAAGAACTAGGCCTGAGATGTTGTGGCTGAAAACCATTAACATGATTGATGAGTATGAAAATACTGCGATCAAAGTTACAATGGAACTCAACATAAAAATAAATGCTTTTAAAAAGTGAAAGACACTTCATGCTCGATCCTCTGAAGGTTCTGGGGCGTGTACTTGGGCTTCCTTGCTCGAGGGTGCTGAGCATGAAGATGTTACCTCTGGGCCGCTGATAGCTCGGTGGTATAACTCTGTGGCATTCAAACAATAATAAACTGCCTTTTTTTACAGCTCCTTGTGTTGGATCCTGTATTTGGAACTTCAAGGTTCATCAGGTCCGGGGGTTAACTCAACCACTATCTGCTGGTCGTATGAATCCTCGGGAACTTCGCCGTCGCTTGAGCTTTATTCTCAATAGATAAACTCCCATGTCTAAAAAGTTTTCAAGAGCGCTTTTATTTTCTAATGTCGATTCGGTGTACAAATGCCTTCTGTGATAAAAACTTCTTTAACTTGATCGGCCACCAGCTGGGAGCTGCTGAAGAGGGTGACCTTCCTGGCCCCCAGTATGTAGGCTAAGTCAAGAGCTTGAATTTTGACTTCATACTCTGCTTTGTCGTTGTGAGCTCTTAATGTCTTGTGGAAGACCATCCCAATGGGTGTCTTGACCCACAGATCGAGGTCGACTTCTTCCCCTTTGAGATCCACATCAATTCTGATCTCCCAACGCCCGAGCTCCTGATTAACTCATCCACATTTGGCTCTAGTTTTACCATGAAGTCGGAGGTAAAACCTTCCAATTCCTGTGATTCGATGGCTGTTCGGGGTTGGTAGATAATGTCATACTCTCCCAATTTCTTATTCTATTCTGCCATCTCCTTTGAGAGTCTGGGATGCCATGATCACGGTCGCAATAAACTGAACGAGCAAAGGCAAAAATCTATCTCGGTACGAAGGTCTTTTGCTGGCGTACTTCATGGGAAATTGCCTCCCATTCTCTTCTCGTCCAAGGACTACATTCCATGCTATCTCTGAGATTGAAACATACAAAAACAGATGCTTACTCGGCCCTGGCTCGGATATCACTGGAAGCTATATGAGCTGCATCTTTGCCTTGGCTACTGTTAGGTAACTCTGTATCAGCCACAGAGGTCCTCCTTGCCTCTGCAGCACCTCAAAGAGTTGACGTACTAATTTTGTTGCTTTGGGGACTAGGTGATCCATTATTGCCAATCGATCCCTTAGTTCGCTGATCTCATCTCTGACCTCTCATTCCATGGCCTCAAACTCGATGGAATCTTCATCGTTCATATTTACCTTGGCTATTGGCCCAATGCTAAGCTCCCCATCATAAGTAGGATAATATTCTCCAAGCGAAGACCACTCACCCTGTAATTCATTAACCGTGTATGAAGTCGGGTATATGAAAACTTGATGGAGTGTTAAGGGTACTCACTTAACGCTATGTATCTAAGGCTATCCCAAGATGACGTCATATGACAGACTGCACAACACCTGGAAGGGAGTAATGCTCATCACGCCCGGTATATGGACCGGCAGAGCTAGTTCCTCAACAGGTTCTTCTCGGCAGCCATTGAAGCTTATTATGTTCCGATGACTTGAAGCTACTTGGTGGCGTTGGTGTATATTGTGCAACATCTTCGTCCAAATAATATTCACGCTACTTCCTAGATTGATCAGAGCTCGCTGGATGCGAAGGTCGGACACGTCTACAGAAACGACGAGGTCGCGCTGGTGCTCGCCTTCTTCCTCCGGGTTGAATAGGATTGGACTGAGCAATTCCCCCGACTATGTAGTCCCCCAGGCTATGGCTGGTTCCAAAATCGTTAAGATTGCATTGATGATCCTCGAGTTTTCAGAATCTGGCGCTCTCGAACGCCGTTGTCCTTCAATCAAGTCTTTGAGGTGTCCTTCTTTCAATAGATGCTTGATTTCGATCATGAAAGCCTTGCAATCGATCGTCACATGGCCACCGCTATGATGAAAAACACAATATGGCATTGCATTTCTCCCCGTTGCTTCCTTTATGGTAGGCGGACATCGGACCCTTGGACCTAGTTTTCCGACGTAATTGGCAACTGAGTCCACATCGTTGACTCAAAAACCAAAATCTCTGAAGCTATGGGACTCTGTCCGCTTTTCTTGGAATCTAGATCCCCAGGAGCTGCTCTGCTTTCCAATTCCTCCCTGGTTCTAAACTTTTTCCTTTTTTCTTCTTCTGCCCCCCTCACTTTCTAGAGAGGGACTTCCTGCTCTCTTCCTTTGCTCAGCTTCGGGGTTTTGGGAATGGTCTGGCTCCAAGAATAGCTTTCCAGTATACCTTTGATGTAATGCGCTCCATGTTGTCACATGATGTCGAGCTAAACTCCACTGCAATTCCCTGGTAGCTAACGACCCCTTTGAATTCAGACTTTTGCCGGAGGCCACCATAGCAATATTAGCGGGGAGTAGAGGAAGCTCCATGAGTTCCCACTGAAATTCGTCAAGGTAGTTGTCGCACCACATTTTTCGAGCTTGGTTTAGTTTGAAGGTTGGATTTGACTAAGATGACTCGTTTGAAACGAGTTTGGAGTCGCCACCTAATATATTTGTCTAAAGGCGTATTAGGTCACCTAAAATGTCTAAGTATCTAAATTAACTCCGGAAAGTCGTGCTAATAAAAATTCTAAGGTAAGAAGTCCTAATGTATTGGGAAGAAGGTATTAGGTACTTCCCAAGACCCGCTAAAGGTGGTTCCCGACCGGATTTAAAATTTGAGATTTTTAGATAAAATATACAAATAAATTCAAGCATGCAAAGGTTTTAAAATAATGTTAGACTGAGGGTATAATGTGAAGTATATGTCAAATTATAAGCTAATAGTGTCTCAAACTTAAGGATGTCCAGCCCACCAATGAATTAGGCTAAAAGCCCAAGATTTATTATCACAAAGAATAATCTATGCAAATCAATTTAAATGGGCCTTACTGTTATCGACAGAAAGTTAGGAATTCTTGGATTTGTAGAAAACGACCTAAATCTACTGCTTAGTTGCAGTTTTGGCTCCGACTTTATCTTTAATTTCTAGCTAGGCTAAAAACGCAATAGTAAGTTAGAATCATTTTATTTCTGCCAAATCTGAAGTGGATCAGTTTCTGAAAACGTTTAAAACCACTAAGAATAAAATATTAACATTTTGAGTTTCCCATAGTACATTATTCTAGGATATAGGAAAAATAAAATTATTGCATTTAAGGAATGTAGCCACTTTTTGGAGGGGCAATTTGACATTAGTTCAAACACCTATTCAAGTGCCTTTTTATTTTGAGATCGCATTAACATAATACTCTATATATATATATATATATATATATATATATATATATATATATATATATAAAAGTAAAGCAAAAGATTTTTGTTTTGTCGAAAGTAAGAAAAGATTTAGAAACATTTCCTAATAGGTCTACGCACACACATTAAATAAACAAACATAGAATTTTAGAAAATATATTAGTCATGCAGTGTTTTAGAAAAATAACCATGCATATTATAATGTGAGTGTGAGCAGATTATTATAATATCTTTCAAAGTTAGCCTTTTATACTTATTCGTATCGGCTTGACTCCAAAGCCCACACTTCTCCTTATGCGCTATTAGTTTGTGTAAAGAAGATGTTAGCTTTTTAAAAGAAAGGATTTTAAAAAAAGTTGGCCACGAGTTTAAAACTGGCCAACTTTGCAATTTTACAGAAATAGACCTCAATTGAGGCAGACTAGTAAAAATAGCCTCTGCTTTAGAAAAAATTAAGATTACGCTTCCTGTAAGTTTCAGACTTTTAACACCTGTTTTATAAAAATTTTCAGATTACAGAAACAGCCCCGTTTTAGGGTCAACATGTGTTTTAGTATTTTGAACATATAATGAAAAGAAGATGTGAGAAAAAGGCAAGAAAAGGCCCCTGCCTAGCCAATATACTCACTGTCTATATGTTGCTTCCCTTGCTCCTGTCCTAGAAGTCTATTTGCACCTTATAGTGCCAATACAAACCAGGGAACATCCTAACAAATACAGAAAAGGGTCTAGGGGATTGAGCATATATAGATAGAAAGGAAGGAGAGTAATTGTGCCATGTGTGCACTTGTATGAATCCTTTGATTCATGAATATCCACCACATCTAGGCCTTCTCCTATACTAAAACCAATTAACTACATAGCCAGGGCTATTATGTATGATATTTCTCGTCACCTGCATATAGTAGGAATGGTATGGTTCTTTATAGACCATCCGAAGTAACCTGCAAAGGGTGTTAGCGGGTGGCCAAAGGATGGCCAAACAAAATAGGCATGTACAGGCAACTACACAACCAATATTATGAACTGGAACAAACTCAACAACCTTCAACCAGTTTTAAAAAATTCTACCTTAGCAGCAAGTAGCAAAACAAAGAATAGGAAACTAGCAGACTCGGAGGAAGATGGAGATATGATTAACTTAATTTGAGGAGTAGAGAGATTGACCCAACAGATTTGATTCTCTAGAGGATATGAATATCTTCAGAGAATAAGGTAAGAGCTGATTTGGAACAAGTCCCACAGAATAAGTGCGCCTCAAATCTCGACTTTC
This sequence comes from Petunia x hybrida, assembly GCA_037355625.1. Lineage (NCBI taxonomy): Eukaryota > Viridiplantae > Streptophyta > Magnoliopsida > Solanales > Solanaceae > Petunia > Petunia x hybrida. The sequence goes on along the minus strand of JBBBVM010000025.1, from coordinate 7,562,226 downwards.
CATAGCTGACTCTTGTCACAACTTAATCAGCAATCTTCCTTTTTCCATTAGGATCTTTGCAGAGGTCCTCCTTGCAAGTCCTGCAAAATACACATACGACTTAAGTGTCGTATTCTTTTTGTCATTATCAAAACGTATATTTTAATTAACTCAACAATCCAACTCTTTTTGGTGATGACAAAAGTAAAGGAGGATATGCCAGGATACTTCCCTTTTTCGCTTAGTCGACTAGCATATCCTGATAGCTGGCTCCCCCTGAGTATGTGCATTCTGTATCATCAAAAAATAAAGAACTCTAGGGACAAGGAGGTTAGTTGACTCCCCCTGAGTGAGTGACCCTATATACAATATACTACATAATAACGCCATAATCACATAGATACGAAATGTACATAGCCAGAAGGAATAAGGCAGTCAGTCTGTTCTCCCCTTTGACCTCAACAAAAAGGAGCAAAAGAGTAAGTCTAAATTATCCTGAATATTACAGACCCAGAGAATTAGTCTAACGAGGAGCAAGAAAATATGTAAGAGTGTTCACAACATTATCCGTCATCCTGTCCAGCTTGGTTTGAACATCCGTAGACATAGCATCAATGCGGGCCTGAACATCTGTAGAGACAACATCAATTCTGGCATGCACCTGTCTAATAGCAGCAGCAGAGTCGGTCACAGCAGTGTCTAACTTAAGAGAGAACCTACCAACATCTTTAAGCTTTCCAGAGGGTTCATCAACAACCGGAGCAGAGGGCTTTGATGGACCAGCAAGGTCATCAGCCATACACAGTAAGACAATTTAAGGAACCATAACTACATTATAGTGCTAGAAAAAAATTCAAAAAACATCCCCCGTTTTTACTAAAATAGCGACTTCAATTACACAATTAGCAACTAGGTAATACTTGTCCACAAAAGGAATTCATTTTCTACTTTATCTCTGTCTATAACAATATGTTCTTTCATTCCTAGATGATGACATCATTGCGCCCCCACCCCCTAGATTTCAAGTTCATCAATTATCACCATCTTCATCATTTTCTTGTTTTCAAATAAAATTTTACACTGCATATGTTGTGTTTAAACATATTACACACTGTACAAACTTTTTTTTTTAATCTAGACACAACATACTTACACCCCAAACACTATATATAATGGTTATCTAGATATACTGTATTTACTCCTGAGTCAAAATTCTCTTTTACACATTTGCCAGTTACAAAATCTAGTTTGCTCTTTCCTAACAATCCAATCCTTATTGATCTACTCCACAGGGCATAACTTTCAGATCCAGTTGATTGAATAGAGATTAGTGAGCTACCTGGAGTATCACAGGCCTGAAGAAATAGAGGATGATGATGATCAATTACCACTAGTACTCCACTGCTAGGGCTTGCATTTGCCATTGTCGACAAGGTTTAAGCTTCAAATTCTTCACAAGAAAGAGAGAAAAATTGTTGTAACCAGCACTGTTTAGAGAGTGACCTCTTGCTTGAGAGATTGTCAACTCACAGTATGTTTGTAATACTAGAATGCGACAGAAAATTTTACTGGTATGCTTCGATTACCAGCTCTGATACCATGAACTAATCTGAGTTATTGGTGAAGCTAAGAGACTTGGAGAAAAAGTAATTGATTGAATTAGACTAGTAAAGAGGGCAAGGCTCTGTGAAATCAAGAACTGTTGAAGGATGAGTTTTAAAGATGACAAAGGACCTGGTGCTAAGTGGACCATGAAAAGGTTCACAGCCGAAGTGAGAAGGACAGCTGTTCAACGAGTTGATCAAGTCAGAGTTGAAAAAGGAAAGAAGAGAACAGCTGGAGTCAAAGTTCCAATTCTACTGGAAGTAGAAGAAGCTAGAGGCGGTGCTGAGAAGGATGTGGTTCCTAAACGACAATGGATTGGAACATAAGGCAAATTAACTTAGGTTTTAAATAAGGAAATATGGGTAACCTTGTTTAAACTGATTTCAAAGAGGAAAAGGATTCGTAAACTTAGTTGGATCCGGCTAAGTCTAGTTCCTATATATACAAGTTAATTTGACCAAATTCATTACGCACAAAAGACATCTCAACAGAGCATATCAAGTACAATCGGATCGTGAGAAGCTTTGTGTGCAAGAACAAAGGCTGAGTAGCAGAACCTGACGAAGGAGCAGTTTCATAGATAAGTCTATTGTTTAGATTCTTTGTTATAGGCTATTGAGTTGTAATCTATTCGCTTATTTAGAAGCATATAGTAGAGATTACTTTTTGAGGTTAAGTAGAGGTAACCTTACCAGCTAACGTGTGGCTTGGAAGGTTCTAGTTCCTTGATTACATTACGTTGTAGTCTAAAACTTGCTCGGGTTTTCCTTTAGTGGAAGAGTTGAAATCTCAAGAGTTTGGTTCATGGTTTTTTATCCCTTGAGCAAGGATTTTTCCACGTAAAAATCTCTGTATTCTTTACGTTTCCGCAATTTGTTTAGTTTCAGAGATAGGTGAAACTTGCAAGGAACCTGGTTCTTTGTTAGTTAGGCGCAGAAAGTTAAAAGAAAGTCTTAGAATTCGAAAATCAGATAAGGACACTATTCACCCCCCTCTAGTGTCTTACGAAGGTGCACCAAGTGCAACAAGTGGTATCAGAGCATGTTCTCTCGAAGAAAGATTAACATCTTGAGAAGGATCTGAACAATGAGTGTACCACCATTCATGCCCGAAGGATACTCAATTAGCAAGCCTCCGCAGTTCAACGGTCAACAATACAAATTCTGGAAGTTTAGGATGGAAACCTTTCTACAGGCAGAAAATTATCAGCTATGGAGGATTACACAGAATGGTTCCTTGATTCCCACAAAGATTGATGCATCAGGGAACAAAGTCCAAAAGCCTGTAGAAGAACTGAATGAAAAAGACTTCAAACAACTTCAGATGAATGTTGAAGCCATGAAGATTCTTCAGTGTGGACTAGGGCTTAATGTAAGTTTATGTATTCCCAAGTGCTCAACTGCAAAGGAAATTTGAGATACGCTAGACAGGTTATACAATGAAGAAACTGCAAAATCATAAGAGAGTTCAATCGAGGTCACTCCTGTCAAGAACAACACTGTAAAGAACCAGAATCACTCATGATGCTACAGGTGTGGCCAAAGAGACCATGTTATTAAACATTGTCCTACATGAGGACCTTCTGAAAGCGAAAGTGATGATGAAGAAGAAGAACCAGAAGACGACTCTCCATTGGCACTGATGGAGGATAATGAATCTTCGATTGATGACACACCTGAGGTAAGTCTCGATGAACTAAAACCTAGACTTCAAAATTGTTCTCCCATGGAATTGAATCTGCTTGCCCTGACTTTAATTGAAGAAATTGAAAATTTGAGGTCTGAGAAAGAACAAGCACTTTCTGAGAAGGACCAACTTATGTTAGTTGCGTCTGAGATTTCAATGAGAAATAGAAACTTGGAAAAAGCTAAATCTGATCTTAAAAAAAATTAATTGCTAGTGAAGCTCATGTTTTGGAACTAAATCAGAAAGTCTCAGCCCTCGAATTAGAAACTCTTCAATTAAAGGAACAGGTGCTCTGTGAGAAGAAGCTAGGTTCTGCCCTCGAACTTGAGAATCAAAAATTGAAAGAACTGTCTGGTAAGCAAGGAGTTAGTGAGGCTCAAATCAACCTTAAAACTGAGCTTGAAAAGAAAAACCTGGCTCTGCATCAGGAAATTGTGAAGAACTAGGTTCTTCAGAAAAAGGTTGAAAAAGCTAACTCTGAGCTCACCAGACTCACTAAATGGAACAAGTCTTCTGAAGCTTTGAATTGGTTGCATGAAAATCATAACAGAGGTAAAACTGGATTAGGACATGGGAAACCTTTGCCTACTTGGAACCCTAATAGTAAATATGTAGTACTTCCTTGCAACAAACTCTGCTTCTTGTATGGTAAGAATGGACATATTCAGAATGAATGCAGTGTTGCAAAAGAGGCAGTAAAAAGGAATAAAAAATTAGTTTTACCTTATTGGGCTAGAAAAGATTTGATTCATCCATTCGATAACAAAAAGGGACCCAAGCTAGTCTGTGTTCCTGTTACTAACCCTTGATTTTCTTTTGCAGGATGGAGTGAGATGGAACAACCCAAGCTGGATTCTTGATAGTGGGTGTTCCAGGCATATGACAGGAGATAGAAGAAACTTTCTCTCACTCGCAGCGTTTCAAGGGGGGTAGTGTGGCTTTTGGAGGAGGCAAGAGCTGTGAAATTATTGGTATTGCAAAAGTTGGGAGATCCCTCAATCATGCTATTGACATTGTACTCTGTGTGGATGGATTGAGGCACAATCTTCTAAGTATCTCTCAACTATGTGATAGAGGAAACCCAGTGAGTTTCACATCTGTAGGTTGCACTGTGAAGAACCTGCATACTGGTGAAGTGATAATGGAAGGAAAACGAGCTAATAATGTGTATAAGGCGACATTAGGATCTCTTCCTGAAAATAATTTGACTTGTCTGATTGTGCTGGAGAACGATAGTCAGTTGTGGCACAAGAGACTAGGACATGCAAGCTTGACTCAATTTAATAAGTTGGTGTCAAAGGACCTGGTTCGTGGAATGCCAAGCAAGAGGTTCAATGACATCAAGATTTGTGATGCTTGTGTGAGGGGGAAACATGTAAGATCTTCATTCAAGTCAAAGAAAGTGGTTAGCACTTCTAAACCACTGGAGCTGGTTCATATGGATTTTTGTGGACTAATGAGGGTAAGGACCAGAGGAGGTAAGAGATTCGTAATGGTAATAGTTGATGACTACTCCAGATACACATGAACCTTGTTCCTCAGATCTAAAGATGAAACATATGATATGTTCGAGGACTGGGTCAGAGTCAATAAGAAGAAACTGGGGCTTCAACTAGTGAGTATAAGGTCCGACCATGGTACAGAATTTGAGAATGCTAAGTTTGCTGAATATTGTAACAAACATGGTTTGGATCACAACTTCTCTGCAGCAAGGACCCCTCAACAGAATGGTATAGTTGAAAGGAAGAACAGGTCCTTGGAGGACATGGCTAGAACAATGTTGTTGTCAAGCGGCTTATCAAAGAATTTTTAGGCTGAAGCAGTCAACACCGCTTGCTACCTGCTGAATCGATGTTCTATCCGTCCTTTGCTAGAGAAAACTCCCTATGAGCTGATCAAAGTTAGGAAACCTAACATCGCACATCTCAGAGCTTTTGGGTACAAGTGTTTCGTGCATAATAATGGAAAAGAACCTCTAGGGACGTTTGATGCTAGAAGTGATGAAGCCATCTTCTTAGGATATTCTTCACAAAGTAAAGCTTATAAAGTGTTCAACAAGAGGACCTTGACTGTAGAAGAAAGTGTGCATGTGGTATTTGATGAATCTGAAAGTGTTACAAACAGACAAAAATATGATGAACAGGAGATTGGTCTTGCAAGGGATGAACCTGCTGAAGACCCTGAGAATTTGAGCAGGTTTAAAAGTAATCAGGATGATAAGGATCAAACTCAGGGGGAACTAGAAGGCAATTAGACAGGGGGAACTGAAGAGCAAGATGAAGAAGAGTTAGCTGGCTCAGATCCTCCTGGAAACGACACTCAGCAGATTCAGCCTAAACCTTGGAGATATCACAGTTCTCCTCCACTGGAGAACCTCATGTCTGATCTAAACACTGGAATTGTTACCAGGAGAGCTTTGAAGAACTTCTGTGCATTCTTTGCGTTTCTATCCTCAATAGAACCAAAGAATATACGTGAAGCACGTGAGGATCCAGACTGGATGATTGCGATACAAGAGGAACTTCATCAGTTTGAATGAAGTAAGGTATGACACCTGGTCCCTCAACCAACGGACAGGTCTATCATTGGTACTAAATAGGTATTTAGAAACAAACTGGATGAACATGGCATAGTGACAAGAAACAAGGCAAGACTGGTGGTTCAAGGTTATAGCCAAGAAGAAGAAATCGATTATGATGAAACCTTTTCACCTGTTGCTAGAATGGAGGCCATTAGGATGCTTATTGCTTTTGCAGCTTACATGGAGTTTAAGCTGTACCAGATGGATGTGAAGAGTGCATTCTTTAATGGATATTTGAATGAAGAGGTGTATGTGGTTCAACCACCTGGCTTTGAAAGTACAGAGTTTCCTGATCATGTTTACAAACTTGACAAGGCATTGTATGGATTGAAACAGGCTCCTAGGGCTTGGTATGAAAGGTCTGGGTTCTTATTGAAGAATGGGTTTACAAGAGGAAAAATAGACAATACTTTATTTTTAAGGAAGAAAGCCAAGGACTTGTTGATTGTTCAAGTATATGTAGACGACATTATCTTTGGTGCTACAAATGAGAACCTTTGCAAGGAGTTCGCCGACCTGATGGGAAATGAATTTGAGATGAGTATGATGGGTGTGCTAAATTTCTTCTTAGGCTTACAAATCAAGCAATCTCAGGAAGGCACAATGATCGACCAGCAGAAGTACATCAAAGAGCTGTTAAGGAAGTATGATATGAAGTGTGCTAAGGATATGAACACACCCATTGCTCCTAGAACGAAGATAGATCTGGATGAAACTGGTGCTTCAATTGATGAAACTAAGTACAGAGGAATGAATGGTTCTTTGCTGTATTTAACTGCAAGTCGTCCAGATATTGTTTATAGTGTGGGTTTTTGTGCAAGGTTTCAATCAAAACCAAAGGAGTCACACTTAACTGCAGTCAAGAGAATCTTGAGATATTCGAAAGGAACTCAAGATCTTGGCTTATGGTACCCAAAAGGTGGAAGTTTTGATCTAATTGGGTATGCAGATGCTGACTATGCTGGTCACTTGGTTGATAGGAAAAGTACATTTGGGATGGCACACTTCCTAGGTCCTTGTTTAGTTTCATGGGCTACAAAGAAACAAAATTCAGTGGCATAATCCACAGCTAAAGCTGAATATGTAGCAGCTGCTTTATGTTCTTCACAGTTATTATTGATCAAGCAGCAGCTGGAGGACTTTGGAATCAAGTGTGGACCAGTTCCAATCTTTTGTGACAATACCAGTGCATTCAATATTGCCAAGAACCTGGTCCAACACAAGAGAATAAAGCACGTTGATATTAGGCATCACTTTCTAAGGGACAATGTTGAGAAAGGCCTAATTACTATGAACTTTTGCAGGACTGAGGACCAAATTGCTGATATCTTCACTAAGGCATTGAACATGGTACAACTTGAAAAGAACATGCTTGAGCTAGGGATGACCAAGATACAATAAACGAAGCAGCACATGGTTCTCCCAAAGATTGGCTAGTGAAGTTTCCTATTTTACTTAGCTTAACTTTGCTTAGTGGATTCTACTATGAAAACTTAATTGTTTTGCTTGCTAACCTGTTTGGAACCTGTTTTCATGACTTAGATAATGGCAAATTTTTGAAATCTAGGATATAATTAAAGAAACTGGTGCATGGATGTCCAGGTACATATTCTATATCACTTACTGAATATAACATTGTCTTACATGGCCTAATCTGTTACCAATCATCCTCACTTGGCACCGGATTAGTGTAAAACTTTTAAAATTCAAATCCTTTAAACCTTGATGGCGTCAGCTCCTATGCGCAATAAGTAGCAACAGCTTTTTCCAATCCCATCAACCCATTACCCTTTCCGATAAACCTAAACCTGTCTCTATTCTACTACTTGATCATTGACATAGTTTCTATTGGCTGAAATTCTAAAAACTCTCTCAAAATATTTTCTATCTCTAAAACACAATCCTCTGAAAAAAAAACAATGTCGACTAGTTCTAAAGTAGATTCTCAACTCTCCATTCCAAAACTCAAAATTTCTAAACTAAATCAAAAGGCGAAGCAACTGGCCGCGAGTCTTTCTGTGGCTATGGCAAGGAAGTTTGAAAAATTGAGACAGAAGAAGTTGTCGGAGGAAGCAACTAGTAAGGGGGAAAGTTTTCCACAAACTGGAAGGGAGAAGGGTTCATGGAAGCGACTCAAGAAATCGTCCAAGAAACTGAAAAGGTAAACCCTAGTTCTCCTACCGATACTGCAGTTGTCGATACTAGTATACCCCCTATGCCTGTAGATTTAGAAGAACAAGTTGATAAGGAAGTAGGAGATAAAGAGGAGGTAGTTGTAGAAAATCCTGAAAAAGTTGTCGAAACAGAGGTTGTTGTAGTGGTAGCTAAAGAAACTGAGAACATAGTTGAGGAACCTGTTACTGAGACAGTTCTGATGGTAAAAAGGACTGTGAGTGACAAGGGAGAAGGAAAATCTGCGGAACTTGCTAAGGAACCTGAGAAAGAACCTAGTTTATTCTGGTTCTGTTGCTGGTGATGACGCAGATCTGAGAGATATTGATGATTATGTGGAAGAGAATGTAGAAGGTGTAGGTTTTACTGTACCTTTAGATGTTGAGTTGCCTAAGGCCAATCCCACTCCTCAAGCTAGTAAAGGTTCCTCCAGTGAGACTAATGTTGTGGTGGTGGAGGAACAGAGGAGGTTGGAAAAAAGGCCTGTGGTTCAGGAACAAATACAAGCTATGAAGAAACGGAGGTTAGTGAAGGCAGGAGAATTTTTTGGTAGTTCAAAAATGGGTAGTTCTGGAGATGCAGAGGGGATGGGAGAAAGTAGTAGAAAAACAGGGAGTCATGTGAGAAGACCTGCGACTCGTGGCTCTGTGAGAGAGTAGCAGGAGAAGATTGTGGAGGAACCTGAGGTTCGTAGGAGAGGTTCCAAATCAAAGCTGATGGTTGGTGATGATAAAGAAGACAAGAAGAGGAGGGTGGCCTACTTTAGAGGTTTACCAATGGTGAAGGGTAAAATTCTAACTGACCTGGAGCTAGAGGGTATGACTCAACTTGGTGCAAAGTTGAGAGCTCAAGGTCGGTTGAACCTATTCAGTGATGGTGCTAGACAGCTGAGAGAGCAAGAGGTTCGAGAATTTTATACCAATTGCACAGTGAGTGAAGGTATTGTGACAACCATAGTCAAAGGGCTAGTAATCCAGTTTGATTGTGTGGAACTGGGAGAGATTTTGGGTGTTCCTTCTCAGGGCTACAGCGAGTACATGAGGAACTCGTGGCCCGCTAGAGGAGATGGTGTGTCTTCTTTAGAGGTGTCCCGGAAGTTTGCAAGGAGACCAAGACTGGAAAAGGGCTACACAAGTTAAGAAAAAGGCAATGCCACCCTTCTACCAGTTGCTCTTTGAATTTGTGCTGAAGAACGTAACCTACTGCAGAGGTCAGAAAGGAGGAGTGAGGACAACTTTCTGGATATGACCTATATGGACCTGCTAGATCGAGAGGTTCGTATTAATCTGCCTGAATTGATGATCAAGCACATTGGGAGGGTAGCTGATATGGGGTTAGGCAAGCATGCGCTGGTCTATGGGTTTTTTCTAGGGAAGGTCTTTGATTTCTTTGGGGTGCCTGCTGGTAAGTGGACAGAGCCAGACCACAATGATTTGCTTGGGAGGAACATTCTGAGGTCCTGTGACTATGTGTTGGATGGTGAACCTGCTGATGAACCAGAGCCTATGGAGGATGATGCTGAGGAAAGGAGGAACAACAGAGTAGACAGGAGAATTGAGGGGTTCAGGAGGCAGCTTGAAAGGCAAAATAATGAGCTGGCCTGGATGAATGTTGAAAACACAAGGCTGGAACGTGAAAGAGAAGGAAACTCGCATCGCCTCGCCTTGTTGCTTGCTCACTTTAACATCCCTGATATTCCCCAGTTCTGAACCAGTTCCTTTCCCTAGTCCCTTGGTGGTACTTTTATGACCTGTTTTTAACACAATCTTATATTTTGGTTTGTAATATTTGAATGTTTCTTTGGATGTTTAAGCCGGTTTGGCACTTTTTGTTGTTATAAATATCCTATCTGCCAGTATTTACTGTCTAAAACAGGTTCCTGACGTTTAAAGGTTAGCCTGCTGCCTTAGGCACTAGAGTCAACTAGACTTAATTTAAGTTGAGCAGGTTCTTACAACTGTGAAACTTTTCGATGATGCCAAAAGGGGGAAGTTAGTTGTTGATTAGTTCATTATATGTTTGTGACCTATTTTCGCCTAACTGTTACTACCCTGGTTCGTGGTTAGTATTTGATTTTTATAGGTTCTTGAGCGTATAAACCCTCAGTGAGACAACATAGTTTGTCATCACCAAAAAGGGGGAATTTGTTGAAGGATAAGTTTTGAAGATGACAAAGGACCTGGTGCTAAGTGGACCACGAAAAGGTTTACAGCCGAAGTAAGAAGGACAGCTGTTCAACGAGTTGATCAAGTCAGAATTAAAAAAGGAAAGAAGAGAACAGCTGGAGTCAAAGTTCCAATTCTACCGGAAGTAGAAGAAGCTGGAGGCGGTGCTGAGAACGATGTGGTTCCTAAACGACAATGGATTGGAACATAACGTAAATTAACTTAGGTTTTAAATAAGGAAATATGGGTAACCTTGTTTAAACTGATTTCAAGGAAAAGGATTCCTAAACTTAGTTGGATCTGGCTAAGTCTAGTTCCTATATATACAAGTTAATTTGACCAAATTCATTACGCACAAAAGATATCCCAACAGAGCATATCAAGTACAATCGGATCGAGAGAAGCTTTGTGTGCAAGAACAAAGGCTGAGCAGCAGAACCTGACGAAGGAGCATTTTCATAGATAAGTCTGTTGTTTAGGTTCTTTGTTATAGGCTATTGAGTTGTAATCTATTCGCTTGTTTAGAAGCATATAGTAGAGATTACTTTTTGAGGTTAAGTAGAGGTAACTTTACCAGCTAACGTGTGGCTTGGAAGGTTCTAGGTGCTATGGGGTTCTAGTTCCTTGATTACATTACGTTGTAGTCTAAAACTTGCTCGGGTTTTCCTTTAGTGGAAGAGTTGAAATCCCAAAAGTTTGGGTCGTGATTTTTTATCCCTTGAGCAAGGATATTTCCACGTAAAAATCTCTGTGTTCTTTACGTTTCCACAATTTGTTTAGTTTCAGAGATAGGTGAAACTTGCAAGGAACCTGGTTCTTTGTGAGTTAGGCGCAGATTGTTAAAAGCAAGTTTTAGAATTCAAAAATCGGGTAAGGACACTATTCACCCCCCCTCTAGTGTCTTACGAAGGTGTACCACAAGAACAAAGTAGAGAAACCTTTGCTTAAGAGAAGAAAGTATTTTAGGAATGATTCTTCAATGTGAGAGAGCTGTATGAGAGATGCAGTGTCAGTGTATTTTCAGTATTTTTTCAGTGTATAAGATAAGAAGAGGGCCTGTTTATATAGTGCTAGGGTGAGGATGTTTTAAAATTCAAATTTAATTAAGTAAGGAAAATGAAATCAATCAAAAACTTGTAAGGAATATAGAGAAAATATTTTGTCAATCAATTTTAATTAGTACCAACATTCTATCTTTTTAAAAATAAGTTAACAGCTTTGAATTTCAAACTACTTCCCTTTTTCTAAGGAGTCAAAATATTTTCTCCAATATATATATGTACTAAAATCTCGGCAGTGAAACATCCTAAGGGGGAACATCAATTTTCCAAGTTAAATTCCTTGTATGAAACTATACCAGTCAATAACATGCATTCACAACATATTCATATAAATCTTCGGCTAAAAACCAGTACAATCAAGATAGGGAAGTTGTGATTCTTCTGTACTTGAAAGGGGATATGCATAACTATTTAAGCTGAAATATTATTTATTATCCTAAGTCTAATGTTTATCTTGATAATTATGCAGGATTGTTGACACCTAATTTTGTCCCTCCTTTTTACATAATTGGCCATAATTTAATTTAAAGGTGCAATTTGATTATTTGTGCATAAGTTACATTAGAAGGCATGCATTTACGTGTGTTATCTGCTAGTTATATATTATATACTTAAATGTGGCTATATTACGTAATTTTATATTATTTAGGCTATTTGTCAAAGAGTGACTGTTTGTGCAATTTTGTGCTTTTGTAGCATTTGTTAATTATTTATACTTATTTAATCTATTTTTTCCTTTATGTGTGCATTTTGATTATTTTATACAATATATATACATATTAACATCTTTAATTATATTGCACCTATTAATTTAATATTGTTTCAATTTTTATTTAAACATTACCAATTTCGTTTCATAATTTAAAGTTTTATTACATTCATTTTGAACCTAAACATAAAACCTAACCAAATACATCCTTTACATATCCCTTTTTCTAAAATTAGTCCAAGTTCATCCTTCCCCTAATCACTCCCCTAATCTTTTTTAAATCCTTTCAATTAGGCCTAAAATCCCCAACGGCTATATCCTAATTCTTTCCCTTTATTTGGCCGGGACTCTTTTCCTTCTCTTGGACAACAATACACGCACAGAAAATCAACACAAAGACCTCACACCCCATCTTGTTCTTCCCTTCGATTCTTCTATTAGAAATACAGAGCACACACACACGGCAACAGACATACCATCTTTTTCTACCTCTCTCCCTCTCTTTATACACCACCACCATCTATTCAAAACACACAGTACAACACACACAACCAATACAAACAACAAGAACAGATTCGTAGCAACACACACACACACTAGTAACAGATCGGGGAAGGGTGAGAGGAGTTCAAAACAGAGAGGAGGTTGGGACATCGATTAGGAAACAGAACCAGTGACGCCACCAGCGACCACCATCTGAAAACACCAAAATCGTGAACCCCAGTCGATGGAGACTCCTTTCTCTCCTCTGATCTCTCGATCTGACACTGAAATTAAAAAGGAAAAAGAAGGAATTAACGGTGGGAGTCGCAGCGACGCTGCTACGGCTTGGAAGTCGCTCCTCCCTCCGCTCGACTCCAATATTTGCTCTGCTCGTCGTTGTCTCTGAATCGCCTGATCCATTTGTTCTTGCCTTTTCCATTGACTGCGATTTCGATCGTTGGCGTGCTCACCGGAAATTTGTCTGCGAGCCCGTTTGTTCATTGTCACTGTCTTAATTGATTGTTGGGAAAATATGGTTCGATATTGTTTTGGTTTTTGGCCCTGCAGATCTGTTATCAAAATTGGAACTGGTTCTCTGTTGTGCGTCACTTGTATTTGGGCTATCGATATTGCCATGGTTTTTATCCGCACTTTATTGTGAAATCAGATTGGGCTGGATAAGAAATGGTTTAGCTATGATTATTCCTCTGTTGATTACACTGACTCGTTGAACCTTGGATTATTCAGTTTCTCTTACTGATTTGGAAGTTGCATTACACTAATTATGGCCAACGAAAAAATACATATATATGTATTGAGGCTTAGGCACTGATTAAGTGTAGTAGAGGATGAAGGGGACAATGTACAGGGGTCTGGAACTGTTCCTGAGGGGGAAGGTAAAACTGTGAAACGCTTGGAGGCTCCCATGCATGGGTCACCAGGGTCTCCAGAGGTTTCTTTTAGAGTACCCATAAAGGATATGGTGGATGTGGATAATGCTATGAGTGATAGTGATAGGCCAATTATTGATCTTATTAATATAAGAAGTTTGAAATGAAAACTTGCTAGGAAGGGACCAATTGATAATAAGATGTCTGTTGAGATTGCTGCAAAATTGAAAAAGATTAGTGACAGTTATAAACCACGGCTTAAGAAAAAGTGTGAAAGTTCTTCTAAGGCAAAAGGAGCTGTTCCTTCTGTCTCTACCCCTGCTAATGGGGTTAGAAGAACAAGAAGTGCAGTCAAGGCTGCAGATGAGAAACTGGCTGCTGCTATGGAAAGAAACAGAAAAGGAAAGGGAAAATAGTTTGTTGATCCTATTGATGAAGAAGATACTGATTTTATAGAAAAAGAGAGAGAGATTGTGGATGATGAAGATGATGTGATGGGGGATGTTGAACAAGTTGTTCCTCAGTCTAAGAAGAGGAAAGTTGCACAAGGGTGTATGACAAGGAGTTCTGTGAAAGCTGCTGCTGGAAAATCTTCCAAGGGGACCAAGTCCTTAAAAAGAACTTTGGTTGATGAAAGTTCTGATTCTAGTTCTGATGAGTCAGCTGTTGGTGAGGACAGTGAGAGTGAAAATGAGAGAGATGAGGTTCAACACTGTGTACATGATGATATTATGTCTAGGAAAGTTCTGAAATGAAGGGTACTCTCTGATGCTGAGGAAGAGGGTATGATGTGGTTGTTGCAAAAGCTGCAGGTTCAAGGCTGGAGGGACATGGTCCTTCAGATAAAGGGTAAGTGGTGCAAAAGTGATGGTTCAGGAATTCTACAAGAATTGTTCCATAAAAAGGGACAGGATCACCACATCTTTTCATGACCAAGAAATCACTTTTGACACTAAGAAATTAGGTGAACTGCTGGGTATTCCATCTGTGGGGTATGAAAGCAACATCAAAAAGGTATGGCCTGATTTGAAAAATTTTCCTACTGGGTTTGAAATCAGTAGGAAGTTTGCTTAAAATGATGAGGAGGAGAAGCCTAGGGCTGTGCAAATAAGTGAAATGCACCCTCAGCACCAGGTGCTGTTTGAATTTGTGAACAAGATTATGCTGCCAAGGCAGAAGAAGAGAGTGATTGAAAGTTTTATGGACCTGGTCCTTATGGAACTGTTGGACAGTGATAAGTAGATAAATTGGCCCAGGTTCATGATTTATCTGATTAAGAGGGTTGTCACTGGGAAGAAAGAGCACTCATTGCCCTTTGGTTTTATCTTGACTGATTTGTTTGCTAAATTTTGAATTCCTTTGGAGGGGGTAGTGAATGCTACAAAGAAGGACAAATTTGGTTGTGCTACCTGATTAGCTGTGATATGCTTGTTAAAGCTGATCCTCCACTGGCTGGTATTGGCAAACAGCCTTTGAACAACAAGGTGAGGGCATTAAGGCAACAAGTTGCCATACAAGCAGCTTAGATAGCTAGGTTTGAGGAAGAGAGGAATTACTGGAAAGCAGAGGCTGCTAAAGCAAAGGAGACAAATAAGGGAATGCTCAAACAAATGTTTGAGTTGCTGCAGGAAAAGTCTAAGGGACCTGGTCCTTCCACATCCTGAACACCTTAGCCATAAGCCATCTTTTGTCCAGTGGGATTTATACTAGTTCTAGTACCTTAGCCTTTTCCATGTCTAGTTTTTGAATAATTTAGTAGTACTTGCTTGTATCCCCTGGTTTAACTTTTTGTTAATGATGGCTTATCTTCGATGGCTAATATCATTGTCTTGCAGTTGCTTTAGTTTGAATTATGCTTGCATTTTGAGTTGCCTCAATGGCCATGAACTGATTATTCTAACACTTCATATATTCTAACTTATGCAACATTTTCAGTGATGCCAAAGGGGGAAGAGTAAGTTCTGATTTTGCATAATAACCTAATTGAAAAACTGATTCTTAATGATGAAATAAGTTTCTACTTATGTTGTTTTTGAGTTCCAAGTTGTACTTCAGGACATTAAGGACATACATCTACGCCTATGGATTTGTCATCATCAAAAAGGGGGAAAATGTTAGCTTGGATAAGCTTGAAGTTTTGACTGATGACTAAGGAGCAGATCCAAGGACATGTTCCTTTGAATCACTGCAGCTAAATAGATAATTCATTCAAAATCATTTAAGCTGAAATATTATTTATTATCCTAAGTCTAATATTTATCTTGATAATTATGCAGGATTACACGAGATATGAAAAGATTGCATAAGAGTGGGTAAGGGCTAAAGGATTTCGGGTAACCTAGGGAAGAGTTCAATTAAGATTCAAACTCTTGGAAGTTTTGGAGTTCTAATTGCTCAAGACTTCTTGAATTCTGAAGCTATAAAAATAGGAGCATTTCAGCATTTGAAGTGTGCACAAATACAGAGAGAATTGAGCCATAGCATTGAAAGAGTCTTTGTCTTATTTGTGTAATCATTAAGCTACAGGAACTAAGTAAAAACATGTTCCTTAGATTGAGTATTGTCAAAGTTCAGTCTTAGTTCAACTGTAGTAGGTACTATCGAGTTGTATTATTTCAATTCAAGTCGTCTACTTGAAGAAACTTCACTGATCGTGAAAGGGGTCACTAGAGGATTAGAGTTAGTCTTAGGTTAGTAAGAAGGTAGTCTTGTAACCAAGTGAGTCTTTTACATAGTGAAGTTGAAATCCTACTTGGAAGAGTAGGTCGTGGTTTTTTGATCCCTAGTTAAAGGGGTTTTTCCACGCTAACATCAAGTGTTCATTTACATACAGTTTTAATTCCGCATATAATACAGTAAAGGAACACATTGAAGAAACTGGTCCTTAAAACAGTAAGTGGTGTGTCTTGGGAAATAATATTTAGAAGTCATGATCTTTGTAAGATTGAAAACTTTTCAAGATAAACTTCCTTCATTATGCTCAATGCAATTATCCTTTTTAATTCACTAAATATTTTATCTTATTTCCTAAATTTGTCTTGATCAACAAGAACTTGCATTTTCTCCCCTTGAATCTTTCAGAATTGATAGATTTATGATCACTTATTCAGTAAGTATTACAGTCTTGTCCATAGGCTTGATCCTCATGTTTATCTCCACTAATATAGATTCAATACTGATTTTCAAAATCTTTTTAGGACTTCTCATGGATTGTAATGTTAGGCTTCGGGCTGATAGGATAAACATATTTGATAGTGACTATTTTTCTTCCAGCTTGGAGCAAATATTATTTCTCAAATTTTTCTCCATTTGATTACACCCTTTTTTTTCCTCTCTCTCTCTCTCTCTCTCTCTCTCTCTCTCTCTCTCTCTCTCTCTTTGTATTTTTTTTTTGGCAATCTCATCATATATTGACAACAATGTATCATTTTGTAATATTTCTTCTTTTTGGTGATGTCAATTTTTGCTCGCTGAAAGAAATGATAACTCTATTTTTATATATATACTTTTTTTTATAATGAATCATGGTGTAAAAACATAGGATTAAGGCTCAAAGAAGGGTTCTAAAAGCTAAAATATGTATATTTGGATAGAAAATTGAGAGGCTTGAATTGTGTATCAAAGAATGCCTAATTTTATTTTTCAAAAATCAGTATCATACATTATTATTTCGCCTCGAAAAATATTCAGAGCAAGTTCTAGTCAAGTTTATTGATTCTACCTTCTTTGTTGTCATAATCATTCTCAATTCCAATAATTTTCTGAGTTGAAGATGGTTGTTCTTTATTTCACAATGTTAGAATTATAAATATGAAAATCATATGGTGAATATAAAAAGAGATAATACTTAACATAGTGAAAATAATTTATACTGCTAATTAAAGACCAACGATAAGGCCATAAATAAGAAGAAGAAATAAGTATATACTATATAAAATTAAAGCATACATAATTATATAATAGACTTTAGAAAATCAAATTTATACCAAAATAACCATCCCTCACACTTAAACGTTTCATTCCCTGGATGAAAATGTATTTCTAGACATGTAAAACAATGGAGAGTGAAAAAAGAATGGAGAAGGATCAAGTGGTTTTTGGATTATATTAATATAATATAATGAATATAAATATACTAGTTTATTAGTAAAATAGAAATCTTTTTTGCTTTCAAATATACAATCACAGAAGAAAGCTTGAAAGAAACTGGGACCACACATATTCTATGTACTATAGACTGGACTAATTTTAAACCTTATCAGTCATGAGGTCCCGGTTTAAGTATAAACCAGAAAATTTACCTGTGCCAACATTTGAACTGTATCATTCAATGGTTAACCAACCAGTTACTTAGGCATACCGATCACCATGGATTTACTTTTGTGTAAGTAACTTTGTTTTTATAGAGGCCTTCATGAGATGTTCTGGCTGTACAATAATCTGGATATTGGCCTGATCAATTAGCTAAGCATTGAATAACTTCAATCTATGTCAGACTTATAAGGCTTCATTGTCTCTCAATGGCTATGGGCAAGATGATTTTTTTTTTCGCGAAAACACATTAAAAGAAAGAAAAGAAACATTAAGAGAAACTATTTTATATATGTGCACACAAAACTTTAAAAAAAAATAAAAGGGCGTAAGAAAAGTCTTCTAAAGTTTTTTTTTTCTTCGTGAACTAGTAAACTCCACTCCTAATTCGAAATCAATGTGTCTTTTTGTTTTTTTTAGTTTACTTTTGGAGCTTATTAATTCAAGAACATCAAAAGATATTTTATTTGTATGCTTATGCCTGTCTTTTGATTTATTTGCCTTACCTTTAGTAGTGTAATTACTATCAATGAGGACTCTCAACATTTTGCATTTTTCACGATGATCATTTCATGCATTTTCCTAAAACTCACCAATAATAAAATCCACAGAGTCATAATGATTAAAAGAAATAGAAGAATGATAGTCAAATAATTTTATACTAAATCCATTTTCTTCCAAGTTAGTCAAATCTTCTGGATAAGTAGAATCGGGTAAGGACTCAGGACTTGATGATTCAAATTTAACCAAACTTTCATTGTTAGCCAACTTTACCAAATCTAAACTTTTTCTTGAGTGATGGTATTTTTCTCACATGATATTATTTCATTTATTTGCTCATTACCATCATTTAAGAAGATTACCATACTGACAAATTGATTTAATTGTATTGTTATGTCAGTAATGGTTGTATGAGTATGTGTAATTTTCTTATCAGTATGTTTTATGAAACTAAGCACAAATTCTTTCAAACTCACGTCCACCTCTTGAGGTGGTTGACTCTCATTGTTTTGATTCTCTTGTAAATATTGGTTGCACTCCGGATTGCAGTCATATCCACTAGAATTAATGTACCTGTAAGAAGTAGAACCGACGTAAGATTGTTCATCAAATAAATTAAAAATATAAGGATTACCTGCTTGACATGTATGCCCAAGGTGATTTCCACCACAATATTCATAAGTAACGGTCTTTTGGTTTATCAACTTCTCAATGTCTTTCATTCTCCTTTGGTATATTGATTTTTCAATTTCTTTCCATTTTCCAGAATTACTATATGAAATAGTGTTACTTGTTTGGCATTCATGACTGTGGTGATTTCTACCACAATATTTACAAGTAACAAAAATTTGGTTGGCTTTTTTCAAAAAATATTTGCAATATCTTTTGGTCTCTTAGAATTAGGGGTGTTTATCGGTCGGTTCGGTTTTTCACCTTATCGATTTAGACTATCAATTTTTGGTTTTTAAAAGTGCTAAACCAATAATCGAACCAATAAGGTATCAGTTATTGTTTTTCGGATTATCAGTTTTAGGTTCTTATTGGTTCGGTTTTCAGTCTAACCATTAAGAAACTTAAGCCTAACAATTGTAAAATAATCACCTCTTAAATGATTGCATCCAATACAAAATCGGCTTCATTTTCATAGCGGATTCAAATGCCTCTTAAAGCGTTAGTCATATTCAAAGAAGCAACTAACAATAGATTCAAATATGCTTCATTGTTCTATAAACTAATGGAGGAAGTGAGGACTGAAACAATAAATCGATGTTTAAAATGGAGGAACTGGGGATTGAAATAGTAAATCGATGTTTGAAATGGAGGAGGTGAGCTGAAAGCTACACAAGTAAAAGAAGATTAGGATTTGAAGTTTCCAAGTTCTAACTAAGAGTAAATAAGTATACTATTTTTATATACATAAGCGCAACATAGTAAATTTAAAAAACTTATTGGGTTGTAGGTTTAACCAATAAGAAAATATTCAAAACCGATAACCAAATCGATATGAACAGCCCTACTCAGAATCATCATATGAGAATGTGTCCTCTGGTTGGAAAAACTCATCAAAAAAGTCCTCATCATATTTTTGAGTGACTGTCTGACAATTCAATGTTGAATGTTGTCCACTACATAGATTACAAGTGATAATATTTTGATAAAAATTTTCTATCAACTCGGCAAAGTTAATGCTTGATTGATTAAAATTTATTTTTAAGTCTTGAGTGATATTATCTTTAAAGCTCTATTTTTTTAAAAAAAATCAAGCCATAGTGGTAGTAGTGGTGGCGGTGGCGGTGGCCGGTAGGCGGTGGCGGCGGCTAGGGCAGCGGCAGCAGCAGCTACTAGCAGTAGCAGTAGCAGTAGTAGTAGTAGTAGTAATAATAATAATAATAATAGTAATAATAATAATAATAATAATAATAATAATAATAATAATAATAATAATAATTATAATAATAATAATGATACTAATAGTTTTCAAATTAGTAGAAAAATAATTAACCTGAAGTACATATTTTCCAATCCCCGACAACGGCGCCAAAAATTTGACGAGGCAAATATGTATAGGATTTTTTCTGCTCGTACTTGTCAAATTCTAATGTAGTTTAAGATATCGTCCCACAGAGATTGGAACCATCTAGACTACAGGTTTATATTATCTTTGTTACTATTTGAGAGGATCAAGTCGATGAAAAGAGAGTTGATTATAATTTCTAAGTACTGAAAATAAAAATAATAAATATTTTGGATTTTCTAAATAAAAGATAGAGGTTGGGATATTTTGAATTGGCAAAATAAAACTATTATAATAGAACCAAAACTTTATTATTTATTTCTCCATTTAATAAAATGATCACTTATTGCTAATTCAACCAAATCACATAAAAGAAATCTATTAATAGCACCACTTGTGCTTATACTGTTAATTGATTAACAGTGAAACAGATACCTTGTTTAAAGAATAATTGCTTATATCTAATTCAATCACTCCACGTAACAAAAATTTCATAATAGCACCACTTGCGCTTATACTATTAATCTATTGAAGTTAGTGACATTAGACAATAACCGATTAATAGCACCACTCTCACTTATACTATTAAGTAATTAAAGTAATGACTTTAAACAAGAAGTATTTTGGTTGAGTACACCAAGTGAGCAAAAACCTCTTTCGATTAGCTTTTACTAAATCAATAAAGTTATTTGAGTCGATTCCTCCGTGAGAATTAGAATTGAAAGAAATAAGATTAAGATTATGGTTAAACCTAGTGTATAAAGATGATAAAGAAAGAATCTCAACACGAAGAGATAATAAAAATCGGACATCTAATAATTTTATCAAGCTTTATCTAATATCACAACCTAAGAAAATTACTCCATTATGGAGAAAAGATAAAAACTAAAAAAAATATTAATATTCCTACTAAGGCACTTTTCTTTCGGATACCAGTACGGGCAAAACCACTAACTAAGAGAAATTCTAGAGAATGTTTGCTATCCTGAAATTTTTTTGTCAAAAAGAAAAAACTAAAAAAGAAAGGAAGAGAGAAAGACTAGCTCTTGTCTCTACAATGGGATGCTTTTTCATACAAAAGGAATAGATATTTATAGAAAACTTTTAAAGTTAAAAGATCATAGATGCAACTATGCTTGAATCTTTAAGTTTCCTGTAGATGCCAACATTGAGCTATTAAACTTTCCATAAACTTGAGTGACTTGAATTTGTGACTTCTTCCATAAACTTGAGTGACTTGAATTGGTGACTTCTTCATAGATTCAAATGGCTCGAATCTATAGTTACAACTATGACTTGTCCGTAGTTGAAATTATTTCTTCAGAGTACAAATAGTCACAGATGTAATTATATGTGTTATAGTCGCACTATGAGCGGTATAGTTACATCAATGGTCTTTTTCTTCACTTTTAGTATCTTCTTTCTACTTCAGAATATGTTAGAAAATATGCGAGAAATAGATATATTTATTCATGTTTTATTTAAAATTCTTAATATTTAATATATAAAAATATATGAATAAATTATATCCATCAGAGTGTTACCACAACAGTCCCTGGTTTGGTGGACTTGCTCAAGGCCCCAAGGCATGCTACCAACTATTTTCACAATCTTGTGGGTCCGGGCGAGCAAGCTCGCATGGACTAGTACATCGATCTGTTGCTTGCGTCCCATAATGTGCATGCTTCTCTTCGGGTAAGGGTTTCACTTTTATATTTAGCCAAACTTCATCTTCTCTCTATTCATCTTCTAAGCTCTCTTTTGCTTTCAAGGAGACCATGTTGGCTTTTGAGTCAACACAGAGAATTGGAAACTTGAGAAGGAGGCCGCACATCTTAGATGGAGGGTCAATGTGTTGATGACTTGTGGGAATTCTTTCTTCTAGAATTTCAAAGTTCTCAAAGTCGAGCACGCCAAGCTGGTGGTAGAATATAACGAACTCGAGGTCGCCAAAGCCAAGGTGCTTGATAACGAGAATCAAAAGTTGTTTGATGAGCTCAGACTGAGGTCGAATTAGGCGATCGAGAGAAACGCATTTGAAGCTTAGATGAGGACCTCAAAATCATAAAGTTGGAGAAAGCTTCACTTGCAGCCTCCAATGAAGAGTTGATTGCCCGGAACAAGGCTGTAGAGTTGGAGATGGCCCTCTAAAATAAGACTTTGGAAGATGAAATGGAAAAGAGAAAAAGGTTTATAAACTGCGAGACAAGACACAATCTCCTCCGGGAAATGGCTGATAGGGAGGTTGATGTTGAGGAAGAGAACAGAGATGAATAGTCTCACCTCCCTTCGTCTGCTTAACCGGCCGCCGCAGCTTCACTAGTTCCGTACGTCTCCAAATATGTTCATCTTCACGCCGCCTTCGCTAGATTTAGCTTTTGTTTTTAATTTTTTGTTACGGCTAAGTAGCCGGCTTGTAAATATTTTAGGCCTTCGAGCCTTTTAATGAAGTTTACTTTCCGTTGTTTATTGATGTCTTGGCATTTAAGTTAAAGTGGTTAATCATTTAAAGTGCAACGAATGTATCAGGACTAAAAAGTTTATTCGGAAAGCGAATGATTAACTTAAATCAAAATAATCGAGCCCATTGTCTTGTGCTTATAAAGAACATTGTCTCGCTTTCATGTATATGCACGAACCCTTTCAAACATTTAGTTCAGAAAACACTTTCTTCTCAAATACAAGGAAATGATTCAGTTCCAATTTAATAAGCATAAATTGGTCGTTCATACTAGCTTTGTGATAAAACATGATAAATGTTGAGGCACAAATAACTGTCATAAAATCGGCCTCAATAAGGCGTTCAGTATAATGAATATATGGCTGCTTCTGGGTGCTATTCACAAAGATTTTAGCTACTATTGGGCACTTTTGCATAGAGAATTCAGTTGCTATTGGACGGTGATAACAATAAAGCTCTTACTCGACGAAAAATCTACTAGTCCGATTTTAGAGAGGAACAGTCCCCAATATGGGTGAATTAATGTTTCTTAGATGAGTATTCCTAGTGTGAGTCGCTTCGATTGCATTCTATTTCAAATGATCTCTGATATCAATCATATCTCTGACTGCTTATGGGCAGTTCCCGATGTTTAGGTAGTCCCCAGTTAACTGTTTGAGCAACTTCTACCTCTCCATCCCCCCAGAGTTCAAGTGTGAAGTATGAAGAGCTGAACACTAGATATCGATTTCTCATCGATCTACTTTCCTAAAATGAGGAAGCAAAGAAGGAAACAAGGGGGTTGTCCTAAAGATGAGGCAATGTTAGAACATTTCGTCAGACTTATCGACCCAAATTTTGGAGCGCTTGAGGTCAAGTGTTAGTGGGTGATGTTTGTCATCATTCGGTCTAACTTGGCCTACCATCTAAAAGTATAAGTATAAACATAATAATACATATTTGAGTGTAAGAAATTGAAAAGGGAAGAATATACGAAATTGTTTACTCAAAAGTAGTATTTTTTTTAGGTTGGCTACATTCTGGTTGAGTGGAATAGCCTTTGAATTCATTTTTTCCAGCTAGTACGTATTCTATGTACCTTAGCAACTCGGAAGGGTCCTTAATTCCCAGTTGGAGCCATGTTTTTTGTTGTTGGGCTCTCCGGGTCAAGGTATCTTCCTCCGCAACAGATAATCACCTTTGTTGAAACTCAAAAATCTAGCCTTCTTGTTCATGTAGTTCTTCATCCTTTGCTTTTTTGCTGCCATCCAGACTAATGCCAGCTCCCTTTAACCTTCTAGCAAGTCTAATTCGATTGCTAAAGCCTCATTGTTTGATTCTTTGGTAGAGTGGGCATACCGAAGACTTGGTTCGCCTACTTCCACCGGAATCAAGACTTCTGACCCATAGACAAGGGAACAAATAGTTTTCCCGGTGCTATTTTTCATCGTTGTTCGATTAGCCCATAACATGTTAGAGAGCTCCTCCGGCCACTTCCTTTTGCTGCTTCAAGCCTCTTCTTCAAACATTCCATAATTGTCTTGTTTGAAGACTCAACTTGTCCGTTTTCACTTGGGTGATAAGGTGTTGATGCAATCCTCTTGATTCCCCATTTTGCAAAGATCTCAGAGACCTTTGCACAGACGAACTGGGGTCCATTGTTGCAAGTTATCTTCTAAGGCACTTCAAAGAGGCATATATATTTCTCAAATTGATCATCTCATTCTCCCTTGCTTTAGAAAGTGAACTTGCTTCCTCCCGCTTAGGAAAATAGCCATTTAAAATAAACAAATTGAGTACCTCACTAGGCGCAATTGAAGCGGCCTGACTATATCCATCCCGCACTTCATAATAGCCGTGGTGATGTGACTGAATGAAATGGTTCAACTTGTTAATGGAGAAGGTGCACATGGCACTTCCACTTGTCCCATTTTTCAACAAAGGCCCTAGCATCCTCCCCCACATCTGGCTAGTAGTAGCTGGCTCTTATCAGCTTTCATACCAAAGATGTTCCCGGCTTGGTTGCCATACCCACCCTCGTGGATTTCCCTCATAACATAGTCGATTTTTCCAACACCTAAGCACTTTGCTAATGGGTCGTTGCATATTCATCCATAGAGTTCGTTTTTCACAAGGTAGTAGCGAGTAGCTGACGCGAAACAAATTTCTAGACATGCTGTGCGGGCACCCCACAACCTTCCCTAGACCTGTCGGGCAAACCCTATAAATTTTAACTCAGCATAAAGAGATGGAAGAAACTTAAAACAAGATATTGAAGACTCAAAAGCGATATATAACACAAATATTACAAGCTACCCACAAATGTAACTAGATACCCAGTACAAAGGTCTAGAAATTCCCAGATTAGACATCTAAGAAAGCAAAAATATATAAATTTAATGAAGGGAAAAAATGAGACATAATAATAACATTTCTAGCTGGTGGCCTCAACTAATAAGCTGGTTCACCACAGACACCTGAAATCGTCTCGCTCCTCACTCGTGATGCTGGCTAGGTCCTGGAGCAGAATTTGCTGAAACGAAAATACAAAACAAGAAATGGGTATGGGATGAGTCATAAGGACACTCTAGGCAAGAAATAACTACTTAACTCAAAAAAATAGTTAAGTTAGCCAGGGAAATGGTAAGTAACAGTATATAATAGATAAAAATGTACATATAGGCAAGTAGTAGTCATATACAACATACATAAGGATATGAAATAAATTCTATCATAATGCAATCACATGTGCCCAATGAATGAAGCGGAATCCTCCTACTCCGGGGCAGAATCCTCTTACCCTCAATATGATGTAAGGAGCAGAATCTTCCTACTCCTAGGGCGGAATCCTCCTGCCCTCAGAAGACATAACAGCCAAGAAATCAAGAAACATTGCTAGAAAATATATAACAAGGTCCTGGCGTCGTAAGTACTCCCTATCGACAGCTATTCACGTAAAGAATGCGTGAATAGGTCATCCAAAAGGCCAAAGGTCGTAAAAGAAGTGGATAAAATCACCTACCTCTAGTTTTGGGTCGATAATGCTACTCTCCAACCTCCTTTCCTGTCCGACGTTCCTTAGAAATATTCCTCTCTGATCCAAATAAGTTAAAACGCACATACAAGTGCCAAAAAGATGATTATTTAATGTTTTGATGGATAAAGAGAAAAATTACCAAAATACCCCTGAACTAGTCTTAGCCGAAAACTCATAAAATATATATTTTCAGACTTCTCATAGTCCCACGAGTCCAATGGTATCATTAGTTTTCATATCTGAATTCAATTTCATTAAATTCCTTAATTTTATACATTGGCCCAATTTTTCAATTCAAATTCAAGAAATTCTAGATTAGGAATCATGAATTAATGCAATTAAATATTATAGGATTGACACCTGATGTTTTCTAACAACTTGGTGCCTTGGAACCGACTTCAATGGGCTGAAATGCGGTTTTCTTGAAATGACCTGAAAATCAGCTTTTATACTGTTCAATAAGCAACTTATTAGGCAAATTTTACACCAGCAACTGTTGTGCTGTTTTTGGATACAAATGAGACCCTACGAAACTCAGAATGACCATAAAGTTTTCACGCAAGTCATACAAGACTTCTATGATATGCTCGCAAAGACGGAACTCAAATCGGATCTCCAAAACGCAAGAAACGGCTTTCATAGAAAGAGATCAATTTCTTAACTTTCAGAATTTTAGTGAAATTGACTAAACGACCTCATAATTCATTTCCAAAAGTTCCTACATGTCATAAATGACCATACAAACCTAACGCAATTTTTGAATTTTGAATCAGAGCTTATTTACTCAAATCGAGCTCGAAAGCCTCTTTTAAGCTTTAACGACAACTAAAACGGAAACCTTCTCAAAAATCCTACCAAACGAAGTCTGAATCAACTCAAATTTCATAGACAGGTCCTAATGGACCATACAAAGCTTTTAAGACTATCAGCATACCAATCGGAGTTTAAAATCTCAAAACGACTACCTAAGGTCGTTTCAGTAAGTTGAACCTTTTGCTTCAGGGCCACCTTCTTGTCATAGTAAAGAGAACCTACATGCAAATAAGAAATAAACTTGTCCCTCCAATCCAAAGTAGTTTGAACTATATTTACCTCATTTATGATTCAATTAATGGCTGAATCGAACTAATAGACGACCGTATAGTCAACATAGTTCGAAAACTCGGCCACTAACACAAGATAGGGCAAGACGTCCACTTCGATGTTTTTTTTCTCTTGGGATTTGCATCACTTCCCACTCCTGAAAATGAGCTAAAATATTTTTTACCTCTTCCAAAAGTTGTTTCATCCCAAGCGGTGAAATCTTCTTGGATTTGACTTACCACAAGTTGTGATATCGCTTTTGAGAAACTGTTTCTCAAGTTTTAGCTATTTAGCTAACTCGAGTCCTGCACCTATGGCTGCATATTCGGCCTCATTGTTAGTGGCAATATTTAATTTAATAGCATGTCTTAGTTTCTCACCTGTCAGAGCCACGATGATGATGCCGAGCCCAGCACCCTTTTTGTTGGAGGCACCATCCGTGTAGAGGGTCCAAACTCTAGGGTTTGGGCCCTTCATTATAATTTCTTTTGTTTTGCCTCTGGTAGGATTTTAGCACTAAAATCGACCACAAAATCTGCTAAAAGTTGTGACTTGATGGCAATGCGAGGTTGATAGTTGATGTCATACTCGCTGAACTTGGCCGCCTGTCTTTCCAACCTTCTGGACAGCTTCGCCATGTGAAAAATACTACAGAGAGGGAAAGTGGTGACAATAGAAATAGTTTGACATAGAAAATATGGGCTTGGTTTACATGCAGCTATTACAAGTGCGAGAGCCAAAAATTTTAAGTGTTGATATCTAGTTTCAGCATCAAGTAAAGTTTTACTGAAGTAATAAATTAGATTTGTCACGACCCAACTTAGGGCCATGACGGATGACCAACACTAAGTGTCGATCATCACTAAACCTGCTGATAATCTGCTAACAATGAGTATAACTAATAAACTAAACAAGTATAAACCTAGCTGATAAGAATTGTACAATCTGGAAAGCCGACAAGGCTAACATAAGCTGACATACAAAGACATACTAACTGCACAGGTGCATATCTACAAGCCTCTAGGAGTGCTGAATTGCACAAGTACTAGACGGAGCAGGGCCCCGTCATACCCACACTAGCTGACTGTACACATACCCAAAGATAAGTAACTCCGGGAGTAAGCGGAGTGACTCCAATAGCTGGTGGATGGCCTACTGATATGGCCCAAGCATTGATCTATTTGTACTTGAGCGACCCGAAACGTAGCGCCCCAGAAAAGGGTGTGAATACGATATGCACAAAGTATGTAAGGCATGAGCATATAATATATCATAGTTGAATGAAACTATAAGGCTGAAATATAATTATGTAAATATGTGCTGAAGTATAGCAGTGTAGCTGGAAATTTGAAAAGTTAACTAAACATGACCAGAAATTGAAACTGATAGTTGTCAACTGATACTGACACTAAGAATTGATGGCTGATAACTGAGAACTGATAACTGGTACTAAGCTAAAACTGAACTATTATCTGAACTGGTACATGTCTGGTATTACGGGCTATATCTCCCAAATCAGGTAACTGAACATCTGAACTTGCCTTACATATCATCATGAAGTGCATATTGTGGCTATAGACGCGTTCATGAAGTGCAATATACGCGTATATAACAAACCTGGCGGGTGTTATGGGCTATGTCCCCTACCAGTAATATCTAGTATCTCTGGTCAAAGTGTGTGAATGACACCTGGTCACACTAGGTGTTTGAACTCCCGCCTGAACCAGAGGGGCTGTGTCCCCCAAACGGTTAGTATCACACACAACCGGACTGTGTGTCCAATGTCCAGCCTCTATGGGGGACTCTAAATCATACATAATATGATCATAATATAAGCATAAGCATAAGCATGTGGCAACAATAGATATGAACTCAAAGAAATGATAAGAAAACTCTCGATGGAATTATAGACATGACCTAGAACTCAGAATTTGTCCAACTCTTTGAAATTCTGTAAAAATTTCAGCAGAGTTTCCCCTAAAACTAGATGAACTGCAAAAACAGAACTAGTACTATAATATACACGGGAATGGGTAGCCGAATATACTGATAACGTAAAAAGCTTAAATGGATTATAAAATGAGATGACCGGACGACATAACAAATCTGCGGATAGAATCTTTGGACAGAACCACTACCCTACCTTACGACCTAATTTGAGGGTGTAAATCAAAGTTATAGACTTTATGTTCTCATAAAAGTTGTAGATATATGTCTCAGAGTTCTAAAAAAAAAATCTTAAATCATCTCAATATCAATTTTTTACAAAGAATAATGCTCAAAATACTTGCTACAGTCCAAAGTTTAAAACAATTTTCCAGATTTTGGAACATTTCGTCTTGCTGTTTTGGGCATATTTCACCTTGGGTTTTAGTACCAAATTAAGCATATACCAGGTTACCTTTATTCCATATAAGTTCCCGACAAGAACCACCAAGTTTGGAACTAAGACAAACTTCAAAAGCTACAAAATAAATGCCTTGTCGAAAGAAAGGTTTAGCCTTACATACCTTTGATATTTTGCTTCTAAACCTTGTTTCCCTTGAATTCCAAACCTTCCCAATCTTAAACAATCTATAACATAGATTTAGACACTTTTCTTAGCCATGAAGTACCTTCCAAAACTCAAACTACAAAGGAAAAGAGAGGCGGTATAGTGATGCTTACGTCGTAGGGATCGTTCTAATGTTATCGCTTCTTGATTTTGAATTGCGCATGATCGAATGGTGTTAAAAACCTGAAGAGATATTGAGGAGAAGAGATTTTAAGTTTAAGTTCTGTTTTTGGTTGAAAAATACGAAAATCTCATCCCAAAACGAGATATGTATAGCCATCGCCAATGTCCAAGCAAGTGGGTAAGTTGCGAGCTTGGCAGCTAAAGTGATAGTGAATAACGGTTTACAGCGTTAGAAACTAGACACATGGAGTTTTAAGTCTATATAAAGATCTTCCTATAACTATCAGTATATTGGGAGAAAACTGCATCGCGATATGACCCATTAACTTTCCTACTTTAACCGTAATACGGCAACTTGACTTGGGTTCCCATCTTTAAAAACCCATATGTCGCATGAATAAACAGTTTGGACCTTTGGAAACTAAGTTTCAAGAACTTAAATTTTGCATATAATATGTCTTCAAAAGACCTCATAGAACACATAGAATTAATTGCTCAAAAAGCTTCGTTACAACGTAAATCCTTAGCCGGTTTTTCCGCAACTTAAATCCGATTTTTCCCAAAACTTTATATTCAACATATAGACGTTATATATAGTCATATTATCACTTTACATTTACTTAAATCATTTTTAACATGTCTTTAGTGAAATATACATCACTTTAGATACAAGAGATGTAACAATCTCCCCCCTTAGGAATATTCGTCCTCGAATGTTTACTGAGGTATATAGAAGCATTAAGCAAAGATCTGTTACATACATGAAGTAGTGAAGAGATGCGGATATCAGACCTTCATATCCTTTTCATCTTCCCATGTCATCTCTTCAACATTATTGCTCCATAATAATACTTTCACTAAAGGAATATCTTTCGTCCTCAATTGCCGAACCTCCCGGTCTAAAATAGAAACAAGTACCTCCTCATATATCAAATTCTCAGTGATCTGTACATTCTCCAGTGGTATAACTCTGGAAGGATATCCAATACAATTCTGAAGCATGGAGACATAAAACACTTATTTACCTCTTGAAGGTTTGCTGGAAGGTCAAACTCATAGGATACACGCCCAACTTGTCTGATAATCTGATACGGACCTATGAATCTAGGGCTAAGCTTGACCTTCTTGCCAAATCTCATAACACTTTTCATAGGCGATATCTTCAGAAATACCTAGTCGTTAATATGAAAATCTTAGTTTTGATGCCGATTATAGGCAATGATTTATGATGACTCTGCACTGCTAGCAATCTCTCTTTGATTAGCTTTACTTTATCTATAGATCGGTGGATCACATCTGGTCCCAATAGCTGAGATTCACCCGTTTCAAACCAACCTATAGGCTACCTGTATTTACAGTCGTGCAAGGCCTCATATGGCGCAATCTGAATGCTGGAGTGATAGCTGTTATTATAGGCAAATTCTATCACTGGTAAATGATCTTCCCTGTTTCCCTTAAAATCTAGAATACAGGCTCTCAACATATCCTTGCGCGTCTGAATGGTCCACTCAGCTTGTCCGTTTGTCTGGGGATGAAATGGTGTACTGAAATTCACTTGTGTCCCCATACCTTTATGGAATGATCGCTAGAAGAGCTAGTTGTAAATTCCATGCCTTTGTCTGAAATGATAGATACTAGAACACTTTGGAGGCATATAATCTCTCTGATATACAATCTGGCGTACTCTTTTCTCCCTGATATACAATCTGACATACTCTTTTGCTACATAGATAGTTCTAATAAGCAAGAATCATTGATTTAGTAAGCGTGCAAACTATAACCCAAATAGAATCATGCCTGCTCCGCGTACAAGGTAGGCCTGTGATAAAGTCCATATTCACTGCTTCTCTTTTCTAACCATCTAGTTTGATGCTTTCTGATGATACTATATGTCCAAGAAATACTACTGAACTTATCCAGAATTCACATTTCAAGAATTTGGCATACAGCTTCCGATACAGAATGATACCCACACTGTGCGTAGATGCTCTGCATATTCTGATTCAGACTTAGATAATACCAGAATATAATCAATAAACACTATCACAACCAGGTCTAGATAAGCCCTAAACACGTTATTCGTAAGATAAATAAATATCTCTGGTGCATTAGTTAGCTCGAACGACATCCCTAAAAACTTGTAACGGCCATACCAGGTTCTGAATGTTGTTTTAGGTGTGTCACATTCTCCGACTCAAACCTGATGGTAGCTTGGTCTCAAGTCTATCTTCAAAAAGTACTTGGCACCCTGAAGCTAGTCAAACAAGTCATTAATTCTGGGAAGGGGATATTTGTTCTTGATCGTGACCTTGTTCAACTGTTTGTAATCTATGCACATACGTAGGGAGTCATCTCTTTTTTTTTATTTAAATAAAACTGAAACCCTTATCTAATAGATCTTTCAATTGCTCCTTAAGTTCCCTTTATTCTATTGGTGCCATCATGTAAGGAGGAATAGATATTGGTTGCGTACCTGACACTATATCGATGGGAAAATCAATTTCCCATGCTGGAAGAAGACTTGGAAGCTCATCTGGAATTTTTCAGGAAACTCATTTAGTATTGGAACTAATTCGAGAGTCGATTTTCTCTTCTCTATGTCTCAAATATGAACTATATAATATAATATAAGCAGCCTTTTGCAATCAACTTCCTTGCCTTAAGGTAAGAAATAGACATACCCTTTGGTGATGCAGAAATACTCAGCCATTCTATAGCTGATTCTCATAGGAAGTGAAACTATACTGACTTTGCTCTACAGTCAACATTAACATAACAGGAAGACAACCAATCCATAGCAAGGATAACGTCGAAATCAACCATTTCTAACTCACTTAAGTCAACTGTAGTACTACGGTCGCCAATCATCACAGTGTAACCTCTATAAACACGTCTAGCTACTACTAAATTACAAACTGGGGTGGCTACCTCAAAAGGTTTGAGGGCTTTTAGTTCTATCCCAAACTTAGTGGAAACAAGGGAGTAACATATAACAGTGTAGAACCAGAATCTATCAACATATATACATTGCGAGAATTTACTGTCAGAGTAGCTGTGACTACATTGGTGATGCCTCTTGGTCATGTCGACCAACAAGAGAATAAGTGCAGTTCTGAGGACCGCTTACTGTAGGAGCTCAACTTCGGCCTCTACCACGACCTACTGGTGCCTGAGGAACTTACCCCTAAAGGCGTGCTGGTATGAAGAAGCTGCAACTGTTCTCACTGGCTGAGCTGCACCACCACAACCCCTAGACGGGAAATCTCTCATAAAATGGCCTAACTCACCATAAACATAACATGCATCTACATCGAACTAGCATCGGTGCAAATGTAATTTACCACAATCAGAATACCTAAGGTAAAGTGAACCACCATGACCAGAAACACCTCCATGCAAGGATACAAAATCCTATGATTCCTGACTAGCTCTAGACTGTGGGGATGGATCAAATCTCGGCCCCTAAATCGTGAAGGAGCACTAGCTACTGGATGCCTGACATTCTGTTTTCTACTAGCACTAGACGTCTCACTGAACAAACCTGAAAATTTGCCTCTCTTGCTTGAGCTGCTATCTCTGTTAGCCCTCTACTTTTGTTTCCTTTCCTCAAGTTCTAAGGCGAATGCCTGAATCATGCAATTTCCACACCCGACTCATAGATACAGCCATACGCTCACTTAGTAAGTGAGGACTAAGTCTTGCTATATACCTATGTACCTTATCCTCCATGTCTGATACAACTATAGGAGCAATCCTCGCAAACGAATAAAGGGTATGTTGTATTTTTCAACACTCATACACCCTTGTCTCAATATCACAACTGATCCATTCGTGCTCTACATGTCCTTCTAGGTAAGTAACACGCAAAGGAATGCCTCTGAGAACTCCCTCCATATAGCTGGAGCAACATTTGCTCCCATAGACATCTTGCAAGTGGTATACCGACCTGCTACTAGATCCTGCAATCTATATGCTGCTCATTCAAGTGACTCTCTATCTGTGGCATGCATAACTCTGATAGCTCTGCTACTCTGTCAAGAAAATCTTGGGGATCCTCTGATGTACCAGATCCCATGAAAGCTGGAGGCTTTTATCGAAGGAAATCACAATTCCCAGAACCCGTGTCGTCACCCTGAGGCCTGTATACTGCAGTATAGCATGACAGCTACAATGTTAGTCATCAATCTAACGGCCTCCCTCATGTCATTATGTATAGGAGCTTGAGGTAAGGTTGATTGAGCACCCCCGACCTCTTCTTGAACAGACAGAGTCTATGAAGCTCTAGATGGAACCTCATGCCTGGACACCCCATGCTCCTCTAACATGGGGGATACTTTTCTAGTACCCTGGCCGGCAACAACTTTGCTCTTCTGGGCAATTGTGAGTTTCTTTGACGAAATCGCTACATATAAATTCGTTAGAAGGCTGAATTCTTATAACATAGCTTTATCGCACGATCTAGAGAAGAAGGAAAACTAACAATCCTGAATATACTGTAGCCTCATGTCTATAAGTGTGGTGCACAACACACCATAAACAAGACTCTACTAGATATGGCCTATAGACACCCTAGGACTGAACTGCTATGATACCATGTTTGTCACGACCCAACTTAGGGCCGCGACGGATGACCAACACTAAGTGTCGATCATCACTAAACTTGCTGATAATCTGCTAACGATGAGTATAACTAATAAACTGAAGAAGCATAAACCTAGTTGATAAGAATTGTACAATCTGGAAAGCCGACAAGGCTAATATAAGCTGACATACTAACTGCACAGGTGCATATCTACAGGCCTCTAGGAGTGTTGAATTGCACAAGTACTAGATGGAACAGGGCCCCGTCATACCCAAACTAGCTGACTGTACACATACCAAAAGATAAGTAACTCCGGGAGTAAGCGGAGTGACTCCAATAGCTGGTGGATGGCCTACTGATATGGCCCAAGCACTAATCTATCTGTACCTGCGCGGCATGCAATGCATCGCCCCAGAAAAGGGCATGAGTACGATATGTACAAAGTATGTAAGGTATGAGCATATAATATATCATAGCTGAATGAAACTGTAAGGCTGGAATATAATTATGTAATATGTGTTGAAGTATAGCAGTGTAGCTGGAATCTGAAAAGTGAACTAAACATGATCTGAATATAAACTGAATTTTAACTGAATCTGAATCTGAAGCTGTAGACTGAGCTGAACTATACTGATAACTGACTGTAACATGACCGATAACTTATAACCAGAAACTGTAACTGATAGCTGTCAACTGATACTGACACTAAGAACTGATGGCTGATAACTGAGGATTGATAACTGGTATTGAGCTAAAATTGAACTGTCATCAGAACTGGTACCTGTCTAGTATTACGGGCTATATCCCCACAAATCAGGTAACTGACTGAACTAGCCTTACATATAATCATGCAGTACATATTGTGGCTATATACGCGTATATAACAAACCTGACGAGTGTTATGGGCTATGACTCCTTTGCCAGTAATATCTAGTCTCTCTTGTTAGAGTGTGTTAATGACACCCGGTCACACTAGATGTTTCAACTCCTGCCTGAACCAGAGGGGCTGCGTTCCCCAAATGGGTAGTATCACATACGACTGGACTGTGTGTCCAATGTCCAGTCTCTATGAAGGACTCCAAATCACACATAATATGATCACAATATAAGCATAAGCATGTATGGGGCATAACACATGTGGCAACAATAGATATGGACTCAAAGGAATGATAAGAAAACTGTGGATGGAATTATAGACACAACCTAGAACTCAGAATTTATCCAACTTTTTGAAATTCTTCAAAAATTTCGGTAGAGTTTCCCTCAAAACTAGATGATCCGCAAACACAGAACCAGCACTATAATATACACGGGAATGGGTACCCGGATAAACTGATAACATAAACAACTTAAATGGATAACAAAATGAGATGACCGGACGACATAACAAATCTGCGGACAGAATCTTTGGACAGAACCACTACCCTACCTTGCGGCCTAATTTGAAGGGTCTAAATCAAAATTATAGACTTTATGATCTTCATGAAAGTTGTAGATATATGTCTCAGAGTTCTGGAAAATCTTAAATAATCTCAATATCAAATTTGTACAAAGAATTATACTCAAAATACTAGCAACTGTCCGAAGTTTAAACCAATTTTCCAGATTTTGGAATATTTCGTCTTGCTGTTTTGGACATATTTCACTTCGAGTTTTAGTACCTAATTAAGAATATACAAGGTTACCTTTTTCCATATAAGTTTCCCACAAGAACCACCAAGTTTTGAACTATGACAAACTTTAAAAGCTACAGAACAAATGTCTTGTCGAAAGAAAGGTTTAGCCTTACATACCTTTGATATTTTGCTTCTGAACCTTGTTTCCCTTGAATTCCAAATCTTCCAAAGCTTAAAAAAGATATAACACAGATTTAGGCACTTTTCTTCGCCATGAAGTACCTTCCAAAACTCAAACTACAAAGGAAAAGAGAGGCGGTATAGTGATGCTTACCTTGTTGGGATCGTTCTAATGTTATCGCTTCTTGATTTTGAATTGCTGATGATCGAATGGTGTTAAAAACCTGAAGATATATTGAGGAAAAGAGAGTTTAAGTTTAAGTTCTATTTTTTGTTGAAAAATAAGAAAATCTTATCCCAAAACGAGATATGTATAGCCACCGCCAATGTCCAAGCAGGTGGGTAAGCTGCCAGCTTGGCAGCTTGAGCGGTCTGACTTCGAATGCTTGTATCTTCATAGTCTAAAGTCATATTGACTAACGGTTTGCAGCGTTAGAAACTAGAAACATGGAGCTTTAATTACAGATAAAGATCTTCCCGTAACTATCACTATATTGGGAGAAAATTGCACCGTGATATGACCCATTAACATGCCTGTTTTAACCGTAACAGGGCAACGTGACTTTGGTTCCCAACTTTAAAAATTCATATTCCTTTACCATGATTTCGTATGAATAAACAGTTTGGACCTTTGGAAACTAGGTTTCAAGACCTTAAATTTGGCATATAATATATCTTTAAAAGACCTCATATAACACATAGAATTAATTGCTCAAAAAGCTTCGTTACAACGCAAATCCTTAGCTGGTTTTTCCGCAACTTAAATCCAATTTTTCCAAAACTTTATATTCAACATATAGATGTCATATATAGTCATATTATGACTTTAAATTTACTTAAATCATTAATATTTCATTAGTGTAATATACATCACTTTAGACAGATGGGATGTAATATGATACTCTTTACCTTTGTCCACCCGAACGATGACTGCGCTTACGACCACTTCTGAAATATAAGATAAACAAGTAATACCTTCCCATCCACCGGCTTGGAAGCAGGGGGTTTGATAGGTAATACTTCAATTCCTTGAAGGACTATTGACACTCTTGTGCCCATTCGAAGTTTGTGTGTTTCTTTGGGACAAAGAATAATTTGTGACATCGTTTGAAATACCTGGAGATGAATCTACTAAGATATACAATTCGACCAGTAAACCTCTACATGTGATCTTTGTCAGAACATCTGGGATTTCTTCTATCGCCTTAATTTTTGTTGGGTTTGTTTCAGTTCCTCTCTCCGACACGATGAACCCAAGAACTTACCCGATCCAACTTTGAACGCACAATTTTTCAGCTTCAACTTCTTGTTAAACTGGCAAAGGGTCACAAGCATCTTTCTTAAATGATCTAGGTGATCTTCGCTTTCAATGATTTGACCAATATGTCATCAATATAGAACTTCATTGTCATTTCAATTAAATCTTTGAACATTCGGGTGACCAATCATTGATAAGTTGTCCCAACATTCTTGAGTCCGAATGGCATGACCTTATAATAATAAGTCCCTTTATCTGTGATGAATAAATTTTTCTCATGATCGTATGGTTCCATCAATATTTGGTTGTACCCCAAATAAGCATCTAAGAAATTCAGCAACTCATGACGTGTCACTGAATCGATCAGCCGCTTGATATATAGAAGCAGGAAAGAGTCCTTCAGATAGGCTTTATTTTTGTCGGTGTAGGCTACACATACTCTCCATTTACCATTCTTCTTTGGTAATGCGAATGTATTAGCTAATCACTCCGGATAATTCACTTCCCGAATAAACCCATTGTTAAGAAATCTAGTAACTTCTTCATCAATAACCTTTTTTTTAAAGCAAGCGTTCAGTCGCTTCTTTTGTCTCACCGGAGGGTGAAAATGATTAATATTCAACTTGTGCGTTGTGTGGGACTAAGAAAAGCAATTTAAGTTTGCTTTTTAGGAATGAAACAACTTTTTCTTTCAATTCAAGAGCTAGTTCCGAACCAACATATACCTTACGCTCTGGTAAGTCCTCCAATAATACGACAGGCTCTAAGTTTTCAATGGTTGAATCTCTGGCTTTCTCCTTATTCAACTCTCTTATAAAGGCTGGAATCTTGGCGAACTCCTTTCACTTGGAATAAGAATTTCTTTAGAAGTTTGTTCGGCCAAAGACTCCGGTTGCTGTGATTTCTATTTGTTAGCGTTTGGGACGAATCCGCTCTTAAGAGCCACCAAATAACACTAACGATCGATTCACTGCTCCCCTCTAATTTCACATTCTTCATTTAGTCGGAAACTTAACAACTTGATGGAAGGTTGATGGTACTGCACCCATTGCATGAATCCATGGCCTACCAAATATAACATTGTAAGCCATGTCTCAACCCCAAACTTGGAAAATGATCTCTTTCTCTATGCCTTCTACAAATGTCATGAGCGTGATCTCACCTAGAGTTTTCTCACTTGAATTGTTGAATCTGGAGAGCACAATTGACTTTGATACAATTTTATGGAAAAACTGTATGTGCTCCACCACCTTAGATTGGATAATGTTAACTAAACTCCCGACATCAACAAGCACTCGTTTAATGTCTGAGTCACGATCCTCATCATAATTACTAAGGTGCCATGATGAGGAAACAACCTCATGTCAAAATCAACTTCTCTAAATACATTATCATCTCTGATGTCACCTCATGCCCGTTTTTCAAGAGTGATGGACACTTTGGCATATTTCTTAGTGGAGGTAAAAGTCACTCAGTTAACTTCAGTTTCTTCAGAAATGACATTTACCGTCCTTCTCAAGGTAGGAGGCTTCGAAGACTGCTCCCCCCCTCTCTCTCTCTCTTTGTTGAAAGTCTGTCTGTCTTTCTCAGTTACAAATCTTGCAATTCTCCTTTCTGAAGCAAGTTTGATAATTCATATCGTAGAGCTTTACAATCCTCAGTCGCATGGCCATGCTCGCTATGAAACTCACACCACAGATCTGGGTCTCTCTTAGCCGGATTAGTCTTCATACCGTATAGAAATTTTACTGATTTATCAAACTATAGCACAAACATTGTCACGTTAAAATTGTACTCTGATATCTTAGGAAACGGTGGATCCTATGGCACTAAAGAAGGACCCGATGTCTCCCTCTTGATTGAACTTCTATAATATAATCTCTGGTATCATTTCCCTGACCTATCTAACGAGGGAAATTGCAAGGCTTAAAATGAACCTTCGGATTCTCCTATCTATGTCAACATTTCTTGAAGATTCTAGGCGGCTGTTGTGCCGGCTATTATAATCAGATATAAACTCTTCTTATTCTAATCTTTTCTTTGAATTACACTCACGATGAACATCATCCCATGTCCCAGAGGACACTCGCGTAACTTCTCTTTCAATCTTCTACAAGTCGTTGAGACATTGTTGTTCAGATTATTAGTGAATGCTAAGGTTGCCTATCTCTCTTCAATAATAGGTAGAGTCATTCTCTCCTTCTGGAATCGATCCATAAATTCCTTTATCGTTTCATTCTGTCGCTGCTCAATATCAAGTATATCCTCAACTCTTAAGTTTTTGAGCCCCCGTGTGTGCTTAAATGAATTTCTCCACCATTTTGTCAAACGACTTGATCAATCTCTCAGGCAATAAGGTATACCAAGTCAATGCCTGTTTGGTAATCGTCTCCATGAACTTCTTCAAACACATCAATTCGATATCCTCATGCATGAGATTGTTTCCCTTGACTGTTATGACAAATGTGGCTATATGATCTGTAGGGTATGTCGTTCCATCATACTTTGGTATATTTTTTGGAAAATTGAATTTCTTTGGTTTCGGTAAAGGTGCAGCTCTCGATTTATATGGTTACTTTGTAAATTTCTTAATGTAAACTGTCTTCGTTAATTTTGGTGCCCCCAAAAGCTTTTCCATAAATTTCGCCATCTCCTTAAACATTTTATCCATCGACTCTTTGAGTGAAGCTAGTTCTCTAGATTCTGCCACCACGACAGTCGGAGCTCCTAAAGCCACGACGGTCGTACCCAATCCTTTGGATCCGACTTCCTCCGTAGGTCCTTCTATTACTGCCCCAGAGGAACGAAGCTGGAGTGCCTGCTGGGAAATCACAAGAGAAATTGGCACACTTTGTTTCATAGAGACAAATAGAGCCGCCAACTGCTCATTTCCTCTCTCATTGATGATCACATGATCAATGAAAAACTTCTTCTGCTCCTCTTCCTTTTTTATTTTGGGATGAAAATTTCCCAATCATTGGACCCTAAATCGGTCGCTATGCCTTTTCCGTTTCTTGGATCCCTTGGCGAGTTCTACTCTGAACTAGATAAAATGTGGGCTGGAGTCTGACCTAGTCCTATGTTTTGAGTTTCACCAGTGGCTACATCTTCAGTCCCCAAAAAAAGACTACCATCGACCACATTGGTCTGGAGTCTGGCTGCATCCTCTGCCATTTCACACAAATGAAAATAAAGTAAATAATTTTAAATTTAAGCCGTTAAATTTTAGAATAAACAGATTGTCTGGGCCCCATGGTAGGCACCAAATTATGCTCTCTAAATAATAAGTTTAGGTTAAACAACTAAATTTGTAATTTTAAGGGCACAAACGATCTTTTATATCAAGATATTAGGCGTACTATATGTATGTGTGTGTGTATATATATATATATAAGCAATTAATGAAGAGCTAATTTAATGACAATAGATAATATCAAAACAAAGCAACAATGACAATTGTAGTAAAAAGTAATCATAAAACAAAGTAAAGAATGCTTTATTGATAAGGCCGAATGCAATCCAATGGTTGTGTTGATAAAGCAACCTACCACAAGAACAATTGGATAGCAATAATAGAACAAAGGAGCAAGGATGGAAGCGAAACGGATTAACCAGTAGTATTGTGTTACAATAGTGTCTAAAGAGCACAAATGAGGGGAAATGAGTGTATTTATATGCCTAGAGCTCTAACTATCCACGTCTCCTACTCTATCACGTCTCCTGAAGATAAGTCAAAGTGGTTGAGACGTGATAACATTGCTCCCCTTGATTATCGGAGGACGTTGGAGCTAAAGCCTTATGTGTTAGAGCGTCTGTTTGGTCTTCCTCCTGAGTCTGACTGTTCGGATGGAATTGAGTGAGTTGAACCCGACTGTAATAAATTCACCAGTCAAGCTAAGTGGATGATTTCCTATTTGTTTGTCATATTCATCCTTTGTCCAAATCGTGGGTGACTTGTCTCTGAATTTCACTCCGAACTTGCCACGTCGTCTGACACCTAGCAACACCTGTCCAGACTAGTTTTGTCCAATATACCAGGATGGACAAAAGTTAGCTTTCCATACTACATGTATAAGCAAGAAATGGTAACTTTTAGGATTTAGTGTCTTGAAGTTTAGTTATGTCGTGAAATTCTATTTTTTAGTTCAAAACTTCATGGCACCAACTCCTGAAGTTTGCCCCTATTCTAAATAATGACAGATACTAAATTCATAGTACTTAAAACTGGTCAATTCCTAAATAGCAGCCCCTAGAAATGGTTGTTGGTGTCATTTTCTTATTTCACTTTCATTATTATCAGTTTGTTGTACAGAAAAGACGAAAAATTTATGAAATAACCGTTTTAGAGCGTAGATGAATGAACAACCAATATTTGTATAGTTATAACAATTCTAGGATTTCAATTCCAAATCCTAGAAAAAATCATTGAGGTCGAAGTGACAAAACCTGAATTCTTGGAAATAATCTCGAGTTCGAGATCACCTTTGGATATATTATTTTTGTTGTAATATTTTTTTTTTCAACCCATTTTTGGAGGATCTATAGTGTTTCCATACTTCCCCTCCAACATGACTCGAACCCGGGACCTACCGGTCGTGGGTGGAGGTGCTTTACCAACTGAGCAACCCTCACTTGTCTTTGTTGTAATATTGAGTTTGAGAATTGCATGTTTTTTTCCTAAAAACTTTCATTTCAAATTCAGGGAAAGAAATTGCAAATAAAATTCCTAGTGTAAAATCTTTCACGAACCATAACTCAAAATTTGGTAACATTTGTTAAAGAATGTACAGGAGGAAAACATTTTTCCTTTTCCAAGACGTGTGTCCAGTGTCAACGATAACCTCAATTTTATGAGCTAGCTATGGTCTTGCGCTTCCAAGATGAACGTAGAACTTTTGAGTTTTGGCACAAAACACAAGGAAAAAGCTATACTTTACACGTTTATTCCGGACTAACTATACTTCTAGTTTTGTCAAAATTTATAGTAGTTCCTTAAACTTGATTAGCATCGTTGGGTAGTTGAGTATACATGTTAACTGTTTCCTGTCAAAACCCAAAGCAGAACCAAAAGAATGAAATCCACTTTAAATTTGAACAAGTAGATTGAAAGATCTCAAAAGAACCAGGTTAAATTTAAATTTTCGTAATAATCTCAATCGTCAAACGAGCACGAATGGAAAAGATATAGTCTGAATTCTTGAATTTTCTATATAGATTAAGAATATGGAGTTGGGGAAGCTACTGTTAAGGATTATCATTTATTTTGTTCAATGAATCAATCAAATGGAATTTAATCAATGTTAATACTAAAATTATCATGATAAAGTAAATACTTGAAGAGTGGAGAGGAGGGGGAGGGCGCGGGAAGAAGAAAACAGCCTTGGGGGTGGGAAGTGAGGTTTCTTTTTTCTTTTCTCTTTATCTTAGTTATTTTTTTATTTCTTAGTTTTATTTGTCAAAGTTTTTTCTTTCAAATTACACATGCCAATAAATAATTGGCTCACTTGACACACCAGCAGCAAGTATATTACACGAACTTGGCCTTGTCGATATAGGTGTTTGTGTGCATATCTGCCAAGTAAATATGTCTATTTGGTCCTAAGTAAGTTAAAGTATTTAACTTACAGATACTGTCAAGTTTAAGTGGTTATCTAGAAATTTTATCTCTAGTTTTCTTCCATTATTAATATGTACAGAAGCATACCAGCAAAACTAGTTTGTTTAATCGGCTCAAACTATCCTTTATTTTCCCCTTCAGTAATTTGTGTGAAGTGGTACAATTTGTGAGTGAGTATATAAATCTACATTATATTGTTTAACAATACATACCATTTTTCTCTTCGACAGTAGAGGAAGTGAAAATGCTCACTGATACAAGTACTACGCACTGTGTTTACTTGGTGACGGTCCAACTGTTGGTTTGTAGGTTTCAGTAGAATTTCGATTATTGGGGTCGGACCCTTTTTTTTTTTTTTTTGGGTAGAAACTGAATAATAACCATTACTTAGCATAATACATTAGTAGTTATAGAGTCATGATCAGTTTCATGTACTCTATCTAATACAGAATTACCAAAAGTGGCTAATACATTTATAGTGCCACTAGATACAGTCCTAGTAAATATAGTAGCATTCCTATCATCTTGAAGGGGCCTTAATAACTATATCAGGTGGATGTGGCCATTCTAGCAGCTGATTGGAAGTATTAGAAGTCTTGCCAAGCTGAGCCAAAAAGTGTGAAACCATGTTGGTTTCACGGAAGGTGTGTTGAACCACTGGATTCCCCAACTTCTGGAGATCGAACCTGCATTTTGATAACAAGTTTGCATATATTGGATTAGTATTCTCAAGTAGCTTAATGACTTCAATAGAATCTGTAGCAATTTCAATATACTGAAAATTGTGATTTAAGGCCACTTGGAGTCCAATGCAGAGGGCCATTAGCTCCATGTAAGTATGAGTATGACCATTAACTTTCATGGAGAAGCCCAGAATCCAATCTCCTTTAAAATTTTTAAAGACACCCCCAATACCTCCATTCCTGGATTGAGTATTGAAAGCTCCATCAATGTTCAGTTTTAAATTAGGGTATATAGGTGGTTGCCATTTAAAGGTGACAGTGATTTTATTAGTAGGCATGTTATATCTATCAGTCAAGTATTTATATTCCAAGGCCCTAGAAATTACATAGGATAGTTGAAACTCCTGACGATCCTCATGGAAGATATTATGGTTCCTATTAAGCCACAAATGCCACAGAGCAAATGGAATAAACTGAACCCATGATAAGGAATAATGTAGCACTTTATCATTATTAGCATAACTTGACCATAGCTCTGTTAACCAATGTTGAGTTAAACCAAGCTGATGTATAGGAATATTAACTGATGTCCAAAACATAGATGCAATGGGACAGTGTAAAAATATGTGGTCAATTGTCTCTAATTGTTGACAGATATGACAATTAAGGGGAAATAGGAAGTCTAAGTTTATTTAAATAGACTTTTAAAGGCAATCTGTTATGTTGAATCTGCCAGAGCAAGAACTTGATTTTGGGAAGGGTTTTGAGCTTCCATATCCAGTCAAAACTTATATTAGTAGTGAGAGAAGGGGATAGCAACTTGTAAACTGTTTGATTAGAGAACATTCCATTTGAAGTTAAAGACCAGAATGGTTGATCCTCAGCATGTGGATTGGGAATACAGACTGATTGGATTTGATTATGAATAAAGTCAGGTAATTCAAAAGACAGCGAGTGCAGATTCCAAGAGTTATTAGATCTAAGATGCATAACAGACATTTTAGCTTCATTCTTTTGAAGGGGTCCCTGAATGAGAGACCTAATAGGTTGGTTAATATGATCCCACTTATCAAACCAGAAACTGACTCTGTTACCTTTACCTATATTCCACCCCAGTCCCTGTTGACAAATGTCCCAACCTTTTAGGATATTCTTCCAGATGTAAGAAGGAGTAGAGGGCCTTGTAGTAAGTCTATACTTATGAATCAGGGTCTTAGCCCATGGCTGAGATGGAGTAAGGAACAATCTCCATGCTAAGCCAGCTAGAAGGGTAAGATTCTTAGGTAAGGCCTTTCTAAGACCAAGGCCACCATTATGTTTTGGTTGAGCTAGGAT
This sequence comes from Petunia x hybrida, assembly GCA_037355625.1. Classification (NCBI taxonomy): domain Eukaryota; kingdom Viridiplantae; phylum Streptophyta; class Magnoliopsida; order Solanales; family Solanaceae; genus Petunia; species Petunia x hybrida. The sequence continues at coordinate 7,517,561 of JBBBVM010000025.1, read as the reverse complement.
ATCCCAGTTTAGATAATGAATTTTCCTATTGTTACTAGTGGAGCCCCAAATGAAGTCTCTTTGAATTTTATCTATAGTATTGAGGGTCCTCTTAGGAAGCAGATGGTATTGCATAACATGGGATGGAATAGCATTTAGAGTGGCAGTTGCCAAAGTGACTCTCCCAGCAAAGGTTAAGAATTTTGTTTTCCATGAAGCTAATTTCCTAGTCATGTTATCAAGAATAAATTGGAAATCAGCAGCTTTGGGTTTCTGATTGACTATAGGAAAGCCTAAATATTTCCCAAATGATGAGGTGACAGTATATGGAAGTTCCTGACTGATGTCTTCCTTAAGACTTGGAGAACAGTTTGATGAGAAAATAAGTCTGGTTTTAGAAATATTGATTTTCTGACCAGATAATTTAGTGAAATAGTTAAGACACTGTGAAATAGCCTTAGCTGACTTTACATTGGCCTTACTCATTAAGGTAAGATCATCAGCATAAAATAGATGAGTGAGAGGAGGGCCATTTTGAGAGATTTGGAGAGGATCCCATAATGCATACTCCACATATTGGTTAATCAGGTTTGAACGAAGCTCCATACAGAGAATGAATAGGTAAGGTGACATAGGGTCTCCCTGTCTGACACCCCTTGAGGGTGAGAAGAATGGTGTTAAGGTACCATTGACCATTATAGCAATATTACTGGTAGAGATGCAGGACATGATTAATTTGGAGATATTAGGAGGAAACTTGAAGTATACTAAGGCTCTGTAGACAAAAGACCACTCCAGCCTGTCGAAAGCTTTTTCAAGATCAATCTTTAGAAGCATCTTACCTTTGCTACCTTTTATCTTATGAAAATGATGCATGATGTCTTTGATAAGTATTGCACTATCAGCTGTATGTCTTCCTTTAAGGAAGCTTGATTGATATGGGCTGATAATATCATTCAGAAAGGGTTTTACCCTATTAACTATAATTTTAGTAACTATCTTATATATAGTGTTACAAAGACCTATAGGCCTAAAGTTCTTTAGATTATTTGCATTGTGAAATTTTGGAATGAGATAAAGGTGAGTCAGATTGATAGAAGGAGGAATCTTAGAAGTATGGAAGATGTCATGACACAGAGCTTTAACAGAATTGCCTACTTTATCCTAATACTTTTGATAGAAAAATGGATGTAGGCCATCAGGACCAGGGGCCTTGAATGGTTTGAATGAGTAAACTGCCCTAGTAATCTCTGAGTCCAGTAGTGGTCTATCTAAGGAAGAGAGATCAAAGGTATGATAACTAGTAAGAGTAGAATGGATGGTATTAAGTGTACTCAACTCTTGTTGAGTGGTAAAGATATTCCTGAAATAATTGGAAGTGTAGTCAATCAAGGTTGACTGATCATTGATCCAATTGTTATTTTCATCCTTGAAGAAATGGATTTTATTGACTCTTCTCCTATTAATAGTGCTCAGATGAAAGAATCTAGTATTAGAGTCTCCATTATTTAGCCAACTTATCCTAGATCTTAGCTTCCAATGGTCCTCTTCTTGTTGCAAAATATTATTATAATCTATGATGAGATCTTTTTCTAATTGTTGCAGAAAATTACTGGTAGGGTAATGGGGAGAATTTTGAATTCCTCCTAGCCTAGCCATCAAATTCTTTTTCTTCTTGATGATATTACCAAAAGTATCTTGGCTCTATTCCTTAATAATAGCAGTGAAGTGAGGTATAGCTTGTAGTAGAGAATTATTTGACCAACATTGATCCACCTTTCTTGGAAAGTCAGGATGATCACTCCAATATTTTTCTAATCTAAAAGGTTTGGGAGGTCTAATATAGTGGGGGGCCAAGAGTGTAACTAACATAGGGGTATGATCATAATGAGTTTTAGGAAGGTGTGTGATAGAAACATTTGGATAAAATTGGAGCCATGCATCATTGGTAACACACCTATCTAATCTTTCAAGGATTAAAGCTCTAGAAAATTTTCTATGGTTTGACCATGTGTATTTACACCCTTTAAAGCCTAGATCTTGTAAGCCACAGTAATCTAAGCAGTGAGCAAAACAGTTCTTCCTTCTATTCCTAACTAGGTTACCCCCCACTTCTCATCTTGGGTTAGAACAGCATTAAAATCTCCACCTAAGAACCAAAGCCTCTTATAACTATCATATAGTTGTTCTAAGTTTTTCCAAAGTTGTAACCTTGTAGGGAATTTAGGACTGGCATATATTGCAGAAAATAACCATGCAGGGTGATTAGGAAGTACCTTGATCATGGCATAAATTTCTTGATCATTTGCCTGGATATCATACAGATGCAGTCTACTAGTTTTCCATAATACCACCATTCCTCCAGACCTACCCCTAGCAGGTACTTCTATCATTCTATCAAAATCAGAGAAATTTCTAAGGGCAACATGAGTGTACATTTTGGTTTCCACTAGTGCTACCAAGCATGGGTTGTGTGTCCTCACTAGATCATCAAAATTCCTTCTGAAATCCTGACTGTTACCCCCCTGATGTTCCAGATAATGAAGCTAGTTGGACTGTTCATAGTTAGGGGATTAGTATGGTGTTTGTTCAGATGGACTCCCTCCCTCATTGGCCTGAGATGGGTTCTGGCTATGCTGGGGTTCAGAACTACAGCATATTTTCCTGCTGCTTTGTTCACTGTTGGTCTTATGTCCAAGGAGCACTTGTGGAGTAGGGGTGGTAACTGTTGGACATATTTCTTGTCTTCCAGTTCTGGAAACAGCATGCATGTGGCTGTGTGAAGGTTTGAAATTTCTGTGAATGACCCCTGTGCTATGGGTTCCATTTCTACCACCTCTTACTCTCCCATTTCTTCCATTTCTTGTTCTGGTACGGGTAGAGGTGCATCCTCCTGGTTCAACAGCTCCTCTTGCACCTCCTGTTGGGGGTGTAGAGGTTGATTCAGGTTCAAGTCCACTTGTGGGGGAACCTGGGCGTTCACCTATGGTGGTGGTTGGACTTGCCGATTCATTTGGTGTTGCTGTTGGTGAACATGAGGATGGTTTGCATGTACCTGTTGTGGTTGCCATGGGAAGAAGAGAGGTTGAGCATTGGGGTCTAGTGGTGGACAGAAAGGTAGATTGTGAGAAGGGGGAGCATTTTGAGGTGGGATGAAAGGGTTTGGGAAGTTCCATTGATTCTGCATGTGAGGAAATAGAGCAGCTGCTAAGGCAGGAGCCAGTGGATCTAGAATGTTCATCATCCACAGGTGGTTGAGGTAATTTTCCATGGCTAGTCTCATGCCTTCTGTGAATATTTGGGCAAGGAATTGTGGGTTTTGAAGAAGAAGGATAATTTCCTGTCCATTCAGGTCCATGCTGAAGGAGACTGCCCTCCCTATGAGTGAATGCTTCAACCAAGAGGTTGGTTGGTGGTTCTGAGGAGGTGGAGGGGGTGCAAATATTATGGGAGGTGGTGGATTGAATACAGGAGGAGGTGGTGGGGGGTATGTTGTGAGCCATTGGAACTCTTCTTAGGACTGGAATGAGTACAATTCTTCTCCTGTATGCACGAGTTGGAAATGGGAGCATTGTGCCCTAGAGATAAAGGATTTGTAGCAGCAGAGATGTCTAGGTGAGAGTGCAAATCTTTTGAGTGTTAAGTGATTTGCATGAAAGGAATAGAATTGGACAAGGGGTTTTTTATCATGATGGGAAGTATAGTTTTCTTCAATTTGCATGTCCACTTGGCCAATAGCAGTAGCCAAATGTTCTACTTTAGAAGAGAGATAAGTTGATTTGTCATTGAATGATGGCAGAGAGGTTGCATGTTGAGCTGATGTGTCAGCCGCATGTACCTCATAATTTTTGTCTTTAATAGAGTTTAATTTATATTTATTATAAAGGTTTACAGGCAATGATTGAGAATGTTGGTTGTTTTTGTCTTTATTATGTTGGGACTCCTTATTACCACTTGGCACATTTTTAGTGTCGTGTAGACCTTTCTGTAAACTAGCCCCTTTGTTGGGTTTTGAACAGTGAATTTCATTGGAGGAGCTACAAAAGTGCTCTTTTGGGAGCTTTATGGGTAAAGTAGTATCATTGTCAGATATATTTGACAATGAGCTAAATTTGTTACTATTATAAACGTAGTCAATATCAATATTTTTTCCTTTATCAATTGAAGTAGCAGCAGTCGAACCAGAGATAATATCAGGCTCACTTCTATTAGAATGACTAATTTTAGGTAAATTAATATTCTTAATCCTAAATTCCATACGATTAGCAGAGATCTTACCATTAACAGGAAAAAGGTGAGTGTTCGGAATACCTGGGTTTGCAGATGAGCTTTGTAAATTAAAAGTTTTACCCGGACTGCGTCTCTTCTTAGGAAAATCAACAGTTTGCCAAGACGATTCTTGATGAGCAGCTACTGGTGTTGGTGGTGATTGATGGTCTGAAAATTTGGTGACCACTACCTTTGGTATAGTTGCTTGAGCACAGTTGCCTGGTTGGTGTCCCAGAACACCGCAGATTGTACATAGAAGTCCCCTACCCTCATATTGGATCTGCTGCATATGTTGTCCAACTCGGATCATCGATTTGACAGGTTTATTCAACGGGACCTCGATACAGAGACGGGCATATCTTCCTCTTAACGTTGCACTCGTACAGTAATCTATCTTTAATAATCTGCCTATAGCATTACCCACTCTTGAGAGAATTTGGGGGTCATAAAATTCAGTGGGAAGATGTGGAAGCCGAACCCAAACTGCTGAAGATAAAGTTTTTTCCTCCGATGCTATAAAATTTGGTTCCCATTTCCTCATCGTTAAGTAAAACCCATTTACAAACCAGGGGCCGTTTGTTAAAATTTTTTTCATAGTTTCTTGATTGGAAAACTTTGCAATGAAGTAATCACAACCCAGATCTATAAGTGGGAAATCCTCCTGTGTTTTCCATAGAGCAATCAGTTTAGACTTTAAGTAGTTGTGTTCCAAACGCTTACCAAATAGTTTGATGATAATAGAAAATTTCCAAAGGGCATAAATCCGTTGTTTATCATCCTTTGAAAGATCAATTCCTTGGATTTCATCAACCATATCCGATTCCTTGTTGTTTCGTGTTGATTCCAAATCCTGCATATCTAAATCAGTGATATTTTGATCACAAATTTTTAGAAGGTAATAAGTTTTTGTTTGAAGGAATTTTCTTCCAACTGATTTGGAGTTGATGAAGTAGGTAAATGAGCAATAGGAGGTGATGAGTCAGGCTTATCAGGTGGTTCTGGGGGAATACCAAAAGGTATTGATTGATTATCCATTGGGGCAAGTAAAGCTTTTTGGAAGATTAAAACTTTTTAGAGAAGATAAAAAAGTTGTCGGTGGAGTCAAAGTAGAGAGAAGGTAGACCGTCTCTCTCTAGAAATAGCATTAGACCTGACTCCTATTCTTTTCATATATCGATAATGGGTCGGACCCTATTTATATGTGTGAAAATAGGTATGTATAGATGGAAAAAGAAATACAAATAAAATTATCTACATAAATAATATATATATATATATATATATATATATATATATATATATATATATATATATATATATATATATATATATATAGCTCAAGTATAGCGTGTGCCCTATGTTGTGAAATCATTTTATGTATATTATATATATATATATATATATATATATATATATATATATATATATATATATATAGCTCAAGTATAGCGTGTGCCCTATGCTGTGAAATCATTTTATGTATATTCACCGTTTATTGAAAACATAGTAGAATTTTGGGGGAGAGAGGTGGTCCATATGTACCATCCTTTCCAATAGGTAAATTTTATTTTCAAAAATTTGAGTAATTTATTTCGAGTTCACATCGTAATTTATGCACTTTTGATCCTCAATTCCTCAAATATACTTGAAAATAATTTCATCTTATATAATTATATATTTTGTTCGACTGCTCAAGTTAAACCAAAGCACTACTTCATAACAAATGATAAATCGTAGAGCAACTTAATTACATCAAATACAACGAATAATATTTACACATGAGAGGAGCTCCTATGGTATAAAAGTACTAATATCAAAGGCGTAACATAAAATAAAATAGATTAGAATTTACTTTTAGTAGTAGTTGGTTGACACTACAGTCAATACTCCAAAAACTCGTTACATTTATTTAGTCTTCCATGACTTAGACAAATAAACTAATACATATAATATTTACATGCAACATCAGCAACAACAACAACAACGATATATACAGTATAGTTCACAAGTAGAGTCTGAGAAGAGTGAGATATACGCATTCTTTATCCCATCAAGATGAAGAGGTTGTTTCCGAAATATTTTAAACATGCATGAATAAATTTTCCAAGTTATATAAAAAAGCAAGTTAACAACAACAAAGCAGAAATAGGTTGAATAATAAACAGTCATATAAATGATAAGATGAAAATTTCAAATAAAAAATGATAAAGAAAGTTTCAAAGTAATCAGATATACTCCAAGTAAAACAAATGAATCAATAAAATGTTAACTCACTGGTTGATACGCGTACATACACAATACTGCCCGTAATTGGACCTTTAAAATGGTCATTTCTTTGCAAAACAAATACAATTATAGAATTATTTGCTCTAGAAAATTCCACCACCAACAATACTGCTTCGTAAGTGCTCTTGGCAATTGAGAAAATGAAAGATCTAATAGGCTTTAATATAGACGCTTAAAAATTAGTGATGGGTGAGTGCAAAAGGATTGAAATGACTGCAAATTAAAAGTGTGAGCAAGAATGACTTTACATATACAATTTGTAATTATGAAGATGTATTTGGTTTATGTTTCTCTTGAATATGACTTCTCAAATTCTCCACCTAATATGAAAAGTCAAATATAATATGTGAAACTATAAAGTTTGCAACTTGTAATGGTTCAAATATATAAAGTTTTTTCTGTAAAAATTAATTTACACATTTAAATTTCATGAGCCCATAAATATTAATTTACAAAGTCAGTTAAATAATCCATTTCCAATTTCTAAAGCGTAAATTGGTCTTTCACTTTTTCACTTTGGATTTTCTACTTTTATATTAATATAGATAGATAGATATAGATATATTCCAGAGCTCACAGCATCTCTTGGACCAGCCACTGCATTCCTTCTGCAACAAGTACAACTGCTTCATCATCCAAATTTTTTGCAATTCGTTATTTGATTACTAACTAGAAAAAATGTGATATTTAAACTGTGATCCATCTTCCAAGTAATCATATTTGTGTTGAGAACCAACTATATAATGGAAGGTTGTTCAACTATTAAGGAGGGAGAACCAAGGGTATATAAGTCTCACATCAATCTCATTTGGCCGATGTGGGACTCAAATCCCATACCTTGTGTTAGATGTCTGCACTTTCGATAATAAACAGAAACCAGAAAGAGATGAAACAAAATAATATTTTGAACCAGCAGTCTATACTGCCTCTCCTTAAGAAATCTAGTCCCCTCACAGTTACCCAAGGTTAATTGATTAATTTCTCCCAGGATAGAACGGAACAACGTTACTGTGATAGCGGTAATACAAATCACAGTAACCATCAAACTCAAAATACGGCTGCAAATCACACTGACTCAGACTTACTTTTTGTTTTGAAATAAATACAGAGAGTAAAGAGAGAGAGAGAGAGTCAGAAGTATTTCAGGTGAAGAAATGAGGCATAATACCTCTGTATTTTTAGCCACAGAGTTCAGGGATTGAACAGGTTCTATGGTGCCTTTTCTGGAGAAGACGCATGTTGGTTTAAAATAAATCCATTAACGATTTTAATTAAATAATATATTTAATATTTATTTAATAAAAACAATATGTTGTTGATATAAAAAATTTATCAATCAGTTATTTGACCGAATCCGAATACGAATCCGAATCCGAAGCCGAGGTCGATGCCGAGCCGAGCGACGACGACGAAGACGACGCGAGGCCTCTTCCTCTTAACTCCTTTTAAGATCTAAAGGAAATGAATATTTATACCCTATAAACTAGTTATCTTTAACCGATGAGGAACAAAGTGCAAGAGCTAAAGTTGCCTTTTCATCTTCCATCCATTTCCCATTCACACCCACTTCATCATAAAAACCAACAATCCCCCACATGAATGGGGAATGGCTATATGAAGAAAACATGCAGAAAACTATGTGATTCACGAGTAAGAACTAATTGCATCTGGATAAGTGGGTTTCTCTTTGAACTTTCCATAGTAAACATATATCGGATATACTCGGTCAATCGGTAGATTTGATATCTTTGAACCATCGAGCTTTGGTGTATAGCTAGACAGTATATGTCACACAATTAATCCTTGACCTTTTTTGTTCTCATTGTTGTGTTCGTTTCAACCATGAACACCGCCTGGTTCTTGAGTCCATAGAGAATTGGCCTTACAAAATTCTCCTTGAAGTGGCTTCCACTTCACACTCACATAGGTGATTCCTAAACGTGTAATCCCGTAGATCTACACTATTTGATAATTCTCATATCAAACTTAGATAATCATTAAAAAACGTCTTTAACGTTTTAATCCTTGGTACTGAACATTATCTTATTAAGAGGATGAGTTGAGTTGTTTGATAATGTTGGAGCGGTCGTACATAACTTTATTTGAGCTCCTTGAACCTAGATCTTGGGATCTCCAGTCTTCTAGGTAGAGTTACCTCCATGACGACTTGTCCTCAGTCATAGTCTCATTCCTCTTGATGATCTCTCAACATCATCTTTAGTTAACCCTTTTGTAAGCGGATCCGATACATTATCCTTTGACTTTACATAGTCAATTGTGATAATTCCTCTAGAGAGAAGGTGTCTAATGGTTTTATGTCTTCATTGTATATGACGATTTTTCCCATTATACATAAGGCTCCCAGCCCTTGATATTGCCAATTGACTATTGCAATGTATACATATAGGTGTCAACGGCTACATATAGGTGTCAACGGCCTAGGCCAAAATGGAATATCTTCCAAGAAGTTTCGAAGTCATTCAGCTTCTTCACCGGTCTTGTCTAAAGCTATGAATTTAGTCTCCATTGTAGAACGAGCAAGCAACATTTGTTTGGATGATTTCCAAGCTACCGCTCCTCCACTTATCGTGAAAATATATCCACTTGTGGATTTTGATTCTTTTGAGCCAGCGATCCAATTTGCATCACAATATCCCTCTGTAACAGCGGGGTATTTATCATAATGCAAAGCATAGTCTTGGGTGTACTCCAAATAACCCAAAATTCCTTTCATTGCCATCCAGTGATTTTGTCCAGGATTACTTGTGTATCGACTCAGTTTACTTATGGCAAAAGCTGTATCTGATCTTGTACAATTCATGATGTACATTAGACTTACCAACACTCTAGCAGTCTCATTGAGACTTACTTTGTCCTTTATTCTTTGTAAAGGCAAGATTTACATCAATTAAAGTAATTGAAGTTTTGAAGTCTAAATACTTGAATTTTTCCAGGATATTTTTGATGTAATAAGTTTGAGATAATGCCAAACCTTGAGAAGTTTTATGAATTTTAATTCCCAAGATTAAATCCGCAACTCCCAAGTCTTTCATATCAAACTTACTAGTTAGCATACGCTTAGTAGCATTTATGTCAGCAATATCTTTACTCATTATTAACATGTCATCCACATATAGATAAACAATGACTATGTGATTTGGAGTGTTCTTAATGTAGAAATATTTATCACACTCATTAATCTGAAATCCATTTGACAACATATTACTATTAAATTTCGCACGCCATTATTCAGGTGCTTGTTTTTGCCATAAACTGACTTAACAAGTCGACATACCTTATTTTCTTTCTCAAGAACCACAAATCCTTCAGGTTGTTCCATGTATATTTCTTCTTCCAAATCTCCGTTTAATAAGCCTGTCTTATCATCCATTTGATGGATTTGAAGACCATACATGGTGGTCAAAGCTATTAGCATCCGTATAGATGTAATTCTGCTTACCGGAGAGTATGTGTCCAAATAATCAAGGCCTTCTTTTTGTCTATAACCTTTAACGACCAGTCTTGCCTTGTATTTTTCAATAGTACCATCAGCTTTCATTTTCCTTTTGAAAATCCATTTATAACCTAAAGATTTATTTCCAGGAGGAAGATCAACCAATTCCCAAGTATGATTGCTTAAAATGAATTCTATTTCACTATTGACCGCCTCTTTCCAATATGGAAACTTTGAAGAAGACATTGCTTCTTTATAAGTTTGAGGCTCATTTTCCAATAGAAAAATCATAAAATCTGGTCCAAAGGAAGCAGACGTCCTTTGACGTTTACTATGTCTTGGATTATCATTATTTGTCATACTTCCTTTTGTACCTTTTCTTGGTTGTTTCGTGCTTACACTTGATGATTCACATTCATTTTTATACGGATATATGTTTTCAAAGAATTCAGCATTATCTGATTCAATAACCGTATTAACATGAATGTCGGGATTTTCTGATTTATGAACCAGAAAACGATATGCCTTACTATTATTGGCATATCCTATGAAAACACAATCAACGGTTTTTGATCCTATCTTTTTCCTTTTAGGTTTAGGAACTTGTACCTTTGCCAAACACCCCCACAATTTGAGGTAATTCAAGTTTGGCTTTCTTCCCTTCCATTTTTTCATATGAAATAGATTGTGTTTTGTTGTGGGGTACACGATTAAGTATTCGACTAGCTGTAAGAATAGCTTCCCCCCCACAAGTTCTGGGGTAAACCCGAACTTATTAATAAAGCATTCATCATCTCCTTTAATGTTCTATTTTTCATTTCCACAATCCACCATGAGATGGTATTGAATTCATATCACAAATATCCGTATGAATTAAGTATAAAGGTTCAGAATTCCTTTCAATTGATTTGTAAGGATGTTTCGCAAATTTAGACTCAACACATATTTGACATTTTAATTTATCACATTCAAATTTAGGCAATACTGCCATATTTATCATTTTTCGCAAGGTTTTATAGTTAACATGTCCCAAAACGTGCATGCAATAATTCATTTGACTCAAGTAAGTAAGAAGAAGCTTGAACTTTATTATTGATAGAAACAGTCATAACATTCAGCTTGAAAAGGCTCTCACTTAGGTAACCTTTTCCTACAAAGGTATCATTCTTACTTAATACAACCTTATCGGAAATAAATACACACTTAAACCCGTTCTTGACGAGAAGTAAGGCTGACACTAAGCTCTTACGTATTTCTGGAACATGAAGAACATTATTGAGAGTCACAACCTTGCGTGAGGTCATATTTAGGCCTATCTTGCCATAACCTTCAATCTTTGTTGTTGCAAAATTTCCCATGAAGAGTGTCTCATCAAGTTTAGTAGGAGCATAGCCAGTAAATACATCTTTATGTGCACAAACATGGCAGGTGGCTCCAGAATCAATCCAGCATTCTTTGGGATGTCCTACCAAGTTATATTCAGAAATCATTGCACAATGATCCATCTCTTGCACTCCTTGGAAAATAGTATCTTCTACCATGTTTGCTTGACCTTTATTATTTTAGGCGTTCTTTGGGGCACGACAGTCTACAACCTTATGTCCATATTTGCCACAGTTGCAATAATTTTCTTTGAATTTCTTCTTTTCGGCTGATTGTTTGGTCCAGAAGTTTTCTTTCTTTTGTTGTTCTTTGGTGCATCATTTGTTTCAACAATATTTGCTCCCGTTACTGTTGAACTTCCACGAGCAACCTTCTTCTCCACAATCTTCTTGTCTTCCTCGATCCTCAAACGAACAATGAGATCTTCGAGTGACATCTCCTTGCGCTTGTGTTTCAAGTAATTTTTAAAGTCTTTCCACAAATGTGGCAACTTTTCAACTACCGTAGCAACTTGAAACACCTCATTGATGACCAAACCTTCAATGAGAAATTTATTATTAATAAAATAATTAATACTTCTAATATAAGTAATACTTTGGATCATACATTTAGCAATGAGATCATGAATGATCACTTGCAACTCTTGGACTTGACTTATGACAGTTTTACTGTCCACCATCTTAAAGTCCAGAAATTTGGCGGCCACAAATTTCTTCATCCCAGCATCCTCAGTTTTGTACTTCTTTTCAAGAGCAAGCCAAAGCTCCTTTGAAGTTGCAGCAGTACTATAGACGTTGTACAAGTCGTCCTCCAGTCCATTTAGAATGTAATTTTTACATAGAAAATCAGAATGCTTCCAAGCCTCAACAACATGATTTTCATTTTCAATAGTGTCGTCTTCTTGAACCGGAACGTCCTCCTTAATGAACCTTTGCAAACTCAGTGTGGTCAGATAAAAGAATATCTTTTGCTGCCACCTTTTAAAATCAATCTTAAAGTTGCCTTTTCATCTTTCCTCCATTTCCCATTCACACCCACTTCATTATAAAACCCAACACCTTGAAATGGCACAAAACAAACCACTACGCTCTGTATCCGTCGTTCCCGACGATTGTGCGCTACATAAATTTCTAGCCCCGTGGGCTAACGACAACTTTCTAGCCCCGGCCGAACACTGAAATACCGTGGTCACCGTCAACGGGCACGGAGGGTGATGGATGGATCTGATACCATTGATACAACCTTGGGAGAAGCACACACCAAAAGCTAGCTATTAAGGTGGGAGAGCCCAAGGCTATATAAGCCCCACATCAGCCCCTCATTTGAACGATGTGGGACTTAAGTCCCATACCTTGCAATGGCACATAACAAAGGCTCAGAACCACGACTAGAGTTCAAACCGTGTTTAGTTTCACTACAAGAAAAAGGTAAATTTGCGGGGGTTAAATTGTGAGGGGTTTTAAGAACCTTCGCAAATTACATCACTTTGTGGAGGTTTTATCAACCGTCACAAATTCATGTAATTTTATGGAGGTTACCAAATGCAAATTATGGAGGTTTTGAAGCCCTGCAGAAATTATTTTAGTTTGTGGAGGCTTTTGTCAACTTCCACAAATTCATATAATTTTATGGAGGTTTCCAAACGTCACAATGAATTATTAACCTTTTTGTTACTGACGTGTTCTTTTTTATGTTTCTTGATGAAACGACCTTAAGTAGTCGTTTCGGGAATTAGGACCCCGATTGACGTGCTGTCAATTTTAAAAGCTTCGTAAGGACCATCCCGACTTGTCTGTAAAATTTGAGCTAAATTAGACCTCATTTGGTAGGCATCGGAAGAAGGTTTCAGTTTTCGTTAACGATAAATCGTAAAAAAAAGGTTTTCTAGAACAATTTTAGCGAATGAGCTCTGATTCGAAATCTGAAAGCGTCACTAGGTTCGTATGGTCATTTATCATATATGTAAATTTTTGAAGTGAGTTTCGAGGTTGTACGGTTGATTTCGGCAAAAGTTCCGAAAGAATTAATAATTTGGTCCTTTTTTCTTTTAATTTGTATCTGGAGTTTCAGGAGTCCGATTTGAGATTTTCCTTGGCGAGTATGTTACATATATTTTGTATAACTTACTTGAAAAATTTGGGATCATTTCGACTTCTCTAGGGTTCCATTTTAATTTTAATCGCCGTACCAAATTTATAAAAAAAATAATTTATAATGTCGGTTAGCTAAGGGATTAAATCCCTTAGCAGTAGCAGCAAGTCAATATGGAAACAAAAACATTCGAACAAAACAGAGAACAGAAAAGTTAGAAAAGAAAGAGGAAAAAAGGGAAAAAGATGTGGACAAATAGTTGAATTTCTACCCCAAATCTCCAGGTAATGATGTTAACTCATTATCTTAGCTTATTATGTGTGTTTGAATATATTTTTACGGTAAAAATAGGGATATTAGACATCGCCCTAATGACTTAAATAGATAGTTTAAAGGGTCAATTGGACCCCGAAGATGGAAATGATTATATATTCGTACTCAGTGAGTTATGGGCAACATATAAATGTAATTTATTTAGGGTTTGGTTATGGGACTTTGAACCCTGTACATAGGCCTGGCCTGCGTATTGCGTATGCGAATAGGGTACCAGGTTCCTAACTGGATTGCCCTAAGAAATAAGGAATGAAGCCTTTAGCTTTATTTGATATAATTTTTCTGCTTGTTGAATAGAGCGAGATCGTTTGACAGTTAATCTAAAGGAAAAAGCAGTTGTTGAGTAGCAGGGCTAGCTTTGGAATACGGTAAGTGTTTATATCCATCTCTTTTGAGGCACTTGGCCTTGTGGATTTTCTACCACGTGTTCCTTACGTGTGTAGCTGCCGATAGGCGTACTCATTACGCCTTAGCTTTGGATTTACTTTCTATATTATATGTTATGTCATGTTATTAGTATTGCATTCAGAATCTGAGTATTGTACTTTGGCTTTGAGTTGGCATCTACTTCCCGGCTGTTGATGAGAGTCCCGCGCTAGTGAATGGTTATTGTTGCATCACATTGCATTCATATGCATTACATTGCATATCATACTGAGTGCAGGAGTATTCCGCCTCAGCTTTACATTTTATCGGGTGCAGGAGTATTCCGCCCCAAGAGAGCGCAGGAGTATTCCGCCTCTGGTTTATATTATATCGGTTGCAGGAGTATTCCGCCTCAGGCGCAGAAGTATTCCGCTCCAGTTGGTTAGCAGATTGGATTCCCTTCGAATGCAGGAGTATTCTGCTTCAGGATGGGATTACGGGCACATGTGACCCTTTGCATTTCATTTTATTTTATCTCATTCCATTTCATTTCATACTATTTTCTGTGCATGGCTACTGTTCTGCTTTTATGTGCATTGCTTATTTATTGATTGTTGTCTGGTTCCATTTCCCTGACTAGCGTATCTATTTTTCGAGGTTGCTAGTTTGTTCGCACTTATTGAGTCCTTATGATTCACCCCCTATTTGTTCTTGTGTTTTCTTTTCGTTCGGCAGATTCTGCTCCAGGATCCAGCCAGTCGCGTCGTGATTGAGGAATAGTACGTTTTCAGCTGTCTACGGTGAGCCGTCCTGTTCATTGCGGCCACCAACTTCAGATATTACAGTTTTCCTTACTTTTGCTCCCTTCGGGAGGTGTGTATATCTTTTGGCCTTCTTAGATGTCTGATTTGGAAACCTTTAAAACTGTGTTTTCTGGGTAGTTAGTTGCATTATTCAGACAGCTTGTATGTTTGTCTATCCTAGAGAGTTATCTTATGTTGTTAAAGTTTAGTTCATTTTCATTTTCATTTCAAGGTAATTCTTCACAATTTATATCGATTTAGTTAATAGGGTTCGCCCGACAGGTTTTGGGGAGGTGGTCGGGTGCCCGCACGGCCTAACCGAGAATTCGAGTCATGTCAGTTGGTATCAGAGCCCAGTTTAGAGTCTTTTCAGATCATGACAGTGTCTAATAGAGTCTCGCTGATCAGACGGAGACGTCCGTACCTATCTACGAGAGGCTATGATGGCATTAGGCAGTTTCCTTTCTTTCATTCCTCGTTGTGCGTGAGTATTCTTATCTGAAGTTAAATAATTTTTTTATTTTCCATAGTAAATGGTGAGAATGCGCGCAAATATCCAACGAGAGGCTGAGGAGCCAGTGGTCGCTCCTGTACCTGCTGCTCCGCGCGTTGGCGGTGTTGGCCGCGGTAGAGGTCGTGGTTGAGGCAGAGGTAGAGTTGCCCAGGCTGCGAGGATGGTGGATCATGTTGATCCTGCTGCAGAGGTTCCGGTAGTGCCTCCTCTTGCTGAGCAAGGGGAGCATGGCTTATTCGCTCCCCCTGTACTTCATGATGCTTTTATGAGATTCTTAGCGCCGCAAATGCCCCAGGGACCTCCTATTCCTCAGGCTGCCGTAGATGCTCCTATTCCTCAGGCTGGTGTAGATGCTCCTATCCCTCAGGAAGCTCCTCAGGCTTCGGTAGATATTGGTTCTCAGGTTCAGGAAGTTCCCATTCAAGCTCCACATGTAGCCCCTGCAGTTCATGTTCTAGGTGGTCATGTTCCAGAGGTAGCGGGTGTTATACCTCTGGTTGTTCAGGCTGGTCAGCCAATCCAGGTAGCAGGTCAAGTTGATGATCCGGCAAGGCTGCATTATTTTACCCGACTTAGTCCTCCGAAGTTCTCTGGTCAGAAATCAGATAAGCTTAAGCCTCGTGAGTTTCTTCATCAATGTCAGCATATCTTAGAGGCCCTTGGATATCTTGAGCAGTATGGAGTTGATTATACTGCCTTCCAGTTTGAAGGTCCGGCTTTAGCTTGGTGGACCGCACTCCAATCACCTAGGTAGAGCTTACCTAAGCTGGCCTGGAGTGATTTCTCCTATCGATTCATGGAGAAGTTTTTCCCTCGCAGTCAGCAGGATGAGAAGAGGAGACAGTTTGGGATTGGACAGGGTAACCTGTCAGTCACGGAGTACGAGCTTTTATTTTCAGAGATGTCCAACTATGCTTCAGATCTCTTGCAGGATCCCTCTGAGAGGGTCAGACATTTTATTGATGGGCTTTCTCCTTATTTGCTGTCCCAGATGGCTCGTGAGATTGAGGCTGGTACTCTATTTGATGTCGCTGTCGATATTGCCAGAAGGTATGAGGCCTATCATAGATGGGAGATAGAGGAGTTAGAACGGGAGAGTAAAAGATCTCGTGGTCTAGGGCATTCTAGTACCTCGTGTGGAGGTAGGAGTTATCAGCAGCAGAGTAGGCCTCCTGTGAGACCAGCTCAGTTTCCAGCGCGTTGTTCTCAGAACGCGCCTACTTCTTCTCAGGGTCAGTTTTGGTTTCGCCCGCGAGATCAGCCTCAATTTGATCAGCATAGATTTTCTCCAGGGTGCTTTACCTATCAGGATCCAGGGCATCATAAGAAGGATTGCCTTTATCTCCATCAGCAGGGTAGTAGCCGCCCTTTCCCTTGCTTTCCAGGGCTTATTCAGCAGCAGCCTCAGGGTGCCCCTCCAGGGTCTCAGCCAGCTAGAGGTGAACCACCACCCGGTAGAGGTCATAGACGTGGTCCCTCTAGAGGTGGTCGTCAGGGTAGCGGCTTAGCTCAACCGCAGAGATAGCTATATGCACTGCCGGCCAGGCAGGATGCCGAGGCATCCCCAGCTGTTGTTACAGGTATTTTATCTTTTTGTGGTCGAGATGCATACTCTTTGGTGTTTCA
This sequence comes from Petunia x hybrida, assembly GCA_037355625.1. NCBI lineage: Eukaryota > Viridiplantae > Streptophyta > Magnoliopsida > Solanales > Solanaceae > Petunia > Petunia x hybrida. The sequence goes on along the minus strand of JBBBVM010000025.1, from coordinate 7,500,457 downwards.
TGTTGATTATATGCATCTTCGTGATCCATTCTGTGTTTCTACTCCTATTGGAGACATTATCATTGTAAATCGAGTTTATCCAGCTTGTATCATATCTTTTCGGGGTCGTGAGACACTAGTAGATCTTCTAATCCTAGATATGGTTGATTTTGATGTTATTATTGGCATGGATTGGTTGGCGTCGTGTCATGCCACGTTAGATTGTCATGCCAAGTCTCTTCAGTTGTCTCTTCCTTGTTCAGCACCGGTGGTGTGGCAGGGCTCTTATTTGCCACCCAGGAGGCATGTTATTTCTTTCCTGAAGGCAAAGCGGATGATGGATAAAGGGTGTTCAGCGTATCTTGCCATGGTTCGAGTTACCACTGTGGAGATTCCATCTCTTGATTTCTTTCCTGTCGTTAGGGAGTTCACCGACGTGTTTCCAGATGATTTGCCAGGACTTCCTCCTGATCGAGAGATCGAGTTTGGCATTGATATAGTGTCGGGGACTCAGTCTATTTCTATCCCTCCTTATCGCATGGACCCATGAGATTTGAAGGAGCTGAAGGAGCAGTTGCAAGATTTGCTTGATAAGGGGTTCATTAGGCCGAGTATTTCTCCGTGGGGTGCTCCTGTTCTATTCGTGAAAAAGAAAGATAGGACTATGCGGATGTGTATTGATTATCGTCAGCTAAATAAGGTCACCATCAAGAATAAGTATCCATTGCCTCGTATTGATGATTTGTTTGATCAGTTGCAGGGTGTCAAATTCTTTTCTAAGATCGATCTGCGATCTGGTTATCATCAGCTAAAGATTCATGAGTCAGATATCTCAAAGACTGCTTTTAGGACTCGTTACGGCCATTATGAGTTTCTAGTTATGTCTTTTGGGCTGACTAATGCCCCTGCAGCCTTTATGGATCTCATGAACCGGGTGTTTAAGCCATTCCTTGATTCCTTTGTCATTGTCTTCATTGATGATATTCTTATTTATTCTCGTAGCCGCGAGGAGCATGATTATCATCTGAGGGTGGTTCTTCAAACCCTCCGTGATCGTAAGTTGTATGCCAAGTTCTCGACATATGAGTTTTGGCTTAATTCTGTGGCATTTTTGGGTCACGTGGTATCTAGTGAAGGTATCAAGGTTGATCCGAAGAAGATTGAAGCAGTGCAGAAATGGCCTCATCCTATCACTCCGACGGAGATTCGCAGCTTCCTTGGATTGGCAGGTTATTATTGGAGGTTTGTGGAAATGTTCTCTACTATTGCAGCTCCCCTGACTCGCCTGACGTAGAAGGCGGTTCAGTTTCGATGGTCCGATGAGTGTTAGGCAAGCTTCCAGAAGCTTAAGGCCTTATTGACTTCAGCTCTAGTGTTATCCCTTCCTTCGGGCACCGGTGGATTTGTAATCTATTGTGATGCATCTCGTGTGGGCTTGGGTTGTGTTCTTATGCAGCACGGGAAGGTAATTGCTTATGCTTCCAGACAGTTGAAGCCGAATGAGAAGAATTATCCGACTCACGATTTAGAATTGGTAGCTGTGGTCTTTGCTTTGAAGATATGGAGGCATTATCTTTATGGCGAGCCTTGTGAGGTGTATACAGATCATAAGAGTCTGTAGTATCTTCTCTCTCAGAAAGATCTTAACGGCCGACAGCGGAGGTGGCTTGAATTGATTAAACATTATGATTTCACTATCCGCTATCATCTTGGGAAGGTGAACGTGGTAGCAGATGCTTTGAGCAGGAGGTCCATGGGCAACATGAATTTTCATTATGCTGATATGAGACCATTGACTTGAGAATTGCAGTCCCTTAGCGACTCTGGCGTGAGATTTCTTCTCCCAGACTCCAGTGGAGTCTTAGCATGTATTGCAGCTCAGTCTTCCTTGGTCAGTCAGATTAAGGGAAGACAGTTCGAGGATCCTCATCTGCAGGAGTTTCGTGGTCGTGTCCTAAGTGGAGGAGTTCCCTCCTTCGAGCTTGATTCAGATGGAATTCTTCGGTTTAATGGTCGACTCTGTGTTCCTGATGTTGGGGATTTGAGGCAGTCAGTGCTCGGTGAAGCTCATAGCTCGCGTTATTCCATTCATCCTGGTATTAAAAAAATGTATCAGGACCTCCGAGAGCTATATTGGTGGAAGGGAATGAAGAGAGATGTATTTGATTATGTATCTCGTTGCTTGAACTGTCAGCAGGTTAAGTTCGAGCACCGGAGACCAGCAGGGTTAGGGCATTGCCCATTCCCGAGTGGAAGTGAGAGCACATCACAATGGATTTTATAGTTGGTCTGCCAAAGACCTTGCGGCGCTACGATTCAGTCTGGGTCATTGTCGACAGACTGACTAAATCAGCTCACTTTATCCCTGTAAAGACTACTGATTCAGCTTAGAGATTGGCTCGGATTTTCATTGAGCAGGTGGTTAGGCTGCATGGTACTCCTATATCCATTATCTCATATCGTGGTTCCCAATTTACTTCTCAGTTCTGGCAGTCTTTTCAGCGAGAGTTGGGGACCTAGGTGCAGCTTAGCACAACATTCCATCCTCAGACTGATGGTCAGTCCGAGCGGGTTATTCAAATTCTGGAGGACATGTTGAGAGCTTGTGCACTGGACTTCGGGGGTTACTGAGATGATCATTTGGCGTTAGCAGAGTTCTCTTATAATAATAGCTACCAGTCTTCTATTCAGATGGCTCCATTTGAGGCCTTATATGGTCGTCGAGGTCGTTCTTCTATTGGCTGGTTTGAGTCTCAAGATGTCTAGGTGATGAGTTCAGATATGGTTCGTCAGACTCTTGATGTTGTTCGTGTTATTCAGGATCGTTTACGGACCGCCCAGAGTAGGCAGATTTCATATTCGAACCGGAGGAACCGAGAGTTAGAGTTCAAGGTCAGGGACATGGTATTTCTAAAAGTGTCACTGATGCGAGGTGTAAAGAGATTTGGTAGGAAAGTTAAGCTTAGTCCCAGGTTCATTGGCCCTTTCCGTATCGAGAATCGTATTGCTAAGGTAGCTTATAGGCTAGACTTCCCAGCTTCTATGCCAGTTCACCCAGTTTTTCATGTATCGATGCTCCGAAAGTATATCCGAGATCCTTCCGAAGTGATCGAATTAGACCCTGCTCAGCTAGATGTGAATCTGGCCTACGAGGAGTTCTCAGTTGCTAGAGTTGCGCGTGATGTCCGGAAACTTCGTTCGAAGCAGATTCCGATGGTTCGAGTGCGATGGAATAATCATCCTCGTGAGGACGACACTTGGGAGCTTGAGTCCAGTATGCGTGAGAGGTATCCTTACCTCTTCGACGATTCAGGTTCGATCTTGGTCTTTAAAGCCTAAAAGCTCTTATCATTGTATATAATTTTGGTTTCGTAGTAAATGTCATCAAAAATTGGTGTAAGCATTCTCATTAGAGGTGTGAAATCTATTTTAGACTCTTGCTCGTTCGAGGACGAATAGAGTCTAAGTGGAGGAGAATGAAACGACCTTAAATAGTTGTTTCGAGAATTAGGACCCCGATTGATGTGCCGTCAATTTTAAAAGCTTCATAAGGACCATCCCGACTTGTATGTAAAATTTGAGCTAAATTAGACCTCGTTTGGTAGGTATTGGAAGAAGGTTTCACTTTTCGTTAACGATAAATCGTAAAAAAGAGATTTTCGAGCACAATTTTGGCGAATGAGCTCCGATTCGAAATCTAAAAACGTCGCTAGGTTCGTATGGTCATTTATGATATATGTGAATTTTTGAAGTGAGTTTCGAGGTTGTTCGGTTGATTCCGGCTAAAGTTCCGAAAAAATTAATAATTTGGTCCTTTTTCCTTTTAATTCGTATCTGGAGTTTCGGGAGTCCGATTTGAGATTTGCTTTGGTGAGTATGTTATATATATTTTGTATAACTTACCTGAAAATTTTGGGATCATTCCGACTTCTCTAGGATTCCATTTTAATTTTAATCGTCGTAGCGAATGTATAAAATAATAATAATAATTTATAATGTCGGTTAGCTAAGAATCCCTTAGCAGTAGCAGCAAGTCAATATGGAAACAAAAACATTCGAACAAAACAGAGAATAGAAAAGTTAGAAAAGAAAGAGGAAAAAAGGGAAAAAATGTGGAAAAATAGTGGACTTTCTACCCCAAATCTCCAGGTAATGATGTTAACTCATTATCTTAGCTTATTACATGTGTTTGAATATATTTTTACGGTAAAAATAGGGATATTAGACATCACTCTAATGACTTAAATTGATAGTTTAAAGGGTCAATTGGACCCCGATGATAGAAATGATTATATATTCGTACTCAGTGAGTTATGGGCAACATATAAATGTAATTTATTTAGGGTTTTGTTATGGGACTTTGAACCATGTACATAGGCCTGGCCTGCGTATTGCGTATGCGAATAGGGTATCAGGTTCCTAACTGGATTGCCCTAAGAAATAAGGAATGAAGCCTTTAGCTTTATTTGATATAATTTTTCTGCTTGTTGAATAGAGCGAGATCGTTTGACAGTTAATCTAAAGGAAAAAGCAGTTGTTGAGTAGCAGGGCTAGCTTTGGAATACGGTAAGTGTTTATATCCATCTCTTTGGAAGCACTTGTCCTCGTGAATTTTCTACCACTTGTTCCTTACGTGTGTAGCTGCCGATAGGCGTACTCATTACGCCTTAGCTTTGGATTTACTTTCTATATTATATGTTATGTCTTGTTATTGGTATTGCATTGAGAATCTGAGTATTGTACTTTGGCTTTGAGTTGGCATCTACTTCCCGGCTGTCGATGAGAGTCCCGCGCCGGTGAATGGTTATTATTGTATCACATTGCATTCATATGCATTACATTGCATATCATACTGAGTGCAGGAGTATTCCGCCTCAGCTTTACATTTTGTTAGGTGCAGGAGTATTCCGCCCCAGGAGAGTGCAGGAGTATTCCGCCTCTGGTTTATATTATATCGGCTACATGAGTATTCCGCTCCAGTTGGTTAGCAGATTGGATTCCCCTCGAATGCAGGAGTATTCCACTTCGGGATGGGATTACGGGCACATGTGACCCTTTGCATCTCATTTCATTTCATCTCATTCCATTTCATTTCATACTATTGTGTAGATTTTCTGTACATGACTACTGTTTTGCTTATATGTACATTGCTTATTTGTTGATTGTTGTCTGGTTCCATTTCCCTGACTAGCATATCTATTTTTCGAGGCTGCTAGTTTGTTCGCATTTATTGAGTCCTTATGACTCACCCGTATTTTTTCTTGTGTTTTCTTTTCGTTCGGCAGATTCTGCTCCAGGACCCAGCCAGTCGCGTCGTGGTTGAGGAGTAGTACGTTTTCAGCTGTCTACGGTGAGCCATCCTTTTCATTGCGGCCACCAACTTCAGATATTACAGTTTTCCTTACTTTTGCTCCCTTGGATAGGTGTGTATATCTTTTGGCCTTCTTAGATATCTGATCTGGAAACCTTTAAAACTGTGTTTTCTAGGTAGTTAGTTGCATTATTCAGACAGTTTGTATGTTTGTTTATCCTAGAGAGTTATCTTATGTTGTTAAAGTTTAGTTCATTTTCATTTCAAGGTAATTCTTCACAAATTATATCGATTCAGTCAATAGGGTTCGCCCAACATGTTTAAGGGAGATGGTCGGGTGCCCGCACGGCCTAACCGAGAATTCGGGCCGTGTCACTTAATTTAGTATATTTGATCCATACATTTAATTTAACTAGTTCCTTATATTTATGAGCACATAATTCGTAAAAATTAGTTAAATGCTACTAATCGATTAGTTTGAGCTATACACTAAAAATCAAACAAAATTATATATTCAAATAAGCTAACTTATTGAAGAAAGAAACCACGCCTAACATGAGACCTTGATTTTCTTATTAGTTAATTTTAATTTTTTTTGTATTTTCCTTCCATTGCTGACGTTTGCATCACACATGAAAAATTAATTATGATGGATATTCTAAAAATGGAAACAAAACTGCATCAAACAATTTTTCAAACTCTCATGCTTCTTGAACAGTGTATCTGAATAAGAAACTCTACGGTCCTCATTAGGGGTGGCTATCGGTCCGGTCCGGTCCGGAGCCGGTACCGGAGTCCGGTTCCGGTCCGGAACCGGGCCAAAAAAATTTAAAACCGGCGGAAATCCGGTCTACCGGTCCGGTGTTCTCCGGTTTCAAATATTGGAGCCGGATCGGAACCGGGTCCGGCGACCGTTAGGCCGGTCGGTACCGGTCCGGTCCGGCCGGTTAACGGTTTTTTTGTTTTTTTTTTTTTTTTTTTTTTTAGGCAAATAAAAATAAAATTTGAAAAACTTAACAATTTATTTAAACATTATTTGTGATAATTAGGTATATTATATTTTTTAATGAAACAAATTAACAAAATAATTATGTAAATTATATTTTAAAATTTATTAATGTAAAGTTTATTGAATGAGAAATAAATAATTGAACGACGTCTTCTAGTTTGTTATTTTATCAGTGTAAAGTTTATGAAACAAAACAAACGTTTATTGAATGAGAAATAGATAATTGAAATGACAAAACAAACTAGAAATCGAAAAATTACAAAGATGCTAAATAAACTAGAAATTCGAAAATACATAATTGAAATAGATATTCCCTTAGCCATCTCTTCAAATTTTCAATCACGCGGAATAAAGCCATTTATTATATCCCATTCGGTTCTGTGTTTTTTTTTTAAGTGTTGCCTAAACTTTCCCGTCCCTCCATTGTTGGGTCCAGTGTAAACTTGCCACTCTTTGTTACAGATGTTACATTTAGCTTTCTGAGATTCAGTATCTTTCGTAATAAGTTCCCACACTATAGAACGACGTCTTCGTTCAGGAGCAGCGGGAGCAGCGGGAGCTTGATTGTCAGCCATTATAATTGTTTGGATTTTGGAAGAAATTTAGAAAATAGCCTTTGAGAGTAATTTGAGAGATAAATTGATAGAAAATAGTAAATTGTGTGATATAATGATGAAATAATAGTGTATATATAGATAAAAATAGGTTGGGGGGTTATGGGGGGAGTTTAGGGGGGGTGATAGGCAAATATAGCCATTTTTGGCCGTTGGCCAACGGCTATATTGAAAGAGAGCCGTTGGGCCAAAATGCCGGTCCGGTCCGGTCCGGCAGTTCGGCCCAAATAAGTTTTTTTTTTTTTTTTTTTTTTTTTGTTTTTCCATTGAGTTTTATCTAAAGTGATGGAAACTTTGAAAAATATTACAACAAAATATTATTTAGTTTTTACTTGTATATATATTAAAGTTTAAACTTAGAATAAAAAAACTTGTAGTATTTTTTATAATTTGAACTTGTAGTTTTGAATTAATTTGTTATGTTCAATATTCAAAGTTTCAAACTTTGAATTAATTTTAGTAAATTCAAATTTTTGAATTAATTCTTTAAGTTCAAAATTCAATATTTGAACTAATTTACAAACTAGTAATTAATTGTAGTATTTTTTGCGCAAACTATAAATTAAAAATAAATAGTATGAAGACAATAGTTGTGAATTGTGATTGAATTCCAAAACTTGGAGCAATTTTATTGAATTGTTTAAGATATAAGAAGTGCAAATTACATCTAAACAAAAACTTGTAAATTCAAAATTCTTATTTAGAATATTACATTCTTTTAAACATATTAGCTAGTTTCTTGAGGACACTTGTAGGCTTTTCTTTTGGAACAGGCCGTTGTTGATCTTGTTCATCATCTCCTTCTGGTTCTTCGTCTTCTTCTTCTTCTTCATTGCCGGTTTGACTCCCTTCACTTGTTCCGTCGCTCAAAATTTGATCGATATATGCTCTGCCCCTTTCCTTAGTAAGTTCTGGTAGACCAAAGTTTCTTCGCTCTGCTCTTATCCAATCCCTGAATAAAACTCCTGTCTCCATTGCCTCCTCTCTCAACGAATATCTGTGATCTCCAATTTGAAATCTTCCTTGGCTGAAAGCGCTTTCCGATGCAACTGATGAAGCTTGAATTGTTAATATATCCCGGGCCATTTTTGCAAGAATTGGAAATTGCGATTCTTGATTCTTCCAATAATCCAACAAATTCGCAGTTCCAAAGTTGTTAAGTTTCTTTGGATATTGAATTAAATACACTTGGAACTCGCTGTATTCCTCTCCGTACTCGTCCTGTTCTGAAAGCAACTTTTCGTCAAGTCCCCCAAAAGTGCGCATTCCTGCTCCTGCCTGTGAAGAACTTTGCCCGGTGGATAGTATTGGTTCCGTTGGCTCTGCAGTGTCTGCCCAAGCTCTATACTTTGCAAAAACAGCCACGGTATATGCATAAACTTTAGCAACAGCCTCGTCTACACTTGGATACCCATTAGTAGCAATTTCATCTGGAGTAATTTCTAAATTTGCATATACTTCTCTAACAAGTCGTTCAGTTAACTTAATTTTAAAAGCAGGATGCAACACAGAAGCAATGTAAAAAAGAGGAGGAATTGGAAAAAAATATTTTCTAAACTTTTCAATCATTAACCGTACAGCCGGTAAGTAAACTGTATATTGTTTATACATTTTCAATAATTTCGATATTCCAGCTATATAATATAACATGGTAGGAGTAGTTGGATAATATTGACCGGAAAATTCTAAAGTAGCTTGATAAAATTTATGTAAAAACTGAAGAAGATGTTGAACAACTTGCCAATCCTCATCTTTAAGGTGATAGATTTCCATAAAATGTTTATTATACATTTGAGAAATAGGCAGTCTATATTCATAAGCAACATTCAATGCCTCATATAAAGTGTTCCACCTAGTACAAACTTCCTTTGGGACTCTCCTAACTGGCATTCCTAATTCTACACATTTTCTTTCCCATTCTCGTCTTCTTTCTTGGTTTTTATTTCTAAAAATATAAGTAATAGCTATCTGCACCTTTTTGATAATGTCGTTAAACAAGGTAAGACCATCTCTGACTACTAAGTTGTAAATATGACATGCACACCTAACATGAAAAAATTCAGGAAAAGGAGGGTTCAAAATAGGTATCAAGTTCTTAAGTGCGTCTGTGTTGTTTGTAGCATTATCTACCGTAATACTAAAAACTTTGTTAGACAAACAGTACGTACGACAAATTGATGAAACTTTGTTACAAATATAATTTCCCGTGTGTGGTTCATCAACAATTTTATAAGCAATAATACGTTTTTGAAAAACCCAATCAGGATCTATCCAATGACAAGTCACAGTAATATAATCACATCCATTAGTAGAACGACCCATATCCGTAGTAAGACATACTCTAGTGTCAAAGTTATCAAACATATATCGCAAATAATCCTGATATTCGTTCTTAAATTTAATAATATCATTTTTAACAGTAGTTCTTGGAAAACTTCTAAAAGAGGGATTATATACAGCCTGAACATAACGAACAAAACCAGTAGAAGAAGGAAAACTATAAGGTAAACCCTCGAGGGCAACTAGTTTAGCAATTTCTTCCCTATCCTTTTGTTTATCATAAGTAAGAAGCCCTCCTGTTAAATGGTTAATTCTTGCTTGGATACCCGAAGAAGAATCATGCGCTACTCCCCCATGTTCGGTCCCTAAATATATACCACCCGCCCGCGTTGCCCATTCTTTAGGATGTTTATTTTGTAAGTGCTTCCTAAGTTTACCCGTCCCACCCTCATTACCCCCAGTTCTAAAAACCCACACCTTATCACAAAGCCCGCAAGAGGCCGTCTGCGCTTCAACATTCTTTGATGCAAAATCCCACACATCAGATCTATCCTTACGTTTAGCCGGTATTTTACTTCTAGTAGGAGGTTCAGGAGGCAAGTCTGACTGAACTTCGGGTGGACTAGCCTGAAATTAAGGTGTTTCTTCTAAATTAACCCCGCTTTGATTCCCATATTGTGTTTCTAACATTTCGTGATCAAGTATGTTACCAGCGCTAACATTATGATAATATTGAGAATCATCTATGTGGGTGAACTGATTAGAACTACCAGCAATTTCTTTACCCCTATTTCCCCTACGACCACGTGCCCGCCCCCCACTACTAGTTCCAATTGAACCTCGTTGAGACATAATAATAGCAAATAAAATAAATATATATGACAAAAAAATAATAAAAGAGTAGAAGTAGGAACGACCAACCAAATATAACCGTATAATTGAGGTGAAGTTGAAACTTGAGCCTCCACTTCAATTAATTAGTTGAATACTTGATAATCGGAAAATTGCAAAAATAGCCAAATTGATATCACGTAGCGCCTCCAATTAACCCAATACTTGATATTTATAAACTTCACCAAGTAGCACAATATAAATTTGATAGAAACTCCAAATAGAACTTGATAAAGTAGCCAAATTATAAATTTTTAACAAATAGCCAAAGTAGAACAATAGCAATATTGTAGAAAATTTGAGAGAATTAGAGAGAATTGGAAGATTTGTGTGAAAAATATGATGAAATAATGGGGTATTTATAGAAAAAAAATAGTTAGGGGTGGTTATGGGGTGGTTATGGGGTGTATTTGGCCGTTTTTGGCCGTTGGACAACGGCTAGGAGGTCAAAATAGCCGTTGCCCAACGGCTAGAAACGGGCAGAATTTTCCTTTTTTTTTTATTTTTTTGACCGGTCCGGTCCGGTCCGGCCGGTTCCGGTCCGGTCCGGGCCGGTTCCGGTCCCAAATTAATCCGGTCCTACCGGTTTTTTTTCGACCCACCGGTTCGGTACCGGGATCGGGGGCCGTTAGTGGCCAACGGTCCGGTTTCGACCGGTCCGGACCGGTCCGAGTCGGTTTCCGGCCCGGTTCCGGTCCGGTCCGGTCAAAACCGGACCGTTAGCCACCCTTAGTCCTCATTATGACAATTTTATCAGCATAGTTTTTAATAAAATACTCCCTACAGTCAATATTATTTGATTTTTTTACTGTTTTCACACAGACCAAGAAATCCACCTTTTATCATTAATTAAAGATATCATTTACTAAATTAACCTTCATCTCTTTCAAAATTTACTTATAGAAAATTGTGAGAGCTTTATGTGTTTAATTTATTAATAAGGATAACTTTGGAAAGTAAAAACAAATATCATCTTGGTTTTTGAAAAAATCAAATATTTTGGACCTAAGAAAAAATACCAAAAAATTATATAAAGTGGACTGGAGGGAGTAGTACATTTCACCCGCAGCACTGCCCAACTGTACGGTTCAAACTCCTCATCTAAAAGGTCTCAAACTCTTTTGTTATCTAGTTTACTATCAGATACTAATTCGGGGAAGACTCAGCTCTGACAGTATCTCTAGCCATTTAGTTGAAGTTCTACATGAACAAGGAGATATTCAAGAAACTAGGAATTTTTGGGTGAGAGAGACTCCTAAGTCTTTAAATAGTTTTTTAGGACTCAAGTCTCAAAAAATAGGTAAAAGGGACACTTTTAAGATTAGTATTAATTACTAACATTTTAGAAGCCCCTCAAATTTTTTTGTTTACACAAAGCCCACACCTCTCATCACCCACCCCCATCGACTCTTACCCTCCATCCGGCCCCCACCCCATCACCCCCTCCCCCACCCATCCACTATTCCACCACCACTCACCGCCACCTCCTACCACCCTCCACTACCTACCACCACCTTCTATTACCCTCCATCAGCCATCACCACCGTCCACCACTCCAATAAAAGGATGTGTACACATAAGTTGAAATGTGTACACATAAAATTAAAATGTGTACACATCTCGTCTGATGTGTACACATATTATTAATATGTGTACACATATAATAATATGTGTACACATCTCGTACACATATCATAATATGTGTACACATCTCATCTGATGTGTACGCATATTATTATATGTGTACGAGATGTGTACACATCTTTTTCAGTCGTGAAAACATCTCCAAAATCGTAAAACATACAGAAAATATGTTTACACATGTGAAAAGATGTGTAAAACGACTAGAATTAAAAAAACTTAAAAAAGAATGGAACGGGAAGAAAGAAAACGGAGAAGAATAAAGCAAAAATAAAATTGATACGAAGAACAAGAAAGAAAAATAACGTGGATGGTGATGAAATAAAATTTGTAAAGAAAGCTAGAAGAAGAAAGAAGAAGAAGAAGAAGAAGAAGAAGAAGAAGAAGAGAAGTGGGAGAATTAAGTTTGAAATAAAACTGCATCAAACAATTTTTCAAACTCTCATGCTTCTTGAACAGTGTATCTGAATATGAAACTCTACGGTCCTCATTATGACAATTTTATCAGCATAGTTTTTAATAAAATACTCCCTCCCGTCAATGTTATTTGATTTTTTTTACTGTTTTCACACAGACCAAGAAATCCACTTTTTAACATTTCATCTCCTTCAAAATTTACTTGTAGAAAATTGTGAGAGTTTTATGTGTTTAATTTATTAATAAGGGTAACTTTTGAAAGTCAAAACAAATATCATCTTGGTTTTTGAAAAAATCAAATATTTTGGACCTAAAAAAAAAAAACCAAAAACTCATATAAAGTGGACTGGAGGGAGTAGTACACTTCACCTGCAGCACTGCCCAACTGTACGATTCAAACTCCTCATCTAAAAGGTCTCATACTCTTTTGTTATCTAGTTTACTGTCAGATACTAATTCGGGGAAGACTCAGCTCTGACAGTATCTCTAGCCATTTAGCTGAAGTTCTTCATGAACAAGGAGATATTCAAGAAACTAAAAGTTGCATCGGATTGTGCAAAATATAATTTTTATTGTATAATTAAAATATAACTTTATTTTTGTTGGCGCAGGTTAAGCAAAGCCCTTAGGGTTTTCCCATAACCGTAAAGCTTAATTGGAAAAGAGAGATTGAAGAAGTAAACGAGAGTTCCACTTATTGAATTTCTATATTGAGATAATAACGGTTCAACTAATATTGAGAAAGACAACTTCCTAATTCAGCCATATATTTATGCCATTAAAACAAAAAATTCACCTTTGACAAATCAGTTTTTATTCCTTCGTGAGCTATGGAGAACGTGTTTATTTGTAGTGGAAGAAAATAAATAAATTTGAGGAGTAAAAGAAGCATCTATATTATATTATATTTATATTAAAAGAAGGGTAGTAGTTAAGGTAGTTAGGGTAATTTTTAGGGCAAACTTGGTTGTTAGTTTTTAGGGTAGTTACATTAGGATAAATTTAGATGTCAGTTTTCACATTTAAATTAAGTTTGAATTTAAATTTGATGGAAAATAAATCAGAAGGTTAGTAATCTGAACTATTTCAAAATTTATTTATTAACTGAAAGAGAGGAGTTTTTAACTTTATTCTTCTTATTCTTCATTTATTTTTGTTGTTTCAGTCCTTAAATAGCGTAGATGGTGAAATTATATTGCATTATTTTTTTTATGTTCCTTTTGAAAAACTTACTCTTTGTTTTGTCTAGGTAAAACTCACATTTTTCTACATGCATATGCATATTACGAACGACCGAGTAATCCTTTCTATTAGGCCATTTCCAACCATTGTCCCCATTTTTCCCCCTAAAATGGAAAAATTCCTAAAATAGGGTAAACTTACTCCAACCATTCCCCCATTTTTTCCCCTAAAAAGAATATTCCTTTTTATATTCTTCTCTATCTTCTATATTATATTAATATTTTTTATTTCAATTTTATGTTTTTATTTTCATTAAATAAATTCTATCTTTTTTTTACATATTCGTCACAGATAATTTATGTTCAATATAAATTTATTTTGTACCATAAAATTTTAAATAATATAATTTGTGATGGTTATATCTTTTTTATACAATTATAACTCATAATGAAGTTAACTACCAATTTTATATTAAAAAATAGATACACGATAATTAAATTTTAAAAAAAATACGACAATGCTAAGACGATAAATTAATTAAATAAAGATATTATATAAACATAATTATATTTATATAAAGAGATAAATTAAAAGGTTAAATACTAAAAATAATATTATTTTAATGGTGAATAGTAAATAGGGAGATGAATAGTGTGTCCCCAAATTTGGGGAGACATTATTCACTCTCTAATTTAGGAACACAAATAGGGAGGCGTTGGAGTGAAATTTTCCTAAATGTGTCCCCAAAATAGGAATAAGTGGATATAGGGGCAATCATTGGAGATGGCCTTAGATTTGCCATTTTCTTTCAATCCACTTTTTAGTTGTTTCTTTGTATGATCGTCGTACGAGAGTGACGAGTAAGGCATTTGTACGGTGGCAAAAATTGCTACAACAGTTTCATCTATATCCTTTTTAAACTCATGAATATTTGCTTATTCTTTTAATTTTGCTGGTCTTAGTACACTAAACATACAGTATATAGTTTAAATGTATTTTCAATTGGAATAAAGTTTCAAGTTCTCAACCTATTATATATACCTTTCACTGACACATTAATTAACTAACGTTGGTTTTCTTCGCAAATTACTCCCCTGGTACCATGACTTTGTACGAAGTAGTTTCTTCGTCAAAAATAGTAAGGTATGAACTTTAATTTGATTATACTTTCAACTTTGGTATATTTATTCTTATTTGTGTTATAATTTACTTAATGATATAAACATCAGAAAGAGCTGTTAAAAAGATATAGTACATACTTTATAATGAGAGTTGTTGCGGTAAAGGGGTATGAGCGGTCTCATAAAATGGATGAGGGGGAAGGAGTGCACATACAAAATTGTAAAAATTTCTTTATCTCTATCTGTATAACATCGCTCGGGCTGAATGATACAGATATGCTAATGAAAAGCACCAATATACAAAGACAAGAATTTCGCCATAAAAAGTAGGAGGTTAAAGGCTTATTTAAATTTAAAATGAGATAGTATTTTTAAATATAGTCAAAAAAATATTTTAGGAGTAACATGGCAACCCAGTGCATAAAGTACCACGTGTTCACGCAGAGTCCAAAAAAGAACAAACAAAGAGTACTCAATAATTTTAGACTTATGACAATCTAATAAAAAAAAAATTAAAAATAGAGATACAATAAGTAGTAGATAGTGTGATACAAAGTTATAATAAAGAGACAAGTTATTATATGACTATCTTATTCATTCTCTTTAATTTCATAGAGACTATTAGGTATATCGAAATAAGAAAATAGGTCTGCTGAATTTTTTTTAAAGTAATATACGATCTAATTGTGTTTTATTAAATAGAATTATTCATTTTATGTGAACTCTTTAAATTTCTCTAATAGGTCACTAGGTATTGTTGTTGTTGATATACTAAATCTATGCCAAATGTTGTATGTGTAGATGGCCAATGTGCCATAGGTTTTTTCTCATGTAATCTATGAAGCGCGTATTGATTCAGCTTAATGAAAAGGTATTACGTACTATATAATATTTGTTCTTGATTTAATTGATAGTAAAGGAATTGTCCTTTTAAAGCAAAGAGAATGCTAGACCTCTCATGTACTCTGTATGAATGGATTTTGAAAGAATGATAATATTAAATTAGCACATACTAATATTATGCAGTCTTTTTGCAGTTAGGTTGTTGGATCATTCAAACATAAGTTCAAGCTTTAAGGTCTATTTTCGAAGATATCCACGTGCATAATAACTTAGAGTTCCAATTTGTTGGTCCATTAACTTATGACATGAGCACGAATAACTAGCCCCTATACCACTTTTCTTTTCATATTGCTTCTTTATGTAACTTATTTGCAAAAAAATGTCATTTCTACGCAGAGAAAGTTGATCACATATCAAATATGAAGAAGAGTTCTTCCTTTGTGTAATGAAGATTCAAATAGTTAATATTTTTTTTAATAGCGTTGTGAATATACGACTTACTTTTTAAAAAAAAAAAAATTCTATATGCAAGAATATTGTTCTCAATCTAAGATAAATGAGATGTTTTTCTAAGAGTTGATATCAATGAATGAGAGACACAAGAGTACGAAGAGCTCAAATTTGTCAATTAATTAAACTATATGTCAAAGAACATTCCGAAATACAGTTCTGTATGAACTATGAAAAATTTGAAATGTAGTTATTTCAATCTCACTGTTTACTTGAATAATGGATGATGATGAACTAATTGTTCTTCACAGTGGAAGTAGATTATCCAAGGTAAGTTAAGTAGAACCATAGCTACCTTACTATTCGTTTTGTTTAAGTAATTGCGAATGATCTGACATTGAGATAATTTTTATTATAATTATAACAATCCTAATTATTTGTCTATAGGTTGGTTTTGCATGTGAAAAAATTATAAATAAAATATTTTTTTACTTTAAATGGTATCTCAAACATAAAAGGCTATTTTATTATCCAAACGAATATTTATACTACATATTTTATGCTGGTGGTGAAGCATTGAATTCAAGTAGTAATATTTCTTTGAGTGTCCCGTAGAGAATGGTGTTATTTTGATAACTAATGTGATATGGATAATAGCTAAAGTTACACATTGACTGTGTTTCTTTTTGTTGTGTGTGCAATACTTATAGAATAATATGATTGAGGTTTAATTTCTCTATATATAATGATCTAAAATCAAGTTGTGTACCCTAGTTATTGATGATTTAGTACTTCTGTTATACCTCTGTTATAAAATAAAATGTGTAATCTTATTCCAATTATTCATAAAAACTATCAAGGGTTATATCTAACAATAACTTGAGATTTTATCAATTGTTCGTCAACTATTGCCATCATGTTTGCAGATTGAAGCAAAATACAGAAGGATTCAAATTTCGACAAGTTTATTCAACATAAGTTGGATGTACATGCACCTGATTGTTCCAATTATCTCCCAAGAAGAGATGTTTTGCATCTCAACGAAATATTATTTTAAATTTATTTTTATTTAAATATTATGTGTTATTATATTATTATATAAGTTAATCAGTTCATATTTTTTGTACAGTATCACAAAAAGTATATGGTCATAGATTTATTAGTATCACAAATAATTATATGATTAGTTTACTAATTTAAACATAAATTTATTAGCATCACAACGTAAATATTAAAATCGTATGACAACTTTAAATTTGCTAATTTGATATATAAAAATTTGTTATGTTTAGTTTCTGTTGATATCAACCGCGCATCACGCGGGTACTATACTAGTTTAATTAACATCCAAGTAGTTAGTGATTAAATGATATATTTCTCAAAGAATAATAATGGTTCATCTTTTTCTTTTTCCACCCTGGTGATCGGTGGCGGTCTCAGAATTTTAGACAAGTACGTTCAGTCAAAAACGTTAACCAATGGTCTGACATGACAAATGGTATGAGGCTATTTTTTTTTTTTTTTTAAGCTTATAACATTATCACAAAAACAAAAAATTCAAAGATGTTGAGATCGACACTCTTTATTTCTTCAAAAAAAAATATATATAGCTGGGCAAAAATTTATTTTGAGTTACAAAATCAACCGCTCTAACTAAAAATGTTAATAATTTAGCTACTTAATTAATAAATTTTATTTTAGCATAAGTTACACTTTAATAAAAAAAATATATTTAACCGATTTATTAATTTATTAAACTAATAAATTTAGCAAAATCTTAGTTCTTTATTTTATTCCTAAATATAGATTTATTTACAAACAAACGACAAACAAAAAAATAAGGGGCTATAATCTAATAACTAATACGAGCTATCGGCACGGGCGTAATTACCCTTATGCTAGGGGTGTCACGTGACACGACTTGGTTGAATTTTTTTAATAAATATGTGAATTAGTTAAGTAAAAATATTATAAACACATACAAGTATGATAAAATGACACAACTTGACAATAAGAGTTCTTGACTGAGTTGGTTAGATGCATCACTTGCTTGGTACTGGGTAGGGGTTTGATACTTGCTAATTGCAAGTTTTTTCTGTTTTCTTTCTTATTTTTTTTCATATCTGGTTGTCTATAGGGCATGCCGGTGCACAAATCATCTTGCGATCACACAGGGTCCGGAAAAGGGTCGCACTCCTAAAGGTTGTGAAGTATACGGGTCTTGAACTATTAACCTCCCCTAAAAATGAAATAACATAAAACACTAAGCTAATAGAACATTTATAATCTTGTGACAACAAAAAATTATAATATACTAAAGAAGATTTCTCCTTAAAAATGTAATTTTTGAGAATTGGTCTTAGTGTTATTCAACAATAGGCTATCGATTTTCTTTTTTTAAAAAAGTGACAGTGTTTGTAACAACAAATTTCGAAGTCTAGAAAATTCAAGACAAGAAATAGTGTAACAAAATTTTGTATTTAATATCAACAGAAGATGCGGGTTACAATCTCTAGAGTGTCACTAATTTTGTAAATGACGTCCTCTGATTCTTCTCCTCACGAACTTTGGTTCAACGGCTCGGAAGCTTGATCTTGAACTTGATGAACTTTGAATTTGATTTCAAGAAGCTTGATCTTGGATTTGATGTGCGTCACGAACACTTTGACGATCACCACGAACAAGATTTGAGATTCAACTTCCACGAACAGATAATTTGAACTCGTGCACGCCGAATCTTGATTTGAACTTTGATTCTGATTTGAACAGGAACGTAGATCGTGGCCTCCGTTGTTAAACTTGAACAAGGACGTAGATCGTTGCCTCCGTTTGTTGAACTTGAATAGGGACGTAGATCACAGACGTAGAAGAAGACTTTGAAAGCTTTCCTTCGGAGATTCTTTGATTGCTCTTCAGTTTGCTTGATGTGCTTTGCTTGGCCTCTGATGTCCTTCCTGCTGATCTCCACCTTGATGTCCTTCTCCTTCTTCAAGTTCTCCCTTTTGGCCTTATGGAAGCTCTCTATTTATAGAGAAATTGTGATAAGGCTAAATTTATTTGCTTTGATTTGTTTGGTTGATTTTGAATTACAAACCAATCTCCTTTATCTTTGTGATAAGATTTTATTTGATTTGACAAAGCCTATCATTTGTACACTTGGCGTATTTTCATTGGCTACTTCATTTGATTTGGCGCCACGTCATTTGCCATGTTGCATTTTATTTTTTTGAAATTTAGGAATTAATCCAAATTTCTTATGGATTTAATTCACCAAAATTTAAATGCTTACAAATGCCCCCTACTTCAAGGCTTGTCGGGGTATGAACTTGTCAAGTTTCAACAACGAGACTTGGAGTACCCGTAAGAAGACAAATTTATTTTGAGAAGGAATACTTTCTTTTCGTCGTCCTAAAACTTGGAGTATGAAGGTACATTAAATGTCATGAAACAACTTTCCAAAATAGAAATGTTCCTTTGCATCTTTGACAGTACCAATTTAACTCAAAATGTCATAAGACAACATTCTTTCTTAAATTCAACTAAGTAGTTGTGCACTTGATGACGGTAAAAATATCCAATACGAGAAACTTTTATATGGATGTACGCTTATGATTTATCTTGAGAGAAATCTCATGAAATGAAGTAATTCATATTCATTCCAACACTCCCTGTAATAGGAACATTCTTTCCATCAGAAAGATTAGAATGGCCATGACATTATCCAAATTTTTTTTAAAACAACGAATTCCTTTTTGAAACAAGATCTGCTCTTATCCATATTTCTTTGTTTGAATACTGCAGATAACAAAGAATCCTATCATGATAACTCTTCATAGTCATGAATTATCTTTGATTTCAGTTGGAGCTTATCTTCCCTTCATGCAACGCCTATAAGAAGTGCTCAAATCCACCTTCTGTATATCAACTTCATATCCAGCTTTATAGTTGCAATAAACTCTAAACTTTAGCTTTTTTCTGTTCTTTTTGCTTCTTCACATAGCCAGGTTCTACAACTGCACTTCTTTAATTCCTAGTTCAAGCATTCATTCTTGTTTGCTATTGGACATTGCAGGTCATTGGGGTTAGATAAAGCATCAACGACGGTGGCGATCATACATGAGTCTACAACGCTTCAAGGTTGCGCATCTTCAGGAAATAACACCTAAAATAGCATCAATGACATCGATCCTCGGCGCGGAGTGTGCTTTAGGAAGATTGGCTGCACCTTGTGTGAGACGCAGAATTCTGAGGCAAAGGATTGAATTTTAATGCCAGCGCTTTTTCTGGAGTTACTTTGCTCTTCTTCTTCCTTTTTTTTTCCTTTTGTTTACAGGCTGCCATTAGACCGTAAACTTTGAGCAACAATGGACTGCTGCACCATCAAGCTTGGACAAAATTTTAAAGCTTCATGAGGTTGGCACCTTCAGTGATGCAGAATCAAGACTTTGTACTACCTATCAACCATGACGAGTTGAAGCATTGTGTCCATCATGCCGACTTGAAGCAACCTGGCGCTAGCACTGTGGGCTCTACCGTCAGTCTCTTAAATGCAGGTTTATGAGGGAGCGCAATTGGTCTTGATATCAGACCAAGAAGATGAACACGTCCACTTGCTAGACGAGGAATGTTGTGCCCACGACTCTGCATTTTTTGGCGTGACATCACTCAGAGAGATCCCTTTGAAGCCCTGACGAGGAAGTACTTCGATTAGCCTTGCTCCATGTTACTTGATGAAGAGTATGTTGAGACGTTCACGGTTCCACCTTTGGCGAGAGCAGTTGGAGCAATGTTGTCCCCGCGGCTTTGTATTTTTGGTGAAACACTACTTGGTGCAGCTTTCTTGTTTCTCTGTAGCTTTGGTCGAGGGACGACTTTGGAGCACCTTGTTTGTAGCTTTTTGACTTTAAAGAGAAGACTATTTGGAGCTTTCTACTTTATTGCAGCTTTGGAGCTTTGGTGCGACAACACTTGGCATGGACTCCTTTATAATGTTGTTGCAGCTTTTGCAATTTTGAAGAATCATTTGGTGAATTTCTTCGCAATTTCGTGGCTCTGGCAAGAGACAATTTGGAACTTTGTTTTAATATCTTACAGATTTGTGACATTGGCGAGGTAACAGATGAAGCGCTGTCTCCTTTTGTGTTGTGCCCGCTTCTTTTGGCTTGGCGAGAGACCACAAGATGCATTCTACTTTGTAGCGACTTTGCATCTTTGGCATGAGAACATTTGGTGTGGATACCTTTGAGATGTTGCAGCAGCTTTTGCAATCTTAAAGAATCATTTGGTGCATTTCCTTTGCATGTCCGGGATTTGGCAAGACACTTCTTGGTGCATCGACGAGCAAGAGACTTGATGGATCACTCGTTTTTGCTGCCATTACATTAGCGAGAGACTATTTGGCATGTTCTCCTTCCTTGCAGCTTTATCAAGAGACCACCTTGAGTTTCTTTGTTCTTAGCAGGTTTACAGCTTTGCCGAGAAACATTTTGAGTAGTCCTTTTCAAGCATCGACGAGGAAGTATTTCAGCCTTGACGAGAGTCCATGGAGTACTGTCTCTTCTTTACAGCTTGGTGGTGGCTTTCATCATTCCAGTCTTGTGGAAATTACACGGAGATCCTCATCGCGGCTTGACGAGAAAAACACTTGAAGCACTCTTTATGCAGCATTGCAATTAGAATCACGTGGAGGTCATCTTCCTTTAGTCTAGCAAAGAAGTAGCTAATGAGCTGTCTGTCCTGCTTTGGAAAAGAAGTAGATGAGTCAATTAGCTTCTTCCATTTGACGAAGACGTGCATGGATCGTGCCTTCAAGCTTTGGTCTGAACAGCCTCCTCTTGAAATTTGGCGAAGAAGTTCTTGAAGCGTCTTCGAGCCTTGTTGATTTCCAACTATGCGCAGCTTTGCAAGAGTCTTTGTTTCTTGATGCAGCAGCCACGGAATCGTAGAGCACTTCCTATCATAAAGACCAGAATTGTATAACTTCAACATGTCCCAAGCTTGTGGTTCAACTGTTGCTAGATGGACCGGGATGAACTTTCTTTCAACAGACTAAAAGCTGGTTGCTGGTTGTCTTTCAGCTGTATGCGTCTGTGTAATAAAATTCACATTATATTGTGGGAGTGTCCGAATCAGGATCCACTCAATCTGGAGCATATCAAAAAATGAAAGCCGAACTCCTTGTGGGTCAGCGGAAATCAATTTCTGAAATTGAGGAAGCAGTCTGCCACATTGGCTTGACAGCTTGGAGCGATCTTGCCAAAAAAAGTCATATTTCACTCTAGGAGTCTCCGAATCACATGCCGTCTTCTACGTTGGAAAGAAGACTTCTCAAACTATAACATATCCGAAATTCAGAAGCTGGTTCCATCCCAATTGGTACAGTTTAATCTTGAAGTCAACCAAGTTGTCTGTCGAGCTGACTTCACAGATTCGCGCAAGCACACGTAAAAATTCATATCTCGAGCTATGAGTGTCCAAATCACAAGCCGCTTGATCCTCCAGAAACTAGACGCAGAGAACTACATCCATGCCAATGATCAAAGTTTAATTCATTCTGTACTGATACAGAAAAATCTTGAAAGTCGGCGCTGTGATCTGCACAAAGTGACTTTGTGCTGCTGGTTTTATGAGCCCTTCTTTTCTTTTGTTTGTCTTTTCGTTTCTTTTGCAGGCTTGCCATGGGAGCTTAATTGGTCTCAATTTCAGACCAAGATGGTGCATGAAAATTATATATATTTTGATATTTTCAGCAACCAGCGCATATGTGTAAGGACCTTTAGAGTTCGGCCTTGTTGATCGACGAGGAACAATTTGGAGCATCCCCACATCTGACATTGATGAAAATCGTGGTATCTACCTTCGTAGTCACGACCGATGTGAGAAACCACTTGGTGCATTCCACATCACGCCTTGACGATGAAGTGCTCGACACGACATTTTCCATCCCTCGAGCTTTGGCAGAGAAGTAGATAATGTCTCTGTTGAACCCCAAAAATTATCCCAAAAAGGATAAATTCCGGAATATCGACATGATGGACTAACTCTTTTGGAGTTTTTGGAGTCGCCACCCAATTTAAGGAAAACAGGGAACCAAATTAGCAAATGCGTGTAAAAAACTCCATTATTATAAAAGATGGTCTTTCTTTCAGAGATTCTAAAGGTAAGAGGTTTTATTAATTTCGGAAGAAGGTTTTTATGCACTTTCAAAATTCCGTTAAAAACGGTTAATCCGACAGGTTTCTAAATCATTTGCAAAATATGTTTTTTTGGAAAATTTATCTAAAATAATTAATTGAAATAAAACTTGTTTATAAAATATTTAATTTGCACGCATTTTGCTAAATGGCCCCGGTTTACAATAAATTAAATAACGACTTTAAGATAAAAGGCAATGAACATAAAGTAAAGCAATCAACAAATAATTACATATTATTGATAAATAAAATATTTTACACATTTATTTGCATAAATATCCAAGGAAAGTAATGCAAAGTTAAAGATAGAACCGGAAAATTGATCAACTCGCGGGAGTCTTGAATTTTCTAAAATTCCTAAGTCTTATTTCTGAATGCTCGGGTCCGAATTCAATCTCCAAATGCCTTCCATGCCATGGATTATTCCCATTCGTGAGTTAGCCAAACTCGTCTATAAATTATTCGTGCAAAAATGTACCTCGCAAAAGAAACAAGTAAAATTGGATTAGTACGATAGTCAAAGTGTAATAAAAAATAAAATAACAAATATAAAGTAATAAAGTAGTAATAATAATAATAAAATATATAATAATAATAAAATATATATATAATAATAATAATAATAATAATAATAATAATAATAATAATAATAATAATAAAGGGGTTTTGTTTTTGCAAAATTTAGGCTCAGGTTTGTATGGCGCGTCGGATAGAAGCTCGGAATTTGGTACGGTTGCAAACACGGAGCCCGGGCCGTGTTGCCATGCCAAAGCACCAAACCCACTACTCTATTCGACTTGCTTTGCATTAATTTCATACTTTCATCATCGCCTTTTGCTTTAGAGACACGGGAACGGGACGGTTCAAGTGTAGCATCATGTTCAAAATCTGTCAATTTATTGTCCGTCAATTCCTTGTGTAGGCCTTAATACGTGTATATGTATTTTTTCATTGGCCAATGTGTAGTATCGGTTCAATATCAGTCCATAACCTCAAATTCAATGTTTTTCATAGGTCATTTTATCACAATAACTGTCCAGATCTGCAAAACTTCTTAACAAAAAACGATTAGTAACAGCCATAAGCAACAATAACAGAGCCATAACAAGAGGAAATCAATAGCCAAAATAATATCGATAACAATTCTTCAGTGAGTAAGTTTAAACAGATCGAGGCCCCAAAGGAAAAAGGGCAACTCCACAACCATCATCCCTCTCAATGGACAAAACAAAAAAAAATGAATCAGTGCCGGCGAGATACACCATCGCCGGAAAACGAGCCAAAAGAGTTCGTCGCCACAACAGACACCACCACCGTTTAGAACAAACAGAGGAAACAATCTAACAAACATATGTCGACCAAATTCTGATGGACGTTAGTGATAACATCGGACTAAATAACAGCAGAAAACAAGAGCGGCACCCATCTGAAGCAATAGCGTCGCCGTCCAACTGAAAGGAGGAGCGGCATCAGCGAACGGCAGTGGCGTCACTACCACCCCAGCCCCTGTTTGACTCGACCAACATCGCCGGAGTTCAAATTCCGGAAAGATCTGACGATTACCATAAGCAACGCCAGCAGAATGACTAAACAATTTTTGAACAAAAAAACGTCTCCGATGACAAACAAACCCAGACGAAGTAGAGAAAAAAAACGGGCAGTAGGTGATGAATTTTCGATGGTACCCTCTGCTTCCATTGCGCGCGTGTGTATGATGGATTTTGGGGTAAGGGGGTTTTATGGAGAAGAAGATTGAAGTGGGTCGGGGGTGATGAGGAATAATGAAATGGGTTTTTTGTCCCAGATCTGATTTTTATCAAAATGGTATATGGAAGGTCAATAATGAATAATGGTTTGGGGAGATCAATCGTGAATGGGGAGTGGGCACGGCTGGTGTCCTTTCCTAATAGTGGGTCTAGGGTTAATGTGTAGTAGGAAGATTGGTAAATGATGGGTTGTGTGTGTGAGATATGGGCTTTTGCATAAAAAGCTGGAATTTAAATGAAGGAGCGATTTTGACCCCAATTTAGGATTTAAATGAGAAAATCGGGTGATTGCACGGGTAGGATAGAAATTAGGCTATGCATTGCAAAATTCGACCCTTTTACTCAGAAATTAACCAATTATATTTAATTTTCAAAATTATCCTTTGATTAAGTAATTAGATATTTAATTAAAATTTTCGGGACAAAATTGGGTGTCAACAGCTGCCCCTCTTTACCCGAAAAGGATGAAAGAGTTTTCAGGGTAAAGAAAATTGACGTGAAATCCATTTTGTCAGGACAAAACCAAGTACTTTGATTCCAAGGACCAAAGCCCGAGGCTTATAGACATGGCCGAACTCCGATTTTCGAGTTGCCTACATATCTCGGGCTGAAAGAGAATCAGGTCATATGTAGTTCGACGCGATTTGCAATTCAAAGACGAGATAGTAGCGACTACTCAAGAGCGGGAAAAGAGGCTTGTAATTACCCAAGTTATGAAAATGTGGTCGACGACACACCTATAAAGAGGGGTTTACACGGACATAGCTTCCACTGCACCTCGATAACCGAGCCATCTTGTCTTCAATCTCAAACCTCAAACTCAGGGTTAATAAGAGACTTACCTCTAGGGTGGATGACTTATGCGGGTGCGATTCTTCAGGTCTTTGTTGACGAGTCTAGCTCATATCAACGATTGCCCCGGTTTGTCGCTAAGAAAAGCAAACGCTGCTGCGGTGCTGCTAAAAATCCTGCAATAATCTCAACAAGCGGTAAGCGTGCAACTGCTAATAAAATGTAATAATTGGAAAAAGAAATAGATAAAGTGATAAAATTGTAAATGCGGGTTGCGGGATCATCGATAAGTTCTTCCTTCGATCAACTAACAAAGTACTCTGCCCGGAGAACCTCTAAGCTGATCCTTATTCTGAAACAGTAAAGCAAGACAATAAGTAAAGCGAGAACGAATTGTAAAATGCAAGGGTTTCATAAAATAAGTCGACTAACGAGACATAATATCTCAAGTCGACTTGGCTAATCTACATCATATGCAGGTAACATAACGTTCATTTATAAGGCGAACGAGCCCAAACATTCAATTATAAAGCGAATGAGCCTAAAACGTTCAATTATAAGGCGAACGAGCCTAAAACATTCAATTATAAGGCGAACGAGCCTAAAACGTTCAATTATAAGGCGAATGAGCCTAAATTTGATAGCAGCTTGCAAAACAAAGTTGCAAATTGGATTAATTAAGGCAAAATAATGCAAAACAAATAAGCAAAAGTGGGTCGTGTTGCTTGTATTGATAGTGATGCAAAGTGTTGAATGCTCCCTTCAGTTCATATTGAATCTGATGTTCAATTCAAAAGAGCCTTCAATTGTCTATGATAGGCTTCAGAATAATGCTTCCAATTGCTTATGGTAGGCTTTAAATGATAATGATGTCTTCGCTTGCTCACGATAGACTTGATAATAAGACCCCCCGATTGCTTACGGTAGGATCAATAACAAAAAAGCCTTCAATTGCTTATGATAGGCTTCAGAATAAGGCCTCCAATTGCTTATGGTAGGCTTCAAATGATAATAATGTCTTCGCTTGCTCACGATAGACTTGATAATAAGACCCCCGATTGCTTACGGTAGGATCAATAACAAAAGAGCCTTCAATTGTCTATGATAGGCTTCAGAATAAGGCCTCCAATTGCTTATGGTAGGCTTCAAATGATAATAATGTCTTCGCTTGCTCACGATAGACTTGATAATAAGACCCCCGATTGCTTACGGTAGGATCAATAACAAAAGAGCCTTCAATTGCTTTTGATAGGCTTCAGAATAAGGCCTCCAATTGCTTATGGTAGGCTTCAATGCTAATGAAGTCTTCGTTTGCTCACGATAGACTGATAATAAGACCCCCCGATTGCTTACGGTAGGATCAATAACAAAAGAGTCTTCAATTGTCTATGATAGGCTTCAGAATAAGGCCTCCAATTGCTTATGGTAGGCTTCAAATGATAATAATGTCTTCGCTTGCTCACGATAGACTTGATAATAAAACCCCCGATTGCTTACGGTAGGATCAATAACAAAAGAGCCTTCAATTGCTTATGATAGGCTTCAGAATAAGGCCTCCAATTGCTTATGGTAGGCTTCAATGCTAATGAAGTCTTCGCTTGCTCACGATAGACTCATAATAAGGGCCCCGATTGCTTACGGTAGGCATGAAGCGACGCAAAAGCGATTTAGCGAATCAACAGGCATAAAAGTCCAACAAGAGAAAAGCCCCGCCTGGTGGTCAACCTGAAAAATGTAAAGCAAGGCATCAATTTTAAAGCAAGTGCGACGACATAATTCAAAATAAATGCAAAGCAAAGTAGTGCGGAAATGTAGTCAATGCGATAGCCATTGATAAATCAATTGGCTAGACAATTCGGCAAGGATGCCTTGTGCGGATTATAACCTGAAACAAAGCGATGCCTTATTTTGCTTAGTTTTGAAAACGCAAAACAAGCCTCGGCTTTGTAGCCTATTAGGAATTAAATTCATAGGGGTAGAAATGCCGCCTGTTCGACAATAACTCATGACAAACAATAATGCTGTAAGTCGTGAAAAGGGCAATGCGAAGCAATTTGCAAGGTAACTTTGGATGCATGTTCAAATAATTGTTCATCCATAGTGTGAATGATCCTTTCATCGC
This sequence comes from Petunia x hybrida, assembly GCA_037355625.1. Lineage (NCBI taxonomy): Eukaryota > Viridiplantae > Streptophyta > Magnoliopsida > Solanales > Solanaceae > Petunia > Petunia x hybrida. The sequence goes on along the minus strand of JBBBVM010000025.1, from coordinate 7,472,846 downwards.
AAGCTTTCATGTTCCTGCTCTCAAAGAAAAACTTGTTAGCTTTGGGGAGGGAGGAGGAAACGTTTGATTTGTGCAGACTTCATCCTGATCTTGCTGCTTCTGCTGCTCCCGCGTCTTCATTGGACTTGGATTTGCAAATTGCTTTCAGAAACTTGGCTCATGAACTCAAATAGCATAGACTTTGAAAAATAGAGGCAAGATAAAATATTTTAAGGCAATATAGCGAGTGAAATAAGCATGCAAATCAAGTCAAAGATGCATTTTGAAAATTTTGCATTGACTTAAACTTGTAACATATTTTAAAACAAACTGAACGTCCTTTGCCTTAGACTTTGCACTATTTGCTTAACCAATTTCAAAATTCTTGCCAACTCATCTTTAATACCCAACGCCGCTTCTTGCAAAATTCTGCCCCAGTTATAATCTTCCGCATCCCTAACTCGCTTTGCAAAAATTGCCCCAGTTGTCCTTCTTGGGGGAAAATAAAAATTTTAATGCTAAAGGGTCGAGCCCGATGGGGGAGCCTACATATCCCTCCTTGGGAATCAGACCGTGCGTAGTTCTGCACCATTGCTTCAACACCATACACCAACAAATAAAAGTTGCCCCAGTTGAAGTTCTAACAGATAGTGCGATATCCAAAGAGCGCTGACAATAACTTTCAGTGCATCGTTTTCTAATTGTTCAGTTGTTTAGCCATACATCACAAGCAAAGTTTTGGCAGGTTTATCAATTTTAATTTTGAAACAGAAATAAATGCAAGCGTAAATAATATAATAAGAATGCGATGCATTTTATTTCAACTTTCATAAATTCAAAATGAGTAGATTCAGATTAACATAAGCTTTAAAGTACAATGCAATTCAGGGCCTCAATCTGAATTAAAATTGAAAATAATGCTACTAAGTTCAATTGCCAAGTTCTTTCAAACAGTGCCATTAGCTTCTGGTGCTGCATCATTCACGAGCTAGAGCATCGACCATCAATCAGATCTCGAAACCTTTGCGTGGTGAATGGTCAGCCACTTCACAAATCCAACATTTGCTAAAGAGATAAAAAAAACAAAAGAAACCTCTCAAAGGGTAACTAAGATAGTTTGCATGTCATTCATAGGATTGCATACAAGCAAGCAGCACCTAGCATTTAACGCATTTTGAGCAAATAAAGCAAAGTAGGCGATTAACATGTGACAATCACAAGTAGTTGAGCGTAAATAAATATGCAAACGCGTCCTACCCTGTAAGGTGCCTCTTTGTGCTAGAGGTAAGCCTAAACGCGCAAACAAGTGGTAATGAAAAATAGTTCATGCCAGTTTTGAGCAATTCAGACTTAGAGTAAGCAATAAATAATAACAATAATCGATAACAATCATCTCTCCGCCTTGACACTGCAATTCCGTTATCCCAACTAACTTCCAAAAGTTGGTGTCAACTCAAATTTTTAACACAACTCATGCCCTCAACAACATCTGCACAAAATTCTAAACCCAAATGCCTAAAACCCGAAACAAACATCCATAGCTTCTGCAAACATCCACACTCCTCCAAGCATAACTCCCAATTGTTTTACAACATCCAGGGAGAAATTTCCAACTGTCTCTACAATACCAGACTGCAAATCACGAAAGGCGCCAATCGGCCTTTCAAAATAAAACCTCACTGGTCCTCGGCTTTAGACAAGCCTCTCAGCTTCCTAGGTTTTGCAAGGCTCACAGACCTTGTTCATAAGACTCCTCACTGGTCCTCGGCTTTGATCAAGCCTCTCAGTTTCCTAGGTAGCCAAGACTGCACTGGTCTTCAAGGAGGGACCCCACTGGTCATTCAAAGACACAGGGGCTTCGCTCTCCTAGTATGCGACAAGCATACTTCAATTTTTATAAAGTTGCAGCTGGATAATCAACATAGGCCTGCACACACGCAAAGCCATTCACGAGAGGGACCCCACTGATCCTTTTAAAGACACTAGGGGCTTCGCCTCTTAGATCTCACTACACCAAGCCATCTCCAAAACACAAACCAACCAAATCTGCCTAACTTCCTCCGGACTGCAATTCTGTCTATGATCTCAATTCTGCTAAATTCCTCCATTTTCTGACCTAGAAGACAACATAGCAGACAAAATTCCAAATCTGAATTTGCTCAAAACATGGTTAGGACTGAGGATTCGTTATCACACAGTACATAATATGCATTGTCGTTGGGTTTCAAGAACCCGTTGACGTAAGGGCGGTTTCCTAACTATGGAGGCGGTACCAAGGACCGGGTCCAGACTAAGGTGTAAATGCATGCATGCTCCTAAAAGCTCCATCTAAGAGTGGGTTAACGGTTGAGGCTAACAGGTGAGTGGCAGGCGGCTTCGTGGTCGAATAACTCCCACGACAATCCGCCGGTACACCAACTCGTCAAAGGGTTCTTTAGTGGAAGAAGTTGCGGGTGCGTATGCACACACCTCGCGGATATTTGAGTGAGAATGCAAGAGGTTCCCAGGAGTGGGGGAAGTATGAACGGAATGCCAGTTTATATGTGCACAAGGAGGGTGTAGTGACATGCTTTTCGTGGCACACAAACAAACAGATATAATAAAGCAAAACAAATTAAGCATGTTAGTTGCAAATAATTGGAAACCTTTATGGTCAAAACCTTTATTGCTCCCCAGCGGAGTCGCCATGCTGTTGAACCCCAAAAATTACCCCGAAAAGGATAAATTCCGGAATATCGACAGGATGGACTAACTCTTTTGGAGTTTTTGGAGTCGCCACCCAATTTAAGGAAAATAGGGAACCAAATTAGCAAATGCGTGCAAAAAACTCCGTTTTTATAAAATACGGTCTTTCTTTCAGAGATTCTAAAGGTAAGAGGTTTTATTAATTTCGGAAGAAGGTTTTTAAGGCACTTCCGTAATTCCGTTAAAAACGGTTAATCCGACAGGTTTCCAAATCATTTGCAAAATATTCTTTTCTAGAAAATTTATCTAAAATAACTAATTGAAATAAAACTTATTTATAAAATATTTAATTTGCACGCATTTTGCTAAATGGCCCCGGTTTGTAATAAATTAAATAACGACTTTAAGATAAAAGGCAATGAACATAAAGTAAAGCAATCAACAAACAATTACATATTATTGATAAATAAAATATTTTACATATTTATTTGCATAAATATCCAAGGAAAGTAATGCAAAGTTAAAGATAGAACCGGGAAATTGATCAACTCGCGGGAGTCTTGAATTTTCTAAAATTTTTAAGTGTTATTTCTGAATGCTCGGGTCCGAATTCAATCCCCAAATGCCTTCCATGCCATGGATTATTCCCATTCGTGAGTTAGCCAAACTCGTCCATAAATTATTCGTGCAAAAATGTACCTCGCAAAACAAACAATTAAAATTGGATTAGTACGATAGTCAAAGTGTAATAAAAAATAAAATAACAAATATAAAGTAATAAAGTAGTAATAATAATAATAAAATATATAATAATAATAATAATAATAATAAAAAATATATAATAATAATAATAATAATAATAATAATAATAATAATAATAATAATAATAATAATAATAATAGTAGTAGTAAAGGGGTTTTGTTTTTGCAAAATTTAGGCTCAGGTTTGTATGGCGCGTCGGATAGAAGCTCGGGATTTGGTACGGTTGCAAACACGGAGCCCGGGCCGTGTTGCCTTGCCAAAGACCAAACCCACTACTCTATTCAACTTGCTTTGCATTAATTTCATACTTTCATCATCGCCTTTTGCTTTAGGGACACGGGAACGGGACAATTCAAGTGTAGTATCATGTTCAAAATCCGTCAATTTATTGTCCGTCAAATCCTTGTGTAGGCCTCAATACGTATATATGTATTTTTTCATTGGCCAATGTGTAGTATCGGTTCAATATCAGTCCATAACCTCAAATTCAATATTTTTCATAGGTCATTTTATCACAATGACTGTCCAGATTGCAAAACTTCTTAACAAAACACGATTAGTAACAGCCATAAGCAACAATAACAGAGCCATAACAAGAGGAAATCAATAGCAAAAATAATATCGATAACAATTCTTCAGTGAGTAAGTTTAAACAGATCGAGGCCCCAAAGGAAAAAGGGCAACTCCACAACCATCATTCCTCTCAATGGACAAAACAAAAAAAAAACGAATCAGTGCCGGCGAGATACACCATCGCCGGAAACGAGCCAAAAGAGTTCGGCGCCACAACAGACACCACCACCATTTAGAACAAACAGAGGAAACAATCTAACAAACATATGTCGACCAAATTCCGATGGATGTTAGTGATAACATCGGACTAAATAACAGCAGAAAATAAGAGCGGCACCCATCTGAAGCAATAGCGTCGCCGTCAAACTGAAAGGAGGAGCGACACCAGCGAACAGCAGCGGCGTCACTACCACCCCAGCCCCTGTTTGACTCGACCAACATCGCTGGAGTTCAAATTCCGGCCAGATCAGACGATTACCATAAGCAACGCCAGCAAAATGACTAAACAATTTTTGAACAAACAAACGTCTCCGATGACAAACAAACCCAGACGAAGTAGAGACAAAAAACGGGCAGTAGGTGATGAATTTTCGATGGTACCCTTTGCTTCTATTGCGCGCGTGTGTATGATGGATTTTGGGGTAAGGGAGTTTTATGGAGAAGAAGATTGAAGTGGGTCGGGGTGATGAGGAATAATGAAATGGGTTTTTTGTCCCAGATCTGATTTTTATCAAAATGGTATATGGAAGGTCAATAATGAATAATGGTTTGGGGAGATCAATCCTGAATGGGGAGTGGGCACGGCTGGTGTCCTTTCCTAATAGTGGGTCTAGGGTTAATGTGTAGTAGGAAGATTGGTAAATGATGGGTTGTGTGTGTGAGATATGGGCTTTTGCATAAAAAGCTGAAATTTAAATGAAGGAGCGATTTTGACCCCAATTTAGGATTTAAATGAGAAAATCGGGTGATTGCACGGGTAGGATAGAAATTAGGCTATGCATTGCAAAATTCGACCCTTTTACTCAGAAATTAACCAATTATATTTAATTTTCAAAATTATCCTTTGATTAAATAATTAGATATTTAATTAAAATTTTCGGGACAAAATTGGGTGTCAACAGTCTCAACGTTCAAGCTTGAAGAGAACTTAGAGCATCTACTCCTTTCCTGTTGGTTGTGAAACATAGCTTAAGCAAGAAAAATAATGCCCCAACGTTGTTGCGGATACCAATAATGTGTTAAGACCCATTATCATTACAGGAGTTGATGTATGTACTGTCCAGCGTGAAACTACCCTTTACGCAAAAGTTGCGCATACTTGAAGAGACATACCACACAAGTCATCAACGGTCGTTTGTCCAAAAGCTTTAATGACTTGGACTCTTTGTATAAGGCACCTTTTTTTGTTCTTGTCATTGATGTATCACATTCTTCCAATATTCTTCCAGCATTGAAGCAATAAAGTATCTTTCAAATTTTGACGCAACTTGACTTCTCTTTTCATTGTTTGCTTGTATTCATCTCGGTAAAGAGGATCAAGTCATCACGTAGTTCATATTAAATGAGTTTTTTGTTTTGGTCCTAACTTTTGCCTAGGCCGTCTCTTTCGAGATTTTCAACCTAGCGGACTTTTTATTTTTATTTTTTTTTATTTGGCCGTACACAGTTTATACTCTTGCGGGCCAGGAGTAACTTGCAGTTTATGCTCGTGCGTCAAGGAGCATCAACTTGCATTTGCTATTTGTTGGAGACTTCCTCTTCTAGCAGAATATCTCCTTGACGGGCCAAATCCATGATTTTCTCTTTGAAGATGAAGTACTTTTCGATAGGGTGACCAATCAATCGATGATACTTGCAGTAATTTGGATCATCAGTCTTGGCAGCCTCATTGGGTCGCTTCATTTCGGGAAGTTCAATGAACTTCAACTTGAGGAGTTCATCAAACATAGCAGAAACATCAGAATCCAAGAATGGATACTCCTTCTCTTGCATTTCTTTCAAAGTCAGATTTTGACTTGACTTTTTTTGTATGGAAGATGTCTTTCCACTCTTCTTCTCACTCACTTTCGTGGAGACTACCATGGGAGAAGTGTTGACATACATGGATTCTTTGATTATTCGGATGAAAACTTGCCCCCTTTGTCGGCTTCTTGCTTGTCTTCACCTTTACGAGACTTGTAGACAGGCGGCCCTCGATTTCCACTTGCAGTCATGCTTAGTTTCATATCATGCGCACGAGTGGCCAACTCTTCAAATGTTTTAGGCTTTATGCCTTGGAAGATGTAGCGGAGGCCCCAATGCATCCCTTGAATGCACATTTCAATGCCAGAAGTTTCACTAAGGCGGTCTTTGCAGTTAAGGCTCAAGCTCCTCCACCGATTGATAAAGTCAATGACCGGTTCATCATTCAATTGGCGAGAATTTGTAAGTTCAACTATGCTGACGATACGCCTTGTGCTATAGAAGCGGTTAAGAAATTCTTGCTCCAACTGCTCCCAACTATCAATGGAATTAGGCTCAAGATCTGTGTACCAGTCGAAAGTATTTCCTTTGAGGGATCTGACGAACTGCTTGACGAGGTGATCACCATAAGTTCCAGCATCGTTGCACGTCTCGATGAAGTGCGCCACATGTTGTTTGGGATTTCCCTTGCCATCAAAGTGCTGAAGCTTTGGAGGTTGATAACCAGCAGGCATCTTCAAGTTATCAATTCTTTGCGTGTAAGGCTTTTCATATGTGAGCGAAGATTTGGCTTGCGACTCAACTTTATCTTTTATTTCCCCCAATATGAAGTCTTTCAATTGATCAACATGAAGTAGACCTTCTGAAGACACTTGGATCCCTTTGGCCGCAATTTCTTGCCTTGTAAAGGACTCTCTTTTCCTCTTTGCTTCAGGAAGCTCTGCAGGTGCTTGGCTTGATTCTTCCTCCGCTTTGCTGCAAAACTTTTCTTCCAACTTGGCAATCTGAGCATCTTGGTCTTTCACACATTTTGTCAGGCCTTCAACTGTTTTAGTCAAGATTGCAAGTTGTTCTTCTATGGATGCCATCTTAGTTTCCTTGAACTTTGAAGAGAAGAGATGAGAGGTAGAGATATCCCATTGGGCGTGCCAAATTTGTAACAACAAATTTTGAAGTCTAGAAAATTCAAGACAAGAAATAGTGTAACAAAATTTTGTATTTAATATCAACAGAAGATGCGGGTTACAATCTCTAGAGTGTCACTAATTTTGTAAATGACGTCTTCTGATTCTTCTCCTCACGAACTTTGGTTCAAGGGCTCGGAAGCTTGATCTTGAACTTGATGAACTTTGGATTTGATTTCAAGAAGCTTGATCTTGGATTTGATGTGCGTCACGAACACTTTGTGATAAGATTTCATTTGATTGGTTGATTTTGAATTACAAACCAATCTCCTTTATCTTTGTGATAAGATTTCATTTGATTTGACAAAGCCTATCATTTGTACACTTGGTGTATTTTCATTGGCTACTTCATTTGATTTGGCGCCACGTCATTTGTCACGTTGCATTTTATTTTTTTGAAATTTAGGAATTAATCCAAATTTCTTATGGATTTAATTCACCAAAATTTAAATGCTTACAGTATTTACAAAAAATTCTGTGTACCCACTGGCTATCGGAAAAGAGAGTAAATAAAGGAAACTATCAATTTCATGGTTACAGAAATAACCAATTAGCATAAGATTAAGCCAGAGTTTACTTTGTATAAAATTTTGTTTTTTAAAGTGAAATAGATGGCAAATGATTCTTATTAAATTTGAATAAAAACTCAAATACTCCAGTTAATGACTAAACATTGACGGAAAATACTCCACATTTGCAATGCCCACGTAAACACAAGACAACGTAATACAGGATATACCAAAATATAACAAAAAGCTATAGTGGAGATTCAAACTCAGGTCCTTGGTAAAATTGTTGAGCCACTGAACCATCTCCGCAAGGAAACAATGTATTCTTCAAGTGGGTTCAAATTTTGACATATGAGAAATTCATAGAATTTAACCTATATAAACTACTAAAATTTTCTGATGAAGTGGGTTCAGACCCCACTTGCACCCACGTGAGTCCGTCCCTGCTGGTGATGTTTCAGAGAATGAACCTACTACACCACGGGATGTAAAGGATCATTTGCCAACACCAACAAGAATCACCGAGCAAATGTTTAGAATATTATTTATTTATTGCAGAACTACATTCATTTTTTTTTTTGGATCTAAAGTAGTAATGTTTAGCGTACATTAGTTATACTTTATAGTATATTAGTTTGAAATGCATGAATTTCCGATATTTTGTTATTATGAATATTTTTAATAAAATTTTATTTGTGGTGTATATACTATTTGCAATAAACATATTTAATGAGATTTGCATGGTTGATTATGCCCCACAAATTAAAATATAAAAAAATGAGATTAAATTGTAGCGATTATTGACCCTGGTAAATTAAATTATTTTAAAAAGTAAACTCATATATTGTGACGTTTATACCCTGCCACAACATATTTCTTTAAAAAAATTCAGATCGAATTGTGGTATTTCTAAAACCCCATATACTAATAAATTCTTTGGAGAATGAAAATCATAATTAGGGGTTATAAACTGTCGCTAATTATCTTTGAAAACCTCCCCAAATAGTGGTGGTCACAATGTTAACTGTGAAGTTTTCAATAACCGCCACAATTTATTTTGTGTGGAGTCGAAAACTGCTATAAATTATTAAAACTATCCTCCCCTCACAATTTTATCCTTTTCTCGTAGTATTTGTTTTCTAGGTATATTTTGTATATATAAAAAAACAACACATATCAAAAGTATGTTTGCTCGACCGTAGATTTTGCACACAAAAAAACAACAAATTCTTACTTTTCTAGGTACAACAATTTCATGGTATTTGAAGGTTGTTGGAAGGGGTAGGAGTTATTTTGCTTAATCTTCTTCTTTCTTTTAATAGATAGAAATCAAATCCTCTTGCTCACTTTGATGAGAAATCTTAAATCTAACACAAAATTCCATTACAACTCCTTGGAATTTTCTTAGTAAATGTCTAGAATATCAAGAATAGATCTATTGCAGAGGGGACAATAACCTCGATTTAACCAAAGCTCTCTTGAACACACCCTACAATATGTGTGTCCACATGGTATGAATGCAGCTCCTTTTTTCCTTCCCATGCACACACAACACGTCGTATCAATCCCCGCTCCTTCTTTGACTTCTTCCTTTTCATCACAGCCGTCAGTTGTTTCCTCTAACAGTCTCATCAACGACATTCGAAAAGGTGTTCCTTGTCCATCTAAGGGCCCATTGTTATCGGGCCTTAACGGGCTTGTATTTGAGCCTGGGCCTGGGATTGAATCCACTGCATTATCTGTATCATGGCCCGCTCTGAAGTTGCGCTCTGCCGCCAATGCCGCAGCCAAGTTCATCCCCGAACCCGCCGGAATATGACCTAAGCATATCAAAGCTGAGGCCATTTCAGTTTCCGGCGGTATTTCGAGGCCTACTTCCACCGGTTGTAGCGGGTCTTCACTACTATCCACGTCATCATCCATCACACTTAAGGAAGCTGGTCTAAGACACAAAGTGGACCCACAACATGCAATGGATCCACTGAATCCTAACCGTTCAGTTAGACTCTTACGACGCCTCACGACACGATCACTGCCGTCCATTCTCTCTGCTCTTAGTAATTCGGCCATTGTTCTTGCTTCTATCCCTCTCTTTCTCCTAATAACTCCCTGCAATCCAAAACCCAAGATTTCACTCATTTTTTCCTCAGAAAACAAATTCACCCTAAACGAGAATGAAAATGCGGTGTGCATGAGCTCATAAGACATCACATTTATATATGCATGTATAAGCAGATAGGAGCGGATGCAATTAATATTTATACACAGACTTCAACTGAATCCACCCAGCATTTTGGACACAATATTCTGTACTTATTTTAATGGCCCATACTACTAAATTTTAACGAAAACTAAATTCTAAAGTACGTATAATTTTGAAAGTACACAATAAGTTGATGTATAATATCGTTATTTGAATTCTATCCAGTTTACATATTGGATATTCATTTATAAAAATAAAATGGTGAATCAAATTAAAGACGGGTTATTAAACTGAACCTATTATTTTCAACTTGAAAACTATGTATAGATGAGCAAAAACAATAGATGTAAACATACTAGTAATACTCATTGGTGTTCCATTATTGCTTTAACACTTTGAACTATTCAATGGTATTCCATTATTGCTTTAACACTTTGAACTATTCACGTCCGTTAAGAAATTATTGATGAATTGGCTTTACTAACTTACCTTATTACACTTTTGGGATGTTTAAATTTGACTATGGTTTGATTAAATATTTCTGGATTTGTTAAAAGTAACAAGTAAAAGTAGAATTTTTTTTCTAACAAAAGTGACAAATAAAAATTGATGAGGAGAGTATATCACAAAATCACACTCGTTATAACTCCACTAATTCTAAATTCAGAAATTTTTTAATAAGATAAATATAATTAAGGGTTGAGAACAACGTACCAAGATCAGATCAAAGGTAAAATAAATGAGAGGTAAAAAAGGTCTGAAATCACGTGAGTAACATCAAGAATGATGAGTTTTAAAAGCAATAAGGCCACCACCATATGAACTAGCTGCACCACCTTTCTAATGATTCAATTCACAAGGGATGAAAGTGACTTAACATGAATCAAAAGCAATGCATTAATGTGCAAATTACTAGTATTAAAGAAGTAAACAGCCCCCTTGTGAAGGGGTATGGGTTTAGCAGTGATACCATTGAAAGTTTCTTCGTGGAGAAACGGAAGGGAGCAATATATATATACACACTAGACACTAGTATATAGGACTAGTATATAGGATAAATTAAATATACGTACGGTTTATATTCTTCTTCTGCAAATGAAGCTTTGAAGAAACAAACAAATTAAAGGACAATTTGGAAGGAGAAGAAGTCGGAAGGAAAAAAAGAATCATTGGTAGTGGTGGGGCTTAATGTAGATTTGGAGTTTCTTGGTGGTTTAGATAAATTAGAATATATTAAAACTTTGTGTGTTTTTCTATATAGTTTTGGTGTGGTCGCCGGCCAGATTGAACTATTAAGTCAAAATCCGTTGAATATATAAGGGGTTTCCATGTGTCTTTTTGTTTGTTTAAGCATCCGTATGCAAATTCAAGAACTTATTCTCCGACTAATTCAAATTCTCCTCGCATAAAGTTCATTAAGAGGGAAGCTAGCGCTCTTAGCTACTAAAAATTTCTTCATTTTTGTGGGCAGATCCGAAACCACAAATTAAAGATGCCGAATCTCACTCATTCTATTGCATCCATTAATGATATAGGTTTACGATATATGTATCATTTGCCTTGGGTTTTAGGTGGATTGAGTTAACATTTTTATACAACTAATGTAAAAGAATCTTGCACTATCAAATCATCTAAAGAAATTAATACACATTGCCATTTAATGATGAATATAATTAAAATATCCTGATATTATAAAATCTATATCATCAATATATATAAGTTAAATACTTTAGAATATTCTTTTTTAGTACAATGATACAATCATATAATCTGTAGTCTTATGGTTGTTTAACCACAACATATCAAGGGTACCTGAAGGACTTAATGAAATGGATATGAGAACCCACCACAACTAAATGGATATAAGAAACCGCCAGAGTTGTGGTGGGATGGATAGGATTCCTCCACCTTTAATTAAAGGTCTCGGGTTCGCATCCTGGGAACGGAAAAAATTCTAGTAGAGAGTGCTCCTCCCAGAAATGGGTCTTACACGGCGCGAATTCGGATTAGTTGGGGCTCCAATAAAGATATCGGACATCGGATGGAAAAAAAAAATATGAGGAGATCCTAGAATGTTGTTGCAATAAAGTATGCAGTCCATAAAATTAATTTTGTTCTTCTTTCTGCTTTATTTGTAATGAGTACTAATTCTTGGAATTATTCCATGGCATATAGCTGGCCTATCTGACAAACCTAATACGGATTAGGTTATACTTAGAGATCACTAAAATAATATGTGAGAATAATTGAAGTTCGTAGTTGATATATACGACCTAACCTAATCCAAATTAAAGGAATAAATAATAAAATTACTAGTCTTTCCAAACTTTATGTTAGATATTTTACAAACTTTCCCCTTAATTTCCACCATATGATGTGAATATGTTATATCCAGTCTTACGTTTTCAAAAATAAGACAAAATATATAAATCATCCCACATAACACTTCAATTTTCAATTCTTCTTATGTAGAGTGGCTTAATTCCATTTTCTTGTCCTTAGTAGCTTCAAAGTTCGATTAATCGCAAAGATAAAGAAACAATAAATCATGATATGTTTTCTCATTGGTAACTGGTAAACCTAAGTGGATTGAAGTATTAATAGTTTCACTTTGAAATTGTTGGGCTAGCTAGTTACTTAGATTGATTAGTATATATATATATATATATATATATAGTTAGCTGATTTGTAATGTCTTATGTAATTAGTTATTTAATTTTGTTCATATGTTTGTTTGTACATAATTGTATAAGATATTTTTACGCTAATTGACATACTAAACCACTTAATTACAAAAAATATCGATAGTTTTAAATAATTACCCTATATACCAACACTTTTTCTCATTTTACAAAATATACAATTTTTCATTTCCTTTCTTCCCTCTTTACCCAAAACCCTAACTTCTCCCTCTCTCTTTCTCTCCTCCACCCACCCACCCACCCCACCCCACCCTCCCGCCGTTCCCCACCCCCCTCGCCGGCCGTCGGCCGCCGCCGCTGCGTGCTCCACCGCGGAAAATCGGAGCAGATCTGCTCCTCTCTTTTCCGATGTTCTCCTCTTTTTTATTTTTTTTTATTTTTCATTTTGTACGTGTATATGTGTGTGTTTTTATGTATACATATGTATTTTCTTAATACAAGTTCAGATCTGCTTCTCCTTCTTCTTTTTTGCATTTGAATAAACACATTCAAATTCAGATCTGCAAGTGTATGTATCTGTATGTTCGTGTATATACATGTAATAATTTTCAGCACACAAGTGTATGTACGTGTATATGTATGAACGTGTATATCCGAGCATCTATTTTTATTTTTTGTATGTATTTTTGTGTGTATGTCAATTAATAAATGTCACACACATAAATTTGTATATTTTGTTTGTAGATCTGTAGATTCGTGTATGTATGTGTGTGTTTAGTGTATGTATAACACAATTTTTGTGTGTATTTACATGTATTTTTGTTTATATGTATTTTCCAACTTTAATTTCAAAAAAAAAAAAAATCAATGTTTATATGTGTATTTATGTGTATTTCATTTTTTATATTCAAAAAAAAAAAAAAAAAAAAAATCGGTGGTGGATGGTGGCGGCCGGCGGTGACTAGGCGCCGCCGCCGCCTGGGGTGGTAGCAGTGGGGGGAGGGCAGTAGGAAGAAGGAGGAACCCTAATTTATTAGTTTTGTTGATTTTTGTATATAATGTGTAAAAAGATGTTGGTATTTTTTGTAAAATAGAATAATATTGGTATTTTTTGTAATTTTGGTGTTAGGATAGTATATATTTGTAAATCTCCCATTGTATAAAGCCCGCTGGGCTCAAATGTAATAGAATAGAGGATGAACTGGACTTGGGTCCACATATAAATACAACTGGGCCGGAAATATCTTTCCACTTTTGCCCATTTAACACAAAACATTTCTCTCTGCATTCTCTCTTCCGCCGACTCTCTCCTTTAACCCTAAAACAAGTTTTCCTAAATTGTGTTCAATTCATAATGTTTACATGGTATTAGATCAGGAAATCAAATAGATCTGCTCATTACGAATCGATCGATCCTACCTTGGATACATTCTGTTGATTTTTTCGGCTTTGCAGTTTCAGTTGTGATTCCCGGATTTTTTCAATTTTCCGGTGAAATCTTTATCCCCGGTGAAATATTCATTTGTTTCTGGTATTACAAGAAGTTCTTTTTGTGGTGAACCTCCGGCAGCTATCAACTTTTGGAGATATATCTAGGGTTGCTTCGTGATTCCGGTGTATTCCTTTTATCAAGGCCGTGTCTGCGAAAGAGAAGGGTAACATCAATTTTACGATTTTTTTTACAAATTTTAGGGTTTCCCTCTTTGTGAATTTTAAGTTTTACTTTTAAAATTACTTGTATACAACATGAGTACTAATTCAGCAAGCACGCGTGCGCTGTTAGATAAGATCGATTCATCTAACCCTTTGTTCGTCCACTCCTTCGATATCCCTGGAACCTCCTTGGTTCATGTACCTTTAAGTGGTACTGGTTTTGGTGGCTAGAAAAGAGACGTAATTGTCTCCTTATCAGCCAAGAACAAAATCGCCTTTATTGATGGCTCTTGCATTAAGCCTGATGACACTTCTCCATTGCTAAAGCAGTGGAATAGGTGCAATAACCTGGTCATCTCTTGGTTGACAAGCTTTGTATCCCGCTTGGCGGGCGGAGCGCTCGTTATCCTGACTTTTCTCTCTGCTGGGGCCTATCCCCTGATATTGCTGATGGTATTCGATACTCTGACACTGCTGAGAGTATTTGGGTTTAGTTAAATGCTAGATATGGGGTAGTTAATGGGGCCATGATTTTTGAACTTAAAAAGGAACTTGCTTCAACCACTCAAGGTTTATTAGACATAGCTGCTTATTTCAACAAATTGAAGAAATTATGAGATGAATTGCGAGAAATGAGAAGTAGCAAACTCAATTCCTGCACATGCACTATTAGAGAGGAACCTAAGAAAGAGGATGAGGAGAATAAGCTACTCCCTCCATTCCAAAATGGTTGTCATAGTTTCCTTATTAGTCCGTTCCAAAAAGAATGGCACAATTCTAAATTTGGAAATATTTTTGAGTTGAAACTACTATTTTACCCTTAATGAAATGCTTTATAGCCACATATTTATGTATGACTTATTTTGGACCACAAGTTTCAAAAGTCTTACTACATTTCTTAAACTCCGCTCCAAGTCAAACTATGACAACCATTTTGAAACGGAGGGAGTATATTAATTCCTTATGGAACTTAATGAAGCTTATGAGGGAGTTAGAGGCAATATCTTGATGCTCCAGCCTCTCCCATCCCTTGACACTGCCTACAACATACTCCTGGAAGATGAGAATCAAAGGCAGTTAATTTCTGGACAGAATTTCACCCCTGAGTCAACTTCCTTTAATGCCCACTCAAACAACAATTACACTCCAAATAACACTTTAAATAATAGAGGATATAATCCAAGAGTCAATTTTGATCAACCAAGAACTAATCAGAACAGAAATAACTCTAACCAATCAAGAACCAACCAAAAGTCTAACTACTTCTGCAGATATTGTATGAACAATGGTCATACTATTGAGTACTGTAACAAACTTAAAGCTCACAACTCCAACTCTCAGTCCGATTCCAATTATAACCGGAACCGCAATTACACTCATAACTCCAACAGATCAAGTAGAGGGAGGAGAATTGATGCCCATGCCTCTGCTGATACTGACTATTCTGGCCTTTATTCTGATGGCTTTTATTCTGATGGTTGTTGACACCCAATTTTGTCCCTCCTTTTTCTAAAGTTGGCTATAATTTAATCTAAAGGTGCAATTCGACTATTTATGCAAAATGTGCATTAGAAAATATGCATTTACGTGCGTTATCCCCTACTTATATATTACATACCTACATGTGGCTATATTACGTAATTTTACATCATCTAGGCTATTTGTCAAAACTGTGATTGTTTGTGCAAATTAGTACATTTATAATATTCGTGGCTATATCATATAATTGCATCATTTAGACTACATGTCAAATTTGTATCAATATATGATCATTTGTGCAAATTAGTAATTATCTGTGATTATTAATATTTAGATAATTTTATTTGAGCTTATTTAATAATTATTTGTACATTTTATATAATGTGTATATCTATATTTTATTTTTTTGCACCTTTAAGTTGAATACTGGCCAATTAAAAAGAAATGACCAAATTCCTTTTTATTAATTTTCTTATATTTCAAAGTCCCTACCGAAATTCCTTATTTATTTATATTTATTTTTATCTACTTTTTCTGTTGAATTGCATTCTTCCTTGAACCTAAACCGATTTTCTAACTAAATACAATTTTTTTATTTGAAATTTAAAAGTAAATATTCTTTTGGCAAGACCCCCTAAATCACTCCCCTAATTTTTTCCTAATCTCCTAATCCCCAAAATTTCTCTCAAAATCAATCCCAATCCCTCTAATCTCTCTAATCATCCAACAACTATTCTTTCTAATTGTATATACACACATTTCACACACACTTCACAGGGATCAGCACACGCACGCATAGAAACTCCCTCTTCCCCAAAAAATAGAGGGCCCCACATGCAGACCCCACTCTTTCTTGGGTCTTCTTCCTTACAACACACACAACATAGGTACAATCAATACTACTACTATCAGCAAACCCCACAAGGGGACACTCTTTGTCTTCTCCATTACACCATATAAGTACCTACAAATTCCCTCCAAAGATACCAACACCACGACATCACAATCAACAGAAACACCCACCACATATACTTCTCCGTTACACCATACAACACTATACACAAAAACTAATACACACGAAAACAAACAGGAACCAACTCATCTTCTTCCTCCAATCATTTATCACCAGAAAATGTCCAAACAACAACATTCCCATCTTCTCCTTTACACAAAACCAGTGGCCATACCCATACCTCCGTCTTCCACCTCTCTTCACCATCCCCATCGACCCACGATACTCATTTCACACCCACACACATCCATAAACAGAAACAGAGGGAGATTAGGGTGGGGATGCAGATTTCGAAACAGGGGTAGTGGCGACGCTGCAGTGCTGTTGAAAACAAAATTGCCGGCAGTCACCCCCCTCTCATCTGCACCATCGATGTTGTTGTTCGCCGGAGATAGGGGTTTTGATCGGAGAGCAGGGGAGTGGGGTGGCAGTGATGCCATCAGAAATAGATAGGTTGTCGCTCCCCCACTTCGCCGTTGACCCGCTCGCCGGAAATCTGGTTTTGCTTTGAACCGTGACTGTGGTGTCGGAGCTTGGCGTTGGTTTTTCTTTCGATCTGTTAGTTTGTTGGTTTTGGGTTATGAACGATCTGACCCTATTAGCAGTTCATATGATTTTATGTGTTGATCTTTTGTTATGGTTAAATGCTTGCTGATGGGTTTTGGGTAATGGTTTCAGTATTGGAGGTGATGTTGGTTGCTGATGTTTTCGATCCACTTATCTCGGTGCACTGACCTGATTATTTTGTTGCAATAGGCTTATATTGCCTCTGAATTAATCACTCTGATGCTGTTGGACCGTTTTATCTACTAACTGAATGTTTATTTACCGCAGAAATCCATTATTAATAAATTTTTATTCGATTTATCCATTACGGAACATTAAGACTGATTTGGAGCAGGTACAACAATATATGCTAGGCCAAGGAAAATAATTACTTATTTGAGCCTACTGATTTATTTGAACAGATACTACACTTGAACAGCCACATCCCCGTTTCCCTAAAACAAAAAGACTATAATGACGTGTATGAGTCGTAATTGCAAAACGAGTCGATGATGGAGTGGTGGAACCGGCACTTAGCATGGCAACACGATCGGCCGACGTGTTTGCAGCCATACCGATGTCTCTAATCTCCACCCCCATTCATACACACCTGAGCCTATATTTTTATAAAATCTATTTCCCCCTTTATTTTATTTTATTATTATTTTGATATTTTATACTACTATTATTATTATTATTTATTATCGTTATTATTTTTTAATACTAATCTTAGTTTTTTTATATTTTGTACGAGGTAAAATTGGATGAGAGACCAGGATCTAGCTTGAAAAACGACAACTAGAAGAAAAATCCTTTTATTTTCATTATTTTCGTTATTATTATTGTTGTTATAATTATTAATTGACGTACTAATTCATTTTCACATTTTTTGCGAGGTACATTTGGATGAATAATCTTGAAAATTACGCTCTCGAAGATACCTTTTAAATTATATTACTTTTATTTAATGATTATTATTTTATTTATATATACTAACTAAATTAATTTGTTTTTTGCAAGGTCTATTTCGTTGAAGTGCCCTAAGGAAGAAAATAATTAGTAGAAAAGAGCCTTTTATTTAATTTTAATAATTATAATTTGTATATTGCCTAGTAATATCTTGAATTCCAATTATTTAGTCTGGCCGATAATTACATTTGGTGGAGCTTGAGAGGTGCCTAACCCCCTTCCTCTCGGGTTAACTTGAACCCTTACCTAGATTTCTGGTTCGTAGACTAAGTTTCGGAGTTAATTGTAAAATTAGCTAGAAACAAAATAGGTGCCCTAATACGCCTAGTTAAAAAATATGTTAGGTGGCAACTCCAACTCTTTACCCCTATAAGTCGAGTCCTATATCGAACTTTAACCGGTTCGGTAAAAAATAAGATGCGACAATGGTTCTGGTAAGCAATCTTATGGTTCTGATGTTGCAGGGCAATCTTATGGTCTTGCTTCTGGTCAAGCTCTCTATGTTGGTGATGGAGTGGTGGGACCGACACTTGGCATGGAAACACGACCGACCGGCGTATTTGCAGCCGTACCGACGTCTCTAACCTCCACCCGATTCATACACACATGAGCCTGCATTTTTATAAAATCCATTTCCCCTTTATTTTATTTTATTATTATTTTGATATTTTATATTATTATTATTATTATTTATTATTATTTTTTTAATACTACTCTTATTTTCTTTTTATTTTGTGCGAGGTAAAAAATTGGATGGGAGACGAGGATCTAGCTTGGAAAAGGACCACTAGAAGAAAAATCCTTTTATTTTCATTACTTTCATTATTATTATTATTATTGTTGTTGTTGTTGTTGTTGTTGTTGTTGTTGTTATAATTATTAATTGACGTACTAATTCATTTTCACATTTTTTGCGATGTACATTTGGATGAATAATCTTGAAGATTACGCTCTCGAAGATGCCTTTTAAATTATATTAATTTTATTTAATCATTATTATTTTATTTTTATATACTAACTAAGTTAATTTATTTTTTGCAAGGTCTATTTCGTGGAAGTGCCCTAAGGAAGAAAATAATTAGTAGAAAAGAGCCTTTTATTTAATAATTATAACTTGTATATTGCCTAGTCATATCTTGAATCCCAATTATTTAGTCCGGCCGGTAACTACATTTGGTGGAGCTTGAGAGGTGCCTAATCCCTTTCTCTCGGGTTAACTTGAACCCTTACCTAGATTTCTGGTTCGTAGACTAAGTTCGGAGTTAATTATAAAATTAGCAAGAAACAAAATAGGTGCCCTAATACGCCTAGTTAAAAAATATGTTAGGTGGCAACTCCAACTCTTTACCCCTATCAGTCGAGTCCTATATTGAACTTTAACCGGTTCGGTAAAAAATAAGATGCGACAATAGTTCTGGTAAGCAATCTTATTGTTTTGATGTTGCAGGGCAATCTTATGGTCCTGCTTCTGGTCAAGCTCTCTATGTTGGTGATGGAGTGGTGGGACTGACACTTGGCATGGCAACATGACCGGCCAGCGTGTTTGCAGACGTACCGACGTCTCTAACCTCCACCCGATTCATACACACATGAGCCTGCATTTATATAAAATCCATTGCCCCCTTTATTTTATTTTATTATTATTTTGATATTTTATACAATTATTATTATTATTTATTATTATTATTTTTTAATACTAATCTTATTTTCTTTATATTTTGTGCGAGGTAAAAAATTGGATGGGAGACGAGGATCTAGCTTGGAAAAGGACCACTAGAAGAAAAATCCTTTTATTTTTATTACTTTCATTATTATTATTATTATTAATTGACGTACTAATTCATTTTCACAGTTTTTACGAGGCACATTTGGATGAATAATCTTGAAGATTACGCTCTCGAAGATGCCTTTTAAATTATATTACTTTTATTTAATTATTATTTTTTTATTTTTATATACTAACTAAGTTAATTTATTTTTTGCAAGATTTATTTCGTGGAAGTGCCCTAATAAAGAAAATAATTAGTAGAAAAGAGTCTTTTATTTAATTTTAATAATTATAACTTGTATATATTGCCTAGTTATATCTTGAATCCCAATTATTTAGTCCGGCCGGTAACCACATTTGGAGGATCCTGAGAGGTGCCTAACCCCTTCCTCTCGGGTTAACTTGAACCCTTAAGTAGGTTTCTGGTTCGTAGACTAAGTTTCGGAGTTAATTGTAAAATTAGCTAGAAACAAAGTAGGTGCCCTAATACGCCTAATTAAAAAATATGTTAGATGGCGACTCCAACTCTTTACCCGTGAGTTACCCTATAAGTCGAGTCCTATTTCGAACTTCAACCAGTTCGGTAAAAAATAGGATGCGACAGAAGGGCGACTCCGCTAGGGATATCAAGGTTCAAACCAGAACGGACTTTAAATTGGGATTCTTTACTTGCTTTATTTTCTTGTCATTTATTTCGATACTAACTTTTCTTCCTTTCCTTTTTTGCAGGATTAAAGTTTATTTTTAAATTTCAAAATTTTGAGGTTCTATTATTGGAATTGCTTGGTTATATTTTCTTAATTGTATGTATGTCACTCACACTTCTTCTACTCCTGAAAAGTTTACACTTGCACACACCATAACTGTTACGTGGATCTCACGACTGTTTTACTCTCAAAAACCCTTTAGGGGAGCGGTTGGGGTATAGTTGGTCCGTGGTACAACCAACAATTCCAAACGTTCCCACCCATTGATTATCCGCCTAAAAGAACCATGTCCTTGTCAAGATTAGCCAACTCTTAGTGAAGACTCTTTTTAGGGATCATTCATCATGTCATATCTAGGACTATTTTGACTTCGGCTCAGGTCTAAGTCTATTAGTTCACCGTATTTGAACGAACTAAACGAGTTTGCAACCCTAAGGGACGTTTAAATATGCTACGTGTGCATTTATTTAAATTGAATGTGTCTAATGTAGACCATTTGTTTTCAAAAGTATGGATCATCTAATTATTTATTTCTGTTGCAGGTTGTCACAAGTCACGAAGACGTAGACTTTAAATTAATGTTTTCTACTTTTGTGTAACAAAACAAATTATTTATTTCTATTTATCTAAAATCGTTATTTCTATATTTATACAACAAAATCAATTGTTTTATAAAATTATTTTTGGGTCATGAACGAAGTTACTTTTTCTGCTTTTATGTAAACAAAATCATGGACTTTAAATTAATTTCTTTTACTTTTAATGTAACAAGATCACTTATTTATTCCTATTTATCTAAAATGAGAAAATGTGGTATTTCTATATTTATTTAATAAAATTATTTTCCATTCATTTTTTTGGGTTAAGAGAAAAATGGGATGACACAAAATACTCGTTCAATTTTAAATACCATAATCAAAATTAGGAAGGCTTAACATCGTTGGCATGTTAAAGTCCATTAGCCAACTTCGTCCAAAAGTGTCCTCATATGACGTCTATCATGCATATTATGTGTATTGATCTTGTTAGGTCTACCTCTGCACAAAAGAGGTTCCTTGTATTATAAAACATGATATACTTTGCATATATAACTTATTATCTCAACACTGGCTCGTTGTTTCATGTGTTAGTTTTACTCACACTCCCGGGGTTGATTTGTGCATTTCTTTCAAAACTCGTACATTTTTAACTTTTGCATGCATACCTTCCGCCACTCCTGGCAACTTTCTAAATGGTACTTTGAAAATACGGTGGTTACAACCACTGCTTTCCTCACATAAAAATTCCTTTAGGGGGAATGACTTGGAATCTATTTGGTCCGAGACGTTCCCGCTCCCGAGCCGTCCGCTTGGGAGGATAATAAAACCCGGTCTAGCTAACTCCATTCCTTAGTAGCGGCGTTAGGAATCATAAATCATGACATATCATTAGTCGACTTGTTATCAAGTCCAATAGGCCAACTTGTTCAAACAATCCGAACATATTTTTTGACCCCAAGGAGCATTGAACATGATTTATTTGAATTTACTTAAAAGATCAAACGTACAAAATGTGGACCGTTCATTAGCATTGTTCTGCATTCAGTACCACGAAGGTAACCCAATGAGCGTTAAAAGCCCAAATTGAATCACAAAATGATTGTTTATCCATAAACAGTTGGCATTATTCTGTATTCAATTCCATTCAAAGGCACAAAGGTTATCTAAGAGGATTCAAAAGCCCAAATTGAATCAGAAATGATTGTTTGTTCATAGACAGTCGAAATTATTCTGTATTCAATGCCATTCAAAGGCACATAGGTAACCTAAGAGGTGTCAAAAGCTCAAATTGAATCAGAAATGATTGTATGTTCATAGACAGTCAAAATTATTCTGCATTCAATGTTATTCAAAGGCACGAAGGTAACCGAAGAGGCATTAAAAGCCCATTTCGAAGCAGAAATGACCGCTCGATAGATGGGATGACACATAACATACATTTACCCTCTAAGAATTATATAAGGACTTGACATCCTTGGCATGTCAAAAGACCATTATCAACTTCCATCTAAAGTGTCTAAAGGGTTCTCAACTCACAACGACACATCTCTTGATATCCTCTGTTGCATTATTTTCAAAAGCCTGTGCCACACGTTGATCATTTTGCTCACAATAAAGTGAATCTTAGGCATTTCTCTTCTCCTTCTCCCTATCGTCCTTCACCTTTTCCAAAAGATCATGGCCAATAGAACATTTGACATGGTTGCTGAAATCCTTCAGTTACTCAAATATTGGTGGAAAAACCTAACCATAGATCAACAAGACCGAGTTAAAGTGGTGTTGGGGAACCTGATTTCACTGATGGAGCACATTGCAGTGGAAGGGATGAGAGAAGCAGTGGTACACAATTGGGATGCAGACCGAGCAGTTTTTCACTTTGGGAGTATAGAGTTGACACCATTACTGGAGGAAATAGGCGGGTTAACTCAATTAACATTCGAAAGTGAAGAAGTCTTGATGTCTAAGAACACTACAGTCGAGGACTTCTTCGAAATGGTAGGGTTTAAGCCCGAATTATGCACAGACAGTATACGATAATTGGGAATTTCTCTAATTTCCCTCCACATCAAATTTGGGTATGGAGAAGCATTTCAGGAATCCAAAGACTATTTCAGCATTAACCAGACAGATTGGCGAAAGCGCAGGGTACTTGCTTTTTTCACCAGCTTTTTAGGAACTGTCGTCTTTCTACAACACAAAGGACGAGTTGATGTTTGCATGGTCACAATTGCTGATGTCTTACTCAAAGAAATTAACAAGAAATACACTTTGATACTGATGATTGTTGCAGAAATGTACCGAGCTTTAGAAAGATGCAAGAAGGGTGCTAGCCTTTTTCGAGGGTTGCAATTTATTATTACAAATTTGGCTGATGGAGCATTTGCAAAAGATGGATGGTACAGAGCAAGCTTTCCATGCCATACCAAGAGAAAACTAGATCTTGACTCATACCGCCCGTATGGACAACGCTCTCGAGAAGTGGGACCAACCAACAACTGCTAATGGTTAGAACCGCATGTTCTATCAACTGATACCTGAAGACATACAATGGATGGTTGATTACTTTCCCAGCACAACAATAATCACATGATCCGAAAGAGACTCATTTTTTATCTTAGTGGGCTTTAGAGGAGTTTACCCATACACTCCTTTAAGGGCACTTAGACAAGCAAGGAGAAAGCAGATTGTACCCCTAATTGCAGACATCAGAAGTTTCAAAGCAAATATTCTCGGAGGAGTGATCTCGTTTAAAGACAAGATAATAGAATTTTTGAAAGAAAGGCAACGAATGGGAATCGAGACTATTGGACGAGATAGGTTTGACACTAGCTATGATGAAGACTATCCAGACTGGCTTAGGAAAGACATAGCAAGTGCAATTCAAGAAAGTGCAAAAACAAAAAGGAAAAAAATGTCGTCGAGTTAGAATCTGAGACAAAAGGTTACCCAAACAAC
The DNA here is from genome assembly GCA_037355625.1 of Petunia x hybrida. Taxonomy (NCBI): domain Eukaryota; kingdom Viridiplantae; phylum Streptophyta; class Magnoliopsida; order Solanales; family Solanaceae; genus Petunia; species Petunia x hybrida. The sequence goes on along the minus strand of JBBBVM010000025.1, from coordinate 7,448,719 downwards.
AAGCAATGGCACAAGAGAAAATAGCAAATAAGCAAAATTTGGTCGAAGTAAAGAACAAAGAAAAAGGCAAATGGCGTAGCAAGGCAAAACTCCTGACCAAACACATAGAGTCTATCGGCGTCTGGGGTAGCGAGGGAATGAACTCTGTGGCAAACAAAGGAATAGAGGAAAAAGGAAGAAAGGCTAGGGAAATGTTAAATAACTTCACATTTGACATATCCCGGCTCTTGACTGATGCAGAAATAATCATCTTCCAAGGATATTCATCAGAGGCAAGCTTGTTCGAGGAAGACTCGTCCGAAGAGGAGGAAGAACAATCTTCTGGGGATGGATCAGCATGAAAGACGTTCACTTGGCCATGATCTAACCCTCTAGCAATATTTTCCATCTTTGCACTATTTCAATATCAGCCAATGTAACAAAAGTTCAATAAACGCAATATTATCTTTTAGGCTCCGCATTTTGTTAGCAGACGAAATTATGCATGTGGCACAAAGCGCTTTTCAAAATCATCGTGCATAAAATGGTCTTTCATATTATAGGATGCATTTCTTATTTGATATGTGCGCATTTCATGAACGGGTCTGTTGCTCTAGGTCTCTAAAGAAACTCTTTCTCTAAATTCAATCTCCTACCGAGATACCTCCTCTCCCTACCCTATGATCAAAATCCTGGTATCTAAAATCTTTCGCATGTCCAAACTGTCTCTAAATTCACCTACCAAACTCAAAAGTCTATTATCCAAAAGGTTGGCTCGAGTTGAATACCAAGGTAAAAGATATGGTTAAGCAAGTGTACTTGTCAGAGATTTTCCGAAATAAGAAAGTTTTTCACAGCAATTCCCACCAGCTCTCTCCTCTCTCCACGATATCCCCGCTACACTACAAGCTACTAATAAAGCTGTCCAGTCTGGAAATGTGAGCCTTTAGAAAAGAAGAAAGATGAAGTCTCTTTTGCTGCAACCATCCAAGACCCTACTTTCAACCACTATTATCAAACAGCGCCACCATCTTATCCCTAACCTCATATACAACGTAAATATCCCGCTCAGCCCACTTAACCTATTGTTGACACCCAATTTCATCCCGAGATTTAATCAATGACTAAGTATTTGAATGAAAATTAATTATTTAAAATAAAATTAAAATTAAAATTAATTAATTAAAATTAGCTATAGTAAATTAATTAATTTCAAAAGAAAGGGCTAAGTGTGAAATATGCAACCCCAATTACAGCCTATCTATGCAATTTCCCACTTAATTTAAATCCTAATAGAAATGAAGGGGGGCTATATTCGTTTTTGAGTTTAAAATGCGGCCCACTTCTACAATCCATATAATACACATTACATAAACAAATAAGCATTTCAGCTTTTCCCCACAGCCCATTACCCCAACCCGGCCCACTTACCTATTTCAGCATCTCCCCCTAATCAGTTTAACCCAATTCCCTTTTTCCCCTAAACCCTAATCTTTAATCTCCAATTCCCTAATCCCCATTTTCCCAATATTTTCCCCAAATATCCAGCAAAATGCCAAGGAATTTGTACCCAGTGGTCCCTCATCCCTCCACCTCATCTCCACCGTACCAAAGCCTTGCTGGATCGAATCTCAAGCGTCCGTTTCAAGTTAAATAGATCTGATTCGTTCTTTGAAGATAACGGACATTTCTTGAAAGATAAGGATGGAAAACGTACGATCCTTTAGGGGATTTTACGATTTTCACCCCTATTGTTCAGGTGAAATGTCCGATTTAGGGTTAAAATTGAAGAGAATATCTCAGCTTGAAACCCTAGTTCGCAGGTATATAAGCATCTCTTATTCATTTTAAGTTAGAGGTTCTGGGGGATAAAAAACGGCAGCTCATACACTTCACGTTTTTTTCTTTAGTTTTGGTTTAAGTTCAAGAAGTATGACTATTGTTTCTAGACTTTAGTTTTGTTATTTTGCATCGTGTTCGAGTTGACGACCCTACTCGAGTCATTTCGAGCTGTATCGCTTCAGCTTACGCCCCAGTTCCTGCTCCTAAAGAGGTCAGTTCTTCTTCATTTTCTTGTTTTATGGCTTGTATAGTATAATGATTTGTTTCAACTTAAATGATTAGCTGGTTAGCTTGTTGATTCAAGTCTGATAATCTGAGTTAAATGACTAAAGTTAAAGTTTAAATCTTTGTTGTTAAGTCTTGTTTAAATCAGTGTCTAATCTAAAAACTCTAGTCCATTTCCTTAAGTGTACGTCCTGATGGCAGGGGCTGATTTCTCTGTCAAATGTTCTCCCCTAGCTCTTCTGCATTTCTTGCCAATCTCAGCATTTAAACCTATTTTTTTTTTCTTCTTTAGCATTGAAATGTTCTTTTTTTCAGTTTTTCTAGAGGTATAGGGATCTTTACCTTACCTAATATCATGCATTTCTGGAATCTTTCTAAGTGTGTAGCAGGGTAAGATCTTTAATTTGGTTAGGCTGATGTAAAGTAGCTGTTTCTGGGGGGGTTTGTTCAGGGTTTGCTCCTGATGAAGCTTCAGGGAGTTTGTTCTTGGTTATCCTGAAGTAGCAGGGAGTCCAGGAGGGTGTGTTGAGTTGTTTGCAGGTGTCTGTTGAGGGAGTCTTGGAGTTTGTTTCCAGGAATTTGAAAATTGTTTCAGGCAGGTTGGTTTGTGTTTGGAGTTCTGGTTGTGAGGAGGTTCTCAGGTTCTGTGAGATTAAAGGAGTGTAGTAGAGGATGAAGCTCCTGTTTCTGGGATTGTATTATGGGGTCTGTCCTAGGTTTTGCAGGGTGTTTTAGGGCCTGGTTTAGTCTCTTGTTAGCATAGGTGTTCTGGTGCAGGTTATGAGAGGAAATTTGTGTCTGTGATAGTTCAGGTAGTGTGAGTTGGTTTCTCAGGGGGTGTTGCAGATAGCAGGTTTGTTCTGTTATGTGTGCAAGTGGTAGAGGGAAATAGGTGGTGCAGTTTCAAGTAAGTGTGATGGCATGTTGGTTTGGCCAGTGAGAGATGTAGGGTGGTTTGTCTGGTATGGTTTGTAGTAGAGGATATAGGTAGGAGCTATGGTTTTAAGTCTGTTCATGCTCAGTCGATTCAGGGGGTCATTAGTTTGCGTGTTCAGGTCTGCTATTGTTCAGGCATTTGTAGGTAATGATCTCTGTGTGTGTGTGTGTTCATCTACATATGTATGTGTGTGCAGTTGTATGTGTGTGAGTTCAAGACAAAGTTAGGGAAGCACTTAATAATGATGCATGGTGTATATTTGTTTGTGGTTTGGCTCATGATCTGTTTGGGAGTTGTTGAATGAAATAGGAAGGTTGTTGCTTAAAGTGTTTTAGGTTCTTGGTTTGCTTTCAGTCCCTGTTCATGTGTAGGAGAATCCTTGTTCAATTCAGGTAGTGATAGTTTAAGTCATTTCTTTCCTTGCCTACTAGTTTCTAGTTTCAGTCGAATATCAAATCATTAATTCATGGATGCTGCATCTAATTTTTTTATTTATTACGTATGTTCTGATTAAATATGTGCTTATTTTATATTTTTGCTTCTTTGGCATGTAACACCTCTTGGGATGAGTTTGAGTTGCTCAACTCATAAATTGGGATTGGTAATTGGCATTCAAGTTGTCCGGGCCCCGCGTTGCATTTCGAGTTCAAGTTTTGCGAAAATAGTTGAATAAAAACTCACAAACGTGATGGAATTCATTCAGAGTTATTTGATCCGCTCCGCATTTTCGGGACTTGATATCCCCGAAAATGTAAAAGAAAGAAAAAATGAAAATCACAAAGTCCAAGGCTCAATGTTTGAGTTTTCGCTTTCGGGTTCTACCTTCTAAACTCCCTCTTTCCCGTCCCCTTTAGAAAAGCATGTTTTAGGACCCCTGTAGAATAGAAATGGTATTTTAATTGTGAATAATTATTGTGAATTACTTAAATTATTTTTATATGAATGTTTTGTATCATTTCTTTGCGAATTTCCAATTAATTTATGGATGTTTAGAATTATTTGTCAATTAATGAGTGCAAAATCAAATTCGACTAAAAATCGTACCCTCGTCATAATTCACATTTGAATTGCTTCTTTATTTATTATATTAAATATTCAATTATTTATTTATCTAATCTAATTTATTTATTTAGTTAATCAATTAAATTTTAATCCTTTATTTATTTATTTACTTAATCTAATTTATTTAATTTCAATTAATCATTTATTTATAATAAGTATTCATTTATTTAATTAAGTTATTTATTTTTTTTTCATTTATCTATTTAATTAATTAATTAATTAATCCTTTATTATTATCCAATTATTTATCTAGTTTGTTTTATTTAATTATCTAACTTCATTTAACCTTTACTTATTCTATTTATTAATCAATTGATCATTATTTCATTATTTATTTAATTAATCTTAAATTGGGTCATCTATTTATCTAAGTATTGGCATAACTAAAATCTTATCTTATTTATATTATTCCTATTATCCTTATATAAAATTAGCTTTATATACTTATTATCCTTAACAAATTCATGAAAACCGCCGGATTAACCGCAATTTGCGGATTTTCGAAAGTGCTCCCGCTAGGGACCTTCTTTCGAATTTAAAAAAACTACTTACCTAAGAATCTCTGATTTTAATTTAATTTCCTTTAAATAAAAAATAATTTGCACTCATTAGTTAACCGTAGGTTCCTAATAATCCTTAAATTAGGTGGCGACTCCAAAGAAAGCCCTTTGAAGTCCCATTTTGTTGAAGTCAAATCCCGATGCATACTTGTGTGTATTTTTTTTGGGAGGGTTCAACAGCGTGGCGACTTCACTGGGGATACACAAATGGTTCTAACCAAAAGATTTTCACGAATGTGCGTTATTTATGTATGTGTTGATTGTATGTATGCGTAGCTTAACGCTTTTTTTCTTTGCATGCGCAGAATTAATTGTTGGAAATGAATGTATTGAAGCATGTTTTTATTTGTGCATAGTCTGCATTCCGTTCATATTTCCTCCCTCATGGAGCCTGTCAATTCTCTTTCACCTCCTGGATTTCATCACGGGGCACCCGCTTGACGGGTAGTTATGCAGGAAGGGCATTGCCCCTACCTCACTCTTTGAAACTTCTTTCGTGTCACCAAAAGTTAGTTCGGGATATTGAGATTGCCTGGTTTTGTCATGGCCAGTTCTACTGCGTTGTGAGGCCAGGTATATCCCGCATAGGTTGAGTCAGCCTCAACCGTTAGCCCACTCTTAGATGGAACTTTTAGGAGCATTCATGAATTTACACCTTAGTCTGGACTCGGTCATTGATACCGCCTCCATAGTTAGGAAACCGCCCTTACGTCAACGGGTTTTTTTTTTTTTAAAAAACCCAACGACAATGCATATTATGTGCTGTGTGATGACGAATCCTCAGCCCTAACCATGTTTTGAGCAAAATCAGATTTAGAATTTTGTCTCCTATGTTGTCTTTTAGGTCAGAAAATGGAAGAATTTAGTAGAATCTATGTGGTCATAGCAGTCCACATAGAATTTGAAATCATAGACAGAATTGCAGTCCAGGGAAAGTTAGGCAGGTGTGATTGGTTTGTGTTTTGGAGATGGTATGGTGTAGTGAGATCTAAGAGGCGAAGCCCCTGGTGTCTTTAAAAGATCAGTGGGGTCCCTCTCGTGAATGGCTTTGCGTGTGTGAAGGCCCATGTTGACTAACCAGCTGCAAATTCTTATGGAATGAAGTATGCTTGTCGCATACTAGGAGAGTGAAGCCCCTATGTCTATAAACGACCAATGGGGTCCCTCCTTGAAGACCAGCGCAGTCTTGGCTACCTAGGAAACTGAGAGGCTTGATTAAAGCCGAGGACCAGTGAGGACCCCTATGAACAAGGTCTGTGAGCCTTGCAAACTTAGGAAGCTGAGAGGCTTGAGTAAAGCCGAGGACCAGTGAGGTTTTATTTTTGAACGGCCAATTGGCGCCTTTCATGATTTGCAGTCTGGTATTGTGAAGGCAGTTGGAAATCTCACCCCTAGATGTTGTGAAATAATTGGGAGTTGTGCTTGGAGGAGCATTGATGTTTGCGAAAGGTATAGAGGTTTGTTTCAGGTTTTATGCATTTGGGTTTAGAATTTTGTGCAGATGTTGTAGAGAGCAGGAGCTGTGTTAAAATTTCGGGTTGACACCAGGCTTTTGGAAGTTAGTTGGGATAATGAAATTGCAATGTCGAGGCGGAGAGTTGATTGTTATAAATTATTGTTATTATTTATCGCTTACTCTAAATCTGGATTGCTCAAAACTAGCATGAACTATTTTTCGTTACCACTTATTTGCGCGTCTTAGGCCCACCTCTGGAAAAGAGGCACCTTATAGGGTAGGAAACGTTCGCATTTTCATTTACGCTCAACTACTTGTGTTTGCCACATGTCAACTAGTTTAAAATGCAAAGCGCTACGTGATGCGCGCTACGTGATTTGTGTGCAATTTTGCCAATGACATGCAAACTAACATGGTTACTTTTGAACTTTTTCTTTTGTTATGTTTATCCCCCAAACAGAGGTTTGATTTGTGTTGATTTAAGCTGGCTGATCACTCTTATTACACAAGGGCAAAAGACCAATCTGCATACTGGTACACATTACCACAACTGACAATGACTTGAATAGATGATGAACCTCGCAATACCGAGAAAAATCGTGCAACTCCTGAATCATCAAGAGGAAATGTCATTATTGCTCAAGACGAACTGATTCTTGAAATGGCTAAGGAACTACAGATGTTAAAAGATGAGTTGGCTGCGGTAAAAGGGCAAACTCCTAAAAACACGCCGCTGCGTGGGCCCGATGCATCCCACTCTCTGAACTCAATTGATGGGGTCGCCAATATGAACACACCTTTGAACACCCACAATTCTATAAAAGCACCAGTCCACCAAAGCAACTTGCCACTTGTCCAAGCTCCACCTCCAAATAATGCTCAATCTAGCCAAACAATTAACCGACCACCCATCTACCCATCACATCAACAATACCCATCATACACCCCGCACCCTGCCAATACTTATTATCAGACACACACTCCATATCCATACCAAACCTCCACTTACCAAAATGAACCCATCCCGCAAGCTTATACTGAAAATCCATCTGCACCATTAGTCCAAGTGGCGGTATCTGGCGGGCAAGATGTTCCTATTGTGCAAATTGATGATTACACCAATCCTCCTTATGTGAAGTTTCAACATGGTGTTAGAAGAGCCGAAAAAGCAGTCGATGGGGGTGAAGATTTAGAGAAAAGGGTACAAGGTTGGGTGATGAGTGCTCTTAGCAAAGGACCAAAAGGCAAGGACAAGGAAAGTCTAGAATATGAAGACTTGTGTGTTCATCCTGGGATTGAATACCCAGAAGGGTACAAGGTACCAAAGTTTGTTAAGTTTGATGGCAAAGGCAACCCCCGAGCCCATTTGAGAAGGTACTGTGAAACCTTGGGAGTGGGGAAGAATGAAGAGCTCTGTATGAAATCATTCATTCATAGTCTTGAAGGCGAAGCTTTAGACTGGTACTCCGAGCAGGATCCCTCAAAATAGATTAACTGGAGGAGTATGGCTCACGACTTCATGGAGCATTTTGGTTTCTATGCTGAAATACCATTAGATCGGTTGGCTATTGCAAGGTTTAGGAAGAAGCCGATCGAGACTTTTAGGGAATACGCGGTACATTGGAGGAGTGAGGCGGCCAAAGTTAAGCCTCCCATGAGTGAGGAAGAGTTTGTGGGACATTTCATCGAGACATTGGATGAATTCTACTATGATCGAATGGCATCCATGACTAACTCTACTTTTGCCAATCTAGTGAAAACGGGGGAGATGTATGAAGCTGGTTTGAAATCTGGTAGGATCACAAATTTGGCCGCTTTGCAAGTTACAAGTAAGGCAATCCAGTCTGGATCTGGTAATGGCTTTAACAAAAAGAAGAAAGAGGAAGTGGGAGCTATTGTGGGAGACATCGAGCGTCGACCGGCTGGAAAGTTGAATTTTGACAATTCGTCTGCTTTTCCCACCTACCAAAGCCCATATTACCCAAATTACCCCCACTCACTACCAGATGCCACCTGTTCCTTATCCGGTTTATAATGCACAAGCAAATTACTACCAACCTAGAGCGCATGCACCTAATCAATACCCTCGTCAGCCAAATTTTCAAGCACCCCAGAATTACCAGCCTCGTCCTCCTGTTTGTCCCAATGTACAAGGGTTTAATCAGAATTACGAAAGGAGAGCAACCAAAACCTATACTCCTCTAGCCGAGTCATATGGCCAGCTTTTTGAGAGATTAAGAAATGCGGGAGTTGTGCAGCCTATCCCTGATAACACCCCAAACCCACCTCCAAAATGGTATGATGCAAATAAGCACTGTGCTTATCACTCAGGGGCAGCCGGCCATGATATTGAGAGATGTTATACTTTCAAAGACAAGGTCGAGGGTCTAATCAAAGCAGGCACCATTCAACTCACTGGCACTCAGCCAAATGTGCATGATAATCCTCTTCCCAATCATGGCTACAATGCAGTTAATATGATTTCTCTTGAGGAAGAACCAAATCTGAAGGGCACCATAGTCTCTATTTATGATGTAAAGGTTGATAATATTGCTTCTAAGGTACCTAAGCAAGCACTAACTCTATTGCCAAAGAATGAGGGAACTTTTGGCCTAGGTGGCAACCCCGTTGAAGGAAAGATGGAAAAGGTTGAGCCTGAGAAGAAGCCGACTAGTGTCATGCTACAGCCTCTTTTACCACTGAACCAGTCATTTGTCCAAGCTCCAGAAATGGCCATGCAGAATTTGATTGAAGGTGTTGGCAGCCTATTCTTGAATGATGGATTGAAATGCAGTGCAACTACTGAAGATTCTGAGAAAGAGCCACATGTGCAGAATGCTGAACCAAGTGATGTGATGGCTAATTGGAATTGGACTTATGGTCCAAAAGAGACTTGATGAATGAGCTCGTTATTTTTGTTTTGGCATCACAGTCAGCTTGAGGCCCTGAACTGTGTTTTGCACTTTGTTTACGTTTATGTCTTTCAAATAACTCTTTTAAATCCTGCATGTTTACTTTTATGTTATATGCCTCCCTAAATTAAGTTTTGAATAAACAAATGCACTGCATTCCTACCTTATTATTTTGCTATACTTTAATTATTTATGTGCTTTATTATTTGTTTTTGATTAATATACTTACTATTGTTTCAAATTAAAAATAACAAAACCTGCTTAAACTTGGCTTGTGGCCTATAACGAAACAACTGGACAATTTAAGGATGATGCACTGGAAAGTTACTTTTTGCACTCTTTGGATATTATATTACCCTTAGAGCTTCAAACTGGGGCAGCTTTATTTGCCGGCAATTGGAGCCGAAGCGGTTTATCTATACAAATGGAAGTCCTTTATTTGGAAAACTATTCAAGAAGATAAGTTGAAAGATGTTGAATGCGCGAAGAGAAGATCTGAATAGTTTACTTCAAATCGGGGCAATTGGTGTTGAAGAAGCTCTTTCCTAATTAAGAAGAAGCAACAGGAAAATTTGCACGAAGTTGGCAATGTCTTTATGTGGAAGAACACTAATCCTGGCAGATATTTATGATCAAGTTTTGCCAAAGGTAGTCAACACAGATGCCGTCAAAAGATACTATGTCGGAAGCAACAGCAAGTTAGCATTGGTTTGGATGTAATCTTTGATGTAATGCTAACTACGCGTAACCTGATTCCCGAGGCGGGATACGTAGGCAACTCATATAGAGTTCGGTTGCACTAGCACAGGAATCCCCTATTTTCTCTTTTATGTATTTTTTTTGAACTACTTCTGACCTGATTCCTGGAATGGCAACAGGATAAGTAGGCAATCCTTATCGGAATGGGTAACATATTTTAACATTTTAGGCCTGTTTATCTTTTATGATGTAATTCCGAACTGCGCATCTGGGCAGATGGGTAGGTTTTCCAATTTGGATGCGGCTTCGTACTTAGATTGCCATATTTTTCCCAAAAATATTTATGTAAGCAGAACTATGCACAGTCTGATTCCCGTGGAGGGATACGTAGGCTCTTAACGGGCTCGACTCCATAATATTAAAATTTTCAGTTTTCCCTAAGACAAGCAACTGGGGTAAATTTTGCAAGATTAATTGAAGATATGGAAGATAGAAACTAGGGCAAATTTTGCAAAAACAGTTCGAAGGCATAAAGATTATAACTGGGGCAGATTTTTGCAAAATTGGTATTGCTTATCAAAGGATGAAGTGGCAGAGTTCTAAAAGTATTCAAGATTAGCACAAGTTGCAAAGACAAAGGGCGTTCAGTTTGTTTCAAGATATGTCATGAGTTTGGGTTAAAGCAGAAATTTTTTAAATGCATTATAACTTTCGGTTGCATATCAATGATTATTCGTTTAATATTTTATCAAATTACTTTACTTTGCCTCTATCTTGAAATATTATACAATATTGAGTTCATAAGTCAAGTATCTGAGTATAATTTGCAAGCCCAAGTCTAAAGGAGAACGAGGGAGCAGCGACAACAAGTTCAAGATGAATCAGCATAAATCAAACACCCCTCTCCAAAACTAACAAAATTTTCTTTGAGAGCAGGAACATGAAAGCTCGCAATGAGAGGATCATTTGCACTATGGATGAACAATTTATGGAACGCGCATCCAAAGTTGCATTGCAGATTGCATCGCATTATCTTTTTCATAACTTAAAGCATTATGCTTTGTCATGAGTTATTGCCGAACAGGCTGCATTTCTACCCCTATGACTTTCATTCCTAATAGGCGACAAAGCCGATGCTTGTTTTGTGTTTTCGAAACTAAGCCAAATAGGGCATCCTTGCCAGATTGTCTCGCCAATTGATTTATCAATGGCTATCGCACTGACAACATTTCCACATTACTTTGCTTTGCACTTACTTTGAATTATGTCTTTGCACTTGCTTTAAAATTAACGCCTTGCTTTAGTCTTTCAGGTTGACCATCGGCTACGAGGATTCCCTTTGTTGGACTATCTCGCCTATTGATTCGCCAAATGGCTCTTGCATTGCTCTACATTCCCGCACTGCTTTTCTTTGCACTTGCTTTAAATTATGTCGTCGCCTTTTCTTTAAAATTGATGCCTTGCTTTACGTTTTTTAGGTTGAACACCAGGCGGGGCTTCTCTCTTATTGAACTTTCACGCCTGTTGATTCGCTAAATCGCTTTTGCGTTGCTTTACATTTTATGCTAAATTGCTTTGCACTTGCTTTCAATTATGCCTTTGCACTTGCCTTATATTATGACTTGCTTTAATTTTAGTTTAACAGGTCAGCCCCAAGACCCTCCTTGCTGCGTGCCCGACCGGCTTGCCAGTTGATTTGTCAAGATGTTCAAATTGCCTTGCACTTGCTTTCAATTATAACTTTGCACTTGCTTTATATTATGACTTGCTTTACTTTCAGGTTAACAGGTCAGCCCTGAGACCCTCCTTGCTTCGTGCCGAATCGGATCACCAGCTGATTTGTAGACAATCAATTCCAAAATCCTCCTTGCTTCGTGCCCGACTGGCTTGCCAGTTGATTCGTCAAGATGTTCAAATTGCCTTGCACTTGCTTTCAATTATAACTTTTCACTTGCTTTATATTATGAACCGCTTTACTTTTAGCTTAACAGGTTAACAGGTCAGCCTCGAGACCCTCCTTGCTTTATGCCGGACCGGATTGCCAGCTGATTTGTCGACAATCAATTCCAAGACCCTCCTTGCTGCGTGCCCGATCGGCTTGCCCGTTGATTCGTCAATATGTTCATATTGCCTTGCACTTGCTTTATATTATGAACCGCTTTACTTTTAGCTTAACAGGTTAACAGGTCAGCTCTGAGACTCTCCTTGCTTTGTGCTGGAACGGATTGCCAGCTGATTTGTCGACAATCAACCCCAAGACCCTCCTTGCTGCGTGCCCGACCGGCTTGCCAGTTGATTTGTCAAGATTGTTGAAAATTCTTTGCATTATGCCTTCGCACTTGCTTTATTGCTTCGCCAGTTGATTGGAAGACAACTTATCAATGATATCGCAACCCGCACTTGCAAATTTGTATCATCAATATTTTCTAATTTCTTTCTTTTTGATTATCAGGCTTTATTAGCAGTTGCTTGCTTACTGTTTTTCGAGTTTATTACAGGACTTTAGCAGCACCGCAGCAGCATTTGGAGCATAACGTGGAACTTTTTCTTAGCAGTGAACTGGGGCAATCGTTGATATGAGGTAGACTCGTCAACGAGGATCTAAAGAATCGCACTCGAACAAGCAAGTTCTTACCTAATCTTTCATTCCGGATTAGGAGTCAATTTGAATCTTTCCTATTCGTGCGTCCTTTTCTGTCAATCGTGCGAGTCTTCGTATCTAAGTGTCGTCAAACTACATATGGCCTGATTCTCTTTCAGCCCGAGATATGTAGGCAACTCAGAAACTGGAGTTCAGCCATACCCATAAGCCTCGCCTTTTGGTCCTTGAAAATCAAAAGTCTTGGTTTTGTCGGGACAAAATTGGTTTCTCGTCAATTTCTTTACCCTAAAAACTCTTTCATCCTTTTCCGGGTAAAGAGGGGCAGCTGTTGACACCCAATTTCGTCCCGAGATTTAATCAATGACTAATTATTTGAATGAAAATAAATTATTTAAAATAAAAGTAAAATTAAGATTAATTAATTAAAATTAGCTATAGTAAATTAATTAATTTCAAAAGAAAGGGCTAAGTGTGCAATATGCAACCCCAATTTCAGCCTATCTGTGCAATTTCCCACTTAATTTAAATCCTAATAGAAAGGAAGGGGGCTATATTCGTTTTTGAGTTTAAAATGCGGCCCACTTCTACAATCCATATAATATACATTACATAAACAAATAAGCATTTCAGCTTTTCCCCACAGCCCATTACCCCAACCCGGCCCACTTACCTATTTCAGCATCTCCCCCTAATCAGGTTAACCCAATTCCCTTTTTCCCCTAAACCCTAATCTTTAATCTCCAATTCCCTAATCCCTATTTCCCAATATTTTCCCCAAATATCCAACAAAACGCTAAGGAATTTGTACCCAGTGGTCCCTTATCCCTCCACCTCATCTCCACCATACCAAAGCCTTGCTGGATCGAATCTCAAGCGTCCATTTCAAGTTAAATCGATCTGATTCGTTCTTTGAAGATAACAGACATTTCTTGAAAGATAAGGATGGAAAACGTACGATCCTTTAGGGGATTTTACGATTTTCACCCCTATTGTTCAGGTGAAATGTCCGATTTAGGGTTAAAATTGAAGAGAATATCTCAGCTTGAAACCCTAGTTCGCAGGTATATAAGCATCTCTTATTCATTTTAAGTTAGAGGTTCTGGGGGATAAAAAACGGCAGCTCATACACTTCACGTTTTTTTCTTTAGTTTTGGTTTAAGTTCAAGAAGTATGACTATTGTTTCTAGACTTTAGTTTTGTTATTTTGCATCGTGTTCGAGTCGACGACCCTACTCGAGTCATTTCGAGTTGTATCGCTTCAGCTTACGCCCCAGTTCCTGCTCCTAAAAAGGTCAGTTCTTCTTCATTTTTCTTGTTTTATGGCTTGTATAGTATAATGATTTGTTTCAACTTAAATGATTAGCTGGTTAGCTTGTTGATTCAAGTCTGATAATCTGAGTTAAATGACTAATGTTAAAGTTTAAATCTTTGTTGTTAAGTCTTGTTTAAATCAGTGTCTAATCTAAAAACTCTAGTCCATTTCCTTAAGTGTACGTCCTGATGGCAGGGGCTGATTTCTCTGTCAAATGTTCTCCCCTAGCTCTTCTGCATTTCTTGCCAATCTCAGCATTTAAACCTATTTTTTTTTTCTTCTTTAGCATTGAAATGTTCTTTTTTTCAGTTTTTCTAGAGGTATAGGGATCTTTACCTTACCTAATATCATGCATTTCTGGAATCTTTCTAAGTGTGTAGCAGGGTAAGATCTTTAATTTGGTTAGGCTGATGTAAAGTAGCTGTTTCTGGGGGGGTTTGTTCAGGGTTTGCTCCTGATGAAGCTTCAGGGAGTTTGTTCTTGGTTATCCTGAAGTAGCAGGGAGTCCAGGAGGGTGTGTTGAGTTGTTTGCAGGTGTCTGTTGAGGGAGTCTTGGAGTTTGTTTCCAGGAATTTGAAAATTGTTTCAGGCAGGTTGGTTTGTGTTTGGAGTTCTGGTTGTGAGGAGGTTCTCAGGTTCTGTGAGATTAAAGGAGTGTAGTAGAGGATGAAGCTCCTGTTTATGGGATTGTAATATGGGGTCTGTCCTAGGTTTTGCAGGGTGTTTTAGGGGCTAGTTTAGTCTCTTGTTAGCATAGGTGTTCTAGTGCAGGTTATGAGAGGAAATTTGTGTCTGTGATAGTTTAGGTGGTGTGAGTTGGTTTCTCAGGGGTGTTGCAGATAGCAGGTTTGTTCTGTTATGTGCGCAAGTGGTAGAGGGAAATAGGTGCTGCAATTTCAAGTAAGTGTGATGGCATGTTGGTTTGGCCAATGAGAGATGTAGGGTGGTTTGTCTGGTATGGTTTGTAATAGAGGATATAGGTAGGAGCTATGGTTTTAAGTCTGATCATGGTCTGCAGATAGTGAGAGAAGTCTGTAGTTGATTCAGGGGTCATTAGTTAGCGTGTTCAGGTCTGCTATTGTTCAGGCATTTGTAGGCAATGATCTCTGTGTGTGTGTGTGTTCATCTACATATGTATGTGTGTTCAATTGTATGTGTGTGAGTTCAAGACAAAGTTAGGGAAGCACTTAATAATGATGCATGGTGTATATTTGTTTGTGGTTTGGCTCATGATCTGTTTGGGAGTTGTTGAATGAAATAGGAAGGTTGTAGCTTAAAGTGTTTTAGGTTCTTGGTTTGCTTTCAGTCCCTGTTCATGTGTAGGAGAATCCTTGTTCAATTACGGTAGTGATAGTTTAAGTCATTTCTTTCCTTGCCTACTAGTTTCTAGTTTCAGTCGAATATCAAATCATTAATTCATGGATGCTGCATCTAATTGTTTTATTTATTACGTATGTTCTGATTAAATATGTGCTTATTTTATATTTTTGCTTCTTTGGCATGTAACACCTCTTGGGATGAGTTTGAGTTGCTCAACTCATAAATTGGGATTGGTAATTGGCATTCAAGTTGTTCGGGCCCCGCATTGCATTTCGAGTTCAAGTTTTGCTAAAATAGTTGAATAAAAGCTCACAAACGGGATAGCATGTATTCAGAGTTATTTGATCCGCTCCGCATTTTCGGGACTTGATATCCCCGAAAATGTAAAAGAAAGAAAAAATAAAAATCACAAAGTCCAAGGCTCAATGATTGAGTTTGCGCTTTCGGGTTCTACCTTCTAAACTCCCTCTTTCCCGTCCCCTTTAGAAAAGCATGTTTTAGGACCCCTGTAGAATAGAAATGGTATTTGAATTGTGAATAGTTATTGTAAATTACTTAAATTATTTTATGAATGCTTTGTATCATTTCTTTGCGAATCGTCAATTAACTTATGGATGTTTAGAATTATTTGTCAATTAATGAGTGCAAAATCGAATTCGACTAAAAATCGTACCCTCGTCATAATTCGCATTTGAATTGCTTCTTTATTTATTATATTAAATATTCAATTATTTATTTATCTAATCTAATTTATTTATTTAGTTAATCAATTAAATTTTAATCCTTTATTTATTTATTTACTTAATCTAATTTATTTAATTTCAATTAATCATTTATTTATCTAATCAATTAAATATTTATTTATTTATTTAATCAATTATTATTCATTTACTCCTTTATTTAATATTAATTTAATAAGTATTCATTTATTTAATTAAGTTATTTATTTGTTTATTCAATTATCTATTTAATTAATTAATTAATTCTTTATTATTATCCAATTATTTATCTAGTTTGTTTTATTTAATTATCTAACTTTATTTAACCTTTACTTATTCTATTTATTAATCAATTGATCATTATTTCATTATCTATTTAATTAATCTTAAATTGGGTCATCTATTTATCTAAGTATCGGCAAATTTAAAATCTTATCTTATTTATATTATTCCTATTATCCTTATATAAAATTAGTTTTATATACTTATTATCCTTAACAAATTCGTGAAAACTGCCGGATTAACCGCAATTTACGGATTTTCGAAAGTGCTCCCGCTAGGGACCTTCTTTCGAATTTAAAAGAACCACTTACCTAAGAATCTCTGATTTTAATTTAATTTCCTTTAAATAAAGAATAAATTGCACTCATTAGTTAACCTTAGGTTCCTAATAATCCTTAAATTAGGTGGCGACTCCAAAGAAAGCCCTTTGGAGTCCCATTTTGTTGAAGTCAAATCCCGATGCATACTTGTGTGCATTTTTTTTGGAGGGTTCAACACCTATATTCCACATTCCAGCACCAAATCATCCACCATACCAACAAAACAGTCAAGCCAACTGCCAAAATACACCACTATGCCCTCCTAGGCCTCGCTCTGATGCAAACCAAAGACCAAAAAGAAACTACACTCCACTAGCCGAATCCCACACATAAATATTCAAGAGATTGGAAACTGATGGGCTTATTG
Source organism: Petunia x hybrida (assembly GCA_037355625.1). NCBI lineage: Eukaryota > Viridiplantae > Streptophyta > Magnoliopsida > Solanales > Solanaceae > Petunia > Petunia x hybrida. The sequence goes on along the minus strand of JBBBVM010000025.1, from coordinate 7,432,125 downwards.
CCCCAGTACTTCAATTGTTCCAGCAAGCACTATGCACATGGAGAGAAAATTTGACAAAGCAAGAAAATGCTAGTCAAACTCAAAGGCACACATGACTCATCTTAAGACCTTTTGACACCAACATCCAAGGATCATTTTGTTGCACCTATCTACACAGCCACACACTCATTGTGACCCAAAGCACTTTCCAAATCGCTCCAAGCATTCAAAGAGCTAGTGAAAGATAATATTGAAAAGACAGAGGTGTAGCAAATACTTATTCACAACAACCAAAACAAGTAAGCCGATTCAACTTGCAAAGGAGAGACAAAAACACAATGACAAAGCCATTATTACATGACCAACCTGGAGACCCCTGGAGCATTTGGAAGCATGTCTCTATCCACTAGCAAAGATAAAGCAAGACGATGAGGTTATTCGAGACACTTACCATAGCAAGGGTTGAGTTGATATAAAGGCGCAGGTTAATAAACTTCTTGGAGCAATTGTGGTCGAAGGATTTATTGGAGTGATATGAATTCTCATGACAACGACCACAATAAGACATAACAATCTAAGAATGAACATGATACATAGCCAATCTACATTGAGTTCAACGGCTCAGCAATGAGATATTATCCAACAAGGAAAGTTGGTACAGAGACTATATTCTAGCAGCTGGTTGACAAGTATGAAGGACGCTAAGTATCTCTTCGAGGATACATAGCAATCATGACAGACAAATTGGCAAGAAAGGATGACAAATGCACTCAAGGTCCTGGTATTCGACAAAAGCCAATGTCCCTTTCTGTCACACAACACAATCTATTCCTTACATAACATCTTTACCACCTTTCATTGACATTCAACTCCTCATCTCATGCTTAAACAAGCATCGATCGATTGACCAAAATCCTTGCCTTAACTGCTATATAAAGTACTTAGGCAGTCTCTTGTGATATCTATGCGGTTTATCACAACCTCCAAATTCAGGTGTTAATCCATCATATGCGGTCTAGACATACTCTTATGCTTATGTGTCACTTCTACCTCTAATCTTTGCTAATATGCCCACACTATTTTGTGCATTTCACCACTCTGTTAAGGTTGCTTCGCATTTGGACACTGAAACTGGTAAAGAATCTGCATTTAGAAAAGCCGAAACGGCAAGCCAAGCTGAAAACACTTTCTCCTACCACAAAGTCCTTTGAACCACCAGACAATCCCAATACAGTACAATTTGCATTATACTCACACAAGAGTCACAACAAAGAAATCTGATCACTATACGACCGAGCTCACGAACCTCACATCTTTATTCCTTTGGCTCTGTCAAAAGACATTGCACCCAACTTACACAATAAACAACCTCCCATCCGTCAAGACTTCCAACTACAATCCTATCAGGCTCAACACAATCAGGGATATACAAAAAGACAAAACCCTACGCCTTTGCTCCTTTAGCCCAATCAAAAGACATTGCAACCAGCAGAAAAACTACTCCCTAGATACCCATTCCTAAATTTAATCCAACAAGATCTACACTTATCACTTACACATTTAATACCATGGCACCACAAGACATCCAATACTGAAACACAAAGTTTAAAGTCCGATTGACCAAAGCAAGACAAGACAACGGTACAACAAAAACCAACAAAGGAAAACTCTAACTCCCAAACCACAAACACACTTTCTACAAAGGCCAATCCACCAAAGTTAGCTCCATGACTGTCGAAAAGAAAAGCATGAAACATGAAGGCATCCCATCACAACTTAAGACAAATACATATTTTGGACAATCTCCAAATCCGGCAAAATCCAAATATCAAACTGAGTATGCAAATATCCACATATTCATCGTCATCAATACACCCAATCGCCACACTAAAGGATGAATGCAGGTTCTAGCCAATACATTTGGTGTTCAGTGCAACGCAACCACCCTCTCTCAGTGATCTGTCATAGATAATAAACATGGGCAGAATTTTTGAGGATCCCCTCAAAAATTTCAAAAGACGCAAACTTGACACTGGGGCAGAAATTTTTGAGGTCCCATAAAAAATTTCAAGAAAAGTCCTTACAACAGCAAGATGATAGCCTCCTTAGCACATCGCACGACATAACAATAGCCTGCTACTTGTTGCACTTTACTTTACTCTTGATGCGTCGACTGAGGGTACACAGCCCGATGTCGATCTTGTCATTTAAATTAGCGGAGAGTACACAGCCCGATGCGTCGACTGAGGGTACACAGCCCGATGTCGATCTTGTCATTTAAATTAGCAGAGAGTACACAGCCCGATGCGTCTACTGAGGGTACACAGCCCGATGTCGATCTTGTCATTTAAATTAGTGGAGGGTACACAACCCGATGCGTCGACTGAGGGTACATAGCCCGATGTCGATTTTGTCATTTAAATTAGCGGAGGGTACACAGCCCGATGCGTCGACTGAGGATACAAAGTCCGATGTCGATCTTATCATTTATATTAGCAGAGGGTACACATCCTAATGAATCGACTAAAGGTACACAACCCGATGTCGATCTTGTCATTTAAATTAGCAGAGGGTACACAGCCCAATGCATCGACTGAGGATACACAACCTGATGTCGATCTTGTCATTTAAATTAGCAGAGAGTACACAGCCCGAGGCGTCGACTGACGGTACACAACCCGATGTCGATCTTGTCATTTAAATTAGTGGAGGGTACACAGCCTAATATGTCGACTGAGGGTACACAGGTTGATGTCGATTTTGTCATTTTAATTTTGCAGAGGGTACACAGCCCAATGCACCGACTGAGGGTACACAGCCCGATGTCGAATTTAGCACTTAATACCGCAGAGGGTACACAACCCGATGCAAATTTTGACAACCTGGAAGGTAGATAGCTCAATGAAAGGATGGCATGACAAAAGGTGTGCAACGAAAATGAAAGAATGATAAATAACCCTGCATGAAGAGATATACAGCTCGATACGAAAGAGGACATACAATCTGGCGTTGCACTGGCAATATGATCCAACAATAGCCAGACACGACAAAGCAATTACCTCCTGACAAGAAGCACTTAGCAAATGGATAGCCCCCAGAGGAGAGGCACACATTCCCCAGTACTGAGCACCTAAAAGCGGGCCAGACATAGAGAGATCAACTCAACATGGAAGTTTACTTTATCTTTATTTTTATCTCAAATTGTATTTATCTTGATCTGATCTCTTATCGAACCCCTGCGCCATACTCTCACACCTGCTCCGAAAATCACTACCATTTGTGCATCCACAGAACCTCAAACACATACAAAGCATCATGCAAAGACCCAATTCAAAAGGCCTAATCCTACAGACAATGCTTTTGCTACACCCACAAGCTACCCATTCTACCGAGTTCTAAAATGCTCAAACCTACATTTCCATACTCGCACCAGTGATCTACCTGATCTTTCCTTGCCAATTGGGTACCAGCTCCGTATTCCTTCCTATTCGTGCCTATCTGTTTGAATCGTGCATATTCATCGTGCTTTACTCCTCAATGTTCCTCAGTTCATTCAAGACAATGTTGAGGCCAAGATGACTCCTCTATCAAGTTATATCGAAAAATGTGCCCATGTAAACCCCTCTTTATGGGTGTGTCGTGCACCACATCCTCATAACTAAGACGTTTACAAGCCTATTTCACCACACTAGATCTATCAGTGTTATCTCAACTTCGACAACGCCTTTGTCCTATCTACAAAATACCTATTCTGTCGAATTCTGACACGCCCAAAGCCGATCATTTCATGCCCTCACAAGTAATTTGCCCAATCTTTCACTGCAAATTAGGATGTCATTTCACATTTCCTTCCAACTAATGCCTACTTTGCCTATTCAAACCTATCTGCGTCAATTGTGTGCGCTTTCATGCTTAATCGTGCCTATCTGCTTGAGTCGTACGCATTTATAAAATTCGCTCCCCAAATTCTTCCCAATTCGATCAAGCCAATATTAGAAGCGAGTTTACTCATTTATCGAGACAAAGTGGAAACTATATACATATAAACTCCTTTTCAAGGGTGTGTAGTGCGCTACATTTTCATAACTAGGATGATTATAAGCCTATTTTCTCACGCTCGATCTATTGAGTTTATCTCATCTTCGCTAGTACCTTTGCTTCATTCTTTATGTATCTCGCCAAAAGGCAAAGCATATACGAATCTGAACTTTACATACTTGGATAAGTTTAGTCCTTACATCCAAAATCGTGCGCCATAAACATCTTACAAAGACAACATGCCATTCTAGAACTACACACGACCTGATTCTCGTGAAACCCAAGATATGTAGGCAACTCAGAGACCGGGGTTCGGCCAAAAACACCCCAAAACTCGCATTTTTCCTACCAGTCGTGACAAAATTGACTACTCCGTTAACTATCTTTGCCCAAAGACTCTTTCATCATCTTTGGGCAAAGAGGGGCAGCTGTTGACACCCAATTTTGTCCCTACATTTTCTAAAGTTGGCTCTAATTTAACCTAAAGGTGCAATTCGACTATTTATGCAAAATGTGCATTAGAAAACATGCATTTACGTGCGTTATCCCCTACTTATATATTATATACCTAAATATGGTTATATTACGTAATTTTACATCATCTAGGCTATTTGTCAAAACTGTGACTGTTTGTGCAAATTAATACATTTATAATATTCGTGGCTATATCATATTATTGTATCATTTAGACTACATGTCAAATTATATCAATTTACGATCATTTGTGCAAATTAGTAATAATCTGTGATTATTTATATTTAGATAATTTTATTTGAGCTTAATTAATAATTATTTGTACATTTTATATAATGTGTATATCAATATCTTATTTTTTGCACCTTAAAGTTGAATATTGGCCAATTAAAAAGAAAAATATCCAAATTTTTTTTAATTAATTTTCCCATATTTCAAAGTCCCTACCGAAATTCTTTATTTATTTAAATTCATTTTTATCTACTTTTTCTGTTGAATTGCATTCTTCCTTGAACCTAGACCAATTTTCTAACCAAATACATTTTTTTTTATTTGAAATTTAAAGTGAATATTCTTTTGGCAAGACCTCCTAAAGCACTCTCCTAATTTTTTCCTAATCTCCTAATCTCCAAACTTTTTCTCAAAATCAATCCCCAATCCCCCTCTCTCTAATCATCCAACAACTATTCTTTCTAATCCTATATACACACATTCACACACAGGTCACAGGGATCAGCACACACACGCATAGACACTCCCTCTTCCCCAAAAATAGAGGACCCCACACCCAGACCCCACTCTTTCTTGGGTCTTCTTCCTCACAACACACACAACATAGGTACAATCAGTACTAGTATTATCAACAGACCCCACACGGGGACACCCTTTGTCTTCTCCATTACACCATATCTGTAACTACGACTTCCCCTTCTCCAAAGATACCAACACCACGACATCACAATCAACAGAAAAACCCACCACATACACTTCTCCGTTACACCACACAGCACTCTACACAAACACTAATAATGCACACGAAAACAAACAGGAACCAACTCATCTTCTTCCTCCAATCATTTATCACGAGAATATGTCCAAACAACAACATTCCCATCATATCCTTTACACAAAACCAGTGGCCATACCCATACCTCTGTCTTCCTCCTCTTCTCACCATCCCCATCGACACATGATACTCATTTCACATCCATACACATCCATAAACAGAAACAGAGGGAGATCAGGGTGGGCATGTAGATTCCGAAACAGGGGTAGTGGCGACGCCGCAGTGCTGTCGAAAATAAAATTACCGGCAGTCACCCCATCTCGTCTGCACCATCGATGTTGTTGTTCGCTGGAGATGGGGGTTTTACTCGGAGAGCAGGGTAGTGGGGTGGTAGTGATGCCATCGGAAATAGATAGGTTTTCGCTCCCCCACTTTACCGTTGACCCACTCGCTGGAAATCTAGTTTCGCTTCGAATCGTGACTGTGGTGTCGGAGCTTGGTGTTGGTTTTTTTTTCGATCTGTCAGTTTGTTGGTCTTGGGTTATGAACGATCTGACCCTATTAGCAGTTCATATGATTTTATGTGTTGATCTTTTGTTATGGTTAAATGCTTTCTGAAAGTTTTTTGGTAATGGTATCAGTATTGGAGGTGATGTTGGTTGCTGATGTTTTCAATCCATTTATCTCGGTGCACTGGCCTGATTGTTTTTTTGCAATAGGCTTATATTGCCTCTGAATTAATCACTCTGATGCTGTTGGACCGTTTTATGTACTAACTGAATGTTTTTTGAGCGCGGAAATCCCTTTTTGATAAATTTTTATTCGATTTATCCATTACGGAACATTAAACTGATTTGGAGCAGGTACAACAATATATGCTAGGCCAAGGAAAATAATTGTTTATTTGAGCCTACTGACTGATTTGAACGGATACTACACTTGAACAACCACATCCCCGTGTCCCTAAAACAGAAAGACTATGATGACGTGTATGAGCCGTAATTGCAAAATGGGTCGGTGATGGAGTGGTGGGACCGGCACTTGGCATGGCAACACGACCGGCCGGCGTGTTTTCAGCCGTACCGACGTCTCTAACCTCCACCCGATTCATACACACCTGAGCCTATATTTTTATAAAATCTATTTTCCCCCTTTATTTTATTTTATTATTATTTTGATATTTTATACTACTATTATTATTATTTGTCATTATTATTATTTTTTAATACTAATCTTAGTTTCTTTATATTTTGTGCGAGGTAAAATTGGATGAGAGACGAGGATCTAGCTTGGAAAAGGACCACTAGAAGAAAAATCCTTTTATTTTCATTATTTTCGTTATTATTATTATTATTATTGTTATAATTATTAATTGACGTACTAATTCATTTTCACATTTTTTGCGAGGTACATTTGGATGAATAATCTTGAAAATTATGCTCTCGAAGATACCTTTTAAATTATATTATTTTTATTTAATTATTATTATTTCTTATATATACTAACTAAGTTAATTTGTTTTTTGCAAGGTCTATTTCGTTGAAGTTCCCTAAGGAATAAAACAATTAATAGAAAAGAGCCTTTAATTTAATTTTAATAATTATAACTTGTATATTGCCTAGTCATATCTTGAATCTCAATTATTTAGTCCGGCCGGTAACTACATTTGGTGGAGCTTGAGAGATGCCTAACCCCTTCCTCTCGGGTTAACTTGAACCCTTACCTAGATTTCTGGTTCGTAGACTAAGTTTCAGGGTTAATTGTAAAATTAGCTAGAAACAAAATAGGTGCCCTAATACGTCTAGTTAAAAAATATGTTAGGTGGCAACTCCAACTCTTTACGCCCTATAAGTCGAGTCTTATTTCGAACTTTAACCGGTTTGGTAAAAAGTAGAATACGACAATGGTTATGGTAGGCAATCTTATGGTTCTGATGTTGCTGCGCAATCTTATGGTCCTGCTTCTGGTCAAGCTCTCAATATTGGGAATCAAGGGATTTCTATTCCCAGTTGACAGAGGACCAATATGCTCAGCTTCTGGGACTGCTGCAACAATCTCACTTGTATGGCCCTGTTGCTCAGCCAAATCTCATGTCCTCTGCTAACTTTTCTAGTACTTTACTGCCTGATCCTGTAGGTCCTAGTCCTAGTTCTTGTATGTTGTCTCATTCCCAAGTCACCTGGATAATTGATTCTGGGGCCTCTGTTCATATGACTTCCAATAAGGATATACTCTTTAACATCATCCCTCTAACTACACCATTTCTAGTCTAACTCCCTAATGGCTACAAAGTTAAAGTAACATCCAAAGGCTCTTTTGCTTTAACTGACACCATTATCTTGCAAAATGTCTTGTATCTTCCTACTTTCCAACATAATCTCATCTCTGTGCACAAACTGGTTCAGCAGCTTGGATGCACTGTACATTTCACTGCTGCTTCATGTTTTGTGCAGGTCTATTCTCAGAAGATGCCTCTAGAGCTTGGTAAACTTCAAGATGGCCTGTACAAGCTTCAGTGGCCTCAGTCTACTCTTGGGAATTCTTCCCCTCCTTCTTCTAGCAGCTCCATTCCTATTTCTTATTTTCCTAGTTCCATTCCTCCCTTTGTGCATAGTGTCCCTGAATGTAATAAAGCTGCTATGAATGATGAATCTGTTTGTTATTTTCCTACTCAAATGAATGATGCACCTTCTGTGTCTGCTGCACATGCCTTGCATACTATATATTATCTTTGGCATCAAAGATTGGCCCATGCACTATTTGTCAGACTTAAGGATATTCCTGCACTTACTAGTTCCCTTAGTCCTAAACAGTCTTTCCCTTGTAATGTATGCCCAATGGCTAGGCAGAACAGGCTGCCCTTTCCTGATAGCTCTATTCAGACTACTCAACTATTCCAATTGGTCCATGTTGACACCTGGGGCCCTTATCACACTCCTACCTATACTGGGGCAAAATACTTTCTCACTATAGTGGATGACTTCACTAGGTTTACTTGGACCCACCTGATGACTACAAAGAGTGATGCATTTTCTTTACTTGAAGCTTTTATTTCTATGGTCCAAACACAATTTCATGTCATTATTCAGACAATAAGGTCTGACAATGCTTTAGAAATAGGCTTAAATGTTGCAGCTAAGTCCTTCTTCTCTGATCATGGCATAGTCCATCAGACTTCCTGCCCACATATACCCCAACAAAATAGTATAGTGGAAAGGAAGCATAGGACATTACTTGAAGCATGTAGGCCATTGCTTTTTCAATCCAAAGTGCCTATGAAGTTCTTGGGAGATTTCCTATTAACAGCCATATATATTATCAACAGACTTCCTTCCAAACTGCTCCACAAAAAGACACCTTATGAGCTTTTATATGAAAAGCCTCCCACATACTCACACATGAAAACCTTTGGGTGCCTTTGTTATGCTCCAGTCCCCATTCCCCAAAGAGGTAAACTTAAACCGAGAGCAATCCCTTGCATTTTCATTGGATACCCTTTTGCCAAAAAGGGTTACAAGTTATACAATTTGTAGACTAGACATTGTTTTGTCTCCAGAGATGTAGTCTTTCATGAGCTCCACTTTTCCTTTGTTCACAACATCTCTTCCCCATCACACCCTATCTCCCGTGCTCAGTTTTCTGTTGTCCATGATGATTCCTCTCCTAAACCATCTTTTTTCTCTCATCCTGCCATTCCTCCAGATGCTCATTCACCTGTCCATTTGTCCCCTCCTACATAGTCTACTCACTAGCCTGAACACTTCATTTCTTCCCCTATTCCTCAGTCCTCTCCTCTTCAATTCACCACCCATTCTTCTGTTTCCAATGCTCCCAACCCACCTTTGGCTCTCAGCAAACCCACTAGACAACACAATCTACCCACTTAACTTCATGAATATGTCTGCACCCTGCCTAATTCATCTTCGTCCCTTACCTGCCTGTCTGAACAACCTGTAGGACTAGAACCTAGGACCTACTATTAGGCAGCCCCTATTCCAGCATGGCAAGAGGCCATGAGGAAGGAATTTGAGGCTCTAGAGGCTAACAACACTTGGGACATTGTCCCTTTACCTAAGGGCAAGAGACATATTGGTTCCAAGTGGGTCTGTAAGATCAAACATAGGGCTGATGGCACTGTGGAGAGCTATAAGGCAAGACTTGTGATTAAGGGTGATACACAGATTGAGGGTATTTATTTTCATGACACTTTTTCCCCAGTAGTTAAACTTTCTACTATCAAAACTCTCATTGTTGTGGTAGCTAAGAAGCATTGGCCTCTATTTCAATTAGATGTCAATAATGCTTTCTTACATGGTGACTTGGATGAAGAGATTTACATGAAGATTCCACATGGTTTGTCCTTTTCTATTCCTCTTGGTTCCCCTCCTTTAGTGTGCAAACTCAAAAAGTCCCTCTATGGACTTAGACAAGCATCTAGACAGTGGTATGCTAGACTGTCTAAGGCTTTAGCTTCCAGAGGTTTTGTTCACTCCCTCAATGATTATTCTTTTTTTCTTAAAGGTGTTCCTGGTAACATGGTAATCTTGGCAGTCTATGTAGATGACATAATCTTGACAGGTGATAATGTGTCTGAAATAAATTCCTTGAAATAGTCCTTAGATGTTGAATATAAGATAAAGGATTTGGGTCTGCTGCGCTATTTCTTAGGCATAGAGATCCAATATGTTCCTGATGGGCTCTTTCTTACTCAAAAGAAGTTTGTTCTTGATCTCCTCAAAGACTATGATTGCCTTTATGTGACTCCTGTTGTGAGTTCATTGGACCTGAATGCCAAACTAAGGGCTGGTGTTAGTGACTTGTTACTTGATCCTGAGAAATACAGGAGTCTCATTGGGAAACTCCTCTTCCTTACCCACACCAGGCCTGATTTATGCTTTGGGGTCTAGTAACTTAGCCAGTTTCTTCAATCTCCCAGAGTTCCCCACATGACAGCTTCCACTCACATGTTGAGGTATCTTAAGGGTACAAGTGACATTGGTTTACTTTTTTCCTCTTCTCCTGATTTTACTCTTACTGCATAGAGTGATAGTGACTGGGCTGCCTGCCCAGACACACGTCGCTCAGTGAGTGGTTTCTGTATCTTTGTGGGAGGCAGCCTCATTGGGTGGAAATCTAAAAAGCAGCCTGTTGTTTCTTTATCTTCAGGAGAGGCTGAATACCGTGCCCTTAGCAAGGTTGTGGCTAAGTTGACATGCGTTTCTCGCTTACTTGTTGATATGACTGTTCCTGTGCCTCATCCCATTTCAGTCTTTTGTGATAGCCAAGCTGCCATCCACATTGCACAAAACCAGGTTTTTCATGAACGTACGAAGCATATAGAGGTGGATTTCCACTTTGTCCGTGAGAACCTTGGTATTGGCTTGCTGCAGCTCTTTCATGTTACCACCACTAATCAGCTAGCTGATATACTAACCAAGCCGTTGCCTGGTGTGCTTCATCATTCCTTGATGTCCAAGTTGAAGGTGGTCTCCTCCTCCAACTTGAAGGGGGTGTTGGGCTAGCTAGTTACTTAGATTGATTAGTGTACATATATAGTTAGCTGATTTGTAATGTGTTATGTAATTAGTTATTTAATTTTTTTCATATGTTTGTTTGTACATAATTGTATAAAGCCCGCTGGGCTCAGATGTAATAGAATAGATGATGAATTGGACTTGGGTCCACATATAAATACAACTGGGCCAGAAATATCTTTCCACTTTTTCCCATTTTACACAAAACATTTCTCTCTATATTCTTTCTTCCGCTGACTCTCTCCTTTAACCTTTAATCAAGTTTTCCTAAATCCTGTTCAATTCATAATGTTTACAGAATTTGATTGTGTACTATAAGTTATGTTAACCTAAAACACTGCAAGTGATCTTTTCTTAAAAAATTTAATATGATTAACGCGTGAAAAACAAGAACGTGTTCGAACAAGTTATATATGCATTGATTGTTTTGAATTTTATTATACTCATAATTTACAAAATATAAATTCTTTTAACTTTACATCCATATAGGTAGGTGCCTCAAGTTCACCGAGGACATTCTCTTCTTTTCTTTCCCCTCCTCGTTTTCATGATATAATTCCTCTCCCAATAATTTTTTTTCACTTGTGGAGTAAATATGAAATTGATTTATTATGTCACTTTGGGTTCCCTCTCCATTAGCTAATTACTTCCTTATTTTGAGGCATAAGACAAGCAACTCAAGTCTCTCTCTTCCCATATCTTTTATTTTGTTTCCTCTCATTTTCTTTTGTCATTCTTTCATTATTCTTTTTTCCTTCTCCGTTTTCACTCTTCTTCTATATTTTTTTTTTGTCCTGTTCTAGCACTATTCATGTCATCCCAAGTTTTTTTAATTTTCTTTCTCCGTAATTTGATTATACTCAATATTTATTTATTTTCTTTTTACTTTTTTTTCTTTCTCTAAAAAGGTATACCTTGTTTAAAAACACAAAAACTGAGAATATTTATTTGCTCGATAGCATCGCACATATTGGTCCAAAAAAATAAAAGAATATACCAAAAGCGTATACAGTATACCAAAAAGATATACTTTTTTAAAAATAATAAAACTTAAAATATATACGTGTTCTAAAACATCTCGCACTTCGATCCTAACATAACAATGTATATCAAAAGAGTATACTTTGTTGAAAAAAAGAAAAACTGAAATATTTATTTGCTCGATAGCATCATACACTTTGATCCAAACGAAAAAGGGCATACCAAAAGAGTATACAGTATACCTAAAAGGTACACTTTGTTCAATACAACCAAAAGCTGAAATATTTATTGCTCGATAGCATCGCACACTTTGATGCAAACACAAAAGGGTATTCCAAAAGAGTATACAGTATACCAAAAGGGAATACTCTTTTCATAATAACAAAAACTGCAATATTTATTTGGTCGATAGCATTGCACATTTTGATTCAAACACAAAAGGGTATATCAAAAGAGTATACACTATACCAAAATGGTATGCCAAAAGAGTATACATTATACCAAAAGGGTATACTTTTTCCATAATAAAAAAAATTGAAATATTTATTTGATCGATAGCATCACATACTTTGATCCAAACACAAAAGTGTATACCAAAAAGAGTATACATTATCCCAAAAGGTATACTTTGTTCAAAACAACCAAAAACTGAAATATTTATTTGCTCGATAGCATCGGACACTTTGATCCAAATGCAAAAAGATATACCAAAAGAGTATACAATATACCAAAAGGGTATACTTTATTTAAAACAACAAAAGGTTGCAAACGTTTTTCCAACCACAAAAGGGTATACTAAAAGTGTATATAGTATATCCCAAGGGTATACTTTGTCCAAAAAACAAAAACTGAAATATTTATTTTCTCGATAGGGTTACACACTTTGATCCAACCACAAAAGGGTATACTAAAAGATTATAAAGTATACCAAAAGGGTATACTTTGTTCTAAACAACAAAAACTGAAATATTTATTTGCTCAATGGCATCACACACTTTGATTTAAACGCAAAAGTGTGTACCGTGTACTCAAAGGGTATACTCTGTTCAAAACAACAAAAACTGAAATATTTATTTGCTTGATAGCATCACACACTTTGATCCAAGCACAAAAGAGTACCAAAAGAGTATACAGTATATCAAAAGGTTATACTTTGCTCAAAACAACAAAAATTGAAATATTTATTTCCTCAACAACATCACACACTTTGATCCAAACGCAAAAAGGTATACCAAAAGAGTATACAATATACCAAAAAGGTATACTTCGTTAAAAATAATAAAAATTAAAATATCTACGTGTTCAATAACATCTCGCAGGAACTCACATGTTAATTCAAACACAAAAACATATACTAAAAGAGTCTATAGTATACCAAAAAAATATACCGTGTTTAAAATAATAAAAATCTAGTTGGAAGAAAACTACTACCCACTATTGAGGCTTAGTATAATAGTATACCAATAAGGTATATTGTGTACTGCAAGGGTACACACTTAAAAAATGTGAAAAGTAAATCTTTGAATAGGTAACTCATTTTAGAAGTTAAATAGAAAGTAATATCATTTTTACTGTTCTTTATCCTCTCTATTTAGTTCACATAATATTTTTTTTTTCATAGCCAACGTGACTAAACTAACAAGCACCTGAAAAGAATATCAATTTATTGAATATTAATATTTCAAGTAGTGGAGACATATATTAACTATAATAGTATACCAATATAGTATATCATATACTATAAAAGCATACAATATAAAAACACGCGTTATACATAAGTTAATTCATGCATTACATTGTTTATATATTAACATTAAATACTAATTATAGTATTTTTCCCTCTATTTGTTTTCAAAATTTAATTACACATGGTTTCACAATCTCTTAGTGAACAAGGCCAAGTTACCTTAACATGAAGTGGTGCAATATACAAGTCGATAGGAGTACAAAAGTATAATCTTGCTCTGTATACTAATTTGGTATATAGAAATGATATATAATTGTATTAAACTTAATATAAAAGTATTTTAAAAAAATTGAATACAACAACAAAGGTATACAATAAAAAAAGAGAAAATCATTATTACCTCCTCCCTCATCCCCTTTCCAATATGAAATATCTTTCAACAAAAATAAATCAGGGAAGTTAAACAACATTGTCATCAAGAGCAATAAAAATGAACTTCAATCCCAAATTTGAAAAGTAATCAAAAAGCACATAACAGATGCTATTCATACTGCATTTGAAAATGGGTGAAAAAATTAATAAAGAATAATTTATTTTACATACGTAATGAAGTTTTCACATACTACATATAAACATAAGGAGATTTTTTGATCAAGCTAGTACTCAAAGGCTCCACATGGCTACTAACTTGGATAAGAGAACAAAAATTAAATATAACTACTTCTGGTACATATATCATAAGTTGACCTAATAATTATATTCATTTTAGTTCTCTTTGTTTTCTCCTTCGCCACTTTGAACTTAGATATATGTCAAGCAACTAGGATTTTGTGAGAAATAATGGTGGAAATGAAAACAGGACGTTGAGAGGGTTCAGAGAAGGTATGGTTTGTATTTTCCGGCAGTGGCCGGCTGGCAGTCCGACGATGGTTGGTTGGCGGTCCGGTGGCGAAGTTGTGGCGGTGCAGGGTGGAGGAGATTTTTGGCGATGGGGAAAAAATAGGGCAGAGAAACCCTATGGCTAGGGTTTGAAATGAGGGGAGTGGGGGACTTTGGGGCTTATAAAGGTGGATTAATGGGTATGGACTGTAAATAAAGTGGGCCTGATGGGTATGAGATAAATAAAGTGGCTAAAAGTGTATTATGAGCATAAAAACGTAAATAATTTACTTTTATGGGTATGTAGTGTAAAAATCTCATTATTTGAAACTGAAGAAAGATGGGCCGACAGCTCCAAAAGGGGTGTTTATGCAAATAGACTATTTCAGTCCAACTGTTTTAACTTTTATCCCCTCAAAAACTCTGTGTGAAAATAATCTCTAAGCCATAACTGGAAAAATTTCGTTCAGAATTACTCATGATGGATCACTCAGACTTTAATATTTGAAGTTCTAGCAAATCACCATGAATTTCTGATGAATGGCCTTGCGAGAACTCATTGCATAAAGGATGTCTTAGTTTTTTTTTTCTTTAATTAGAACCATTGACTTTGATCATTGATGTGCAAAAGGATACAATTTGAGTTTGGCATTCCAAACTTTTTACATGATTATTGAGAGGTAGCTGGGAAAAAAAGTCTTAATGGACCGCTAGGAACTTTCAAAAAATAAGAGATTTTGCTGAGTGAAGTTACTTTTGCACAATCTATTTAGTTGGGCTAAAACTAAACAGTAGCAAGTACAGAAGGTCACATATCACAAATTCTTAGTTCCAAAAGGATGAAACTAGTCCATCTTCATTTTTTTACGTGGGATAAGAATTTTTGTGCCTTGTCTTGATTTGGTGAGCTATTTTCACTGGTCTTTAAAACAGACACTTTTAAATTCTCCCAACTGAAATAATATTTTACCCCTCAGATTTAAAACCCAAGTTTCATTTTTTGTGTACGTTTTTCCGCCTATTTCTCTTTCTCTCTCTTCCTTCTCCTCTAAAAACCCTAGATCGTGATTCTTTCTCTTCGAATTTCTTTCAATTTTTTTCGTTTCAAGTTTCCGTTCGATCTTTTTTTGGATTTTTAGTTTTTGCTTTCATTTTTATACTGTTTTATGAAACTTGTTGTCGTTTTTGTGTTAGTTTTGTGTTGTTACTGCTTTTACGGTAGTTTTTTCATATTATTTGTGTGTTTTTTGCATATATTCTATTGGTTTTTGTGTTTTGTTGATAAAAGTATTATAAAGTTTTATTATTTGAGATTTGTGCAGTGTTGATGAACGTATTATGAAGTCTTTTTAAAGGGTGACAGTTCCGTTGTGTTTCGCCTGTGATGTTTGTAGAGTTTTCTCAATTTTTTGGATTGTATGAGATGATGATGAATCGTCATTATTAGGTTTACAATGCATTCATCCCTTTGGGTGATTGTCTCAACATGCACTGTCAGATTGTTTATATCTCTTTTTAGTGTGTGTATATTCAATTTCTGATATATTCTTGCTTGTATTTGGTTTATTGCCGTTATTTGGTTTATGTACCTTTGATTTATAGTATCAAGATGGGTGCATTTAATGTAGGAGATTCCTTTTTCAGTATGTTTTATGTGTTTTCTTTATATTGTTACTGGTGTTTGAAATGATGCCGGTCTGTCATTATTCAAGTTTAAAATTCAGGTCTTGTTGTGCTTCATATATGAAGAAGTGCCTGCCGGTTTGTCTCTATTTCTGCTGCTTGTGCATATGTACAATTATGATACCTGATTTTTTTATTTTTTTTTATTTTGCTGTATGTAGCTTTGGTTTATTGATTAAGGTATCTGTAATTTTATGTATGGAAATTTAGTCCATAATGGTTTAGTATTATGTATGTTAGTTCTTTGTATTTTTTTTTAGTTTGTGAATTGATGACCATTTGTCTTTATTTGCAATGTGCAAGTGTTTTCTTGGTCATTGTGAAGAGGTGCTGCCCGATTATCTTTGTTTATTAACCCATGATTTGTGTTTTTATATTTGATGGTTGATTGTTTTTATTTGGGTTTGTGTGTCTAGTTATTATATATAAAGATGGTTGCAGTTAAGGAAGGTGATCTATACTGCCTATTTGAGTACTGGTATAATGCGAATATTCATTGGAGAGGGGATTATGACTATCGTTCTGCCATTACTTCTTTGTTGGCTAAGTCGAAATTGGCTCTTTTGAAGTATGGTGTATTTGGTAGGCTTATGCATTTGGATGATATAAGTTTATCCAGAAATCTTATCCATTGTCTGTTGATGTCGCAGATTCACATAAATGATGTGAATTCCATTAGTTTTAGGGTGTTTGGTCGGGTATGTACCTTCGATGCAGAAGTTTTTTATTTGATAACTGATTTGAGATTTTCTGGTGAAGATTTTAGTTATGTCTATAGGAGAGAGAACAATTTATTAAAGCGGTGTTTCCCTGGTCTTAGTAGTGTTAAAGTATCTCAGTTATTGACTGTCGATGTCGATGATTTTGATGTTGTGAAACTTGCTGAGCTTTACCTTGTTGAACGTGTATTGCTTGTGTATCGAGGGGACAACGTTGTTGGTACTTAGTATATGAAGCTTATTGATTCTGATGGTATTCGTGCTTCTTTTCTGTGGGGGTGCCTATGTTTTAGTCATTTGCTTAAGTCCCTGAAAAGTCTTTTTGATTCTTCTCAAAATTTAGATAGAGGGCATCCTGCGTATATGTTAACTGGTTTTGCGTTTGTATTCCATGTACAGATTCTGAAATTGTTTCCATGTTTCCGTCAGTTTGGTAGTTTTTACGGTCGAAATTTCCCTCAGATGCTCTCTTGGTCGAGGATGAGGCAGCCGTTCTTCAATATGTTGGTTAACTCTTACTTCCATGATGGATCAGTATGTTCGTTTTCCACTTTGTGTTTTCTTGTTCTTTGTTTTATTGTGTTGTTGTATATTAACCTTTTTTTATTATTTCTTTTGCCATGTTGAAAAGAAATATGCATCGTTCGAGCTGTAGAGACTAGTTGCATAGGATGAAGAATGCAATTTTAGGATTTTTGAATTTCGTCCAGTCCTCTATGGAACTTCTTTGGCTTTAGATTTTGACTTGTTAGTCAATACCATCTCTAATGTAAGTGTTGTTTTGTTTAAAGTTTATTTTTGGTAAATGTTTAGTTTGGCTATTGACAATGTTCATTGTTTTATTTCTTTATGTCAGAGGGTTTCAGAGAATAAATTAACGAGGCTTGAGAGAATAACAGATTCGTTGGAGAAGAAGTGGTGTGCTGATCGAGATTTGATCGTGAAGCGCGTTGATGTATTGGATATTTCTGTTGGTTTTTTTTAAAAAAAAAATTTGTTATTATCTCATCTTCCTTTAACAGAATATGTTTGGTTGCTCTTAAATTGTTTTGTGTGTGTCGATTCAAAATTTGATAAATTGATCAATGTTCTGTCAAATATACTTGACGCTACTGATGCGACGCGTGGTAATGAACGATCGGAGAAAGGTTGTAGCCAAAATTGTGAGGGTGGTATTCGAATTGATGAGACTGTGGTGGTCTGTGTGAATCATATGTTTATTTCTGATTGGAAGGGCAAAGCTCCTATGAGTGGAGAATGTT
Organism: Petunia x hybrida; assembly: GCA_037355625.1. Lineage (NCBI taxonomy): Eukaryota > Viridiplantae > Streptophyta > Magnoliopsida > Solanales > Solanaceae > Petunia > Petunia x hybrida. The sequence continues at coordinate 7,413,883 of JBBBVM010000025.1, read as the reverse complement.
CACAGAATAGTCAATATGTGTTTGAGTTTAGTGTAGGTGATGAGTGTAATATTCGAATTGATGAAATAGATGAGAGTCCTTTAGTTTATGGAGTTCAATCTGTAAATGATTCGAAGGGTAAAGGTCTTATGGTTGAGGAATCTTCACAAAATAGTGAAGTTCAGGTCGTAACATTTTCTCAGATGATTCAAGAGCTTCAATCTGGGGTGATTGATCTTTCAACTCTTGATTCGTGGGTTGTATTGCCTGATCATGATTTAGAAGCAGGTACTTTGGGTGATGTTAAAGTTGTTGAATCTGCCAGAGATGCTGTAAAGGTAGAGGATCCTAAGAGGAGGAAGACTCATCATTCAAATGATGTACCCATATTTCAACTTCTGGAAGATAGTCTTTAAGATGTTGTTTTGCTTTATGCAGTGTTGGTGTTTGTGCAGATCGTTTGAAGGAAAAGTAGTGCTTCGAATTGAATTGTATGATTTTTTTTGTTGGTTTACTGCTAGGCAGTTCAGTGGTCAAAAGGCCTACTGTTGAAGTTCTTTGTCTGAAGTATTTGTGAATGGATAGATTACTTCTCTTGTCAATGCATTTGTATATTTCTTGTTTGAAATGATTCCAATGCGTCTTTATTTCTGAACAAAGGTGTTCGAATGTTTTTTAAAGTTATCACACATCTGATGCCCAATTGGCTTCATTTGTTTATGTATTTGTTACACAGAAATGTGGTGTTATTTCAAGTAGTAGTAATTTTTTATTTTTTGATTTAATGACAATGTGGCTTCATTTTGTCGATAAAGTATACAAAAATTAAGTGATAAGATAAAAAGAACATGCATTTTTTTCATTTTATAAATGAAGACAATGCAGCTGTATTAATCAATAATATAATAAGTGTTATCAATACTGAAATGAGTCAGATTTGTCTTTATTTATTAATGATGCCTATTTTATTTTTCAGACTTATATAGTGATGACACTTCGACTCTAACTATTTAAAAAGCTCATTTAATTTTAAAGTTACTTTTTTTTACTCATATAATGTAATTCTATTACTTTTGCAATTAAATTCTATGATAATGCCAAATGTCTTTATTTTCTTCCAAGTAGCGAAATAAAGCCAGACCGGCTGCGAATTTTATTTCGAAACTTATATAGTTATGACAATTCGGCTGTATTTATTTTGAAAGGTGATGTAATAAAACACGACGCAGTTTAGTCTTAAAATCTCATTTTATTTGTCGATCTATTAGATTTTATATTGTTACCAATTCATCATTATTTTTTGTAATACTGAAGTGAATCCAACCCGGCAGTATTTTGAAATAATAACCGTTCAAATCCTCATATTCAAATAAACTCATTTTTTTTATTAAAATTTCTCTTTGTATTGTTCCATTCCCATTTTGAATTGGTATTTATATTTTTTTGGGCATTTTTTTTTCGTTTTGAGTTTCTCAAAAATTAAGATATGTCTTCTTGGATTTTGTTATTAATTTGTTTTAGTTTTTTTTTTAAGTTTGTCTTGTAATTTTGGGTATTGTATATATTGCATGCCATCTGTTTGATGAATTTATTGTTTCTATTGTTAGGATATTTTGTTATGTCAATACTGATTTTGCTTATTTGTATGAGTAGAAGTTTCATATTAAGTTTAGTTCTGTTTTTTGCATATTTATTTGTGCATGTTAACTTAGTGCAAAAGCTATGTTGTTTAACTTTTTTGTTGTACTTATTTGAGTATGGTTTCTTTTTTTCAAAGCTTATTACTAGTAACTTTTTGAAACTATGGCTTCTGCTGTTAACAGCAACAGAGAGGTTGTGGTTGCAGATTTGGTAAGTTGGTTTCCAATATCTCATTTTATTTTTATGTTTTTATATGCGATATTCTGCATTAGTTTTATTTGAGTTGTTACTTTTGTGTCTGTTTAGGGACCAAAATTTATTTGTCCGTATGAACGATGTCGTGCATATCGGTTCCTTGGAGAGGTGATAACAATTTTTCTTCGGTTATTAGATATTTTCTAAGAGAGGAGCAACTTAAATTATTTAAGGGTGGTGTATTTAGTAACTTCATTCCGTTTGAGAAGTTGATTGTTCCTGTGCAGCTTGTGTCTTGTATTTTCAGGTGTGAAGTGAACAGGACAAGCTCAAATATTATGAAATTTTATATCAGAGGAAATTATTGTAGTTTTGGAGTTAATGAATTTGCGCAGATTACTAGTTTAAAGTGTAGTGGGGTTTCTCCGACGTTGAAGAGTATTGTGGGTGGATGAAAGAGCTCTTTATTAATTGCATATTTTGGTGGAAGAACATCTATTAAGTTTTCGGAGTTGAGTACATTCATGCAAGAGAACAGAAAAATCGTACAAAATAATGGACATGCTGTGAGATTCGCAGAGGTTTATGTGTTTGGGCGAGTTCTATTAGGGAAAAAGGAGTGATAAGGCTTTTACAGCAGAAAAGTTTGCGCTTTTTGAGAATGATAATATATGGTTAGAGTTTGGTTTTTCTGATTTTGCTTGTCGTAAAACTATAGCTTTTGCACAAGAGGTACCTGATTTGAAATTTTCTAGTCTTACTGGGTTTCCCTGGGCGATAATGGTGTGGGCGTGGGAAATTTTTCCATTTTTAGACAAGTTTTCGACGTCGCTTGGGAATACGAAGGTATTAATGTTGTGCTATAAGCTTGTCGATGGTCCTCAATACAAGACTGCAACCACTTTATTTGATAATATAGTACAACGGGTATTTTATTGCAGCATTTCTTCCATTATAGTTGTTTATGTTTAGTTGTCATTTTTTATTTTTGCAGAAAGCGAAGATTCGAGTTTTCGGATCTCAGCATCCTAAAGTGAAATCGGCAGCTCAGTTGTCATTGCGAATTGTTAGAGATCAGGCAAAGGCTGCAACCTCATCCACGACTGTCGAGGTTAATGTGTTATTATTATTTTTTTTAGTATACTTTGTCTTACTAATCTTACTTTATCTTTTTTTTTTTTTTTTTTTTTTGCAGGACCTTATAGATGTGGTTAAGAAACTTAATTAAAATATTACCACAATCATGAAATCTATGATTAAAAAAAAAAAGATAAGAAGGTATTTGATTTATGTAGAATGATTCTTGTTTACTTTTTGTATTCGTCTGATTTGTGGTTTTTTAAGTATTTTGTTTGTTTTATTAATATATGCAGGAATTGGAAGCCAAGATAGATTAGATTAAGAAGATGTTGTCACAAAAGAACAAACCAGAGAAAGATTCTTCCCCCACAAGTGCTCGTGCTTGTCGTATGAATATGATTGTAATCCAAACAATGGTGGGTTTTCTTGATTGCTTTAACGAATATGTGGAAGCTTTTCTTCAGATGAGTGCTGAGCAGGATGGAACATGCAATGCGTCCTGCTCAACATTCTGATCAAGCTACGCAAGGGTTTGATGGTCGTAATAGTAATTTTGGTGTTTTAACTCGTTTGAATGATTCAGCAGGGGAATCGATGATGATTGATGGTGGTATGGAAGAACAGAATTTTGTTAGTATATGATTTAATGAAGTTAAAGGCAATGAAGTGTTAACTCACCAGGCTACGGTCTCTAAAGCAGGAGCTAAAGTTACTGGTATTGTTGTCAAAGAAGCATCAATTGTGCAGTCATTTGGTCAGTCCCCTGTGGTATCTGATATTTTTCCATCAGCAACTGGAACAGCTACTGCTCTACAAAGTGATGAAACCGTTCTTGATATCATACTATATAATCCTATTGTGGCATCAGTTGCAGGTAAAGTTCCTGAGCCTATAAGTGATGTTACAAAGGACAAGAGTTTTGGTGGAGATGATATTAGTGTTGTTGGAGCTGAACCTCTTAACAGTGTTGATGTTAATGATTCGACCAACTGTATGAATGTTGCTGAATCAGTTGACGCAAGTGATGTTGGAAATAATATGATTGTTTGTGAACAAGGTAATACAGTTAATGTGACTAATCTTTTAAAGGAGAAGAGTTCCGCTGAACTAATTGATTGTTCAGTTGATGTGACTAATCTTTTAAAGGAGAAGAGTTCCGTTGAACTAATTGATTGTGTTGGTATGAGTGACGTCGCGAAGGATATGGTTGCTGCTAAAGAGACTATTGGAGTTGATGTCGGTATGAGTGTGCATGCGCTAGGTAATAGGTGTAATGTCCGTGTTGACAGAAAGGAGAAGACTTATGTTAAAGCTATTGATGCAGCTAACGACGATTCTGATGTATCTAAGTTAGCTAATCTCAATACGCTCGTCGAAAATGTTACTCGTGCCCACTTGGATTTTAGTGGAATAGATGTTTTGAAAGTGTTGCCTTCTCAGTCTGAAGGATATGGTAACCTTTTTCTGCCATGATTTCTGATGTTAGGGTCGAAGGAGATGGGAAGGTTCTTTTAAGCATTTCTCAGGCAAGGACTGACTGTAAGGATGAAACCATTGCTAGCATTATATCCCGATCAAAGAGGAGCTCATTCGAAAAAAAAACTAGAATGGAAGATGAGCAGACCCCAAAGAGGTTAAGAAGTGATGCGGCGGCAGGTCAAGTCATGGAACGCAGTACAACATTGTTGTAGAAGACGGACCTGAAATCAGAGCAACATACGTTAAGAAAGGTTCACATAAAAACCCCAGCATGCCTTCATTTGAGCTTCTTCTTGATCTTAGTCAAGGGAGCCTTGGAATAGATGATGTGTCTATGACTGCCAAAGTTATAAATTCTGTTGAAATACTCACGCAACTGGAGAATCAATGAAGTAATGTTGTTGGCTTTTGAGATCCAATCCCAACATTTGATGATTGTGCAGTTACTGATTAGTTAGTTGTTGATAATCTGCTAGCGAAGAAGGTACGTCGGCCCAGCCAGTAGTTGAAGTTTCCTTATAAGGTTGATATGAAAAAGTCGAAGAAGATGCACAGTAATTGGAAAAAGAACTACGTCCAAAGATGTCCCTTTCACAATTATTCTCCTAAGCATTTGAAGGAATTTCTGTCTTTTCTGAATAAATAGAAAATGCGGTCAAAGTCTGCGTAATTTGTTCTGTCTGTTTTTTTAGTATCTGGAAATTACTTTAATATTTAATAATTTTACGTTGTATTAATTAATATGTGCATTTTCTATAGGGATAAGTATAATCTTTACTATGAAAACAATGCTTATGACCAGAAGAAGTAAAAATTTGATGAGGAAAAAATACCTAAGCAGTGGTTTCTTGAGCTTGCAATTGTTGATTATCCGCTACATGATAAGGTTTTGCATAAACTTAAAAACTATGTGATGTTGTTACTGTGTTTTACTGTATTTGATTTTTTTTTTGTTTGCCTCTTTGTGCAGCATATCGATTTTATCGTATATTACTTTAGGAAGATGGTGTGCTATCATCTGTTGGATATCCCTCTTGCATGCAGTATTACGGATATTACATTTGCTGATTCTATTTTGACAGCATCAAATTGTTATTTAGATGATCCAGGACTATTAATCGAAAATCCAGGAATTATATTGGTGAAAACTGTAGACATTAAATATAGGTGGTGTGGAATACCATGGGCATTTGTGAATAGGGTTTTTTTCGTTTCGCCTTCCACCATTAAATCATTAGAGTGTCACTCATTATATTTTGATTATGTTTGATCTTGATGAGAAGAAGCTTCATGTTTATGATTCTTTACATAGTGAGGTCTGTGAGACTACCTTTAGTCATGTCACTAAGTTTGCTCATGTGATTCCAAGAATGCTGAAGAATTTGCAGTTTGAGAATGTGCATCTCTCATCTTAAAATCGTGTGGAATGAGTCTCCACGACAGACTGATTCGTAAGTGGTGTTTGTTCTTTTAGGATATTTTAGAATTATTTAAGTTATCGTATTATTTCGAATTCTTTTTTTTTCTGTTGATGACTTTTTTTTGTTGGTTTGGTTTTTTGAATCAGTTGCGGTGCATTCATGTTGAGGAATGTTGAATCATTGATTTTGGGAAAGAACGTATGTGACTTTGAACCAGGAAAGGTGAATGCTTATCGGAAACGTCTTGTTGTATGTCTTTGGGAACATGGGAAGTGGAAAGCAAATAGTTGTTATGAAACACCGCCTGAGAAACATTAATAAGATTATGGGGAATGTAATGAGAAGCTATGACCACATACTCTAGACTGATAGTAATTTTTAGGACCTGCAGTGTTCATTTTTCATGATCAAATTTGTCGTTGTTGGCGGTGTTGAACTGGCTGGATTTATGAGTTTGTTCATTTCATATCTGTTATTTTTTCTTTACGGTTTAATTTGGTATGTGTAATTATGAAGACTTGGGATAAGCAGGATGGCTTTATAGATAAACTGAAGAGAAATGCTACCTTTTTTGTTGTATTGTTGATTGTTGCAGAATTGTTTGTAATCAACAGGGATGTATTACGTAATTCATGCCCTTTTCTTAATAAAAATTGTGTAATAGAAATATCACCAATTCGAATATATTTTGTAGTGTGTAGTGCCTACGTTTGTGCTTAAAAAAACAAAATAATTCTAAATTTTTTGTTGTACTGAACGTTAAAATGAAGCCAGTTCGGCCTTACTTCATAAGAAGATTCAGCAAATTGGTTGCATATTTATTAATGTATCCATTTTTTACTTTTGTTCTTGTGAATGCATTTTTGCTGGTATTTAATGACCAGGCATATATTATATAATATATTTTTTTATAATAACTATATATAACAAAATTTTGACCAATTTGGGTGGATTTTTTGGTCCTTTTACACTAAATATATCTTTTTTGTAACTAAACTAAAATGAATCTAATTCGGCGTCATTTGAAAGACAACTTTAGTCAATTATTGTTTGTTATTTTACTTACATTTTTTGAGGGAATTTACTTTTTTATTACTTAAATACAAAAGGAAGAGTGCGTAAGTGAGAAGTCATTGTAGTATTTCAAAGTGAGTAAGTAAAAAGTCTCTAGCCTAATAGGGTTTGTTGGGTTTCGCACTTGTATTTAAAGCTCATAAATTGAGATAATTTATAGAATTTTACAGTTAAATTCCGACTTTACATCTAAGATTGACTAGCAAATATCCTTACTGTGTTTGTTGAAGTAATGGCATCCAGTTCTGGTGCAAAGAAAAAGGAAAAACTTGTCAGGGGCATCGAACTTGGTTAGTTTTTAGGTGTCTATTGCTTTATAATCATTCTTGTTCTTTTAAATTTGTGGTTTGATTTATTTTTGTTTTGAACTGTCTTTTCATGTTAGGAAATGGACTTCATTACTGACTTTGATTTATGGGAGAACAAGTCACAATTCGGTTGGAGAGGAGATAACAATTTTATGAATGTGATTAATACATTTTAACTCGTAGGCAACTTCAACTTCTTCAGAAAGGAATATTTGGACACTTCTTGGATTTAGGGAAAATAGATATAGCAGGATGGTTCATGTTATTCTTACTGTACTATGAAGTTAAAAGGACTCGTCTAGAAGTCATGAATTTTTGTATTAGGGGAAATTACTGTAGGTTTACATCCAAGCAATTTGCTCGTATTACTGGTTTGAAACGAACTGGTGTTGTGCCAGATTTAAGTGTAGTGTATGGCAGGAAAAATTGTCTTTTGACTGAATATTTTCCCAATAAATTACCAAGTTTGTAAGAATTGAAAATATGGATACTTGAGAAGGGGGTAACACTAAAAACAATAATAACGCTTTTAAAATAGCTGAGGTCTATATCGCGTATCGTGTCATTGTGGGACTGAGGTTAGAGATTATTCTGATATCCCATCATTGGGCGTTGGTTGAGGATGACACGATATGCTCACAGTTAGGATAGGCTGATTATGCATGTTATGAAACAATCAGTAGCGCGAAGTCGATATGCGATGGGGCTACTCTCTATCTTAGTGGGTTTCCGTTGGTAATGCTAATTTGGTTAATGGATCTGCTCCCCCTGCTTCGAAAAGAAATTTTTGGTGGTTTGTGGTAAAAGTACATATTTAATGTTAAAGCATAATATCAATCATCAAGTGCAATTCAATAGAGCTAAGGATATGTTTAATCCTAGTAAATCGATAATTACTTGTATCATGTTTGGTTATTTGATTATTTATTTCATTGAGTTAAGTACGTTTATTTTTTTTTATTGTCATGTGTTATTTAGAATATAAGGATGAAAGATTTTGATTGTCAAGAAGTGGATGGTGAAATTGATATTGAGGTATTCATTTATTTTGTTGTAGTAAAGTTTTTCTCAGTGTTCTTTGGTTAGTTATTTGAATACTTATTTTCTTTTTGTTTCTTTTGTATCAGGAATTGGGTCAATTGATATCAAGTTTTGAATCAACAGTTAGGTGCATTCAGAATAATGCTGCAACAAATATGGCCATATAAATTTTTATTTTAAAAATAAAATAATAAGATATGCACTGTAGTATTTTTTTTCTTATTTCAGTATGTGAAATCATTTGACATATTTTTCTTCCTCTTTTACCTTTGTCGGTGTATGTAGTTATACTACGTAGCGGTTGGAGGGCAAGATCGATAAGTTTTATGATGTCTTTTACAAAAAAAAACACCAGCTATCAAAGTGGTGATGCATCTCTTGACAAGAATGATGTCAATCAAACTACTAGTAATATTCATGGTTCTGGTGGTCGTAATATTGGTGTATCTCCTGACATAAACGATTGTGGTCAGAAAATTCAAGCGAGTTTGTCTGATGGTTCAGACAGCAAGAATTCGAAAGGTTCTAGCAGAGGTGATGATGACAATGAGGATTTTTCTGGTGGCGTAAAGGATGTTTTTGTAGAGACTGAAACTTCTGGTTCGGATAGCAAGAATTATGTAGATTTTGGCACTGGTGATGATGATAATAATAAGCGTATTTCAGTTGATGAAAGAGTGTTGATCAGAAAGCTGTAGGTACTGAAAGAGATGAAGCAGATAGTGATGATTCTGCAAATGGTGATGATAATAGTAAGGATGTTTCTCGTGGCAAAAAGATATTAATGAGAAAGCTGTAGAGACTGATAATGAGTCTTCAGATAGCAAAAATTTGGAGGACTAGAGTGGTGTGATTTCTTAGGGCAGTGGTTCTGATATGAATGGAGATGGTAGCTCAACAAACTTCGAGAATCAAGGTGAAGGTGATTCTTCTGCCAAATCTTTAAATGCTTCCCTTCGAGATGATTAAGTAGCAGATCAGATTGTTGAGAAACCTGCTGAAGGTGAAAAGCAAATTCATGATGATTTGGATGTTATTTTTCTTCACAATACGAACACAACACCAGTTCAGAATAAGAAGGTGGTGCCGCGTAATTATGTCACGAGGTCAAAAAGAAAGGTGCTAGATAGCGATGTAAGTATTGTTTGTAATTCTTCAAATAAGATGAACATTGAGAAAGCTTCTGATGCAAAAAATTGATCAACACTGACTGCTGCTAGGGGAAGTCCAATCAACAGAAAGACTAGTAGAGGGTTTCACCTGAGATTCCTTTGGTAGATCCAATTCTAGTAGTCCCAGCAAGTGTGCAAGTTAAGATCACAATGGTGACAGTGGACAAGCCATCGCAGATTGCAGTGTCTATTCCTTCAAAGAAGATCAAAGTTGGGAAAGCAAAAAAAGGATCTCTGATGTCTAACTCTAGAGGAACTAAGTAAAATCAAAAGAACGAGCAGGAGATTGTTTCAGGTGAGATTCCTGTGCAGCAGTATATGCTAACAGTTCCCGCAACTGTGGAAATTAAGAGCATACAGGTTCAGTTGGAGGCGATGTACCGTGAAGAAGTGACATTGGAAAAGTCAAAGGAGATTGATGTCTCTAGTCCTTTAAAAAAGATCAAACTAGAGAAAGCAAAAAATGAATCAGCAAAGCTTGCGAATATTGCAAGTAAGTCCAATCAACAGATTGACAACAGATGATTTCACCTGAGATTGTTGTGGCACAGCCTATACGACAGTTCCGGCAAGCGCAGAAGTTAAGAGCGGAGAGGTTGAGTCAGAGGCAGTGAACCATGAATAGGTGACATTTGACAAGCCATTGGAGGTTGGTGGAGGTATTCCTTCAAAGAAGATAACAGTTAGGAAAGGTAAAAAGCTATCGCCGATGCGTGGCAGTAGAGGAAGTAATCCCACCCAACATAAAGACAAGAAGATGCTTCCATCTTACAGTCCTATGGCAGAAACTTTAGTAGCAGGTCCAGCAAGTTTGGAAGTTAAGAGAACAGAGGTTGAGGCGGAGGCGACATATCGTGAGCAGGAGATGGTGGACAAGCCATCAAAGATAGAATTGGTTGTGGCTAAGTATCACCGCTTTGTCAAAGAGTGCAAGCCAATGGTTGAAACCTGCATTTGATACCGATGTGGGCAATAGTAGGGATGGTGTTTCAAAAAAAAATGGCAAAAAAATTATGTTCGTAGGTGCATATTTCGTGGAGACATATTTGATTTGCGCAAAGAGTTTGAGGCTTGGTTGGGTACATACAAGGCTCCTGTGAAACGTCAGTAAGTTCTTTATTTCTTTGTTTCTTTTACTTTTTTTTTTTTTTGTTTGTGTGTATATTTATGAGCTGATGCACATTTATAAGACTATTCTGTTTGTTGTGTTTCTTATTAGGAAATGTGAGGGCGTGTACTTGAAAACCAACCCTTACGACAAGAATAAGTACACGCTTGATACATTTCGACCTACAAAGCAGTGGTTTCTTAAGTACATGGACTCGAGTTATCCCTTTAATGAGGAGGTATTGTATAAATACTTTTGGTTTTCTTGTATAAATTTGTTTAATTGAATCAATCTTGAAATATTTATACTTGTATTATTGTTTTCGATGCAGCATGTTGACATATCTCTGTATTACTTGACGAAGTTTTCCTGATACCATACTGTTGCATTGTCATATTCCATAACAGACATAATATTCGATACGAATCTGTCTATCTTAGACTTGGTGATGATTTGGATAATGAAAGGATTTGGGAGACTGAGGAAGGAAAGTACTTGGTTGATACTGCAAAAGGCTTACAACGCAGGTGCGGGATTCCTTGGGGGTTTGTTGATGGAGTACTTTTTCTATGCTAGGATTTTATTGTACAAGATGATTCACAAGTTAGCCATTACTTGTTACTTAAGCTGGATTTTCACGTGAATAAGATTCATGTTTATCCTTCATTACTGAGAGATCTTGCGTAATATTTAGTTGCTAGTGTTTCAATATATGCTTGTTGGCTTTCAAAATTGCTTGCCCATGTTAAATTTGCGGAGGTACATCCGTTGTTCTCGTCAGAATATAATTTCTAAGAATTTTAAGTTGTTTGGGAGGAAACGAACAAAACTCCTTTCTTGTAAGTGATATCATTCTTTTTTTCCTCTTTCTACCTCTTGGTTGCTTTTCTTTTAACTGGTTTTTGTATGTTCTTTCTGTGTTATATGTGTATAAATGACACCGGTGCATATCTGATTTTGAATGCGAAGAAAATATTTCTTGGGAGTGAGGCAGAGAACAACTATACCTATGAGAAAATCAAGATTTTTTGGAAGCTATTTGTTGCACAGTTGTGGGCGCATGGGAAGTGGAAGGCTGAATCAAACTTTGAAACACCACCAGAGATGGTCGATGATAATTATGGAAAGCATCATAATTTGATGTGTAGACTGAAGCTTTAAGTGCAACTATGTTTGCATTGTTATCTGCTTCTTTTTGAATTGACACATACAATCAGTATCTTTTATTTTGGTGTAATTCTGGCAATCTGGCATAATTTCAGTCTATTATCAGAATTTGTAATTGTCAAATAATGATGACAATTTATATTCAATTTGTATCAAGATGGGTGCATTTTATGTAGGTGATTCCTTTTTCAGTATGTTCTATGTGTTTTCTTTATATTTTTACTGGTGTTTGAAATGATGACGGTATGTCATTATTCATGTTTAAAATTCACGTCTTGTTGTGCTTTATATTTTAGTTTGTATTATTATTGTTGTTGTTGTTGTTGTTGTTGTTGTTGTTGTTGTTGTTGTGCAAGTCAGTCAGATTTGGAATCATTTTGACATCTACTTTATGTAATAAGATAGGATTACCTTGTTCCTACTTTTATAAGAATTTGTTACATTACAGATATATAGACATAGTGTCTTATGTGAAAAAAATATGTTAATTTTTTTTGTCATTCTGAGAGGCACTAAAGAAGACAGTGTGTCTTCAACTGTTAAAATATGCAATTGTATAGATTTTTAAACTAGGCACAACAAAGTACTAACCAATTTCATTCATAATCCGATGAAAAAAAATATTTGATTACATGATCCGGTAGGTGTTGGAAGAAGGTTTCAGTTTCCATTGTCGGTAAATATTAAAAAGAGGTTTTCGAGCTCGATTGTGGCGAATGAGCTCTGATTCAAAATTTAAAAGTTTCGTTAGGTTTGTATGGTCATTTATGACATGTGTGAATTTTTGGAAGTGAATTCCGATGTCATTCGGATAGTTTCCACTAAAGTTCTGAAAAATAATAATGTGATTTCTTTCCGTTTAATTCATATCTCAAGTTTCGAAAATCGGACTCAAGATCCGTCTCAGCAAGTACGTCACATAAATTTTGTATAACTTACTTGAGAAATTATGGGATTATTCCGAATTTCATAGGGTTATGTTTTAATTTTAATCGCATCAACAAATTTTCAAAAGAAAGGAAAATAGAAAGTCAAAGGCGGTGACTTAAGGGGTAAAATCCCTTAGCCTAGCTTAAAGGTGAAACGAACAGCAACAATGACATGAAAAAATAACAAAACAAAACAGAGACGCGCATAGGGAAAAAATAAATCAGAAAAGAGAGAAAGAGAAGGAAAAGGAGAAGGAAAAAAAATTAGACTTTCACCCGAAACATTCAGGTAATGATGTTAATTCATTATTTCAGTTTATTACGTGTGTTTGAATATATTTTAACATTCAGAAATTGGGATATTAGACATCTGTCTAATAAGTTAAATTGATAGTTTAAAGGGTTAATCGGACCCCGATTCGAATTCAGAGAGTTTGGGCAACCCATAAATATAATTTATTAAGAGTTTGGTTATATGATTTTGAACCATGTACATAGGCCTGGACTACGTATTGCCTATGCGAATCAGGTGTCGGGTTTCTGACAAGTTTACTCTAAGACGTAAGGAGCTTTATTTGATATATTTTTCTGCTTATTGAATATAGAGAGACCATTTGGCGGCGAATCGAAAGGACAAAGCGGTTGTTGAGTAACGGTGCTAATTTTTGAACGAGGTAAGTGATTATATCCATTTCCCCTGCCGGTGAAGGGTCATTATTGCATATACTTCCCGGTAGTCGATGAGAGTCCCGCGTCGGTGAAGAGTCATTATTGCATATATCTCCCAGTAGATGATGAGCGTCCTGCACCGGAGATAGAGTTTGAGTACATGTGACCCCATTGCATCATACTGCATTCATTCCATTTATTGCACCGGTTTCTATGTATTGTGTTATTATAGTGCGATGTTTTGTGTATGTGACATGTCTTTCGGATTGTTGATATGTTCAGGATATCTATATGTTCTGACTATCTTATGTCCCTGGTTGTTATGAGTTTATGGATCCATAGGTGTTTCCACTTTTTACCTGGCTCTGCCTTTTTATAGTTGAAATAAAGTGAATTTGGTCTACCTGCTTAGCATTTCCCTGGCTAGCATATCTGCTTCTTCGAGGTGGCCAACCAGCCCCCACTTACTGAGTCCTTTCGACTCACCCTCTGTTTGTTTCTTGTCTATTTATTTCGTTTCGGCAGGTTCACTCCATGATTGAGTTCACCACGTTGTTGAGGAGCGAAGATGACTTCTGCTTTCAGGGTGAGCCAGCTTTTGTTCAGAATGGCCATCAATTTTATGTTTATTATCTCAGTTGTATTTTGCTTCCTTAAGGAGATGTTTATACTTCATTTGTATTCTTAGATGTCTGTCATGATAGCCCTAAACCTAGTACATTGGGTAGTCAGCTATAACTTCTTCTGTACAAACTTATGTATAATTATGTCTGTGTCTCTTTAGTTCTTATTTCTTATCTATAGGCTGATATTGTGTGTATTTTTTGTGAATTCAATTCAAAAGGGTTCGCCCGATGGGTCTAAGAGAGGATGTCGGGTGCCCGCATGGCCTAGCCAAAAATTTGGGCCGTGTCAGTTGGTATCAGAGCCCGGTTTAGAGTCTATCAAGACTAAGACACTTTCAAGTAGAGTCTCGCTAATAGGTACGTAGACGTCTGTATTTATCTACGAGAGGCTATGATGGTATTTAGGAATTTTCTCTTCATTCTTTTCTAATCGTGCTTCGGTCTTCTTGTGGGATGTTAAACTTTTTTTTCATTAATTCCTTCATAGTAATGGTGAACCCTCATGCGGTAAATCGGCATAGGGCAGGAGCACAAGAGGCAGCAGCCCAGCCTAGGGCTAGAGCTGCCCAAGCCTTGGGAGTTATGGATCATGCTGACGATCCAACTGTGGAGGCCCCAGTTGTGCCAGCTCCCAGTGGGCAGGGGAGCGGGGCCTTGTGGTTTCTCCGGCTCTCTATGATGCTTTTTATTAGAATCTTCACAGCGCGGATACTGCAAGAACCTCACATTCCCTAGGCAGCTCATCAGGTCACCGCAGATGTAGATGTTCGGACTTTGGGAGCTCCTTTTCCAATTTCTTATTTTGCACAGTAAATTATGTTCCAAAGGCAACATGTGTTGTGCCTCCAGTTATTTTGGTTGGTTAACTATCCCAGGTAACAGTTCGGTCCGAGTGCCCAAAGAGGCTGTATTATTTTACCCAATTGAACTTTCGATACTCTTAGGCCATGCATCAGATAATCCCTGTGTATTTTTTTAAATGATGCCAGGGTATCCTTCAAGCTTTTAGTTCTCTCGAGCAGTATGGTGTTGATTATACTGCTTTTTGTTTCCGCGTCCAGCCTTGGATTGGTGGACCGCTCTTTTATCAGCTAGGCAGGGCTTGCCTAAGAAGACTTGGTGCGCATTTTCTTGTAGATTCATGGAAAAGTTCCTTTCGCATTGAGCGAGATGAAAAGTGTCGCCAATTATAGTAGATTGGATAGAGTAGCCTGTCGATTTCAGAATATGAGATTAAATTCCCTAGGATGGCTGGATATGCCCAATAGCTAGCCCATGAGCCTTTCGAGAAGGTTCAAAGATTTATTAATGACCTTTCCCCTTCCTTGAGGTCCATGATGGCTCGAGAGATTGAGGTCGGGACTTCATTTGATGTTTTTGATATTGCTCATAGGTATGAAGTATACCATAAGTTAGAGCGCGAAAGCAAGAAATCATGTGGCTCTAATGGGCAACTATGGTGCCTCTTTTGGCGAGGTAATGGTTTTGATTATTGTGGGAGGTCACCTGCCATGTTATCTCAGCTTGTGGTGCGTGATTCTCAGAGTGCGCCAGTAGTCTGTCAAGATTAAACTCAGCCTTCTCTTTATAGCTACCAGCAGTCTGTCCAACATCTATTTTTAGCCAAAATGTATTATCATTATCGTGAGCCTAGTCATCTTTGAAGGAACTATCCCTTACTTGGTAAGAAGGCAGTCGTCCTTCTTCTCGCCCTCAGGCACCTGCCCAGTCGTCGGGGATTTCATTTAGATCTCAATGAGCCAGAGAAATTCCACCATCCAGTAGAGGTCGAGAGCATGGTGGCAGTGGTTCTTCAGAAGGTGATTATCAGGGTATTGGCTCAACTTAGCTGTAAAGGAAATTATATGAACTGCTAGTCTGGCATGATACTGAGGCATCTGATGTAGTAGACCCAAGTATTTCTCCTTCCTTTATAGGTAAGTAAGATTTGATTCTTCTGATTGATCGAAATTCGTTTATCTTATCATCTTTCCATGGTTTTCTGGGATGTCGTTTCTATTAAGAATCTGTTGTAATAGAGAGGTGAGATTCTGGTATGATTTATTTATGGCAATTGTGAGGGATTTGTGAGTGAGTGTCGGTATTGTCTACTTGGCATCTTGTTGTGCCACCTTCTGTTATTATGTCAAGTCAATTTACCTCTCTCCTTGGGATTCATTGTTTGTAGGATGATGGAATTCTTATTCGTCACCATCAGAAAGTGTCATTGTTTCTATGTGTCTCCTCTTGGTTCGAGATGCTAGCAGAGTTATGTTATTTTGTGAACTTGTCTCGGTTATAAAAGGGTTTTCTGGTAAATTGTTAGAGTTTCCTTCTTATTAGAAGGTTAAATTGGCATAGATGTTGCTCCATAAAGCTTACTTAATGTCTATTTCTTGAATTGCGATTCTTTGGTTAGCCTGACTCGGAAGTAGCCTGGTT
Organism: Petunia x hybrida; assembly: GCA_037355625.1. Lineage (NCBI taxonomy): Eukaryota > Viridiplantae > Streptophyta > Magnoliopsida > Solanales > Solanaceae > Petunia > Petunia x hybrida. Next base: position 7,397,552 of record JBBBVM010000025.1, on the reverse strand, counting down.
CTGGTAACCAAGCAAATAAGAAGATGAGCTTCCTGAAGCTCTAATTATTTCTATCCTCAGTCCATTGCCATTTCTTCTTCGTCTGGCACTAGTGAGTTTGAGCGGTTAGTAGCCGCTTGTGATGTTCCCTGTGTTGAGCCAGAGTGTGTGTCAAGATAGCCGTGTAAGCACATTGTTGTGTTTCAAGACTACTAAGGGTAATGAGAGGCGTTGTTTGACCCATGTATTGATCCGTCAGCCAGTGGTGCTTATGGAAAAGGTATGGAGTTGTGAAATCGAGAGTTGCAGCTGTTTGGCGACTCGAGAGGGTAATTTGGTAGCTCAGGTCTGAGCCGCATTCTATTTTTAGCTAATTCATCCTTAGTCCAGCAGACTGTGCGAGGATGGTCATTTCTATTCAAATTAGTTGTATGAGCCTATGCTCTAAGTGGAGGAGTCTTTCTCCAATAATGAATGCTAATATTAATCTCTAAGGCGTTGTTGAAGCGTAAGCTAATTCTTAGTTTCATCAACCTGTTCTATACCGAAAAGTATATCGAAGAAGTGATTCGTTGGCAGAGTCATGTTAATCCATCCATAGTTCCTTGTATATTTGTTCCGAAAATATAGAACTCTCCTCTCGTGATCGAGGACGGGTCAGCCTAGAAAGAATAAGCTGGGCAATTGTATTATGATATTATCCAGATATGTTTTATTCCAATAGTTCGGTGTGCGTGTTATAATTCTAATTCTGCAATCATTGGACCATATCCGTGGAATAGGTAATGAAGGTCGTGCAAGTTCTCTTGTTATCTGTATGAATTTTGCTTTAGACTCAAGCTTGTTCGCGGACGAACGAGAGTCTAAGTGGAGGAGAATGAAATCACCTTTGGTAGTCTTTTGAGATTTAGGATTCCAACTGGCGTGCCGAAAATTTTAAAATCTTCGTAAGGTCCATTAGGACCTGTCCGTAAAATTTGAATAAAATCGAACTTTGTTTGGTAGGTATTGGAAGAAGGTTTCAGTTGCCATTGTCGGTAAATATTAAAAAAAATATATTTTCGAGCTCGATTGTGGAGAATGAGCCCCGATTCAAAACTTAAAAGTTTCGTTAGGTTCATATGGTCATTTGTGACATGTGTGAATTTTTGGAAGTGAATTCCGATGTCGTTCGAATAGTTTCCGCTAAAGTTCTGAAAATTAATAATTTGATTTCTATCCGTTTAATTCATATCTCAAGTTTCGGGAATCGGACTCAAGATCCGTCTTGGTGAGTATGTCACATAAATTTTGTATAACTTGCTTGAGAAATTATGGGATCATTCCGAGTTTCATAGAGTTTTGTTTTAATTTGAATCGCATCAGCAAATTTTAAAAAAAAAATGAAAGAAAATAGAAAGTCAAAGGCGGTAGCTTAAGGGATAAAATCCCTTAGCCTAGCTTAAAGGTGAAACGAAACAATAACAAAATGAAACAGAGACACGCAAAGGGAAAAAATAAATCAGAAAAGAGAGAAGGGGATGGAAAAGGAGAAGGAAAAAAATAGAATTTTCACCCGAAACATCCTGGTAATGATGTTAATTCATTATTTCAGTTTATTACGTGTGTTTAAATATATTTTAATGGTAGAAATCGAGATATTAAACATTGTTCTAATAAGTTAAATTGATAGTTTAAAGGGTTAATCGGACCCCGATAATGGAATTGAGTATATAGTCGAATTTAGGGAGTTATGGGCAACCCATAAATATAATTTATTAAGAGTTTGGTTATATGATTTTGAACCATATACATAGGCCTGGACTACGTATTGCCTATGCGAATCAGGTGTCGGGTTTCTGACCAGTTTGCTCTAAGACGTAAGGAATGAAGCCTTTAGTCTTATTTGATATATTTTTCTGCTTATTGAATATAGAGGGACTGTTTGGCAGTGAATCCAAAGGACAAAGCGATTGTTGAGTAGCAGTGCTAATTTTTGAATGAGGTAAGTAATTATTATGCCTTAGTTTTGAATGTACATTGTGTATTATATGTTATGCCATGTTGTTGGTATTGCATTTAGCATAGAAGCATTATGATATGGCTGTGAGCTTGATATGTACTTCCCGGCTGTCGATGAGAGTCCCGCCCCGGTGAAGGGTCATTATTGCATCTGCTTCCCGGTAGTCGATGAGAGTTCCGTGCTGGTGAAAGGTTATTATTGCATATACTTCCGGGTAGTCGATGAGAGTCCCGCGCCAGTGAAGGGTCATTATTACATATACTTCCCGTTAGTCGATGAAAGTCCTGCGCCGGTGAAGGGTCATTATTGCATATGCTTCCCGGTAGTCGATGAGAGTCCCGCACCGGTGAAGGGTCATCATTGCATATGCTTCGCGGTAGACGATGAGAGTCCTGCGCCGGTGAATGGTCATTATTGCATATACTTCCCGGTAGTCGATGAGAGTCCCACGCCGGTGAAGAGTCATTATTGCATATATCTCCCAGTAGACGATGAGAGTCCGGCGCCGGAGATAGAGTTTGGGTACATATGACCCCATTATTTCATATTGCATTCATTCCATTCATTACACCGGTTGCTCTATTTTATGTTATTATAGTGCGGTATTTAGTGTATATGTCATGTCTTTCTGTTTGTTGATATGTTCGGGATATCTATATGTTCTGCTTATCTTATGTCCCTGGTTGTGATGAGTTTATAGTTCCATAGGTGTTTCCAGTTATTACCTGGCTCTACCTTTTTATAGTTGAAATAAAGTGAATTTGGTTTACCTGCTTAGCTTTTCCCTGGCTAGCATATCTTCTTCTTCGAGGTGGCCAGCCAGCCTCCACTTACTGAGTCCTTTCGACTCACCCTCTATTTGTTTGTTATCTATTTATTTTCTTTTCGGCAGGTTCGCTCCATGAGTAAGTTCACCACGTTGTTGAGGAGCGAAGACGACTTCAGCTGTCAGTGTGAGCCAGCTTTTGTTCAGGATGGCCACCAATTTTATGTTTATTATCTCAGTTGTATTTTGCTCCCTTCTTGAGATTTTTATACTTCATTAGTGTTCTTAGATATTTGTCTAGATAGCCATAAACCTAGTACATTAGGTAGTCAGCTGTAACTTCTTCTGTTCAGCTTATGTATAATTATGTTCGTGTCTTATTAGGTCTTATTTCTTTTCTATAGGTTGGTTTTATGTGTATTTTGTGAATTCAATTCAAAAGGGTTCGCCCGACGGGTCTAAGAGAGGATGTTGGGTGCCCGCACGGCCTAGCCAAAAATCCCGGTCATGTCAAAATCATTGGAGTACATTCTTAATACTTAAACCTAGTCTAGAAATATATATAAAAGCAGTCTAACTATTTCCACAAAAGTCCTATATAATACTTAATATTCCTAAAACAACATAACACTTACAAAATGGCTATATATATATATATATATATATATATATATATATATATATATATATATATATATATATATATATATATATATATATATATATATATATGAACTTCTGGAGAATTAAGAGGAGTGTCAAAGTCCTCTGGATTCACGTTGTTCTGCATAAGAAGTGCATGAACCATCCGTTCTATACGGTTGGTTGTCCTTTGTTGTTGTTCAGCTTGTTTCATTTGTTGTATAATAAGATGCTTAGTATTCCATAAATCATCATTTACTCGTTGCAGACTTGCAGTTATCTTTGTTAACTCAATTTGTATAATAGCAATATCACACCTCAAATTTTCAAGTTTTGGGATGTGAAATGCTTGTGCTGGGGAATGTTGCCCATTTGGAATTATATTATTTTGGTTATTTTTCATTGTCTTCCATCTTTTTTGTGAAGAGTGTTTATATTTTGCAAGAATATGATGCTCTTTTGTAAGTTATGTGTTGTTTACTGAAGAAATTGTTGCTATTTATAGACCATTTTGAAAGTTGAATTTTGTAAGTTTTTGTAATTTTAATTTTAGTAATTATTAATGCTTCTTTGATAAGTTAACAGTCTGACCGTTCATAATTACTTTACTATTTACTAAATTTGAGTACTTAACGGTAACTGTGTGAGTAGTAGTTGTGCTTGTGTCAACGTTTTATCTTGATTTGTGTGTTAGCTTTTAAATTGCTACATCATGGTAGTCTTTTCGAAATAGTAAATATTTTGAAATTGAAGCCAACGCAGCGTCATTTATTATGTGTAGTATAACAAAATGAAGTATGAAATATGTTTAAGTGAGGACGATTCGGCAGCAATTCGTTTGACATTTTTAGACTTGTTTATTATGTATGGGAATACATTTAAACTTTTATAGGATGAAATTTGTATACTCAATAATCTTATTTTGTAGGTTATGTGTTATTTTATGAAGAAATGGTTGGTATTTACAGACCATTTTCATAGTTCAATTTTGTAATATTTTGTAATTTGAATTTTGGTAATTATGAATGCTTCTTTGATAAGTCAACAATATGCTCCTTTTAAATTAATTTAATATTTAATAATTTTGGTAGTGGATGTGCTTTGTCCACGTTTTATCTTGATTTGTGTGTTAGTCTTTTCGAAACGGTAAATATTTTAAAAGTGAAGCCAATGTGGCGTCATTTATTATGTGTATTGTAACAAAATGAAGTATAAATTATGTTTAAGTGAGGACGATTCGGTGGCAATTCTATTTGACATTTTTAGACTTGTTTATTTACTATGTCAATATATTTTACCTAATTAAGTATTTAATTCATTCATATAAATTAATTTTTCATTGAATTATCGGACTTTATTTAATTGTTAACTTTCAGCAATAACGTTTTCTATTGTTAAACATTTCATTTTCAGCGCTAAGTAATAATTGTCATCGTTTGTGGGTTTTATTATTACAGAATTTTGTATCTATTTCTTTAAGTGCTGACATTTCGTCATCAATCTTTTTCTATTGTTAAATATTTACATTTTCAGCACCAACTTAATTAAGATTTTATTTTAGTGCAAAAAATTATGTTATGTATGGATTATCTGCATTTTTAGTTATTTTATTAATTCTTTCAAACACATTTTAATATTTTATTTGCCATTTAAGTTAAGTAATAAGCGTAATAATTCAATCCGTCATCAGTTTGGTTCACGTCATTACAAAATTAAGTTTTATATTGGCCTTAACCGATGACGTTATTGTATTAACTTATTTAAGTTTTTGAAAAATCTATTTATTTTCATCAGAAACTTATTCAGATCTTATGTAATGCCTTAATTTTATTATTTATTGTCATTTAGTTTGCCAATTAGCCTAACTAACAGCTATATGAAGCTAATTCGACATCGTTTGTGATTCAGTCATCACCAATTGAAGTTTGTATAGGTCTTACGTGCTAACGGTAAAGTATGAGTTTGGAAGTAGGCAGAAGTTTGTACTACATAACTCAATATTGTCATTGATAAGTAACAAAGATTACATCACGAAACTAGTACATAATAATGTCTAATAAAACGATATATATAATTAATTTATTACTTGCGGAGAATTTGGATGTAATGGCACAATAATTTTTATACAGTCTAGTTAATTAATGAGATATTAAAAATAAGTACTTAATATTGGTGAAATGAAAAAAAAATAAGAAATATTAGAATAGGAGAGTTACAAAAATACACATACATCCTATTTTATTTACATGGCTCTACCCATTATATTTATACCCATAACTTATTTACACTCTATACTCATTAGCTAATTACCTTCTTATTTTAAGGCATAAAACAAAGAACTCAAGTTTCTCTCTCTCCTCATATCTTGTATTATGTTTTTCTCCTTTTTTTTGTCATTCTTTTAATATTCTTTTCTTCTTCCCCGCCTTCACTATTTTTGGTTTTTTTCCCTCCTTTTTCTATTTTTTATTCTTTTTTCTTTCTATTTTTTTCTTTTTTTCTTTCTCATGTTTCTAGCACTATTCATGCCTCCCCATTTTTTTATTTTTTTATTTTTTTCTTTCTCTGTAATCTTATTATATTCATTTTTTTATTTTTTTTTTCCAAAAAGGCATACTTTGTTCACAAACACAAAAACTGAAATATTTTATTTGCTAGATAGTATCTCAAAGTTTTATCCAAACATAAAACGGTATACAAAAAGAGTATATGATATACAAAAAAAGTATACTTCTTTAAAAATAATAAAAATTAAAATATTTAAGTGCTCTGAAACATCACACACTTCAATCCGAACATAATAAGGTATATCGAAAGAGTATACAGTATACCAAAAAGGTATACTTTATTCAAAATAACAAAAACTGAAATATTTATTCGCTCGGTAGCATCGCACACTTGGATCCAAACACAAAAGGGTATACCAAAAGATGTAAACAGTATACCAAAAGGGTATACTGCGTTCAAAACAACAAAAACTGAAATATTTATTCTCTCGGTAGTATCGCACACTTGGACCCAAACACAAAAGGGTATACCTGAAGAGTATACAGTATACCAAAAGGGTATACATTGTTCAAAACAACAAAAACTGAAATATTTATTCGCTCGGTAGCATCGCACACTTGGATCCAAACATAAAAGGGTATACCAGAAGAGTATACAGTATACCAAAAAGGTATACTTTGATCAAAACAACAAAAATTAAAATATTTATTTGCTCGGTAGCATCGCACACTTGGATCCAAACTCAAAAGAGTATACAGTATACCAAAAAGGTATACTTTGTTCAAAACAACAAGAAATAAAATAATTATTCGCTCGGTAGCATCACACACTTGAATCCAAACACAAAAGGGTATACCAGAAGAGTATAAAGTATTCCAACCAAAATGGTATACTTTGTTCAAAATAACAAAAATTAAAATATTTATTCGCTCGGTAGCATCGCAGAATTGGATACAAACACAAAAGGGTATATCAGATACAAACACAAAAGGGTATATCAGGAGAGTATAAAGTATATCAAAAGGATATACTTTGTTCAAAACAACAAAAATTGAAATATTTATTCGATCAGTAGCATCGCACATTTGGATCCAAACACAAAAGAGTATACCAGGAGAGTATACAGTATATCAAAAAGGTATACTTTGTTCAAAACAATAAAAAATAAAATATTTATTCGCTCAGTAGCATGACAAACTTGGATCCAAACACAAAAGGGTATACCAGAAGAGTATGCAGTATACCAAAAGGGTATACTTTGTTAAAAAAACAACAAAAACTGTCATATATATTCGCTCGGTAGCATCACACACTTGGATCCAAATACAAAATGGTATACCATAAAAATATACAATACACCAAACGGGTATATTTTGTTCAAAACAACAAAAACTGAAATATTTATTCGCTCGGTAGCATTGCACACTTGGATCCAAACACAAAAGAGTATACCAGAAGAGTATACTGTTGAACCCTCCCAAAAAAATGCACACAAATATGTATCGGGATTTGATTTCAACAAAATGGGACTCCAAAGGGCTTCTTTGGAGTCGCCACCTAATTTAAGGACTAGTAGGAACCAATGTTAATCAATGAGTGCAATTTATTCTTTAATTAAAGGAAATTAAAATCAGAGATTCTGAATAAGTGGTTCTATTAAATCGAAAGAAGGTCCCTTGCGGGAGCACTTTCGAAAATCCGCTAAATGCGGTTAATCCGGCGGTTTTCATGAATTATTAATGTAAATTATTTCAATCATGCAGAATAAATAAATAAAAGGGGTATAGATAAATAAGTAAAATAAAATCAAGTAAATAATGGATAATAAATAAGGGAAATAAGATAGGATAATATACCAATGATAAATAAATAAATAGGTGACAAATTATTAGGAATTAATTAAATGGATAAATAAATGCTAATACTTAAAATTAATTAAATTAATAAATGCATAATTATAACTAATCAATTAGTTGATTAAACAAATTAGATTAAGTAAATAAATAGATAATGAATTTAAATTAATTAAATAATAAATAAATATAATTACTTAATTAACTAAATAAATGAATTAGATTAAATAAATAAATAATTGAATATTTAATATAATAAATAAATAAGAAATTCAAATGCAAATTTTGATGAAGGTACGATTTTAATCGAATTTGATTTGCACTCATTAATTGACAAATGATCCTAAGTATCCATAAATTAATTGGCGATTCGCAAATAAATGATACAAAGCATTCATATAAAAACAATTTAAGTAATTTACAATAATTTTTCACAATTCAAATACCATTTCTATCCTACAGGGCTCCTAATCCAGTCTATGGGAAAGTCCTATACAACATGTATTTTCTAAGGGAGCGTAGAAAGATGGAGTTTAGAGAGTAGAACTCGGATGGCAAACTCAATGATTTGAGCCTTGGTTTTTACAATTTTCACTTTTTGCATTTTTTTTTCATTTTTCGGGGATCTCAAGTCCCGAAAATGCGAAGCGGATCAAACAACTCTGAATGCATGCAGCCATCCCCGTTTATGAGATTCATTCAACTCGTTCCCAAGAGTGTTCATGCAAAAATAGGCGAAGATAAGGATTAGTACCCTCACAAAATAAACTTGAAGAAAACTGATCGAGGCCATAGAAAAGAAAACGAGAAAAATAAATCACTCAATTTATCTAATCAACAAGTAACTAATTTATTAATTAAGACAAAATTATACACTAAAGGCATTTGAGATTGCATAGCAGTAATGTCAACATCAATGTTACTAGGGGGATTGGCATGGCAAGTCTCCCCAAGTCTTTTTTGTGTGGAAAAAGGCTCAAGTTTTAAACATGAAATCTAGGGTCCTCATTTAATTAGTGTTATTAATTATGTAACATTCTCACCCCAATGTTTTGTAAGTTGCACAATAGTCCATGTATATAAAGTAGTTTTTTGCCAAATTTGGCCATTCCCTAGCTGCTTCCCTCTCTCCTCTCCCCCGTTTTCCCTCCATTTTTCCACATTCCATTCCCGTCCAAAGCTCCACCATAGCTGCTGAGCTTCCTTTCATAGATCGAAATAATACCCATTCCACCATAGCTGCTGAGCTTATTATCTTGAATATCCTTTCCAGTTTTAGGCAATACAAGCTGAGATCCCCCCACATTTGGGTTATACGGCATTTCGTTAAATTTGGTCGTTTCTTATCCATTAAAGGAGAAATCTTGTTCCTCCAATTTTAATCGTATCAATCCAGTCATCTCCGGTAAGTGTACTAAATTTACGAACATGTTTTTTGTTGTTTTTGTTGATTCGGGGTTGTTACGGATTCAGTTCCTCCGAACAATCTGCGTGAAATTCCAAACACCATTTCGACTTTCCTATGGCCGTAATTGTAATTCCAAACATATCGCTAGCGTTTTACGCGGCGTATGTATATTATTGGAATTTTCACAAATAATGTTCGGAACATTCTGTAGGATGTTTGAGCGTTCTGTTGCAGTTTGGAACATCTTGCATTAAGCATCGCAAAAGTGTAAGGTGATGTTCAGAACGTCTGCATGAGATGTTCCAAACGAGCAATATTGAGGTTTGGAACATCTTGCATTGAGCAATGAAAAACTGTAATCTGATGTTCAGAACATCAGGAGGATGTTCCAAACGAGAACATTGAGGTTTGGAAACATGCTGTATAAATATTAGTAATACTAATAGTTGGTCATTCCAATTTATTGCAGGTGACCATCGATGGGTGAGGTTATATTAGGAGTTAATTATCAAGGTGAATGGGTGGAGCGTTCTAAATGTTATGCTTGGGTTCCGAAGGTTAAAGAGTCAAGACCCATTCTTGTGCCTAGAGATGTTACGTATGATGTTCTACTTAACAAAATCATCGGAAGTTGGGGGATAAGAGACAATCCGAGGGACATTTGCATTACTTACATGCTGAGTGTTGCCGCAAATCAAAAGACTCATCCCGTTACAATAAGAAACGATGATGATGTACGCCTTTATATGGCTGACATTGATCGTAATGGTGCTAGGCCCACACTAAGGGTAATTGTGGTTTCAACGATGGAGGAATGTGTTGGTTCTAATGACCAAGAAATGCCAAATAGTGGAGGGCATGATTTTAGTCAGCGATTGGATGACTTACATGAAGAAGTAGAAGAAGAAGACAGAGGAGGGGGGGTAGAAGAAGACAGAGCAGGCGTAGATGTAGATGAAGAAAAAGAAGAAGAAGTAGAAGACAAATATGTAGAGGAACATCCTGCCATTTATACCCCTGTGTTCCCAACACAAAGCAGCGAGCCGATATTTCACTTCGTTGATGGCACAGGTTTTGAAAAAGGTATGACTTTCCCCAATAAGAAAGAACTGGTCACCAAATTGAAGATTGCAGCAGTTAAACATCGTTTTAATTACAAACCATTGAAGAATACTGCAAAGATTTTTAATGCTAGATGTTTAGATGTGAAATGCAAATGGTGGTTAAGGGCAATGAGGTATAAAAGTAATGATAGGTTCTACATTAGCGTTTACAATAACATGCACACATTCGGTGTCCAACATCATTCCAGTCATAATTCACACGCCTCTGCCCGGATAATTGGTGAGTTCATGAAAGGTAAATATTTAATGGGAAAAGGTCCAACCACAAAAGCTGTCAGGGAGTCCCTTAACAATGATTTTGGTTGTAAGGTTAGCTACTGGAAGTGTCTTAGGGGCTGTCAATTTGCAAAATCTTTGACACGGGGAACACATGCGAAAGGTATTGAAATTCTTGATGCTTATGCTTATATGGTTAGGAGCAAGAATCCAGGAACCAAGACAGATTTGAGGCTTTCTAGCACAGGGAAGTTCTTGTATTTTTTTCTCTCTTATGGAGCGTGGATCAGGGGATTTACTTACGTGAGAAAAGTCCTAGCCGTTGACGGTACACATTTGTCTGGCGAGTATGGAGGGGTGTTGCTGTCTGCTGTTGCTCAGGATGCAATGAGTCACGTATTCCCTGTTGCTTTTTGTGTTGTAGACAAAGAGTGTGACGCCTCATATGAGTATTTTTTCGAACAATTACGCTGCATAGTTTCAGATAGTGAAGAGTTGTGCATAGTTTCGGATAGACATCCGAGCATCTCGAAAATGGTCGCCCAAGTGTTTCCTTCTGCACACTATGGAGTTTGCATGTGGCACCTTGGTGAAAGCATCTGAACAAAGTTTCAGTTTGGATTCAGTCTTCATAAATACTACACTGCAGCAAAGGCATACAGGGTAGAGGAATTCAATGATGCTATGAATGAGATCAGGGCAATTGATTGGAGGGTAGCGGATTATCTTGAAAATTTTGTTGGCTATCATAGATGGACATATTATATTTCCCAGGAAATAGGTAATATTACTGTCTGCTTTCAATATGTTCCAAACGTCACATTGCGCTCTCCGAACATAACATATATGTTCAGAACATTATAGGAAAATTTATTTTCTAATGATGTTCCGAACTCATTATCGGAGTTCTGAACGTATGAGTCATGTTAGGAACATCATTAATGTTCCGCACTTCTTATTCCTATATCTGCACTTGTGCTTTATGCTAGGAACATGTTTTGACTATTATAATTTTTATTCTTTTTAATAGGTTTGAAGTTATGACATCAAACATAGCTGAGTCCATTAATTCCATGCTGAAAGAGCAAAGAGAATACCCCATTGCTGCCCTCTTGAAGGATATAGGTAGGAACTTTGCGGAAAAATTCCACACTAGGGCCATGAAGTTAATCAACCACCCAAATTTATGCGTCCCAGACGTTGAAATAAAAATAAAGAAGAATAAAGAAGTGGGAGACAAGCTAGTTGTCAACAGGAAGGGAACTTATGGTTTCGAAATCATTAGTCCAGGGCATGAGGCAGGAGTTGATCTACATGAGAGGACATGTACATGTAGGGAGTTCGATCTTGATCAGTTACCTTGTGTACATGCTATGGCAGCAATTAGGGGGTTGCATGGCGATGAATATGGAAGTAGAGTGTATGAATACACTTCTGGATATTACACAACACAAGCATACATCCTTGCCTATGCAGAGCCTGTCAATGCAGTACCTCCTGAAGAATCATGGGTCGTCCCTGCTGAAGAGATACTTTATCCAGTGCCTCCGCCCCCAAAGCCGAACAACCGTGGAAGGAGAAGGGTTAACCGGATTCGATCTATTGGGGAGCGTCTTCCAAAGAGGAGAAATAAATGTGGCAACTGCAAGAGATATGGGCACAAGAAAACTACATGCCCCGTTGTTCGTAGTGGAAATAAGGCTACAAGTCAGCCTACAAATTGAGTTTGTGAATTGGATATTTATATCGTCCTCGTTATAATTTCGATTATTTGGATTATTTGGATATTTATTTGAATTGCATAATGGACTTTTCGTCCTACTTGTATAATTTATATTGTGTACATATTTGGCCAAATTTGTTTCTTAACTTATGGTTTGCACAGATTTGCTTTACTGCATCTTTTGTGATTATGTTGTGCACATAATTGCATATTGTTCGCAACACATCCTTTTTGTTTAGGATATTACATGTGATGTTCCGAACGATGTCAAGGCATGTGAAAGCTTGTGAGGTCTTTATTTCACAATTCACAGTTGTAGCGTTTACCAAGTGCTACCTTATAGGAAATGTTCGGAACCTCGTGTCGATGATATTATATTATAATTTTATACGTGACGTTCCGAACAAGCTATTCAAAATTTAAAACACACAAACGGCTACAATGAACAGTTGGGAACGCAAATACCAATACACTAAACGGCTAAAATACAAGTTGGTTGCTGCAACAGCCACGTCAAAAAACACATTCACACTTGTAAATATGCGTCCCTTCATTTGATTCAAAACATCTATAAATACCTCCACTTTGATGAACACTCAATTCACAATTCATTTCGCATTAACCAAGTATTACGTTCAGTTTTCACTAGTTTCTATATCAAGGAAGAACAACTTGAGGTACTCAAGTTTTCCATATTTTCTGCCTTATTTCTAAAACGATTTCAACATCTAATATGTTTATATTTCCTTAAACATAACTATCCACTTTGATTTTTTACTAAATTTTAAACAACTTTTCATGCAGATGGCCAATAACGCATTAAACGATCCATGGAATAAGTACCACCGAGTCCGAGAGCCTCCAAACAAGTCGCTTCCCACAAGACTGCTAGACGTGCATTATGAAGTTGTTGACATCAAAGAGGTAGCAGATAATTGTGAGAGGTCCATTCAAACACTCGAGACAAAACTTGAGCAGATGCAATTGCAGATAGATCGGATTGAGAGGATTTTACAAAATCAATTCGGTGGAGGTCCAAACAATAACGAAGACGCTATTATATATTAGATGTTTAAGTAGTTCTACTGTTTATGAATATGCTTTTGTATCTCTGTTCAATTAATATTATTATGAAGGTCTTTAATTAGTACTGTTAAACTGTCTCCAAACCATCATGTTTGCCTATAGTTCGCAACACATCAACTGTCGTTTAGGATATTATAAACGATGTTCCAAACGACAACTTGGTCTACTCCATTTCTGGAAAACTTAATAAAATCATACAACACGTTCGGAACATATTACGTGTTCCAACATGAAAACAAATGTTCGGAACGCAACTGTTATGTTCCAGGTATAACTGATGATCATTAACATTATCCACGTCCAAATATCCAGAATGAAAACAAATGTTCGGAACGCAACTATTATGTTCGTCACATTAAACAGCCGTTCGGATCGCACAATTGTTAATGTTGTTATCTTCGGGAGAAATGATGATCCATTCATATACCGATGTTTCGAACATCAACTGGATGTTTGTCGCGTTCATGTGATGTTCCGAGCGGGATGTTCTATTGTTGCTATCTTCATCATACTCTCCACAGCTAGAGTAGTTAGAGTGACAAACTATGATCATTATATACCTACAAAGGACCCACTATACATGTAAGAGCGATAAATGACCAACTATACTTGTAAGAGTGAAAAATGATGATCACTATCACTATAAATGACCAACTATACTTGGTATAGGGAGAAATGATGATCCATACATATAATAAATGACCAACTATACTTGTAAGAGTGATAAAGGATGATCATTATACCTAAAAATGATCCAAGATACCTGTAAGAGTGCATTATGATGACCATTAGAGTAGAAATGGCCAACTAGAGTTGTTCGACAGACAAATGATGATCCTTCTAATCTAGAAATGACCCAACATACCTATAAGAGTGTCAAATGATGGTCATTTTAACTAGAAATGACCCACTATAATTGCTAGGGTGACAAATGACGATCACTATCACTATAAATAACAAACTATACTTGTTATAGGGAGAAATGATGATCCATACATATACCGATGTTTCGAACATCAACGGGAAGTTTGTCGCGTTCATGCGATGTTCCGAGCGCGATGTTCTATTGTTGCTATCTTCATCACACTCTTCACATCTAGAGTAGTAGAGTGACAAACTATGATCATTATATACCTACAAAGGACCCACTATACCTGTAAGAGCGATAAATTCATCCACTTTCATCATAAAGACCACATAGAGTAGTTTGTGGGACAAATGGTTATCCTTATAAGTAGAAATGGACAAGTAGAGTCGTTAGAGTGGCAAATGATGATCATTATGACTAGGCAGGACCCAACAATACTTGTAAGAGTGGAAAATGAATATCAATATGATAATAAATGACCAACTATACTTGTAAGAGTGAAAAATGATGATCACTATCACTATAAATGACCAACTATACTTGGTATAGGGAGAAATGATGATCCATACATATAATAAATGACCAACTTACTTGTAAGAGTGATAAAGGATGATCATTATACCTAAAAATGATCCAAGATACCTGTAAGAGTGCATTATGATGACCATTATGAGTAGAAATGGCCAACTAGAGTTGTTCGACAGACAAATGATGATCCTTCTAATCTAGAAATGACCCAACATACCTGTAAGAGTGATAAATGATGGTCATTTTAACTAGAAATGACCCACTATACTTGCTAGGGTGACAAATGACGATCACTATCACTATAAATAACAAACTATACTTGTTATAGGGAGAAATGATGATCCATACATATACCGATGTTTCGAACATCAACGGGAAGTTTGTCGCGTTCATGCGATGTTCCGAGCGCGATGTTCTATTGTTGCTATCTTCATCACACTCTTCACATCTAGAGTAGTGAGAGTGACAAACTATGATCATTATATACCTACAAAGGACCCACTATACCTGTAAGAGCGATAAATTCATCCACTTTCATCACAAAGACCACATAGAGTAGTTTGTGGGACAAATGGTTATCCTTATGAGTAGAAATGGACAAGTAGAGTCGTTAGAGTGGCAAATGATGATCATTATGACTAGACAGGACCCAACAATACTTGTAAGAGTGGAAAATGAATATCAATATGATAATAAAGGACCAACTATACTTGTAAGAGTGAAAAATGATGATCACTATCACTATAAATGACCAACTATACTTGGTATAGGGAGAAATGATGATCCATACATATAATAAATGACCAACTATACTTGTAAGAGTGATAAAGGATGATCATTATACCTAAAAATGATCCAAGATACCTGTAAGAGTGCATTATGATGACCATTATGAGTAGAAATGGCCAACTAGAGTTGTTCGACAGACAAATGATGATCCTTCTAATCTAGAAATGACCCAACATACCTGTAAGAGTGATAAATGATGGTCATTTTAACTAGAAATGACCCACTATACTTGCTAGGGTATACTTGTTATAGGGAGAAATGATGATCCATACATATACCGATGTTTCGAACATCAACGGGAAGTTTGTCGCGTTCATGCGATGTTCCGAGCGCGATGTTCTATTGTTGCTATCTTCATCACACTCTTCACATCTAGAGTAGTTAGAGTGACAAACAGCCACTTAGAGTTGTTAGAGTGGCAAATGATGATCATTATGACTAGGTAATTAAAGTGAGATGATCAGTATCACCCTAAATTACCAAGCATACTTGTTAGAGTGACAAATGACTGCACATCCATCTTCGTGGTTTCGAACATGCTAAATATGTTTGTCACATGAACAACACGTTCGGAGCGTCATATTTCGATATTGCTATCTTCATCGTTCTGTTAATGGATTTGTTCAGATCAGATCGCGATATGATTGAAACATGAAGTGTGTCGTGCGGAACGACATAGGGTACATTAGTAAATTATAGGACAAAATAACAATTTCAAATGAAATTTCTTGATCATTACTGCACAAAACATAACAATTGGAAATATAGAAACTAAACTATGAACCAACACTTGATCCATGTACAGAATATGAGAACGATTAGCACCACAACTATTAGTACCCCAAAACCCAATTTTTTCCGCCATAAACGTGCCGCTTTCCTCTCTTCTTCAACAGCTTTCAACTTCTTAAGTAGACCCCATATTACTCTCTTTGCTTGATCTGACATCTCTTCATCATGCCATCTAAAGTAGTTGCAGCCATTTGCCTACATAAAAAAAAAAGAAAATAAATACAACAAACAAATAAATTCAAGAAAGAAAATAAACCCATCAGCTAACCTGACCATATTTGCATCCGTAAAACCTCCTTCCTAGGTTTAGCTGCGTCCACGATATTGTTAACTTCGCATAATCTCCACATCGACAAAATGGTACAACACTGCCGCTATTAACGAATCTACTAGACATTTTAATCTGGATGTTTGATGTAATTGTGTAAACTTGTTTTATAAATAATGAACGCATATATAATGTGTTGGGTGGTGTATTTTTATTACCGTTGGTAAATAAATGTTGTTCACGCGCCCAATGTAATAATCTATCACGACATTGGGCTAGATCGAAATGATGTTCGGAACATCGTGTAAAGGATATGTTACGCGAATTATACTTATGTACACTGCCGTTCCGAACAAGAGATTCAATATTTAAAATTCAAAAAAGGCTACAATACAATTTCCAAATACCAATACACCTATCATCTAGAGTAGTAGACTAGACTTGGTTTGCAGGTAGGTCGAAATGATGTTCGGAACATCATTTCGTAGACTAGACTAGGTGAACATCATTTCGTAAACTAGACTACGTTTGCAGGTAGGTCGAAATGATGTTCGGAACATCATTTCGTGGATACGTTACACCAATTACACTAATATAGGCTGACGTTCGGAACCCGTTCAAAATTTGAAATACAGAAACGGCTACAATACAACCCGCTCAAATACCAATACACCAAACGGCTACAAACGTTTCGGTTGCCTCTCTCAACTTCTATAAATACCCAACGGTTCAAAGCATTTCAATCCATATTCATCAACTTACAATTCAAGGAATCACAAACTATTCATCTTCAAAAATGGCACGTCAACCACGAACAAGAGGAGCAAGAGGATCCTCCACGGCTAGAGGAGCCTCCACGGCTAGAGGTGCCTCCACGGCTAATATAGCCTCCACCTCTAGGGCATTATCATTTGCAGACGAATCACAAACTGAAATTTTGCCCATGGAGGTGTTTGTAGTGAGATGCTCAATGTACATCAATGCGAACACTCCACAAGATTGCCCTGTTAGATTTTGTGGACAAAGTGATCTTGGCACTCTCTCAAACAACCACATGTCTCCTTTATTACACATCAGATCCAATTCTTTGAATAGCTTAGAATTTCTGACATAGATCGGGAACATGTACAGAATGGGAACAATTATTGGAAAGAACTTTTCATCATCATTAACACCATGATTGCAATTATACACCCAAACCTTCGCTTCAACTATGTCAAACACCACCAACACGTAGTGATTGTCGTTGATGTTGAAGACGCCGAAGATCCTCTTAGCACCAGCCCAACACCTACCCCCCGGGTAGGGTAGCTCTCCATGTGCATACTTCAGATACTCCTTATCAAACTTATACGCATTCAACGCCTCATCCAGCGGTATCTTATCATCCTGCGCATCTTTTTCCAGTTGGTAGTAGCGTTTTTTCATCATTGTCAAGAATGCCATATCCAGAATGAGGTCACTTTGATCGTAATGATAGGGGTAATTCAAATGCCTCTCCCGCATCATTGTCAACACAGCTTCAACATACTGCAGAACATATAAGAGAGACAAAAAATAATTGGAGTATAAGTGAGTAAAGGAAATGTCTGTCTTTCCGAACATCATTTCATGTTCGGAACGACTGTGTGATGTTCTATAAATCTATGAGAAGCTAGAAATGCTTTTGTTGTTCCAAGCATACTAATGATGTTCCGAACACAGTTAGAATGTTCCCTACAACAATGTGAAGTTCAGAAAATCATTCTAAAATAAACTTACAATGTCCCACAGCCACACAGTCTTGTCCATCAGTTGTTTGAAATCTAGGTAATTCATCGGCAATCCAAGAAAAACATCTTTTTGTTTCTTCCTCTTTTTGATAAATGCGGTCAAGGCCATAACTTTTTTCCGCTTCAATGGCTTGTAAATATCCACTTGCAGCCTAGGCCAAACTTCTTCCTGCTTCTTCTCATCTTCTGTTTGTGGTGATTTCACAGCCTTTGCAGGTTTTACAATAGTTTTGCGCTTCAACTGCTCAATCGTCTCCTTCACGGCCGCCATCTCCATCACCATGCCTTTACGCCAATCGTCGCACTCTTTGCAATTGCAACTGCTACATTTGGGGATGTCGAATCCATCACCACCAGAAGAATCACCTTTGATTTGCTCAGAAGCACCATCCTTTGTCTCGTAAGGCACGATCTGTTGCTCATAAGCCACCATCCTTTTCTCATAAGCCACGATCTTTTCATCATAAGCAACCATCTTTTGATCGTAAGCCAAAATCTTTTGCTCCATTGCTTCCCTCCATCCGCTGCATTCACCACATTTGCAGCCTCTGCAATTGGAGCTCCTCTTCACTATACCAACTTCAGTGATACCGGCAACTTCAAACTCACCGCGAACTACATCACCATCACCTTTGTTTCCAATGTCAATATTTACATCTTGCAGGCCACCAATTCCCTCTTCATTGTATTCACCATCACTTCCAAACATCATCGTTTCTGGGGCTTCCATAGCTGTAATTTCTATCACTTGTCTTGGAGGGGTTGCAGGATTGTTGTTGAAGATACAAATTGTAGTGCCACCAACAAGGCCAACACTGCAAGCATCCTCAAACACTTTACAAAAACGATCTATTGTGTCATCCTCTGAGTCATCAAATGGCATGAGGTCTAGAAAGTAATCCATGTCCAGCTCTTCATCGGTAGGAATGAGGAAAGGGTGAACAACCTGTTAATATACCCAACAACATTAAATAAATATCAACTAAATTTTAAAAATCTTTTAATGTTGTTTGGAACAAAGTCTTGTTGTTCGAAAACATCGGAAAAGGATGTTCCGAACATTGTTGACTGTAGAAGTTGAGGGTTCTTCATTAAGATGTTCCGAACATCAATTAGAAATATCTCAGCAACAACGAGGTTGTTCCAAACATTACATAACATATATGGAAAACGGAATACTTACAGGAACATCTTGTTGGTCAAACAACCTGTCTGTATCTCTTTCACAAATTTCAGTAAGCCTGTTTATGATCCTTGGGATTGTTTTTTCTTTTGGCAAATTCTTTGGTCTCAAGGCAGGAATGGCTTCATGAGCCCAGGCCATGAATGCCCATGGAAAGCCATAAAGATTGTAAGTCTGGCTTCCTTCTGCACGAGGTTCCATTGGCTTGATCAGATATTCCATTGTTAATTCAAAACTCATCCTACCCCAAGAATAACGCTGGAATGCCGCAAGATCAGTGGACAAGCACACCACCCATTCCTCTATTCCATATTTGGAATCCCTCGCACACAGAATAGTATGAACAAACCAAGCCATGCACAGATTTAAATACTACTTCTTGGGACAGGTTTTAGAACATACCAACTCAAGCAAGTCACCAGACTTCACAGCTTGCTTTTTCTTCGGCTGTTTTTGTTTTTTGGGCTTGTTGAACTTCCTCTTTGCGGGTGAAGGTGAGGGTGAGGGTGAGGGTGAAGGTGAGGCTGAGGGTGACTCCTCCTCCTACTTCTTCCGCTTCCCACTACCCTTCTCCTTCTCCTCTTTTTTCTTCTCCTCCTTTCCCTTTATCTCTTTCTCCTTCTCCTTCCTCTTTTTCTCCTTGAAATAATCAACAACAAACTTCCACAATTCCTTCCCCTTTCATTCATTTTATCCATGTACTCTTTACTTGGATAGGGCCCACAGTTTAGCCCTGTCATTAGTGCAAACTCGGATAGGCCAAAACGTGCTGGCAATCCATTGAAGGATATCCAAACCTCTTTCTTCTTCTTGCAAATAATCCTTCGCATAAGGAGGTTATGCACCAACTTGGTGCCAAACAGTGGATATTCCGGTAATTGCAAGAAAGGACCGAAACAGCTATTGGCAAATCCCCTTCTCACCTGCAATTTTTTCAGAACCTCCTTGAACTGTATCATACCCCTAGCCAACGAAGAACGAACAGTAATCTTCCCATTAAAAGGTTCATTGTTGGTCAGGAAGGTCTTGAAGAGACCCTCAACGTTACTCTTGAAAGTAGCATGACCAACGTCTTCATACTGCACATAATTTTAGCATAAAATTAATAAAATGAATCACAATGATAGTAAATTAATAAATGTTCAGAACATGAGTATGCTGAGGTTCTGAACGACAGTTGCTACTGTTGGGAACAACACGTATCGTGTTCCGAACGAGAGCTACCAGCCTTAATGTTGATGTTGGGAACGTACAAAATGTCGTGTAGAACATCAACATTGGCGTTCCGAACAATACGCGTTTCAATTCAACTATTACCTGGTCTTCCTCAAGTTTCAATCCATATGTTCCTTCAGCAGTTTCCTTCTCCTTCTCTTCACCTGCTTCCTCTTCAACATTTCCACCTGCATTATTTACAGCTTCCCCATCTATTTTAACTCTTTTTTCACGATCCTTCATAAAGTTGCTTTTTAAAATTACATCCTCCGCCTCTCTTCTACTTCTTTTGCTGCTTCTTGGACTCTCCCCTGTTTTATCTGCTTCCCCCTCTACTTCTTCTCCTTTTTCTCTACTTAAATCATCAGCCTCTTCATTTTTTTTACCACCATC
Source organism: Petunia x hybrida (assembly GCA_037355625.1). Lineage (NCBI taxonomy): Eukaryota > Viridiplantae > Streptophyta > Magnoliopsida > Solanales > Solanaceae > Petunia > Petunia x hybrida. Next base: position 7,376,437 of record JBBBVM010000025.1, on the reverse strand, counting down.
TTCCTCTTCCTTTTCACCATCACCATCTTCCTCTTCCTTTTCACCATCACCATCTTCCACTCCAGTCCTCAAAAAATCACTTTTTAACAGTTCATCAATACCGGCGTCATCTAAATCCACCCTTCTTTCACCCTCATCTGCAGCCCTCTCCAAATCCTCCCCACCTTTACTTAGATCGTAACTTGGTGCTGGACTTTGCCTTTCCTCTTTTTTATCACCTTTGTTCCGTGGACCTACTACTTCTCCTTGGCTACATTCGTCACTCTCCACAACTAATTTTCTTTTAGTGGGTTTAGTAGTTCTTGGGCGTTTAGGAGTAGGTTCTAAATCTGTTGGAGTACGTTCCGAATCTGAAGTACTAGGCTTGTCAAGTTTCTTCTTCGGCGAAGGGCCCTTTTTCTTAGAAATCTCCTTCTTGGGAGTCTTTGTAGGCTGCTTCTTCTGCTCATCTTCATCTTTATTTCTCGGTCTTAAATTTACAATTTTTCTGCAAAGCAAAACAAGGGGATACTAAATTTAGTTACAGAAGAAAAACATGAACATCATATTAGATGTTTAGAACCTCAGCAACTATGGTGTTCGGAACATCAAGACACATAACAGCAATAACTTCAATTTGCAACTAAATAAAGCAGTGTTGGTTCCCAGAAAACCCTCAAAATCGTCATAATTTAACCAAAAAATGTAAACACCCTAAAAATTTCAGTTGAACATCGAAAATTCCCTTTGTAGTTCGGAACTACTTTACCTATTAAAACACATAATGCCATTCAATTTCATCATAATATTACACCTTTTGTACAAAAACAAACACCCAAATCATCGTTAATCACTGTCGACGAAAAAATTAAAATCTAAAACCAAGGTTCGACATTTACACCACAGTTTAAATGAGAACGACATAGTTTACCTTTTATATAAAATACTTTGTTGTATTTGCTGGTCGGATTCCTTGAAAACACAGAGAATTTGGAGTGAAAAAGGAGATGAAGTGTGAAGTTGGTTGAAAGAAAAGCCACGCGGGGAAGGGGAAAGGGGTTAACTGATGAGGAGTGATGTTCCCAAGGTTTGAAATAATTATTATGTATGTTTTAAGAAATACCCTCAAGTTTTAAAAGTGTTAATTTGGTCCATGATTAGTGTTAATCAGACTTAGAAATAAAAGAAAATGGAAAAGAAAATCCGAGACCCTTTTCTGCCAAAAAAGAGTTGGGCGGTTCTGGAACGCCACTTCTCACATGTTACTAACTACTAAAGACAAAAGGAGGTATGCTTTCAAATACTACTTATTGAATTGGTCAATGTAGGCATAGCTATCAGTTTTCAAAGACCAAAGCAACATTAAAAATTATGTAATTAAACTAATAGCTATAAACTGTGCAATACAGCCATAAGTATGACCCTTTTACTGCTTTTAAGATTTTAACAAGGACGGGAATACTCAGACATAAATGGTTATTCATAGAAAATTTCATAACTTTCTACATCTAATTAAAGAAATTCTCAGGCATATCAAACTTATAACAGGGTAATAAGAAGATGATACATCAACTTAGGTAAGAAAGTAGAACTCCAGGTATTCAACAAATATAGCAGTAGTAAACGAGAAGACCAAAGGTAGGCAACAACAACTCATATCAACTAAGATGCAGCAGATAGCAACCGATTCTCAATCCCTTCATGTATATGAATATTACATAGAAGAGGACACATAGTAAACACATTCTTTCCTGACTTTATCAAGTCTTAAATACACGTAAATGACATAATAAGAAACCTGCAGATTCCCAAAAACAAATCTAACAACCTGCAACTAACTAACACTACCTACACACTTCTTTCAAATACCAAAGACACCCCAATTCTTCTACAATCACTTGTAGCAACTAGACAGCCTCCACAAAGCCCTCAACCACCAGAGGACAGCCCCACAGACAACCTCTAATCACCCACACACACAGAGATCCTGCAGGCCGTTAAACTCCCTCCAAAAACGCTATACACTACACAAGAATTAAGATGCATCACCTGAAACAAGCCTCTACAAACAACCTAAAACCACCTGAACAACACCTAGCAACAGCCTGCATTAACTCAAATTCATACACACCTAAGGATCAACCAGGAACATCATAACAGACCCCCTGAAATACTGAAACATATACCAGGCCTCCTCTAAACACCTGCAAACACAACACAACTACCCCCAAAACAACCCGCAACATAACATAACAGAACCAGAAACTTCTCAAACTACCTGCAAAAACTATCAGAACTTACACTAACCACCTGCACTCCCTCTCCTAATCGCCCTGATCATACATGAAGAACCATGAACCATCCAGACTATTCCTTCAGACTCCCTGACAACCTGCATAACTAAACAAAGAACCTGAACCAACCTAATCTAAACAAACACACACTTGTTTTTTACTACACACACACAAGCAATCCCAGATCCCCTGAATCAACACCAGGACTTTTCAACCCACATACCTCCCTAAAAGACAACTCAAACCACCACGACCAACCCCTCATCTATCTGCCTGCTATCACAAACACCAGAATGACCCTTGAACACCCTCTTCACATCTCCAAAGCTAACTGCACCTCCACTAACCAAGCAAACACCACCTGAACCCCTCAGATTACTAATTCCGGCTCAGAATACCAACTAAACAAACTATAAAAAATGCAGTTCATATAAGACCAGATTTGATTTGTACAGATCTGTGCATCATTCACAAGTTAACAGATTCAAATAAAGAAACTAGATACAAAATGATGAAGATGTAAACTCTTTTCCCTTTTTTAGACATTTATGGTAAAGAGCTAAACAAGCTGCTACACATACGTATCATGATGAAGACTGGAAATTTTTAAACTAAGTTCTGCATAACAGTTCCTGAACAAACACCTAGTCCTCTTTTATCTAAACTATCCATGAGGGCACTTAGGATTAAAAAAAAACCAACATTAAAGCTTCAAGTTTGAGCTCGAAAACTGATTTTTTATGCTAGTTTAATCAGCTTTAGTACCACCAAATAACTCAATATACTATTCACAATTTTGCATAAACAGATTCAATGAAGGGAAAACATATAAAGAAAATGTAAAAGGTCGAGCATTTTACCTGCTGCAATGGAGTGAACGGGGCGAGGATTCGAAAATAAACGCGACTCAACTAAGCGACTCGACTAAGTGCGACGACTTGAAAAGTGAAGCGACAACTCAATGCTTTAACAAGAATTAGATTAGTGCCTTTTTATTTTAAATGTGCTTGTATTTTAGCTGCTGCTGCTGCTTCCCCTAATATTCAAAAACCTAGCCCTCTTTTAAAATATGCTTAACGATCTATATATATATCAACATTTAAGGTTCTAAATTCATAAATAAGAATACCCAAACTGACCTCTCTTTTAATGGCTCTTTTAGGTATCAAAAATCCGAAATCAATCCAGAGCAGGAAAATCCAAACAAAATATTCGAATATTCTCTTCTTCTAGACTGATTTTGGATTCGAAATCCCCATTTCACCCCTAGAACGGACTGATCTGAATCGTTCCTTAAAAAATCAAGGGCTTAGATTATTTCTCGTACACAATACGAATGGAGAGAGATAAGGAGAGTAGGGGAACCATGGGTGACCCGGATTTTGGACTGTTTCGAGCAAGATTTTGGGGGGAAAAAAAGGGAATCGTCGGGTTTAGGGATTTGGGGTAAGGAAATTGGGTATTCTGATTTTGGGAAAATGAATATCTATATATGTATATTTACAAAGGTAGGCTGATGGAGGATATGGCATGCGATTTTGACCACTTTAAGGTTAAATCAATTAGATAAAAGGGGTTGCATGGGTAGGCCTGGTTCTAGGCTTAAGAGCCATTTTAGCCTTTTCCTTTAGAAATTAACAATTTACTTTTAATTTTTAAAAAAATCGACATTGTTTTAAAATAATTAGACATTAGTTAAGAATTTTGGGACAAAATTGGGTGTCAACAGCTGCCCCTCTTTACCCAAAAAGGATGAGAAGAGTTTTTAGGGTAAAGAAGTTGACGGGAAACCAATTTTGTCACGATAAAGCCAAGGACTTCGATTCCAAGGACCATAGTGTGAGGCTTATAGACATGGCCGAACTCCAGTTTCCGAGTTGCCTACATATCTCGGGCTGAAAGAGAATCAGGCCATATGTAGTTCAACGACACTTAGATACGAAGACTCGCTCGATTGACAGAAAAAAGACGCACGAATAGAAAAGAATTAAAACTGACGTCCTAATCCGAAACAAAATATTAGGATAGAATTTGCTTGTTCGTGTGCGATTCTTCAGATCCTCATTGACGATTCTAGCTCATTTCAATGATTGCCTCAGTTCACTGCTAAGAAAAAGTTCCACATTATGCTCCAAATGCTGGTGCGGTGCTGCTAAAATCCTGTAATAATCTTGGCAAACGGTAAGCGAGCAACTGCTAATAAACTATAATAATTGGAATAAGAAATAAATAAAGTGATAACATAAAATTGTAAATGCAGATTGTGATATCATCAACAAGTTCTTCCTTCAATCAACTGACGAGGCGGTCCGCCCGGGGAACCTCTAGGCTGATCATTATTCTGAAACAGTAAAGTAAAACAATAAGTAAAACGAGTACGAATTAACAGAATGCAAGGCTTTTATAAGATAAGTCGACTAACGAGGCATAATGTCTCAAGTTGACTTGGCTAATCTATAACCTACGCAGGTAACATAACGTTTATTTATAAGGCGAACGAGCCTAAAACGTTCAATTGTAAGGCGAACGAGCCTAAAACGTTCAATTATTAGGCGAACGAGCCTAAACCATAAGGCAAACAAAAGACGCAAAACTTATTAAAGCAGGTACTTCTTCAGACTTAGAAATATCTGCAAATCACAAAATGGAATTATAGTAAACGTTCCCATAAAGCGAAATAGAAATGAAATTGATAGGCTTAACAATTTGCAAGGAATATAGGAAATAGAAATGTCGTCTTTCGGCAATAAACCATCATAAAACATAATGCTTTAGATCATGAAGAGGTAGTCTACAATGCAATCTCGGAATGTGCTCCATTCAACTGATAAAGAAATGAGGCGTCGGGTCCCAAAGCATCCAACGTCCTAGCACAACTTGGAAATCTGCATATCCCATTTTGCGGGTGGGTTAACCTAAATTGTTCATTTATAAGGTGAACAGGCCTAAAAACGTTCATTTATAAGGCGAACGAGCCTAAAACATTCAATTATAAGGCGAACGAGCCTAAAACGTTCATTTATAAGGCGGACGAGCCTAAAGTGCGTAAGATAGAGCAAAAAACACAAAACTCATTAAAGTGGGTACTTCTTCAAACTTAGCAATATCTGCAAATCATCAAATGAAATTTTAGTAAGTGTTCTCATAGTGGGATAGAAATGAAACTGATATTTTAGCAATTTGCAAGAATTATAGGATATAGAAATGCCGCCTTTCGGCAATAAACTATGATAAAGCATAACGCTTTAATGATCTAGTGGCAGTTTGCGATTTAATCTTGAATTGTGCTCCAATCACTTGACAAAGCAAATGAGACGTCCAGTCTTGAAGCATCCAATGTTCCAAAGCGACTTGAAGTAAATCTGCATATCCGATTTACGGGTGGATGGACCCGGATCATTCATTTATAAGGCAAACATGTCTAAAACATTCAATTATAAGGCGAATGAGCCCAAAACGTTCAATTATAAGGCGAACGAGCCTAAGACGTTCATTTATAAGGCGAAAGAGCCTAAAACGTTCAATTATAAGGCGGACGAGCCTAAAACATTCATTTATAAGGTGAACGAACCTTCATTTAATAGTAACCTGCAAAATAATGTTGCAAATTGGATGAATTAAGGTAAGATAATGCAAAACAAATAAGCAAAGCTAGGTCGTGTTGCTTGTATTGATAATGCTGCACAACGTTGAATGCTGCCTTCGGTCCATATTGAAACCGATGTTCAATTCCTGCAAAATTTAGAGTAAATGCGTTGGGAAACGAGTGAATAATAAAGCAAAGTCTATAATGGAAAAAAAAAAGAAATAGATTTGCTCTGCATATGAGGCAAGGCGAATGATCTTTGAGAGATTGATGGTTGCTAGTTCTCCTCAGTCTACTGCTTTGGAATTTCTGCATCCAAAGAAATATCGTAAGTTCTGAAAGATGGGCCCAAAAGCCTCAACATTTTGTTTTGCCCCCTTCTGTCTTTATGCTGAACTTTGCAGTAGCACCAAAACGAATTTGCCCCTGTTTTCAAAGAAAAAGCTGTTAGTTTTTGAACAAATAGTGGCAGGCTTGATTGAACACCTAATGCGGCTTCAAATCTGCATCTTCTTGTATGGAAATCAGATGTATTGCTGCTGCGAGAGTCTGATGCCCTTGAAATTCTTCTTTTGTACAAAAGATATCGTCTAAAATTGATTTGTCTTGGCTTATTTGAAAAAATGGATTTTCATTGATTTCGGGATAAAAACCCAATAAAGGGTACAAGATAGTTCATTACATAAAACTTCAAAAGAATAGGAAAACATAAGATAGTCGGGCAATAATGCCATTTCAACAAACAAAGCTTTGTCATTTGATTTTCTTGTTAAGCTTCACGCTTCCTTTTCAAATGCCTTGGTGCCAACTTTGATGAATCACCTCTGATGATAATTGCATTTGCTGCTGGAGGATCATAATTGTTTGTTTGCCCCTGCTTCACACTTATCTTGCCTGTTTCAATCATATTCTAGATTTTGTGCTTTAGTGTCAAGCATTCTTCTGTGTCATGGCCTTGAATATTTGAGTGATATGCGCACCTCTTTGATAAATCAAATCCTTGAGGCGGATTTTCTGGGATCCATCCCTTCCTTGCTTGCAATAGTCCTTCTACTTTCAATCTCTCAAATATGGCTGACAATGATTCATATAGAGGAGTGAAAGTACGAGGTCTTAGCTTCTTCGTGCTTTGATGACTAGATGGTGCCTAATAAGATCGATGCTGACGACTTGAATTCTGCATATCATGATTGTAGTGCACTTGCGAAGGCAGGGAGTCTTGAATATTTTCAGGTGCATCAGAACAATTGAAAACTGGCACTGTAGTGTTATAGTCAATCAACCTTCCGGTTTGAAACTTTTCTTCCAAAATCTTTGCATACCGAATTAAACTGGGAAAATCCTTTAAATTGGCAAAAAGTAGCTTTTCATAAAATAGGCCTTCTTGAAGGTCAATGAAAGTTGCTATCACCTCATCTTCAAGCAATGGAGGATGCATCTTAGAAGCCTCTAGCCTCCATCTCACAGCAAACTCCGCAACAGACTCATACAGCAACTTCTTGATTTTGCGCATATCAATTAGATAAGGATCTCTTACCATGTTGAACTTGTATTGTTCCACAAAGTCTCGAGCCATGTCTTCCCATGTGTTCCATTTGATAAAATCCTGCTTAGTGTACCATACAAGTGCCATTCCTGATAAACTCTGAATAAACAATCTCATACGCAAAGCTTCATCCTTGCCAATTCCAATTAATCTGCTGAAATAATCTTTCAGATGTGCATAGGGGTCCCCTTTCCATTGAAAGTGTTAAATTTTGGTATCTTGTACCCACTTGAAAGCTCAATGTCCGGGTGAATGCATAAGTCTTCATAGCATAAGCTCTGAATATTCCTAGAGCACAATTCTTTTCCCATGATCTTTCTCAAAATCCGTTCATCCATATTGTGAGGATAAGTTGTCTCAACTTCTTTCTCAGGCAATTCTTATGAACGCACTATCAATTGATTTGATTGACTTCCCACAGCAGGCATAGTGATAAAAGGTGGTTGGTATAAAGTTGCAGCTGGCCAAGCATTTGGATTGGTAAGATATTCTTGTGGGACTTGTGGATATATAGTATGTACATGCATTGGGTAATTAGGCATTGTTAAGTAAGGTGGATTGGAGGTAAAGCTTGTATTTGGCAAAGGTTTGCTAGTGTTGACAAAGTTGATAATCCTATTCCTTTGGACCACATGTTCTTCAACATCATCATTCTGCGCTTGCAAGATACCCATACCAGAACTGGTTGGCTGAAGCTGCTTTGCCATGTTGTTTTGTCCTTGATGTAGATTCTCAGCCATTTCAGTGTTCAATGCTAGCCAACCTTTAACAAATGAATTCTACACATTGAGCAAAAGCAAGTTAATATGTAAAATGCATGCATAAAATTTCAAGTGTAAAATAGGCCATTAGGCCGAATGGATAAGACCAAATTCCCGACTCAATAAAGGGGTAAAATACATAAGGGTTCGAAGCTCAATGATCAACAAAATTTGATTTTTCAAGATGCGAGTTGAGAAAAAACAACTTTGAAAGTTTTTACTAAATCAGTATGCGTGCTAGACCATTTTGGCGCAAACTGCTAAATGGTCGGCTTATTTTGAACATCAATGCTTTGCTCGACTATCGATTCTTCCTTGCAAAACAATAATCTGCACCAATTCATAGAAAACCCGCTTCTGATAACAATGAAATCAATATCAACGTCTTCAATTTGCCTTTGCACAATTTTGCCCCAGTTATGACTTCAACATCTCAACTTGATTTGCAAAACTGCCCCAGTTATGACTTTCAACACTTTAAATGGTTTTGCAAAAGCTGCCCCAGTTGCAATCTCTCACGTCTTCTACTTGCTTTGCAAAATTTGCCCCGGTTTCTATCTTTGAAAAATTTAAAACACCAAAGGGTCGAGCCCGATGGAGGAGCCTACGTATCCTCCTTTGGAATCAGACCGTGCGTAGTTCTGCTTTCTCAAGCTTGTTATGGTTGCTTCCAGCCTGTTAACCTCGTCTTGATAGGATTCATCATTTTCAGTCAAGTCAATCACGACATTTTGGCGAGCCATATGTCCTCTTTTGATATTCAAAATAATTAACCTTTTAGCAACGCATACCGAATTTCATAAATTTTATTAACGCTGAAACTGACGGGTCAACTTAATCCTTAATGGAAAAATTGAGACCGTACTGAATAGACCCAAAAATTTTAAGCAAGACACTCATTTTGTTGATTCAAACCAGATGTGAAAATGCTTGTTTAATTCTGAAGTTATTTTTCAAAAAGGGAAATACACTTGCGAATACTTTTAAAGTATAACGCTAAATAATATTTTGCAAAATGACAAGACTGGGGTTAAGATAAACAAAATAACATTTGAAAGGCATTTTAGAATAACAGTATGCATGAATTCAGATGATAGATAAATGACTTCATAAAGCGGCTAACTTTTTACAAAAGATAGGTTGAAGTAAGATAATGTTACTCTTACCATACTACTGAACAAATTCAATCATTGCGCAATCAGTGCCAACAAATTTTAAGCAAGCAGCACATATTTAGCAAGTAATCGCATATTAGACAGATAATTTGACATGTGGCAACTACAAGTAATTGAGGGTAAATAAAATGCAAACGTGTCCTACCCTGTAAGGTGCCTCTTTTGTGCCTGAGGTAGGCCTAATCATCAAGTTGCACACATATGTGTATATTATAATGATACAAGCCGTTTGCCAATACAAAATTGAGATATAAATAAACTGTCATAATTGTCAATTTTTCAAATTTGACATGGCAAATGGCTTGGGGTTCGCTATAATATCCGCACGATCACATAATATGCAGTGTCGTTGGGATTCAATAACCCCCAACAAAAAGGCGGTTTCTTAATTCTTGGAAACGGTACCAAGGACCGGGTCCAAACTAAGGTGTATATGCATGCATGTCCTAAAATCTCCTTCTAAGAGTGGACTAACGGTTGAGGCTGACTCGACCTATGCGGGATAGACCTGGCCTCACAACACAGTAGAACTGACCATGACAAAACCAGGCAACATCAATATCCCAAACTAACTTTTGGTGACACGAAAGAAGTTTCAAAGAGTGAGGTAAGGGCAATGCCCTTCCTGCATAACTACCCGTCAAGCGGGTGCTCCGTGATGAAATCGAGGAGGTGAAAGAGAATTGACAGGCTCCATGCGGGAGGAAATATGAACGGAATGCGGACTATGCACAAATAAAAACATGCTTCAATACATTCATTCACAACAATTAATTCTGCGCATACTAGTTTAGGCATGCAAACAAATAAAGAATAAAGCTACGCATACATACAATCAACACATATATAAAGAAAGTAAATTCGTGAAAATCTTTTGGTTAGAATCATTTGCGTATTCCCCAGCGGAGTAGCCACGCTGATGAACCCTCCCAAAAAATGCACACAAGTATGCATCGGGATTTGATTTCAACAAAATGGGACTCCAAAGGGCTTCTTTGTAGTCGCCACCTAATTTAAAGACTATTAGGAACCAATGTTAATGTCACGACCCAACCTAGGGTCACGACGGATGACCAACACTAAGTGTCGACCATCATTAATCCTGCTGATAATCTGCTAACCATGAATATAACTGATAAACAGAATAAGCATAAACTTTACTGATAAGAATTATGCAATGCAAAATGCTGAGAAGCTAACATACTGACAGAACCACACAGGGACATATCTACAGGCCTCTAAGAGTGCTGAACTGAATATAAAAAGGACCGGACAAGGCCCCGACATACCCAAGCTGGCTGACTGTACACATACCAAAGGATAAGTAACTCCGAGAGTAAGCAGAGTGACTCCAATAGCTGATAGATGGCCTACTAACATGGTCCAAGCGTTGATCTATCTGCACCTGCGCGGCATGAAATGCAGCGCCCCAGAAAAGGGCGTGAGTACGATATGTACCAAGTATGTAAGGCATGAGCATATAATATATCATAGCTGAATGAAAATGTAAGGCTGGAATATAAATATGTAAATATGAGCTGGAGCATAGCAATATAGCTGGAAATCTGAAGAACGTACTAAACATGATCTGAATATAAACTGAAGTCTAGCTGAATCTGGAACTGAAGACTGAGCTGAACTGTACTGATAAATAACTGTAAATTGACTGATAACTGCTAACTAGAAACTGGAACTGATAACTGTCAACTACTCCTGACGCTAAGAACTGGTGGCTGATAACTGAGAACTGATAACTGGTACTGAGCTAAAACTGAATTGTTATCTGAACTGGTACCTGTCTGGTGCTATGGGCTATATCCCCCCAAATCAGGTAACTGAACATCTGAACTAGTACCTGTCTGGTGTTATGGGCTGTATCCCCCCAAATTAGGTAACTGAAAAACTGAACTAGTACCTGTCTGGTGTTATGGGATGTATCCCCCCAAATCAGGTAACTGGAAAACTGAACTAGCCTCATGTATAATCATGCAGTGCATACTGTGGCTATATACGCGTATATAACAAACCTGGTGGGTGTTATGGGCTATATCCCCCCTAGCCAGTAATATCTAGTCTCTCTGGTCAGAGTGTGTGAATGACACCCGGTCACACTAGGTGTTTCAACTCCCGCCGGAACTAGAGGGGCTGTATCCCCCAGACGGGTAGTATCACACGCGACCGGACTGTGTGTCCAATGTCCAGCCTCTATGGGGGACTCCAAATCACACATAACATGATCACAATATAAGCATAAGCATGTATGAGGCATAACACATGTGGCAACAATATATATGGACTCGAAGGAATGATAAGAAATCTCTGGATGGAATTATAGACACAACCTGAAACTTAGAATTTGTCTAACTCTTTGACTTTTATAAAAATTTTGGCAGAGTTTCTTCTGAAACTGGATGATCCGCAAAACAGAACCAGCACTATACTATACATGGGAAAGGATACCCGGATAAACTGATAACATAAATATGTTAAACGGATAACAAGATGAGACGACTGGATGACATAACAAATCCGTAGATAGAATGTCTGGACAGCACCACTGTCCAGACTGTCAACCTAATTTTCAGAGTGTAGATGAAAGATATAGACTTCATGGTCTGCATGAAAGTTGTAGATATATGTCTTAGGGTTCTGGGGATTCTTAAAAAATCTAAATATCAATTTTGTACAAGGAGTTGTGATCAATGTACTAACAACTGTCCAAAGATCAAAACAATTTTCCAGATTTTGAAACATTTTGTCTTGCTGATTTGGACGTCTTTCATCTTGGATTTTCGTACCAAATTAAGTATATACAAGGTTTCCTTGGTACCATATAAGTTCCTCACAAGAAACACTAAGATTAGAACTAAGAAAAGCTTCAAAAGCTAAAAGATGCGTGCCTTGCCAAAAGAAAGGTTTAGTCTTACATACCTTTGATGTTTCTCGCTTCTAAACCTTGTCTCCTTTGAATTCCACACCTTCTAAAGCTTAAACAAGCTATAACATAGAATTTAGGTACTTTACTTAGCTATGAAGCAATTCTAAAACTCAAACTATAAACGAAATTGAATGTAGCATAATGTTACCCTAATCGCGTAGAGCGTTTTGACGCAATCTGTCTTCAATTTCGAGCTAAGATCAATGTTCTTTCTTCAAAACCATCAAAATGTCTTTAGCACCCAAGAGCACACTGCTTCTATCACTAATTTTCTGGAAATGACGAGATGGAGGAGGATTTTTCATTTTATACTTGAAACATTTCAGTTTTAGTCCTCTTTTGCGCTTATGGCCCTTTTTCTGGTCTGACTTCTGACGCTCATATCTTTTTATCTATAAGTTGTATGAAAAAACTGTTAAAAGCGTTGGAAACTACACTCCAAGACCTTCAATTTGGTATATGATATGTCCCCAAAAGACCTCATATAATACATGAAATTAATTACTGAAAAAGCTCTGTTACAAGGCAATTCCTTAGTCGGTTTTTCCGCAACTTAAATCCGATTTTTCCCAAACTTTATATTCAACATATAAACATCATATATGGTCATATTATGACTTTAAACTCACTTAAATCATTCTTAACATGTCATTAGAATGATATATGTCAGTTTAGACATATGGGGTGTAACAGTTAATTAATGAGTGCAATTTATTCTTTAATTAAAAGAAATTAAAATCAGAGATTCTGAGTAAGTGGTTCTATTAAATTCGAAAGAAGGTCCCTTGCGGGAGCACTTTCAAAAATCCGCTAAATGCGGTTAATCCGGCGGTTTTCACGAATTATTAATGAAAATTATTTCAATAATGAAGAATAAATAAATAAAAGGGGTATAGATAAATAAGTAAAATAAAATCAAGTAAATAATGGATAATAAATAAGGGAAATAAGATAGGATAATATACCAATGATAAATAAATAAATAGGTGACAAATTATTAGGAATTAATTAAATGGATAAATAAATGCTAATACTTGATTAATTAAATAAGTGAATAATTAATTAATTAAATTAATAAATGCATAATTATAACTAATCAATTAGTTGATTAAAAAAATTAGATTAAGTAATAAATAGATAATGAATTTAAATTAATTAAATAATAAATAAATATAATTACTTAATTAACTAAATAAATGAATTAGATTAAATAAATAAATAATTAAATATTTAATATAATAAATAAGAAATTCAAATGCAAATTATAATGAAGGTACGATTTTAATCGAATTTGATTTGCACTCATTAATTAAAAAATGATCCTAAATATCCATAAATTAATTGGCGATTCGCAAAGAAATGATACAAAGCATTCATATAAAAAAACAATTTAAGTAATTTACAATAATTATTCACAATTCAAATACCATTTCTATCCTATAGAGCTCCTAATCCAGTCTATGGGAAAGTCCTATACCACATGTATTTTCTAAGGGAGCGGAGAAAGATGGAGTTTAGAGAGTAGAACCCGGATGGCAAACTCAATAATTTGAGCCTTGGATTTTACAATTTTCACTTTTTGCATTTTTTTAAATTTTTCGGGGATCTCCAGTCCCGAAAATACGAAGCGGATCAAACAACTCTGAATGCATGCAGCCATCCCCGTTTATGAGTTTCATTCAACTCGTTCCCAAGAGTGTTCATGCAAAAATAGGCGAAGATAAGGATTAGTACCCTCACAAAATAAACTTGAAGAAAACTGATCGAGGCCATAGAAAAGAAAACGAGAAAAATAAATCACTCGATTTATCTAATCAACAAGTAACTAATTTATTAATTAAGACAAAATTATACACTAAAGGCATTTGAGATTGCATAGCAGTAATGTCAACATCAATGTTACTAACTACTAAAGACAAAAGGAGGTATGCTTTCAAATACTACTTATTGAATTGGTCAATGTAGGCATAGCTATCAGTATTCAAAGACCAAAGCAACATTAGAAATTATGTACTTAAACTAACAGCTATCAATTGTGCAATACAGCCATAAGTATGACCCTTTACTGCTTTTAAGATTTTAACAAGGACGGGAATACTCAGACATAAATGGTTATTCATAGAAAATTTCATAACTTTCTACATCTAATTAAAGAAATTCTCAGGCATTTCAAACTTATAACAGGGTAATAAGAAGATGATACATCAACTTAGGTAAGAAAGTGGAACTCCGGGTATTCAACAAATATAGCAGTAGTAAACGAGAAGTCCAGAGGTAGGCAAAAACAATTCATATCAACTAAGATGTAGCAGATAGCAACCGATTCTCAATCCCTTCATGTATATGAATATTACATAAAAGAGGACACATAGTGATCACATTCTTTCCTGACTTTATCAAGTCTTAAATACACGTAAATGACATAATAAGAAACCTGCAGATTCCCAGAAACAAATCTAACAACATGCAACTAAATAACACTACCTACACACTTCTTTCAAATACCAAAGACACCCCAATTCTTCTCCAATCACTTGCAGCAACTAGACAGCCTCCACACAGCCCTCAACCACCAGAGGACAGCCTCTCAGACAACCTCTAATCACCTACACACACAGAGATCCTGCAGGCCATTAAACTCCCTCCAAAACAGCTATACACTACACAAGAACTAAGCTGCATCACCTGAAACAAACCTCTACAAACAACCTAAAACCACCTGAACAACACCTAGCAACAGCCTGCATTAACTCAAATTCATACACACCTAAGGATCAACCAGGAACATCATAACAGACCCCCTGAAATACTGAAACATATACCAGGCCTCCTCTAAACACCTGCAAACACAACACAACTACCCCCAAAACAACCCGCAACATAACATAACAGAACCAGAAACTTCTCAAACTACCTGCAAAAACTATCAGAACTTACACTAACCACCTGCACTCCCTCTCCTAATCGCCCTGATCATACATGAAGAACCATGAACCATCCAGACTATTCCTTCAGACTCCCTGACAACCTGCATAACTAAACAAAGAACCTGAACCAACCTAATCTAAACAAACACACACTTTCCCTTTACTACACACACACACAAGCAATCCCAGATCCCCTGAATCAACACCAGGACTTTTCAACTCACAGACCTCCCTGAAAGACAACTCAAACCACCAGGACCAACCCCTCATCTATCTGCCTGCTATCACAAACACCAGAATAACCCTTGAACACCCTCTTCACATCTCTAAAGCTAGCTGCACCTCCACTAACCAAGAAAACACCACCTGAACCCCTCAGATTACTAATTCCGGCTCAGAATACCAACTAAACAAACTATAAAAAATGCAGTTCATATAAGACCAGATTTGATCTGTGCAGATCTGTGCATCATTCACAAGTTAACAGATTCAAATAAAGAAACTAGATACAAAATGATGAAGATGTAAACTCTTTTCCCTTTTTTAGACATTTATGGTAAAAAGCTAAACAAGCTGCTACACACACGTATCATGATGAAGACTGGATTTTTTTAAACTAAGTTCTGCATAACAGTTCCTGAACAAACACCTAGTCCTCTTTTATCTAAACTATCCATGAGGGCACTTAGGATTCAAAAAAAAAAAACCAACATTAAAGCTTCAAGTTGGAGCTCGAAAACTGATTTTTTTATGCTAGTTTAATCAGCTTTAGTACCACCAAATAACTCAATATACTATTCACAATTTTGCATAAAAAGATTCAATGAAGGGAAAACATATAAAGAAAATGTAAAAGGTCGAGCATTTTACCTGCTGCGATGCAGTGAACGGGGCGAGGATTCGAAAATAAACGCGACTCAACTAAGCGATTCGACTAAGTGCGACGACTTGAAAAGTGAAGCGACACACAATGCTTTAACAAGAATTAGACCAGTGCCTTTTTATTTTAAATGTGCTAGTATTTTAGCCGCTGTTGCTTCCCCTAATATTCAAAAACCTAGCCCCCTTTTAAAATATGCTTAACGATCTATATATATCAACATTTAGGGTTCTAAATTTATAAATAAGAATACCCAAACTGGCCTCTCTTTTAACGGCTCTTTTAGTGATCAAAAATCCGAAATCAATCCAGAGCAGGAAAATCCAAACAAAATATTCGAATATTCTCTTCTTCTAGACTGATTTTGGATTCGAAATCCCCATTTCACCCCTAGAACGGACTGATCTGAATCATTCCTTAAAAAATCAAGGGCTTATATTATTTCTCGTACACAGTACGAATGGAGAGAGATAAGGAGAGTGGGGGGACCATGGGTGACGCGGATCTTGGACTGTTTCGAGCAAGATTTTGGGGTGAAAAAAAGGGAATCGTCGGGTTTAGGGATTTGGGGTAAGGAAATTGGGTATTCTGATTTTGGGGAAATGAATATCTATATATGTATATTTACAAAGGTAGGCTGATGGAGGATATAACATGCGATTTTGACCACTTGAGGTTTAGATAAAAGGGGTTGCATGGGTAGGCCTGGTTCTAGGCTTATGAGCAATTTTAGCCCTTTCCTTTAGAAATTAACAATTTACTTTTAATTTTTTAAAAAATCGACATTGTTTTAAAATAATTAGACATTAGTTAAGAATTTTGGGACAAAATTGGGTGTCAACATACATTGTATTCCAAAAGGGTATACTTTGTTAAAAAACAACAAAAACTGTAATATTATTCGCCCGGTAGCATCGCACACTTGGATCCAAACACAAAAAAGTATACCAGAAGAGTATACAGTATACCAAAAGGGTATACTTTGTTCAAAACAACAAAAATTGAAATGTTTATTTCCTCGATATCATCACACACTTTGATCCAATTGCAAAAGAATATACCAAAAGGGTATAATTTGTTCAAAACAACAAAAACAGAAATATTTATTTGCTCGATAGCATCGTACACTTTGATCTAAACACAAAAGGATATATCAAAAGAGTATATAGTATACCAAAAGGGTATACTTTGTTCATAACAACAAAAACTGAAATATTTATTTGTTCGATAGCATTGCACACTTTGATCAAAACACAAAAGGGTATACGAAAAGCATATAAAGTATACCAAAAGGGTATACGTTGTTCATAACAATAAAATTGAAATATTTATTTGCTAGATTGCATCACACACTTTGATCCTTCACTTTAATTCTCTTATTTCTGAATATACAATGCTTTTCCAAATAATAAATAATCATAAAAACACTGGCAGATTTATCATTATATACTTGTAATTAATTGCAAAAGAATTTTTTCTAACATCCCAATAAAAGCAAAGTGCATCAATAATGAGTCACAATCTTGTCTATACTAGTTACAACACTTGGCCAAACAAAAAATGAAGAAACTACAATTCTTAGCAACTATCATAGCTGTTTAGCCTAACCGTCCTAACAAAATGATAACCTAATAGTCAACTTGTATAAGTCTTCAAGACTTGCATCCTTACTTGTAAACTCGAATCTTCAAACCCTGTAAAAAGTACATAACAAATTCTCTTTAGAAACAACAATAAAGTACAATATTTTTTAAATATCTTAACCACTGACCAAACTGTTCAAGTTCATCAAGTGCAAATAATAACATCAATATAAAGGAGCAGCATCAATCCTAACTTTTTAGAGCGATACTAACCATTTGAGTAACAATATAAATCCACTAATCAACCAAAGAGATTCTAACAGAAATGAGCTCCGATTCAGCTATAGTAAAGCACCATTATTCTTTTCATCACCTAATAAATTCGGTAGCTAGAAATGCAAAGTAGAGTTAAATAGAGTTTATCATTTATGCGACTTAAATACATCAGAAAGTAGCATTTCAACAGAATATTACATACCTAAATTTAGGCCTGCTCTTAAGGAGAAATAATGACTAAGCAGCTGCTATAAAGTCAAATGCCTATAGTGGAAAACGTCCTCAATGATTTGCTTTCTCTGCGATCATCCATGGTGGAAAGGTAAATGATTGTTCCAACCTGATGAAAAAGATAGAACTGATATAAGCATAGTAAATATCATAATAAAATAAATTATCAGATTTGGCATTTTTGTTCTCATTAAAGAAATAAGAATTTTACTGCAGAAATAACATTAGTAGGAACTTTGACACAAATAGAGGAGAAAGACAAATGCAGAATATATAAACGGGAGTAAACATCTATATGAAAACTTTGTTTATTCTCTCTATTTCTCAATGAAACATAAATACAAGACAACGGTACAATATACATAAAGTGCCCAAGGACTACTAACCCATTCATGCCATGACGAATAATCACTCTGTTGTCATCACTAATTCACAATGCTACTAAATTTTCCTAACTCACAAAAACTATAACCAAGATGAATCAACAATCATCTAACTACAGTTTATCCCTCAATAACAAGATGGTGGAAATGAGGTAGAAGAGACTGAAATAAAATTAAAAGGGACTAATTGTGAATTTGTGAAAGCTTAAATTTTTATCAACTAATCATAAAATGCCACGAAATTCTAATATGAAATTGTTGCAGACAAGACAACTACCTTTTGTCCAATCCATTTTCCATAGTTCTTTCATCCATTGTGATATATGATCGTGATAATATCTGTATCATCACTCTCAAATTATATTACAATAAGCGAGAGCCAAGTTTTATAATTAAACAATAATCTGAAGTAAGCTAAGAAGATAGCTCTTTAAAACTCATAACAAGAAGGAACTTTGCACAAGAATAATCTGGGACTATATGCAGCTTTGCAAGGTGGATATCTAAAATCATTAATAAAATGAATAATTATACTTCAACAGATGAACATTATTCTTTGGAACTCTTAATTACATATGAGAAAAAACAGTCGTACATTTCTAAATTGGACAAGTACAGTAGGAAGAAAAGAAGTGATACACAACTTGGTCGAATATTGACTGTCAACTAGGTTAATGAGACTACGATGTTTCACCCATTCACTTAACTTGCATTTATTTGACCAACCTGGTGTCCATGAATTATGTAATTCTTCTTGTTTCGTAAGTAGGAAAGTTGTTGAATAAGTAGATAAAATATCGACAAGATCTTTTCAAGTTGAAACCAGCAGAACATATGGTCTAATAGATATTAGAAACTCTATGGGAAGAATAACAATTGAGTCAAATACAATATGACATTCAAAATAGGACACCTAATTTACCAATTTAGCTTCAAGTAAATTTTCTTAGATTAAATACAATAAGGTAAAGGAGCTGTTTTGAGATCTTAAAATGGGCAAAAGAATTGGGTTTAAAATTGGCAAACCCTCACCACACTTGCTTCGGTAACGAATTAATTGGTATACTTACTACTCTTTACAAGTAACTCACAAAAATGCACAACATACACTCCATACACAACCGCATCGCTGCTACAACTTCGGGTCGCTATCACAGCATGGTCACCATAGCCATCACCACCAATTTGCCTCACTGCTACTATCAACCACAGCGTCTTTGTTATCTCATCACAACCTATCGACGAACACCATTGTAACAAAGCCATCAACGCCACAACATCGCCAAAAACAATCACCATTGCCTCCTATCGCAGCCACTACACCAGCTGCAACAACGCCATAATAGCTCTCCCCCACCCCCACAAATGATATACCACCGCTGCCTCAAAGCCATCACCACTGCTAAGACATCTCCGCTATATTGTTGAGTCACACCGGATGCCAGTCCATTTAATAAAATTGGATGAATGGGTTGAGAAGTTAGGGTTATGACCATTTTCTCAACCTTCGATCTACGCTGATTCATTATTTATTTGGGGAAACTAAGGTGAGATCGAGAAGAGGACGATGTGAGTAATCCAATGATGTATCTTCTGGCCAGATGGCGGTGGTCGGAGGTCCATCGCCGCCAGCAGCGGTGGTTTCATGGACCTCCGACGGTGCAAGAGGAGAGCTTGGCTTTGTGTGTGATTTGAGTGAGAATTGGAGAAAGGTGAAATGAAATAGGCTAGGTGGGTATATATGTTAATAAATTGGGTTTGGTGGGCATACAATGTAAAGGAAAATTTTGATCGCTAGTCATTTTTGGACCCGTTCATTGGGGACTATCCACCGATTCCAAATTCATTGAATAATAGCCAAAAATTCGCGCGCACACTTAAACTCCATTAGCGTTGGAAAAACACCCCCAGACTAGTCCCATAACAAAATACTGGGGCTTTGAACAAAACTTGTTCAAAGCCCAAGTATTTTGTTATGGGACTTTATATATAAAGCTTCAGTCGCATAACAAAATGCTGGGGCTGTGAACAACAGCCCCAGCATTTTATTATGGGACTGAAGCTTTATACAAAGTCCCATAACAAAATGCTGGGGCCTTGAACAAAACTTGTTCAAAGCCCCAGTATTTTATACTGAGGTTAGTTTACTGAAGCTTCCCAGTATAAATACTGGAGCTTTGAACAAATTTTGTTCAAGGCCCCAGTATTTATACTGGGATTTGTCCGGAGGTGGCTATTTCTCAGCGAATTTGTTTTTGACTGCTACAAATCAATTAACGCGCGCCAAACAGACCCCTGCACGAAATTTTTACCAATATAAATAAGTTGGGCTGAATGGGCAGTGAGTGTAAAGCAACTTTTAATAGGTATAAAAACATAAATAAGTTATTTTTGTGGGCATACTATGTAAAAATCCCTATTAAAATATCTATTGGGCTACATGTTCACTTCATAAATTAGATATCCAATTAAGTGTCTAAGTTACTATAGGCACAATAGCGCAACCTTAGTAAGCTTTTAAGTGACAAGGGTTAAGAGTGGGATAAAATATCACATATTTTACTCTATCAAATATTGGGGAAATCATGAACTTTCTGGACGGCATGAGCTAAGAGAAGCAGAACTCCTCAAATTCCCAATTTAAGAGCCGGTAGAGGTAGAGCAGGTATTGATGCTATCATTGGTCTTTATGATATCTTTAAAAATTGAAACAAGATGTTCTTGTATGTATTGCAACGTAATGGTCATGAATTTTTTTTTTATAATTGGACCATGATTATAAAAATAATCAAATAAGATGATGATGATAGTTGCCAACTAGATAATCTTGGATAGTTCAGAACTTGATTCAACATAGTTTTACTGCTCTGTTTTGTTTCATTATTGGCTATTGAAGCCACTGCCATTCGTCTTCCTCTTCACTTGTGTAGGATAGATTTTAAATTTCTTCTACACCTTTTATAATATTATTTTGGGAATGAATATACATAAATATTTGTACATTATAGAGTTATTAATTGAATATTAATCATATTATTATATCTATATTCACACCTTTTAAACATAAGTAAAAGGTGGTATTTAACCTCAAATTACATATTAATTAATTTCTATTAAATTCGAGAGTTGAATATATATTTAGATTCGTGTCTTTATAGGTAACACGATTGTGAGCGTAATTTCGGGGTTTGACCTCAAGGGTTCGGGGTTTACTTTTAGGTTGATTTCTTAACCCTTTTAGCTTAGCATTTATAGTGTGTAAATATTAGTTTTGGTATTGATTGTATTATGCATTATTTTGCATAGAGCGGAACCGTTTGGATGAAATTAAGAGACGAAACGCTATAGTTGATTAGCTAGTGCGCATCGGACCCCGAGTTCGGTGGTTTCATCCCTTTCCTTCGGTGAAATTCTTTTACTTAGGATTTTGTACATATGTTCTTTTTATGAACATTGCCCTAGGTATAGCTCGTACACCTATTCTTCGCATTTTGATCTATGATTTGGTATTGTAGTGAATTTTCTCAAACTGTTAGCGTGTAACCGTAGTTGGCTTGTTACATCATACTCGTAGGGTATGATTTGAGTTGTTAGTCCATGTGATTCATGGCTTGTTGGTATTTGATATATATATATATATATATATATATATTCTGAGTTAGTCCATTATTATTTAATTGGAGCTGGCCCATGATTGTATTTCAGAGTTAGTTCATTTGGTATATAATTCAGAGTTGGTCCATTTAATATTTATTTACGTTGATTTCTTTTGGTTGGCTTATTGGTGTTTGTGATATTACTTAGTGAGTTACTTGAGAATTTGGTTAAATACACACTTCTCTTCTCTCATTTCCTTCTATCATTCTTTGCTAGATTTATTTCTTGTTGTTTTAGAAACTCGTCTATCCACCTACTAGTCCTTTCAACTTACGTTGTTTCTGCTTATGCTTGTCCTTTTATTTACTTTATTCGGGCAGATTCAGATCCGTGTTCTAGCGAGCTTCGTGACTGAGTTAGAGGTTCTTCGAGAGTCTAGCGGTGAGCCAACCATCCTTGCTTCATAGTTTAACACCTTTCAATTTTCAGTACTTATGTCGTTTCTAGTTTCAGACATATTGATATATATTTTCAGTATTCTCTCATTTAGATGTTCATGACTTATATTGAGGACCTAGACTATTTTTATTCATGGGATATTCAACATATTTATTCTATCTATGGATAACATTTGAACTTTAATATAATTATCCTTATTAAATTATTATCAATTGTGTATAATTCAAGTGGGTTCGCTCGATGGAGTAGATTCGAGCGCCCTCACGACCAGACTGGAATTAAGGGTCGTGACAATTGGTATCAGAGCCATAGTTCTAGTGTCCTTGAAAGTCATGAACAATGTCTAGTAGAGTCTTGCTAACCGGTCAGAGACGCCCGTACTTATCTACGAGAGGCTACAAGATATTTAGGAAATTCTCTTCTTTCACTCTTTATCTGATGCATTGAGTATACAAATAAAGGACTAACTTATTCAACTATCTAATCCGCAGATGGTGAGGACTCGTTCATCATCAGCCCAAGAGGAAGCAAAGGAGCCTGAGATTCAGGAGCCTGAGGTGGTACCTCCCGTGCAGGCTGCCCCGAGATGTGGGGGTAGAGGCGGAGCTCGAAGCCGAGGACGAGGCAGAGGACGTGGTAAAGGTGGGGGAGAAGCACGTATTAAGGCAGCCACCTAGCCTAGGGCTAGAGCCACTCGTACCACTAGAGAAAGTTCCAGATGATATTCCAGATGATCCGCCAGTTATGTCAGAGGTCCAGGATGGTCCTACTCATTGGGTGAGGGGTTTTTAGTTACCCCAGCACTTCAGGACACTTTGGTGCAGATATTAAGATTTCTCAAGGCTCAGTACCCTCAGGGTGTACCAGTTGATCTAGCTGCTTCCCGAGTTCAGGCTAGAGTTGGTACTCAAACTCCGGCTTTGCACACTCCAGAGACTGAGGTTGCTACAGGTCTTCATACTCCAGGTGCTTTCATGATTGGAGGCATGCCTCAGACTGCATACCAGGGTATTGATACTAACAAACTTCTCCAGTTTAAGAAGTTTCAACCGCCTACTTTTTGTGGTACTGATACTTCTGAGGATCCATTTGACTTTATTGAGTGTTGTGAGAAGATTATATTTGCCTAAGTTTTCTATAGGACCATAGTGTGGATTATACTGCATTTTAGCTCACCGGACATGCTAAGTCTTGGTGGAAGTCTTATTTGGCAAACAGGGCAGCTGGATTGCCCAAGCTCACTTGGGCAGAGTTCTTGCATAAGTTCTATGAAGTATTCATGCCTATGAGTATGCAAGATGGAAGGCGAAATTTGTTTGAGAAGCTTCGTCAGGGAGACATTTCAATTACTGAGTATTATATTAGTTTCATAAAGTTATCTCGATTTGGAGCTTTGCTAATTCCCACCACGACAGAGAAGGTGAAGAGGTTCATTGAGGGTCTTTCCCCTACTTTCAAGGATCGTATGGCACGCAATGTAGGTTCTGGAAATTCCTTTGATCAGGCGGTTGAGACAGCCAGGAGGATTGAGGGGTAACGTATTCAGGATAGAGAGGAGCGGGACAGTAAGAAGTCCCGTTGTTCGGGTGGTTTTTCTGGAGCCTCATCTGGGGGCAAGGGTTCCCACGGAAGATTTCCGGATAGATAGGTTTATCCTACATCACATGGATCTCATGTTGTATCTATGACTCATCAGGGCCAGATTCAGTATTCTCCTTGACCTCAGCAGGGTCAGCATTTCCAGATGCCTTATCAGGCCCAGTCATATCGTCCTAGTATTAACTTCCATCATTGTAAAGAGATTGAACACTTTAAGAGGGATTGCCCCAGACTTTATCAGGCTATTAGACAGCCAGCTCCTCAATCGCAGGCATTGGCCCGCACTCATGGCACTCCAGCAGTTCCATTGGCATCTAGAGGTCCCCCACTGTCAGGAAGAGATCATGGGCGTGGTGGCAGTGGTCCTTCTAGAGGCGGTTATTCAGGTAGAGGTTATTTTGGTAGTGGTGATTCAGCTAGTGGTTCTTCGAGTCATGATCCAACTCAGACTCAAGCTCGTGATCAGATGTATGCTCTTCCAGGTAGACATGATGCAGTGGCATCCAATGCTGTGATTACATGTATACTTTCTATTTGTGGACGTAATGCTTATTCCTTGATTGATGTTGATTATATATGTATTCGTGACCCATTTTGTGTTTCTACTCCTGTTGGAGAGTCTATTATAGTAGAGCCAGTATACCCCGGTTGTACTATATCTCTTCGCGGTCGTGAAACCATAGTTGATTTATTGATTCTGAATATGGTAGATTTTGATGTGATTATCGGTATAGATTTTTTGGCATCATGTTAAGCTACTCTCGATTGCCATGCCAAGACTATTCGGCTTTCTTTTCCTAGCTTAGTACCGGTAGTGTGGCAGGGTTCTTATTTTCCACCTAGGGGGCATGTTATCTCTTTTATGAAAGCAATGAGGATGGTGAATAAGGGGTGTTCTGCTTATCTTGCCATGATTCGAGATACTAGTATAAAGGTTCCTGATACATGCAAGATTAAGAACAAGAAGAATGAGATAAAAAGCTAGACACAATTTGAATTACAACAAAAGATTTAGTAGGAACCTCATCCCTTTGTTAAGAATCAAAAAATACCTAGGCTATGCAACAATCCTCAAGACAAACCTATGTCTTGCAAATTGAGTGATCAATGGTGGAAACAAGCTCAATTCGATTCAATTCTCAAAAGGAACAAGTTTCCAATATTTTATAAGAAAAGCCATAAAGTTGTGTTTAATTGTTATAGATTATATGCTGAAAATAACTAAGTGTTGGGGCTTATATAGTCAGCCCACACGCCTAAAATAAGCTAAAGAATAGCCATCAATTGGGCTAAATGTCAAAAAACACACAGGGCCAAATAAGTGTCATTCACCTAACTATGAGCGTCTATGCAAAAATAGCAAATAAGAGCTCGTTGAGTTCACCAAGTTGATGCCCGTATCTAAGCTCTCAATGCCCCAAATAATGAGCTCGTTGAGTAGCTCGTTGAGCTCCCCAAGTCTCGGCCTCAACATGCTTCAATCGTCCCTCTTTCTTTCTCCAATGCTAGTCAACGCCTCTCTTGTCACCTCCAACATGCTGCCCGCTTCTTCCATACTTGCACAATTATATCTCTTCTTCACCATCAAGTAGATATCATCAAGCTCCTTAACTAGACTCCTCGTGAACGGTCTCAAAGTCACAAACTCAGCTTGATCAGGCTGGAGTGCATCATTCTCCCCTTATTGAGAAGATTTCGTCCTCGAAATTGAGTCATCATCAACTCTCAAAGTGGCCCTACCTGTAGGAGTTAAGTCAGAAATATTGAAATGTTGGAAACATTATACTCACTCGGCAAGTCTATAACATAGGCGTTATTATTGATCTTTTGTAGCACTTAGAATGGACCATCTCCTCTCGGGGCTAGCTTCTCATTCCTTTGGCTCGGGAACCTCTCCTTTCGAAAGTGCACCCAAACCCAATCGCCTTTCTTCAAATCCAGCTTTTTCCTCCCCCTATTCTTCTTGCTCGCCACCTTCTCATAAGCTTCCTCCAAGTTCTTCCTTACCTTAGTATGCAGCTCAAGCAACGCGGCTGCCCGGTTTTCACCATCAACACTAATAGCAGCATCTCTAGGCAAAGGAGTAAGATCAAGTGGAATCAGGGGGTTAAAGCCATAAACACTTTCAAATGGAATCACGCTACTCATCCTATGCACGGTTCTATAAAAAGAAACCTCCATAATAGGCAACCTATCATCCCACGTCCCCACCGTACCTTTGGTCATAGCCCTAAGAATTGCTCTCAAGGTTCGGTTAACAACCTCAGTCTAACCCTTAGTCTGTGGATGATGAGATGTAGAAAACAACAGTTTGGTGCCAAGAGCACCCCACAAACACTTCCAAAAGTGACTCAAAAACTTCGCATCCCTATCACTAACAATAGTACGAGGCGCACTATGTAGCTTAAACACATTAGCAATAAACAAGAAAGCAACATGTTGTGCACCATCACATTTTTTACAAGGAATGCAATGAGTAATCTCAGAGAACCTATCAATAACCACATAAATACTATCATAACCATCCCTAGAACGAGGTAGCCCCATCACAAAATCCATAGAGATGTCTACCCAAGGACTAGTAGGGACATGTAAGGGAGTGTACAAACCATGATTACTAGACCTAGACTTAGCTCGTTTGCAGTCTACATAAGTACCACAAAAACGCTCAACATCACGCCTCATCTTAGGCCAATGAAACTGCTCACCTAGTATAGCTAAGGTCTTATCTACCCCAAAGTGACCCATCAAGCCCCCCACAATGAGCCTCATGCACCAGCAACTCACACCATAAAGACTTGGGTATACAAACTCTCCCCTTCTTAAAAAGGTACCCATCACGCCATTGATACTTCTCTACTCGCTGCCCACTAGCTATGGCATCGCACACACTCATAAGCTTAGGGTCATGCATGTACATAGACTTAATACTCTCAAAACCCATCAGTCTAGATGCTAAAGTGGTAGCCAAAGTAAACTTCCTAGAAAGCGCATCAGCTACTACATTCTCCTTTCCCTTTTGTAATGAATTATGTAAGGGAAACTCTCAATGAACTCAAACCATTTGGAATGCCTTTTATTCAGCTTCTCTTGGCCCCTAAGATATTTGAACGACTCATGGTCACTCCTAATAACAAACTCCCTAGGCCATAAATAGTGTTGCCAATGAGCTAGAGCTCTCACGAGGGCATACAACTCCTTGTCATACGTGGAGTAATTCAAGGCAACCACCTTCAACTTCTCACTAAAATAGACAATAGGTTTACCATCTTGCATTAAGACGCCATCTATCCCAAACCCCGAGGCATCACACTCAATCTCAAAAGCCTTGCTAAAGTCAGGAAATTGCAACAATGGGGCAGAACTAAGCCTATGCTTCAACTCTTGGAAAACTTTCTCTTGAGGCTCTCCCCACACAAATAGATATTTTTTTACTAACTCAGTGAGTGGTGCTGCTATGGTGCTCAAATCTCTCACAAAACATCTATAGAAACTAGCTAAGCCATGGAAACTCCTAAGATGCAAAACAGTAGTAGGAGTAGGCTAATCTCTAATAGCCTCAAACTTTAGACTCATCTACCTCAACACCATTAGCACTAACTACAAATACCAGAAAGACAACTCTCTCCACACCAAAGGCACACTTTTTATAATTAGCATAGAGCTTTTCAGCCCTCAACATATCAAGTACTTGCCCTAACTGATCAACATGGTCATCTACACTTTTGCTACAAATCAGGATATCATCAAAGTAGACAACCACAACCCTATTAATAAACGGCTTATGTATATGGTTCATTCATCTCATAAACGTACTAGGTGCATTGGAGAGGCCAAAGGGCATTACCAACCACTCATATAGACCAAACTTGGTCTTGAATGGACTTTTCCACTCATCACCTGATTTCATATGGATTTGCTGGTAACCAGACCAAAGATCAATTTTAGAGAACATACTGGAACCACTTAACTCATCTAGCATGTCATCTAATCTAGGGATAGGATGACAATACTTTACCGTCATTTTTTTTACTGTCCGAAAATCAACGCACATCCTCCAGGTGTCGTTCTTCTTTGGCACGAGAATCACTGGCACGGCATAAGGGCTCAAACTCTCACGAACCAAGCCTTTGGTCAACAGCTCGTCCACTTGATGTTGCAACTCCTTTATATCCTCCGGGTTACTCCGATAGGCTGGTTTGTTTGGCATCTGAGAGCCCGGGATGAAGTCTATTTGATGCTCAATTCCCCTCAATGAAGGCAGCCCACTAGGCATCTCCTCGAGAAACATATCTGGATATTCTTGCAAGACATCATCAATAATACTAGGCAAAGGGTGAATATTAGTAGAAACATCATCATTAGAGCTCAAATAAACACCTTTATGTACAAGGAAAATTAACAGTTTAGAACTATCATTACCTCGTAAATACTCACCTGGATGCATCATAGCACAAAGACTACCTGGCAGGGCTGGTGCAATAGCATGATCTACGGCCTCGAGCTTAGTTCCTACGGGGTACTTTGCTTTAGCCGCTTCTTTCAGCTCCTTCATTCGCCTATAATCTTCACTAATCTGCTTGGGTGACAAGGGCTTGAGTATAAAACTCTTGCCCTCCAACTTGACCGTATAGATATTGGCCTTGCAATCATGAATTACCCGTCGGCCATATTGCCAAGGCCTGCCCAACAACACATGGCAAGCCTGCATAGGCAATACATCAAACATGAGCTCATCACTATAAACTCCCACTTTAAACTTAACGAGCACTTGTTTCACAACCCTCAACTCACCACACTCATTCAACCAATACAGCCTATAGGGATGGGGATGTTTCAACGTGGCGGCCTTAGTTGTGACACCAATGATTGGCTCGCTACATTTGAACAACTGCCCAATTCAAATATCAAAGAGCACACCTTCCCCTTCACTTTACATCTAGCATGAAATAAATTCTCTCGCTGCACATTCTCCTCCTCCTCAATGGTCATAGCACTCAAATTCCTACGCACCACTAAGAACATTTTCACATCTTCATCCTTCACTACCTCTTCCTCACACTCAACTAAATCAGCCCCCTCATCTCCCTCAATTTCCTTATTACTGTCCACCTCTCAAATAGTACCATCATCAAGGATAAGCATAGTTTTTCGCGTAGTACAATCCTTCGCAAAGTGCCCATAGCCTTGACATTTATGACATTTAAAAGAGGAAGCACTAGTAGTAAGCTGAGTTTTAGAAGTATCTCCCAACCCCTTAGTATCACTTTTAGGCGTCACTTTATCCTCTGGTTTCTTTACTTCACAGCTCACACTTGCTCCCCCGGTGCTTGGTGTTCTCCACTCCTTGTTTCGGCTCATATGAGTAGAAGTAAAGCCTCATTTATAGCGGGCTGACTTGGCTTCTCTAAGCATCATTTTAGCTTCAATGGCAGGTAGGAGTACATCATGAAGTGCCAAGAAAGTGTGAAGCCTCAATTGGTTAGAGATGTCACGATTCAGACCACCCTTGAGCCGTATGATAGCTTCATCTTCTTCTTCGTCTTCCATGTCAAGTGATAGCCGAATTTTTTCAAACTCATCATGATATTCTTTAACTGTTTTCAGCCCTTGTTTCAAGTCATATAACCTCTAGAGCTGCTCTTGTTTATGCTGTGGATTAACATACTTCCATATCATTACTTATTTCAATTCTCTCCAAGTTATGCGTGTGGGCTGATTATGTCTAAATCTAGATCTCTTCTCGACCTCCCACCAAGTAGAAGCATAGGATTCAAAGGAAGCAATAGCATAGGTATCTTTCTTCTCTTCGGTCATGTCATTTATCTCAAAAATTCTCTCAACTTGACGCCTTCACTTTAGAAACTTGTCAGGATCACTAGTTCCCTTGAATGTAGGAATATTAACCTTGACACTATTCAAACCACTCTCACGACCACCACGGACAAGTTCATGATACCTCTCATAATAATCAGCATATTTATCAAATTCAGGCTCCAAATTTCTTCCACCAAAGCCCCCAAATCCCCTTTGATGTCCACGGCCAAACCCACGATTTCTTATGTTGCCATGGCCCCCATATGGTTGTCTCACCCTCGGGTTTTGCTGCTCAAGATCATCATCATCATCATACTCTTCATGTTTAGGTTCTTCAACCTCGTGAGCTGCTCCTCTTCCCCCAACAGGTTCTACAAGTCTCCGGGCTTGCATAAGTTTCGGTACAATGCCTTGGGGATTGCCCCAGGTCCTTACATTTCGAGCAGCCCGTTCCCTCAACTCTTGTTGACGAATTACTTCACCAAATTGTTCATATTTCATGGTGGAACCATCACTGGTCCCTTTCCTAGCATTTTTCTGAGCACTAGCTGATTTTTCAATGTTCTCAATTCGGGTACTCATTGCCCTCATTTCAGCCAAGAGGTCGGCCAAAGTGATCTCCGGCACATTCGTGATCTTGTCTCCATTAGTAGCCATGCACCAACACAAAAACAAAGACTAAAGAATGTGTTAAGGTTAGCAAAATACCTCACTCACTCCCTCAGTTTTGACACTCAGGTTCACTCAAATTTTAAGGTAGGATCTCATAAACTCGTTCCAAATAGCTTCCTCGAATTGATCAAGCTTCTCAATGACCTTTCAAGTTCACAAATTCTCTTCGGGGTGAGTGAATTAATGTGACTCTATAGGCGGACAGCTTTTAAAGTGAGCACAAAAAACTAAGAAATTAACTACAAAAGCTGGGAAATTCGCACGAAGTCCTATGCGCTCAAAGGTTAGTTATAGCTTAAGTAGAAGAAATACCTAAAAATTACTAACTAGAAGTAGTGTTTAAGAAATAAATAAGGAAATCCTAAGAAAAATCTGATTTTCTACCCCCCTTACAGGTGCCCAAGACAAGCCTTAATTGAGTAGAACAAGTTTTCCCTCTTGAATTAGGCTTAGGGTTCCTCCTTTAACACCAAATTTCAGTACCTCTTTCTCCTCAATTCAACTCATATTTTCAGCAAATACAACAACAATTCCAACCTTTGATCTCAAGCATTTCAAGCTAAATTCAAGCTACTTCTATTGTCTTTCAAGAACAACAAGTTGTTGTTCAAGAATCAACACAAGATCAACAGGAAATTCAAGCAAAACGTCAAGAAGTTCCAAGAAACACTCCAAGAACTCGCTAGGGTTTTCAAGAGCGAACTCAAATCAGCCAAGAACTTCTACTTCTCAAACCCTAGGCATGTCATAGCATTAACAACAACACTATACGGCTGTATTTTTCTTCTTTTCACGTTTTTTCAATAAAAACGAGAATTTCAATAAACTATCTAAGAACCTTAATTCTTAAAGGTACGAAGAACAAGATTGGGGTTGTAGAAACAATCCCTTTCCTTGCTTTGATACTAACTGATACAAGCAAGATTAAGAACAAAAAGAACGAGATAAAAAGCTAGACACAATTTGAACTACAACAAAGGATTTAGTAGGAACTAGTCTACTCACCCCTTTGTTAGGAATCAAAAAAATACCTAGGCTATGCAACAATCCTCAAGACAAACCCGTGTCTTGCAAATTGAGTGATCAATGGTGGAAAAGAACTCAATTCAATTCAATTCTCAAAATGAACAAGTTTTCCAATATTTTGTAAGAAAAGCCAAAAAGCTGAGTTTAATTGTTATAGATTATGTGCTGAAAATAACTAAGTTTTAGGGCTTATATAGTCAGCCCACACGCCTAAAATAAGCTAAAGAATAGCCACCAATTGGGCTAAATGTCAAAGACCACACTGGGCCAAATAGGTGTCATTCTCCTAACTATGAGCCTTTATGCAAAAATAGCAAATAAGAGCTCGTTGAGTTCTCCAAGTTGCTGCCTGTATCCAAGTTCTCAACGCCCCAAATAAAGAGCTCGTTGAGCTCCCCAAGTCTCGGCCTCAACTTGCTTCAATCATCCCTCCTTCTCCAATCCTAATTAACGCCTCTCTTATCACCTCCAACATGTTGCCCGCTTCTTCTATACTTGTACATTCATAGCTCTTTATCACCATCAAGTGGATATTATAAGCTCCTTAGCTACACTCCTCGTGAACGGTCTCAAAGTCACGAACTCAGCTTAATCAGGCTGGACCGCATCAGTTCAGTCTCTTAATTCTGTTCCCGTTGTGAGGGAGTTCTCTGATGTATTTCCTGATGACTTGCTTGGACTTCCTCTGGATAGGGATATTGAGTTCAGGATTGATGTTGAGGCTAGGACTCAGCCTATATCTATTCTTCCGTATCGTATGGCCCCAGCCAAGTTGAAGGAGTTGAAGGAGCAATTGCAAGATTTGTTGGATAAGGGGTTCACTTGACCTAGTGTGTCGCCTTGGGGAGCTCCAGTGTTGTTTGTTAAGAAGAAAGATGGCTCTATGCATATGTGCATTGATTACAGGCAGTTGACAAGGCCACAATCAAGAACAAGTATCTCTTACCTCGCATAGATGACTTGTTTGATCAATTGCAGGGAGCCAAGTTCTTTTCTAAGATTGATTTGAGGTCAAGGTATCATCAGTTGAAGATTCGGGAGTCAGATATTCCGAAGACAGCATTTAGGACCCATTGTGGTCACTATGAGTTATTGGTTATGTCATTTGGGTTTACGAATGCTCCAGCATTCAGGACCCGTTATGAATTCTCCGACAGAGATGCGTATCTTCCTTGGTCTAGCTGGATATTATCGGTGATTTGTGGAGAAGTTTTCATCTATTGCATCTCAATTGACCCGCTTGACTCAGGAAGAGGTTCAGTTTCATTGGTCAGAAGAGTGTGAGGCAAGTTTTCAAAATCTTAAGTCATTATTGACTACCGCACCAGTGTTATCTCTTCCTTCTGGAGTTGGAGGTTTTGTAGTGTATTGTGATACTTCTCGTGTTGAGTTGGGATGTGTGTTAATGCAACATGGTAAAGTCATTGCCTATGCTTCTAGACAGTTGAAAGTGAATGAAAAGAACTATCCAACCCATGATTTGGAGTTAGCGGTTGTGGTATTTGCCTTGAAGATTTGGAGGCATTACCTTTATGGCGAGCTTTGTGAGATCTTCACTGATCGCAAGAGCTTACAGTACTTGCTTACTAAGAAGGACTTGAATGGCAGGCAACGTAGGTGGCTTTAGCTGATCAAAGATTATGATCTTACTATCCACTATCATCTGGGAAAAGCCAATGTGGTGGCTGATGCATTGAGTAGGAAGTGTATGGGTAGTCTTGCATTTCTTGATATTGAGATGAGACCTTTAGCTCGACAGTTGCAGACTATATATGATTCGAGTGTGAGATTTTCCAGTTCAGACTCGAGTCGAGTATTTGTCTGTATGGTGGCTCGGTCTTCCTTGGTTAGCCAAATTAAGAAAAGACAGTTCGAAGATCCTTATTTACTTGAGTTGCGTGGGCGTATTCAAAGTGGAGGAGCCTCTCCCTTTGAGTTGGATAGTGATGGTATTCTTCGGGTTGGTGGTCGTCTTTCTATTCCTAATGTTGGTGATTTGAGGCGGTCACTGCTTAATGAGGCTCATAGTTCGCGATATTCCATTCATCCCGATATTACGAAGATGTACCAAGACCTTCGAGAGTTGTATTGGTAGGAGGGATGAAGAAATATGTCTTTGATCATGTATCTCGGTGCTTGAACTGTCAGCAAGTCAAGTGCGAGCATAGGAGACCTATAGGTTTTGCTCAGGCACTACCCATTCCCGAGTGGAAGTGAGAGAGGATTACCATGGATTTTGTAGTTGGCTTGCCGAAGACATTGAGGCATCATGATTCAGTTTGGGTCATTGTTGATAGACTCACCAATTCTGCGCACTTCAGTCCGATAAAGACAACAGATACAGCAAAGAAGCTAGCCCGAATCTTTATTGAGAAAATTGTTCGGTTGCATGGTACACCATTGTCTATTATCTCTGATCGAGGCTCTCAGTTCACTTCTCAGTTTTGGCAGGCTTTTCAGCGAGAGTTGGGTACTCAGGTCCGGCTTAGTACCGCATTTGATCCATAGACTGATGTACAGTCTGAGCGGACTATTCAGATCTTGACGGATATGCTGAGAGTATGTGCCTTAGATTTCGGTGGTCATTGGGATGATCATTTAGCCCTTGCGGAGTTTGGAACTCAGATTGACAAATTTACAATATGAACTTTGTCCACCAGGAACATCACTTTTACACTTTTTCCAACAACAACAGTTTTTTCAGCAGATGATGAGTCGACGGAGGAAACTAATTGCACTCCAATATTCATTGCTAGCATCAGTCTTCTATTTAGATGGCACCATTTGAGGTATTGTATAGTCGCCGATGCCAATCTCCGATTGGTTGGTTTGAGTCGATTCATTTATCTAGTAGTCTTTAATATGAATAATCCCCATAAACATCTTCAGTAAAAGAGAAGAAATGGCTTGCACCGTTTCAGTAAAAGAGACCTTTTAAATTTCGCACCATGTTAGTAAAAGAGATAAGTTTCTTTATTATTCCCAATGCACCCATTCAATCACATCCCAACAGTCTACAAAGTCAACAAAATTAGTCTTTTAAAGATTATCATCCAAATTATAAGAAAATCATAGGCAAAAAAACTATAGAAAATATGGCTCGCGGACCACACTACACAAACTTCAACAAAAGGCAAACATTCAAGAGATATGTGAGCTCCTATAAGAAGCACGTATACGGCAGCTAATGGATGTATGAAGAATTGCAAAGGTGCTTCTATTGATTTTGGAGTTTATTGGCAGAGATCTTGATGATTACATAAGTCCTCCCAATTCTCCACCTCATGCCAATGTTGATTGATGTTTCTTTTAGTATTTTATGTTATTTAAGTTCTCATGCAAGGATGTTGTGTGATCCATTAAATTATCAATGAAATTATCTCTTTTTTTGTATTTTTCTTGTAATGGAAGTATGGACAAGTTAATACCACATAATTTGATAGTAGTTTTTATTTATAATTAAAGAAAATAATAGAATAACCGCAGTTATACTGCTTCATCAAAAGTACTAGATATAATGCTTACTAATATATAATAAAAAAAGTACATATAATTAATTTCCAGCATCGGGAAATTTTTAGGAGTGTCAAACTGTATTGGGTTCATCCCATTCTAGATGAGGAGTGCAGTAAGCATCCTTTCAATGCGTTCAATCCTGCGATTAAAGAGATGTCTATTACTCCGTGTATCAGCAGTCAAGCGGTCCATATTGCGATTGATTATTGTGACGTCGTTTTGTATAGCAGCAACTTCCCAGAGTATGTCTCCATAATTTTCATTATTATTTTCCTGGGCTAGGGCATAGTTACCGTTAGCAACAATTCCACTTTGATAGTTTTTCATTTGTGTTTGTGGTTTGTAAGCAAATTTTGATTCTGTAAGTAAGAGGATTATTTTGGATTGTGTGTTTGGTTTTATAGCAAATGATCTGTATTTATAGAAAAAAATTTGAAACTGAACAATTCTAAGTAATTGATTTTTTAGTTTTTGAAATATCAATTAATTTTTACCTTGGGAAGTTAAAAAAGTATTCGTTTTGACGTCCTTTCGATAGTAAGAATTGTGCTTTGAAATGGTCATCAATTTGGTTATATTTATGATTTCTTCATGTGCACCCTCGAGTTATGTGTGAGGTTTAAATATGCACACATTGGTAGTTTTTACAAAATAATAAAAGATTTGAAACTGAAGTCAATCCAAAATTATTTGTTATTAATATAAAGACTAAATGAAGTATCAATTCAATTTAAGTACTGCCGAGTCGTTGTCATTTTATTTGTAATTTGATATATATTTATTTTCAGTATCAATTCAATTAACAGTTGTGCAGTATGAAAAATTTAGTATTTGACTAATTATTTAATTTATTATAGTGTTTAATTGATAGTTTGAAATATATGTTTGGTGTTTTTCTGATTTTTTGTTTTTTACTTTAAGTAATAAAATGGTGAACCCAATACGTCAGTATTTTGTTGTTTCTCTTTGTTTAAGATTGAGTACTTAATTTCATTAATTGATGACGTTATGGCATCAATTTGTTTAAAATTTCAAGCATATATATATATAGGAATCGATTTAGTACCTAATGGCTCATTAACTTATTTAAAACACATTTTTAGTTGAATTTTGATATTTTATTTGATTGCTAGGTTGAGTAAATACTGTATAAACTCAATCCGTCATTATTTGAAGTACATGTCCTTTCAAAATTGAATGTTTACACTAGCATTAAGTGGTGACATTCCGGCATCAACTTCTTTAATATTTTTGACATGGTTAAGTAACGGGTATGTGAAATAGATCGGGCATCATTTTGTAGTTCGTGTCGTTTACAAAATGAAGTGTGTAGTATTGTTAATGCTGACGATGAGGCATCAGTTCATTTGAAAGTTTAAATATTTCTATTTTGATTGGGAATTCAATTAAAAAAATAGTGGTAAAGGTCATGCCTTGTGGACAATAATAACATAGTTAACTGTTGTATTGATACCTTGAACAGAAAATTTTGACCTTTTTGAGATTTTAGTTGCCTAAGGATTATGAATACTTAGTCGATATAAATAGCAGTATAAAACAAAAAAGAATAAAACAAAAATAAAAAACCAATATCCATAGAGAAATCATTTCATAACAAAGAAATATAGTATAGGTAACGAAGATTGTAGAAGAGTAGCAACAATCCATTTTAATTTGCATACTGAAAATGATATCAGTCTAGTATAATGTGCCTTTTTGTGTCTGCATTGGGCATAAAGTTGAATGAAGTTTGTATGGATTAAGTTTGTATTGCAGATGACGAACTTGCTTCATCTTTTCTGCGGAACCTCTTGCACATGGAGTATGAGCCGGAGAATATATGCAGCTTCTACTGTTGTGCCCATGTCTTTTGCAGTGTCCATAGCCGAAAGTATTCATGGTGTTTTCAGTTGATGATGTGAATCGCTTCTTCCTTTTCCTTCTTGGTCGTATTCTGACATTTGGAGATTTAGTGATATCTTCTTTGATGTTCTCTGGGACGACACATCTACTTATGTGTCCTACACCATTTATTTCTCCTACATATGTTTTCAACAAGAGATCTTTGCTGAACCACTTAGCATAAAATGGAGATTTTTTAAGGTGTCTCTTATCGATTACTGTAATTGCATGTGTGCAAGGCATCTCGTTCATTTCGAATTCCAAGAATGTGCATGTCTTTTCTTTGAGGTTTTCTTCGTATTCAACACCTTGATACTTCACTTCAGACTTCACATATGTTTTGTGGTTCACCTGTCGAGTCAAAAGTAAATGTCCAAACAGGAGTGAATGTAGTTATTGTGTATGTAACAAGTATATAGTAATAACAGAATTTGTCAGAGACAAGTACTTACATCCATTTGGTATGCAACTTTAACTTTCAAAAGCAATTGTTTGTGCGCTCAAGCTGTTAGTCTATGAGAAGTTTCTTGTGCAGCACATCTTCTGTTATGAAACCAAGTTTGCAGCTTTACTTGTATGAAATCCATCATCCTCAATATTGGCAGATTGTGTGCTTTATTAAGAATTGTGTTCATTGACTCCACATTATTTGTTGTAAGCATGTTGTAACAGTTGTATGTATGGAAGGACCGAGCAAACCTTTCTGGCGGTTCTTCACTTATATACCGAGCAACTCTTTTGTCTATCTTTTCTATGTTTTTAATGGTTTTTTTCAAAATCGGCACGACTATATGTCGTTGATGCTGTATTGAAAAGTCCTATGACATCTTTGTCAAAGAATTTTTGTTTGAGAGTTTTTTTCTATGTGGTAGATACAGATTCCATGTTGGCACTCTTGATATACGTTTGCAACCGTATTTTCAATTGATTGGTTATGATCAGAGAGGATGGTCATAATTGTGCACGTGGGGATTGCAGTTTTTAGCTCAGTGAGAACCAATTATAGCGGTCATTGTTCTTAGAATTGCCAACCCAAAATGCTAACGGAAATATGTTGTTGTTTCCATCCTTGGAGAGTGCTACGATGAGCACACCACTATATTTCCCCTTCAAATGTTGCATCAACCATTATGACTGGTCTACAGCACTTCCACTCTTCAATTGACGCTCCATGCGCATAAAACATATGCAGAAACCTTTAGAAAATGACAAAAAGTCAGGAAGCTGCACAGACCCAAATAAAAACAATCAGCCTTCAAATATACAAACATAAATCAGGGGTTACTAAAGACAATCCGGCAGCACCTCTTCAAAATGACCAAGAAAACACATGCACGTTGCAAGTAAATAAGGACAGGTGGTCCTCAAACAAACCGATTGTCTTTATCTCTTTACATGTTTGTGTAAGTGCCAGGGTTTTTCAATTTCATCATGTAGAGGTAAGTTCAAAGTTTTATTCAGGGGTCCCTCTTATAAAACCAAGGGCATGCTGTATGGAACGCCAAGCTTTGCGGTAGTCGATTTGTAACCCATATCTCTTTTGCATCTCACCTAAGAAAAAATTTGGCGTTAT
Organism: Petunia x hybrida; assembly: GCA_037355625.1. Taxonomy (NCBI): domain Eukaryota; kingdom Viridiplantae; phylum Streptophyta; class Magnoliopsida; order Solanales; family Solanaceae; genus Petunia; species Petunia x hybrida. Next base: position 7,337,717 of record JBBBVM010000025.1, on the reverse strand, counting down.
TTCATTTTTTGGATTATGTAGCATCTCTGTAATGTACTCAGATATAATTGCTGATGTTGCATTCTTTTGGTCAGCTTTAATGTAATCAATTGAACAATTGTGTTCCTTTTCAAACTTTATAACCCTGAAAACGTCAGAATCTTTGACCTTTGTAGCTCTGAACCGCAAATTGCATTATTTATCGATGCATCTCCAAGAATACCTCCATCTGTTTGAGGTTTCTACCACAAATTAGAAATGGTGCATGACAGAAATGTTGGATATGCATTTCTTTAAGTTGTCTTTGTCTAGAAACAATGATTTGTACCTTATCTCATCCAATGCTGCATTACTTTGTAATAGCACCGTCTCCATAACTACTTCAGCCATATTCTTTTTTGCCCTCCTCTTCCTTTTCTCAGTATCAACCTTAGATGTTTGTGTGTCCTCTACTGCAATTGCTACTGGAGAAATCAGATGCTCATGCTCAGTGAATTCTTCTTGTACTCCCTCCGTTTCAAAAAGGATGAACCTATTTCCTTTTTAGTCTGTTTCAAAAAGAATGACCTATTTCTAAATTTGGAAAAAAAATTTCACTTTTACTCATCCCTAAATGATTTGTAGCCACACAAATATCTATAACTTATTTTAGACCACAAGTTTCAAAAGTCTACCCTTCTTTATTAAACTTCGTGCAAAGTCAAATAGATTCATCTAAAGTGGAACGGAGGGAGTATAAGATTACTACTGTCTTCTGTTTTCTCAGATAGGGGCGCTGGACTGAACATTTGAAGTTGCATTGTATCTTTATCTGCTACTAAAGCGTTGTCTATTTGTGCAATCAGGCCTCCTTCTTGTTCCTTAGGATGCAGTGATAATGTAATATTCCGTGGAGGCATACACATGTTTTCACAGAGTTCCACAATTAGACGTGTATTCTTGAAGTTGGTGCCATTTTGGAGGAAGTAAATGCAGTCAATGAGGTCGTCATCATTTTTCACCAACATTTCTTTACTTGTGTCAAGTTTTATATCAAATCAGATGTTTCCTATCCTTTGATTACATTTTAGAGCATCAGATATCTTCTCCACAAGTTTGTCAAATGAGATATTTGTTTTCACAGGTATTGGTCTTGTCTAATGATCGACATATTTGTTATCTTTAGTCTACTCGACATTGTATGCAACATAGATTGCAGTTGTCTCCATTTCTGCATGGCAAATACAATAAAGATATAATTCATCATTATTTTGAACATACGATCAATATATAAGTACATTTATTACATTCAAACCACATGCAAAGGCAGCTTTAGAAAGGTTATAACATCCACAATGAGGATAAATGATTACAATTCGTCTGTAGTTCCTTTTTTTATTCCTGGTATGTCACTCCTTTTTCGATACTGTCTCTATAAGCTTTTTTGCATGATGATTAATAAACACAGTCCAATTCGTCATTTGTATATTCACAACTTAGAATTATATTTAAATTTTTCAGATCATTAAAGTAGATATCGAACAATTTTATACGGAGTTTCTGATAATAATGTCAATCGGATATTATTTCGGGCAAACTCAAACAATCTAATAAGGATAAAATGCGGACAATCCATCTGCACTTCCTTCAAAATCTTTTTTTATCAGGTTTTTTTGAATGATGATAAATAAACACAATCCAATTCGTCATTATTTTTTTCATATTAGCAAGAGCAGGATATATGTAAATTCTCTCATTTTGTCAGTAGTTCATTCGAGAGTTTATGCTAATAATGCTAATCTAGCATTGTTTTGTCCAAACATAGAGTACCTAATGGCGACGAAGCATCTGCAACTCTTTCAAAATTACTTTTTCACTAGCTTCGTACTGTTATTCTGTAACTCTTCGAAATTCGTCATCAGTTATTGCTTTTTATTACTCCCTCTGTTTCAAAAAGGATGAACCTTTTCACTTTTTGAAAGTCAATTTCACTAATCTTTGAACTTAAATTAGACTATATTAAATTAATATTTTCAAATACAAATTTACATATTCAAAAACTATACGAAAAGTACTATAACATGCAACTCTTCGCATATCAATATGATGAAAAAATCATCTTAAATTGTTGGTCAAAGTTCAATCAGTTTGACTCTTGAAAAGCGAAAAGTTTCATCCATTCTGAAACAGGTTGTTGATTTCAGAAAATTCGCCGCCAATTGCCGTTTACGGAGTTGCAACAATTGTTCGTTGGTTTGAGGAGGAGAGAGAGAGTATCAAATTCGTTTTAGAGAAGAGTCTTTTTTTTTTTGGGTTTGAGCAGCGGCTATTTTATTAAGCTCTGGGGTTATTTTTGTCTTTTCAATTTCATTAAACAAAAAGTGATTATGAAATCAAGACCACAAAAAATAGCTTAGCAAATCAAGACCATGTACTTTTTAGCTCCTTTTTGTAATTCACCCGTCCAGTTTAACCACTAAGTGCCTCACAAGTCATAACTATTCATCGTAACTCCATAGTCAGTTTGTACCACCTTAATAAAAACTAGCCAATATTTGAAATATTTTAAAATAATAGCCATATTTAAGAAATACGAAAAAATTCAAGAAATTTTCATAGTATTTTGAACTAAAATTTTCAAAATCGAGAAAAAATTTCCTAGGAAGTGGTAAATATGAAGTGCCAGGAAATTAGAAAATTTCCTGAGACTTCAAATATGAAGCTCCGAGAAAATTTTTTGGAACTCCAAACTAAACTCTAGAAAATTTTCTTGGAGCTTAGTTCAAATTCTCAGGAATTTTTTCTGTGGTTAATCTTTAAAAACTAGTGTTTTTAAAAGAAGTTTATTTTTCTAAAAGTTTGTAATTATGGACTGTTTCTCTTTAAGCAGTCTTTAAGCAATTCAAAAACTAGCTAGTCATCAAAATGACCTCTGTCCATCGGTTGATTTGAAAAAATATGACACAGGAAGCAATGGTTTGCATTTTTGCCCACACTAACAGATGGTTTGCAAAATGCTCTCGCTAAGATTTAATGAAAAAATTTCGGGGCCAAGACTTGCCTTTATATTTTTTCGCTTTTCAACACTTATCCGTTCAAGTATTGGCAATAGGCAATACTTGCCGCACTTGGCCGTAAGTCTTGGCAAAAAGGCAAGACTTGCCATTAACCCCTGCTCGATTTGCCAACACTTGAACGACAAGTGTTAGCAAAAGGCAACACTTGCCGTACTTAGTTGTAATTATGCCCCTTCTAGTTTTCCCTGCATTCTCGCCATATAACTTGAAGTATTGGCAAAATAGTACTTACCCTTGAAGTATAGTCAATTGCCAAGACTTACAAAATATTTGTCTTGAAGTCTTGACTCCGGACTAAATAAGAGTATTTTGCTAAAACATTCCTTCGCGCGGACAATTTTATAAAACCACTTCTTATAGAGGGCATGTGGTGAAATTTTTTGCTATTCATCAACCGTGAGCCCATTCCATTTTCTTGTAGCCTATACACCATGAAAACTCGCATCCATTTTTTCATACTAACATAACGTTAACAAACTAACAACCGAATACCTCATATCCACACCTTCTTCTTTTTTTAACTTTTATAGCAAGATATTAATTAGCAGTTGAAGTATTGAGCTAGCTTTTTTCATTTATGTATTTTCTCTAAATTGCGTGAAAAATACTAGGAAGAAGTTATGGCAATTTTCACGGCAAACTAATTTGTAATTCACATGCATTGCATGATGGAGAAATATTATCCGCAGCTATATTCACCAAACGAAATGCCTATGTGCCTTGTCTGTATGTTTTTATTACCTAATCATGATCATTATAAATTAATCCCTTTGTTTCAGTTTATATTGCAGTAACTTTTTATTAGTTCGTTCAACAAGAATGACAATTTTTTAAATTAGGGAATAATTTAACTTTAAAATTCCTACCTTGCTTTTAATGAAATGTTTTATAATTACTCACATATTTATAGTTTATTTTACACCACAAATCTCAAAAGTCTTCCTTAAAAAATATGTGCTAATTCAAATTATGATATACGGTGGAATGAAGGGAGTAGTACATAATTCTAGTGTGTGAGTCATAGCGTTAATATTGCTTAGGACAGTTCCGAAATTCAAAAGTTTATCATCACTAAACTAGGTGTCGAGTGGCACACATTATATTAAATGAATCAAATAAGGAATTGATCAAGGCATGTCAAACTTCAAGGAATACAGGAATCAAATATACAGAATTTACTAACTTTCTACGCGCAATGAAGTGGCTTTTCGTTTTCATTATCCTCATGACTAATGTTTCTAATTTGCAAATGCCTTTAGTGGATTAAAATTAAGTCATTGTCTAGCAAATCAATGCTCATGCATCACGCGAGTGTACTGTGAGAGCCGAGAACCAAACCAATAAGGTGAAGCTTGAAAATGGGACTATTCATCCTAGGATGCGGGGCAGCCCAATCAATATTGTGGTCTAAAACCATGATTTAGTAAGAGATCTTAAATATATTTCTCCAACTTTTCGAGATATATAATCATTAATTATTTTTTTAACAAGTTCTCCCAAACAAAATTTCGATCGACTATATATTCAATACATCTAATATATTTGTATTAAGACACTATTGGTATTAGGTAAGGCTTTATTAATTTTATAAAAAAATATTTCTATTGAGTTAACATTATATGTCAATTATAAATATTAAGTTATGAGCAATATATTTGGTAAATGTATTAAGTTCTAGAACTATGTACATCGATTTATGCCTAGAAATATTAGTATAGAATTCAAATTGGTGAAAATTTGACTTGGAGTTTCACTACAACATTATAAATCTTTCAATATTTTGAATTCAATTTGATTATAATAAAAATTTGAATAATTAAAATATGAACTCGTTACAGACAATAAAATGAATGTGTGTAGAGAACAAAGAATCAAAACTCAAAAAATATGGTAAAAGCATCAATCATTAAAAAGATAAAAACTTTCTTAATTTGATTGCTCATTCAAAAATTTCAATCAAATCAAAGAAATAAACATACTACAACAACAACAACACCACTACCACCACCACAATAATAATAATATTAGTATTAATAGTTTTTTTAAAATTTTTGGGGCCCTTAATAGCTGGGGACCTAACGCAAAAGGTTTAGCTGCCTTATGCTTAGGCCGCCCTTGCTTATGATGTATCTTGTAAAAAAAGGGGTAAATGGGCCTCCCAAGTTTTTAAATAAGAAAAGAGACATTGACCAAGTCAATATTGAATTAACTTAAGTGAGGACCGAATTATAACATTTAAAACTTGTGGGTATGAGAAATTATGCACAACTCATTGTCGCTGGGGAGTATACCGACCAACCGTTCAAAAAAGAATTCATTAGATGCATCACACTCAACATTTACAACACAAAATGCCAAATATGTGTCTCTATGTCTTGTGCCACAACCGACAAAAAAACTCCCACATACTTGCCAGAATAATGAGTTCCATCTACCGCTATGACTGTCCTCATATACACACATCCCCTAATCCATGACCCAAGAGATACAAAAAAATACAAGAAGTTCCCATATAACGGTACGCATCCAAAACCTCGTACCCGTGCTCTGGAGTCCCTCTTGTCAAAGACTTGGCAATAATACCACCCATCCGACTCTTCCAATAGCTAATGTTAGAACCCAAATTCCTATTGACTACTTGCCTAATTTCCTTTGTAGTTGGACCTTTTCTCTCGTCATACCAAGACTTCATGAATTCACCAACAACTTCCGCTGAGGCGAGTGGATGATGACTTGAGAGATGCCCTAACCCCCATGTATGCTTATTCCTGTAAACTTTAATCATAAAGGTATCATTATTTAAATACTTGAGCCACCACTTGCAATTAACATTTACATAACGGACACAATATACAGTTTTGGTATGCTTCACTGACTTGAAACAAAAATTCTTCTTCAGTGCAACAATCTTCAAAGCCACAACTAAGGCGCGCTTATTTTTTAAAGTTAAACCCTTATAAACCCGGTTCCATCATCCTCACCGTCTAAGCTGTTTGGTGTAGCTTCCACATTATTGCTACCAACGAATACATCATTGCTCCCAACAACAGGATTAGGAGTTAACTCCACATTGTCTTCTTTGTCTTCATCTTCAGCCTCATCTTCTTCTCGTTCATGTTCTTCTTCACCTCCTTCATTCTCTGAGATTTCCATATTGAACGGCTCTTCATCACCAATGTCATCCCATCCATTACTAGAACAATCATAAAAGCGTCCATGATTTGGCATCACATTGATGTTTGAAACTTCCACTGACCTATCATCCAAATATACCCTTAAAGTCGGTCTATTACCAGCTCCATCGACATCGGCAAGGTAAATAAGGAGATCGTCATCGTTCTTTATTCTACAAGGATGACTCTTTTGCTTTGAACAAATGCTGAGCATGTATGTAATGCAAAGATTATTTGGATCGTGACTTACCGAACATCTAGTAATAATCTTTTCAGCTAACTTAGAATATGTAACTTCATTATTCACAACACTTGGTACCGTCTCCCTAGACTTCGAAATCCAAGTGAAACAATCACGGCTCTCCACCCATTCCACAAGAAAATCAATTGCTAACATTAGCATTATTGGAAAAAAATACCTGTAAAAAAACAAAAAAAAATTCATCACTCCATGAAAAGACCAGTATATATGTACACATAATATTATATGTGCACACATAATATTATATGTGTAAAAAAGAACCTGCAAACAAGATGTTATATGTGTGCACATTATATTATGTGTACACATATTAAATATGTGTACACATTATGTAATATGTGTACACATAATTTAATATGTGTAAGACGAAAATATGGTATCCTCGTCTTATATGTGTACACATATTTACAAATATATACACATAATATAATATGTTCACACATATTAGATGCTACAGCACGTCGTCGCCACTATTCAAGCATCGTCGTTTACGAATTGAAACCCAGATTTTAGGAATAAAAACCACATGCATTGTACAATAATAAAATCTTACACTCACCAGAGATGATGAACGACAACCTATGAAGCGAGAATCAAAACCTGATTCAGAAATGAGATAATTAGGAAAATGGAAAAACTAATTTTACAATCAGAATATACTAAAAATAAGTACAATTTGATGAGGAAAACTTAATATCAATCTATGAGGGCAAAATTTAGAGCTGATTGAAGCAAAAAAATTTTGGCGGGAACGAAATTTTGGCTTTGGTCGGCGAGGGGAAAGAGAGGAGAGAGAGAAAAGAGAATGGGAAGGGTTTTTGCCATTTGTGGCTAAATAAAAGTCTTATATAATGGAGGGCCCTTTTGTATTTTTCAAAAGTTTGGGGTGATGTTTGATAAGTGACTTAAACTATTAACTACTTTATTAACCATTTGTTCCTCTCACCCATTTTTCAAGACTTGAGTCCCTTATAACTATTAAAAGACTTGGGAGTCCTTCTCACTCAAAAGCCCCTTGTTACCCATCGTTTCATAACATGTTGTATTGTATTGTATTGTATTGTATTGTATTGTATTGTATTGTATTGTATTGTATTGTATTGTATCGTATGACACTGTATCGTATTGTGTTGTACAATATTTGGATAGACTGTATTGTTTACCGTGGTTTAATAATTGAAAATAAGGTAAATGGTAAAATTGAAATATTAAATAATAAGTGAGGGCATATGATGGGTAAGAAAAATAAGTAACGACGCGATCCCACCAAATCGGTCGTTACATAAATTGACAGTTTTCATGGTTACATAATCATGGATTTAACGATACCATACAATATTAATTAAATAAACAACAAAAAAAAAAACGTCTTACCCATATTAATTAAATAAATACAATATTAATTAAAAAGAGTCACATTTTTCCTATTTAATTTAAGGCCCCCAATTTAGTTGGTAATAGCAAAGAGGACACGTGTCATAAGGAAAAGTCTTTGGTTGTCCAAAGACTGACATTTATTAAGGTACTAGCGGCAAGAGCGCCGTTGCTCAATAACCTTCTATTTGTGTTCTCTTCTTATTTTATCCAAATTTCTTAGTACCATTTATTGACTAAATTTTTTATTTTTAATTATTCAATTTAACTAACTATTATAGTTTTTTGAAATTAGAAATAATTTAACTTGGATTTCATACATTGTTCTAAATGAGAAATGAGAAGCTTTTATAGTCATTATAACAATATTATGGGGACTGTTCCCTTTTATAGTCATACACTGGGGACTATTCCCTTAGGAGTTAGTCTAGTTGTTTATCGTGATCGCCCGAGGTGGCTGTTGTAATAAGAATCTGCCTAAGTCTTGTCATGACTAAGATTTATGTAAATCGGCTCGAATCTCATCAGTAAAACTTGATCCAGTTTTTTTTTTTTAATTTGATGTTTGAAGCCAGTTTCTATTTTTTACACCTCGGCTTGTAAACGAGACGTCGTTCTAAGCTAGCTTCATTTTATGCTATTAAGTCTTGCAGCAAGCAAAAAACTCAAGTGACATGATAAACACTTTAAAAAAGAAGCAAGAGATTAACATTTTGAGGCATTCAAATATTCATTAACGGCTCGAAGGCCAGCATGAGAGAATTTACAAAGTAACGGCCCAGAGGCCTAAGGCTCGAAGGCCCCCCTTCCCAAAAAAAAAAAAAAAAAAAAAAAAAAAGAGCACATGCGAAGTTCACTCGTCAGCTCTAGAAGATGAGGCTTCTGAACCTTCGCTCTCTTCATCTTCATCACTCGAGCTTTCACTGCTCGAAGGAAGTTTGCTCATCAGCACCTGAGCCTTGACAATGTCCTCTTTTGCCTTGGCTATTTCTTCATCCAAGTTTACTCAAGCTTTGCATTGCTCAAGAGTCTTCAGCTTGGTCTGGATAATAGCCTAGTTCCTATCAACTCGAGCCCTAGTATCTCTAGACTTCAGCTTAGTTTTGATCTTGGATTCAAGCTTAGATGAAAATAGCTCCTTCTCTCTGAAGTGTCACGACCTTAGCCTCGAGGGTTTGGGTTTGAGCCTCGAGCTCGACCACCTTTGTTGAGAGCTCCTTCGACTGGATCTGAAGCTGTCCGGTCAAGTCATCGATCATTGCATTTGCTGAATCAATTTCATCCCGGAGGATTTCTTCTTGAGCCTTCTTTTCAGCTTCAAGTTTAGTTACAGTCTCCTGAGACTTGGTTAGCTCAAGCTCCAACTCCTTAGCTACTTTGCGAGCTCGGTCTAAATCAACCTCATAGTTGAGCAAGTGCTTCTCAAGCTCAGCAGCTTTGGCTTGGAGCCCAGATTTTATGCGATCCCATCGCTCCCTAATCTTTCTCAGATTTGTTGCTCGATCAACCTCGATCTTGGCCATCTTCATAGCATAAACGAAACTCTGCAAAAAATGATGAAAGGGGTTATAAAGGTGAAAATGTAATTAAGAATACCATTTAAAGGTGAAGAAAATTACATGAATTGCGTGCTGAGATGCGTAAGCCATCAAGTCGTCGATCGGTAAATCCTTGAGGCACTCTGGCTCTACTAGGCCGAGCAAGTCTTTAAGACTGATGGGAATGGCCACTGTGTCGTCCAACATACATAGATTGGGAGGGATGCTTATCATTCTAGGGCTCATACTAGAGGCCGAGGGATGATCAGCTCGAGCGAAGTCATCATCTGCCCTTTCTTCATCTTGGACAGAATCATTGCCCTCTCCTCGGTAGAAAGGCTTTCAGCCATCACAACTTTACCTTTAGCCTCTTCAGTGACTCGACTTTCTTCGAGGTTGGCCACCTCAACTTCATCACGAGCATCTCCATCCGTAGGTGATGTTTGGCATTTTATGCCTATATTTCCTTAATATTTCCGCATGTTTGAGCTTGTTATTCGCTCGTTTTATAGTTCATGAATGTGGTTTTGCACTGATTTTATGTCGTGTGTATGTAGGTTGTTATGCATTGTAATTGGAGCTTTTAAGAGCGTGATTGAGCGAGAAAAGATTGGATTTTGATTGAGGATTGGATCGAGCACACGAAGGCACAACACGAAACGAGAAAAGGAGGAACGGAACAGAAAAATGGCTGGGCGCTTAAGCCTCCGCGGCGCGCCGCCCAACGTGCCAGTCTGGCAGGCGCGGTTGGGGGTGCGGCGCATGGCCATAGCGGTCAACTTTCGACGGGTTCTGTCCAAGATCACGCGTTACGAGGCGCGGGGCGCCCGTTATAGCGCCCCTTGTGCGCGTTTTTACTTCCTATTTCATCTAGGATTGGGTCTAACTTATTACTAGGTGTTTGTAAACCCTATAAATACTCTTTTACTTATTTTTTTAGGGGAGTTGAGACTTTGGAGCAAGTTTTGGAGGAGAGGGGAGGAGCCCTAGATGTCTTCTACACAAGTTCTTTCTTTTTTCTCTTATTCTTCTCTTTAATTCTATAGTTTGTTCGTTCTCGGGTTAGAGTAAATACATGAAGGTTGATGTTTGAAAGTTGATTTCTACATATTGATTTACCATTATGGATTGTTTATTCTTTCTTGATCATAATTGTTTGATTATTGAGGCCTGATAATTGAACACTATCTATGGTTTTTAGATTGAACTCGAAAGAGGGAATTTAATTACGCAATAAGAAAGAATAGGACTAGTTTGTGAACCCGGGCATCGGGGAACCAATTTGTGAGTAGGATAGACATATACTTGCTCGCCTAGTTTAACTCATTACATGATTCGTTAATGCGTGCACGTGATTCAACCCATAGACATATAGGGATTGGAGTAGCCTGCATAGACCGTGAAGAATCGAAAGGTTTTCATGGGTACATTTAACCTGTAGTTAGCAATCTAGGAAATCAAGAAGTAGAATCAACTGGAAAACTCAACTGGATTGTTCGTAACTCTGACCCGGGACCGTCATCTTTTATTGATAACAACTTAGAATTTGCTCTGTTACTTGATTTCAATTACTTGTTTTAATTACTGCATTTAGTTAGTAAATTTTCAACCATTGGAAAATGATCCCTGAATAGTTCTTAGGAAATTATTTGCTAGAATTCAGTCTGAATAGTCCTCGTGGGAACGATACTCTACTTATCACTTTATTACTTGTCGACCACGTATACTTGCGTGTGCGTTTGGGAGCAACAAGTTTTTGGCGCCGTTGCCGGGGACTAAATTGACTATTTTCTTTTTGAACAATTTATTATTTTCTATTCAGGTTTAATTATTTTATTTTATTTTTAGTTTATTATTGTATTACTAGTTTACATGGCATCTTTTAATGAAAGTGGGTTGAATGATGGTTGCTCAAATTTTATTGATTCTTGTCTACTTTGTGGAGGACATCATTTTTGGGAAAATTGCCCGAGTCTTCCAACCCTGCGAGACTGGTTATGTGAATTTTCTACCACCTTTGATTGGAATTTTTGTAAATTGTGTGGTGGTCGGTGGAATGATTGTCCTAAGTGTCATGCTCCTTCCCCCAATAATTGTTGTGATGATTCTAATGATGTTTGTGAGTTTGACAGGAGCGATAAAGTGCATGTTGTTAGCGAAACTTGGCTAATGGAGCAAGCCAAACTCTTAGAAGCTTATGGGGATTTCAGGAGTGAACTTGCAAATATGACTAGGCAGTTTATAGAAGAGAGGGTTGTGCTCAGGCAAGAGATCGACGAATTTGGCTTGACTATTCACGATTTGGAGGAGAATTTGAGTGATATGGTTGAGGTGTCTAATGCCCAATTATCAGTTGTCGTGAATAGTAGATTTGAGATAGAAGAGCTTAGAAGCCAATTTGAGGAGCAAAAAGTGGAATTCCTACCATTCGACCCAATAGCAGTTGATGATGCCAAGGTTGAGAAAATCACATTAGAGTCAAGTGAGGAAATAGAAAACATCATAGGTGAGGACTCTAGTGTTTGTGCAAGTGAGGGTGTCAAAAGTAATGCAACTTTAGAATTGAAACGCATTGGACCTCATTCCAATCATTTTTCAACATTGTGTTTGGATGGTGAAATGAAAATTGAGCCACCCGAGCCTATGAAGAAACAAAAGGAGGAGGAACAAGGTGCCTATATTTTAGAGTTTGTGATGCCGAGGAGACAAAACGACATCCCTCATTTAAAGGCTAAGAAGTGCAAAATGCGGCATTGTTTACTTGGTCCTGTTGTATTTTTGCCACCACCCCAATACCATAGTTGTAAACTTGAGGCAAAGTTGGGGATTCAATTCATTAGTTCAAGGTGGAGACAAAAGTGATGAAGTTGTCTTCGTCGTGCCATGACGTTAACTAAGGCGCTTCTTGGGAGGCAACCCAATTTGCTTGCTTTACTTTTATTTATTTTTATTAGTATTTTTATAGTTGTATATTACTTTGGGTGATTCTTTGGATTGCAGGTTCATGTAATGTCGAGGCTAAGTGTGGGGTGTCCCCACCCTTGCCTAATATTGATGACCTGATGAGGGAAGTCTGAGTACCTCATACTATATGGAAGCTTGGAGGATGCTAGCACCAAGGACTAGAATCTTCAGGGAAGTTTTCTTTACCTTGCACTTGCTTATTTTTAGCACTGAGGACAGCGCTTAGTTTAAGTGTGGGGTGGGGGAACTACCCTTTATCTATTTTTGAGGTTAGTGATGCATGTACCATAGGATTTTTGTTTTGGTCACTTGACTTTATTTTGATTTATTTCTTGCTTTAGTATATGAAAAAAAAATTAGAAAACCAATGAAAAATTCCAAAAAGATTTTCCTTTTAGTTTTATTAGTGGTACATGTCATCCACCCCCGTGGTTTTTCTTATGGCCTCGGTTCTTTTCCACGGGGAGGCCTTTAAACCGGGTAGTATTTCTATTTTTAGGATTAGGATAGTTAGTTGTAGATGACCTTAGACGAAGGAAATAGGTGGAATGCTAGGTGCCTTTGATGTGTTTGATACCGGTGGACTTGAACTTGATTGCATGTGCTATTTGTGGTGTCCTTGGGTTTTAATTTGATGCATGCCTAGGAAAAACATGGAACAACCCCCTTGAGATGCTTGAGTCCGCTTGCTTGACTTGATTGTGAACCTTTGTGCATGAGTGCTTAAATTTCCACAAGTTGCACTCTAAATGCTTGATTGGGAGTTGTTGATGGAGCCATTTTGTGTGGACCATGTGCTATGTGTGTGTGAGGCATATTCTTGTTTACTCCATGTTGCATGTTAATGTCTAGAACTTGCCCCGTGTGTGTGCAAAGCGAAATCCTAGGTTTGCTCTAGTTGGGAAATGATACAAGGCCTTCTTTTGATTTGCCTGCCCTTACATATATACCTTGGAAAAAATTATTGTTGTGATTTCTTTGACCCTTTTTGTTGGCACCCACACCCCGAGCCTACCCATTTGTTCTAAATTGTCTCTTTTGGCCCTTTACTCCTTAAGCACTTTAGTTGATATTGTGTAGTTGATTGGAGTTGTGGTTGGAATTGGGAGGTTTTTGAGTGGAGCTAATGAAGGGGAATAATTGAAAAATTGTGAAGTAGTGAAAAGCATTGGCAAGGTTGGAAAGTAATGAGTTGAAAAGAAAAAAAATAGCAAAGTTGAAAAAAAAATTGTGGAAAAAGAAATAAAGAGAAAAAGATATCCATTCCTTGCTAGTGTGTGCTTAAAAGAAAAAATTGCTACTTGTTGAGAAGGTGTATGTGTAGAAGTTGTTGATTTGGGTGGCTTGATGAGATTGATGATTAATTTAAATTGTGATGTATTAAAGTGCTTAGGGAGGTAGTCACTATTACCATATGTATCCTACCCGCCCCTTAGCCTACATTCCGACCTTTTTAAAGTCCTAGTTAATCCCGATTGGAGTGAGCTTACATTAGTGGAGTCCTACACTACGGGCAAGCCTATGATACATTGCGTGTGACGTGTGAGATTTTCATGAGAGTGAGTGAGTTCATTGGTTATTGCCCCATTCTCTGCGTGATATTTATTGTTGTGTGGGATATTTGGGGGGCACTCTTTTGCTTCATATGGGTGAGGGCACGTGGTTTGCATGAAATAGGTGAAGTTGGTGGCTTCTTGGTTGAGTAGATAGGTGTGATTTTGTGGGAGCGTGGTTGCATTAAGTTGATGTTTGTGCACTTGAGCTATTTTAGGGTGGTTGTTCTTATATTTTTGATTTTGATAATTTGTTGGCATGTTGTGGATCCATAGTAGTCATGTGTGCATTGGTTCAATGGTCGGTATCAACCATAGTCATAGGCAGACCTGTTTTACCTAGGTTGGGAAGTTAGTTGTGACTTGCTCGAGGGCGAGCAAGGATTCAAGTGTGGGGTGGTGATGTTTGGCATTTTATGCCTATATTTCCTTAATATTTCCGCATGTTTGAGCTTATTATTCGCTCGTTTTATAGTTCATGAATGTGGTTTTGCACTGATTTTATGTCGTGTGTATGTAGGTTGTTATGCAGTGTAATTGGAGCTTTTAAGAGCGTGATTGAGCGAGAAAAGATTGGATTTTGATTGAGGATTGGATCGAGCACACGAAGGCACAACACGAAACGAGAAAAGGAGGAACGGAACAGAAAAATGGCTGGGCGCTTAAGCCTCCGCGGCGCGCCGCCCAACGCGCCAGTCTGGCAGGCGCGGTTGGGGGTGCGGCGCATGGCCATAGCGGTCAACTTTCGACGGGTTCTGTCCAAGATCACGCGTTACGAGGCGCGGGGCGCCCGTTATAGCGCCCCTTGTGCGCGTTTTTACTTCCTATTTCGTCTAGGATTGAGTCTAACTTATTACTAGGTGTTTGTAAACCCTATAAATACTCTTTTACTTAGTTTTTGAGGGGAGTTGAGACTTTGGAGCAAGTTTTGGAGGAGAGGGGAGGAGCCCTAGATGTCTTCTACACAAGTTCTTTCTTTTTTTCTCTTATTCTTCTCTTTAATTCTATAGTTTGTTCGTTCTCGGGTTAGAGTAAATACATGAAGGTTGATGTTTGAAAGTTGATTTCTATATATTGATTTACCATTATGGATTGTTTATTCTTTCTTGATCATAATTGTTTGATTATTGAGGCCTGATAATTGAACACTATCTATGGTTTTTAGATTGAACTCGAAAGAGGGAATTTAATTACGCAATAAGAAAGAATATGACTAGTTTGTGAACCCGGGCATCGGGGAACCAATTTGTGAGTAGGATAGACATATACTTGCTCGCCTAGTTTAACTCATTACATGATTCGTTAATGCGTGCACGTGATTCAACCCATAGACATATAGGGATTGGAGTAGCCTGCATAGACCGTGAAGAATCGAAAGGTTTTCATGGGTACATTTAACCTGTAGTTAGCAATCTAGGAAATCAAGAAGTAGAATCAACTGGAAAACTCAACTGGATTGTTCGTAACTCTGACCCGGGACCGTCATCTTTTATTGATAACAACTTAGAATTTGCTCTGTTACTTGATTTCAATTACTTGTTTTAATTACTGCATTTAGTTAGTAAATTTTCAACCATTGGAAAAAGATCCCTGAATAGTTCTTAGGAAATTGTTTGCTAGAATTCAGTCTGAATAGTCCTCGTGGGAACGATACTCTACTTATCACTTTATTACTTGTCGACCACGTATACTTGCGTGTGCGTTTGGGAGCAACAGTAGGTTCGTCAACTTGGCCACGCTGAGGAACCTCAGGTGACTCAATCCGAGGGCCTTTTTTTCTTCGGAGGGTTTAACTGTTGCTCCCTTCATTTTCCTTGAATCTGAACAGATGAAAGAGTCATTTAAAGAAAACGAGAAAAGAGATGAAGAAAGCAATTGGGTTGAGGATTCAAACCTTTTGGAGTCTTGCGACTAAGAGACTTCTTTGGAGCTTTGGCTTTGGAGAGGACCCCAATCGAGTCCTCTAAATCTTTCAAGCTATCCCCAACCTCGGGGACTTCAACTTCTTTCTTCTTTTCCTTCTTCTTTTTCTTCTTCTTCTTATCCTTTTTCTTCTCTTTCTTTTCTTCTGCCTTTGGCTCGGTAACTGCCCTATTGGGGAAGCCTGCAAAAGAAGTGGGTAGGGTAAGGTGATGTTTGGCATTTTATGCCTATATTTCCTTAATATTTCCTTACGTCTGGATACTTTATTCGCGCGTTTTCTAGTTAATGAATGTGATTTTGCACTGATATTGTGTCGTGATTGTAGGTTGTTATGAGGTGCAATTGGAGCTTTAAAGAGCATGATTGAGCAAGAAAATATTGGATTTGGATTGAGGATTGTATCGAACATACGAAGGCACAACGCGACGCTAGCTGCAGACGAAGGAAGCAGAAAAATGGCCTGGCGCCATAGGTGACGCGGGGCGCCCCAAAAGCGCCCAGCCTTCTGGCGTGTTTCTCAGTGCGGGGCGTGGCTAAGGCACTTGGATTTCGACGGGTTCTGCTTGTGTGCGCGCATTCGGGGGGCGCGGGGAGCCGGCTACAGTGCCCCTGTAGCGTTATTGGACTTCCTCTTTCGACTAGGCTTAGGTGTGACTTATTACTAGGCCTTTGTAAATCCTATAAATGCTCTTTTACTTCGTTTTTTAAGGGAGTTCAGACTTTAGAGCAAATTGGAGAGCTCATAACATCTTGAACAAGAGTTTTTCTTCCTTCCATTAATCTATTACATCATTATTTCATTATTTCATTAAATATTTGTGTTGTTATTATGAGTATGCGTGGCTAAATCTTTCATTCTAGGGTTAGAGTATTTCATGAAGGTTGATGTTTGAATATTAAATTCCATATATTAAATCCCATAACGGATTGCTTATTCTTTCTTGATTTCACTTGTATAATTGTCAGGGCCCGATAATTATGCATTATCTATGGTTTTTAGATTGAACTCGAAAGAGAGAATTAATGAACGCAATAAGAAATAGTAGGGCTAGATTGTGAACCCGAGCATCGGGGAACCAATTTGTGAGTAGGATAGACATATACTTGCTCGCCTAGCTTAACTAATTACAGAATTCGTTAATCATGCACGTGATTCAACCCATAGACATATAGGGATTGAAGTAGCTTGCATAGACTGTGAAGAATCGAAAGGTTTTCATGGGTACATTTACTCTGTTAGTTAGTAATCCGAGATTTAAGAAGTGGAATCAATTGGAAAACTCAACTGAATTGTTCGTAACTCTGACCCTGGACCGTCTCCTTAATATTGTTTACAACCAAAGTTTGCACCATTGTTTGACTGAACTTCCATCATTTTAATTACTGATCTTTAGTTACCAAAACTATCACTCTTGGAAAAGATCCCTGAATAGTTGTTAGAAATTATTTGTTAAGCGTCAGTCTGAATAGTCCTCGTGGGAACGATACTCTACTTATCATTTTATTACTTGTCGACTGCGTATACTTGCGTGTGCGTTGGGAGCAACATAAGGGTAAATATGGAACTAACAAGAAAGAAGGCATAACACATACTTACCATGCCGTTTGCACGGCCACTGGTTTTCATCCAACGCCGCCAAGATCATCCACCATCTGTCCGGCCTCGACTTGGCGTCAATGATCGCCTGCACCCAGGCAGTCAACCCTTCGGATGGTTAATTGGAGGCTTCTCTGCTGAAAATATGAAGAATTGATCAAAGCCTGAGGAGTTATGAAAATGGAAAAAGAGAAGTCAGGGTTCGACAACTTACGAGTTCTGTTCCATACTTCAGGGAATCCAGCTTCGGAAGAAAGAAGGGAAGTCGGGATGAGAACTAGGGGTGAACATAGGGCGGGTTGGTTCGGTTTTTTCATTTATCAAACCAAACCAAAAATTTCAGATTTTTGAATCTTTAAACCAAACCAAACCAACCAAAGTCGGTTTTTTCAATATCGGTTTTATTCGGTTTATTCGGGTTAATCGGTTTATTCGGTTTTTATTTTGGTAACAACAATTACACGATGCATTCTAAAGTAAAAACAGGTTGATGATGTATTTTCTAGCTTAGAACGTTGTCACGTGATCTTTGCACGTATAGTCGTATTTAGCTATGACAGAGTAGTTATACTATGAAATTAAAATGGAAGTAATCTCCAAGTGCTTAGTGCTCTATTACTTTTATTCCTCTGTGAGATGAATGATGCTTTTGGTAATCTCATAACATTCCTTCTAACTTGTTCATATGTCAACCATAGTTCATTCACACTCTGTAACAATATAATCACTTTTACTGCGTTTGTAGAAAGTAGAAACCAGATACTCAGACTCTTTGGTAGAAAGATCAATTGTGGCTTGCAATGCTCCATTCCAATTGATAGCATTGCCAAAAAGAGTAAATAAATTATCTTATTAGATATCTTTTCTTATGCGAGTCTTCCACACAATTAGAATTGTGATGAAAACACTCAATCATGTCTTTGTCAAGTGCCAGACCAACATCCCAGATATACCCTTCAAGTACCTCAAAATTCACTGTCTACTAATGCTCTTCCCTTTGAAACATTCATAATATCTACTCGCTACATGAACATTTTGCATATATATATTAGGACTGAGTGCTAACCATAACACACGATACTACCACTAACATGGTAACATAAACTCAGTAGAGCATGCACAATTTTGAAAAGAAAAAAGTACTTACCAATAAAAAAGACAATAATAAAAAATAAAAAAAAATCCAATTGAAATGCCAAAAGTACTTAGCATTGTTTATATAAGTATTGCACCTATAATACAATGATCATAAACATCTTTATGAACTCTGAACTAAACGCTTACCACTTTTAGATAAACTCAAATAGAGCAGCACTAAAAAGGTGATTATTAGTTAGTGGTTTACACAATTTAATGCAACAGAAATAGAACTAGATAATTAAAAGTAGTAAGTCTTTGGCAAACATTGGTGTTACTTCAGGAAATTCAAAGAGTGAAGCCCTAAAAATGATTAATTGCAGAGTGTTTTACATGATTTGCAGCAACAAAAGTAGAAAATAGTTTTCAATGAATAAATTTTATACATATAAAATTTAAAAAAATAACGTATTTGTAATACGGTTCGGTTTGGTATCGGTTCGGTTTTTTTGGGGGTTATACCAAACCAAACCTAAAATGTCGGGTTTTTTTTCGCCAACACCAAACCAAGTCAAACCAAACCACTAGTCGGGTTTTTTTTCGGTTCGGTTTGGTTTTTCGGTTTGGTTCGGTTTTCCGGTTTGGTTTGTACAGCCCTAATGAGAACGAATCGATCACACCAACCACTGTCCTCAGTATCATCACCCTTCGTGATTAAGGAAATTTTGCCTTGCTTACTCAACTGGACGACTTCGTCCTTGTGCATGGTGGGGTAAAAAAGGGAAATTAAGTGGTCGAAAGTGAAAGGGACCTTGGCACCTTGGCTTAGAAAGTTAAGGCATTGAATAACCCTCTAAACGTCGGGATCGAGCTGAGCCAAGCATAAATTGTATGTTTGGCAGAAGGTGTCAGATATGTGATAAACTGGGAGGGTAAAACCTATCGTAAAGGGATAGGATAAACGAAGGAGAGCCCGGGAACTCTGTCACAAGTGCGATACTCCGGGGAAGGAACCACAATTTGGACCTCAAGGCCCCAATTGCAATCTTCCCGAACCTGGTCTATGTGAGCTTGTGTAATTAGGCTCGGTAAAAGCTGAACGAGAACATTCCTATTTTTTTCAAGGTCGGAGGCCGTTTGTTTTTGCATTTTGAAATCTTTACCGGGGTCATACTTTAAGGGGATCACTTGATGGGGTTTAAGTTCTCCGGTGAAAGATTTATTCTTGGGCTTTGAAGCTTCTGCGGCTTCTGCTTCATTATTATCATAATTGGAAACTTCTTCAGTCGGGGCTCCATCGTCTCCAACTAATACCTCCTCCTGGTTGGTGGTATCATGGCGGTCGAAGGTGGCCTTATTATCGCCTTCCACCGGCGAAATAACTTTCAATGACACGGGTACACTCTCCAACTCACCACCCATTGCCGTGATGTTATCGTTAGTAGTTCTTTCTTCTGATGATCTTTGAGCAGAGTGAGTAGAAGTCATGATAGCAAGGTTGGGTAAGGAAGGAAGTAGAAGTTGTAGGAAGATTTTTACTGTCGATCAAAGACTTGAGAAACAGTGAAAATGGCAGACAAATTGGTTGATTTATATGAGAGGGAATACTCAAGTGCTTTGAAAAGTTGTCATCATTACTTTTATGTTGGGAAGGTAAAACGAAGGGTTACAACCGCTCAGAAATTGCCACGTGCAGTGAATGAGATGTTGAAGGGACGACTACCTTTTCAAATTCCTTGGCAGAGAATTCGCCACGTCACTCTCCCGCCGAATTTATTCCATCCCTTGAAAAATTTTGACTATTATCCGAGGGGTGGGGGGACTATCTGTATTGGGTGAAAATTTACCGAGCTTCGACGCTGGGGCTTGAGGCATGGTTCGGTCGAATCCTCTGAAGATCATCCCATGAAATAGTTGACTATAATCCCGAGGTTAGATGCCTCGAGCGAGAATGAGTCATGGCTATATTTTGCTCAGGGCAACTGAAGGGAAACCATCAATGAGGCGTGCAGTTCACCCATCGGTGAAGATTCAGTCTTCAGTAGACAGAGCTCTGCCTTCTGGAACCGTCGACCGTTTCCCGCATATTTAATGGGGTGATCATGGGCCAACCATGATCAGAACGTGGAGTAATGACCATTAAACACATTATTGCTCTTCTTATTCTTGTAGACTATAAATAGTCATGAAAAAATAATGTAAAGGCATCCACAAATATATCAAAAATACTTATTCTTTATCTCTTAGCTATTGTCTGATTTTCTTTATCGATTTTCTTATTATTTTACGACTTTGATACAAATAGTTGTTAGTTAACCCAAAACAAATTAGATTGATTGTCCTAATCAGATTAGGCCAACACAAACATACCAAGTGTCTGGGGAGGGTAAAATGTACGCAGACCTTACCACCGCTAAGGTGGAGAGCTAAATAATGACATTTTTGAAAAGAAAAATTTGAAAAGCAACAATCAATACTAGTAAAATATCTCTCATGTTCTCCACCACTTAGAGCCTGTTTGGCCAAGCTTCTGGGGAGCCAAAAGTGCTTATTTTGAAATTTTTGGGTGTTTGGCCAAGCTTTTAGGGAAAAATAAGTGTTTTTGGTGGCAGCAAAAGCTGTTTTTCTGTTGTGGGAAAGAAGCTGAAAAAAGTAGCTTCTTAAAAAAATAATTGCTTTTGATTATTTGGGACAAGACTACCCATTTCAAAACTTCCATATTTAATCAAATTAATATTATTATATATTCATTTTGATAATTTGGTAACTATTTTAAATATTAGTCAAACACAAATTAATAACAAAAATATTTTTTTAAAATTTGGCCAAACACAAAATGCAAATCTCCCAAAACACTTATTTAAAAAGCACTTTTCTAAAAGCACTTCTCAAAATAAGCTGATTTTGGCAGCTTGGCCAAACAAGCTCTTAAAATGTCTAGCTTTTTGGGATAAACTAAACCAAAAGAAGTATATAAGGAAAAAGCCAAATAGAGATCAGGATATGTGAAAGGAAAAATAGAGATCAGGAATGTGAAAGGAAAACAATAATAGTGCAGGAGAATTGAAGAGAAAATTCTAGAGTTTTTTTTTTTTTTTTTTAAGACATAAATGCTTGGTTTGCTGAAATTTGACAAAATATCCATCTTTTTCTCTCTTCCTCACATCACTTTCCTTGTTTGTCTCATAGTCTGATATTCGCCAAACACGCGGAAAGTCATTTTAACTATGCCTCTAGAATCAGAGAGAGTTACGTGTCTATCATTCCCTCCCTATATGTCACGAATCCCCCAAAATACCCCCACTGATATATGGAAAACGTTAGCATCGTAAAATTAATAAATACTCCTATATAATTTTGTGTTATTTATTACTACAAAATAATTACAGTTCATTCCTACTTAAGCAAAGTAACATCACAGTAAACTATTACTAAAGTCTAAAAATAAAATATTTTGTAGTTCATAGTAAGAAGTCAGATCAATTAAAAATTAACAGTAAATAATTTGTATACTATCTTGTAAAAATGAGTTTGAAGCACGCATAAAAAATCAAAAAAATTATCAGAAAAGGTTAATCTACCTATGAAATAATTAATTTGTCTTGTATTTGCATTAATTTATCCTTTGTTTACCTTTCAATTCATGAAACTTACAAGTTACAAACCTGCCAATCCAACTAACGGCTGATGAACTTTGCTCTGACATGTTGGAGCGATAAAAATTACTTTAACTTTAAATTTCCTATTTATCACTAATAACATCTTCATAGACATAAAGTATCATGATATGTTTGAAAGCGCAAGCTTTAATGGTACTTTTGGGATGTGCCAATGTTTTTTTCTTTTTAAACACCTTCTCTAAACAAATGTCGACATAAAAGAAAACTTAAAAACTAGGCTTCTAAGACTTTATTATAATGGTAAAAGTCAACACGTAACATATGAATTAGGCACGTGTTACAGGTTCAAACCCTCTTATAAACAAGAAGCTTATTTATAATATAAGGGATTTTTACACTCTATACCCATAAAATTTAAAGTATTTACAAGTCATACCCATTAAAAATTATACTACCCATAAAACTAAAAGTATTTACCCTATCTACCCATTTATTATTGTATACTTTTGTTATGCCTTATAGGTGTATACCTTTAAGGTATACTGTATAAATTATGGTATAAAAGTCTGGAGAGTCATTTATTACGTATACCTTTGCTGTACCTTATGTGTATTCTTTTATGGTATACTGCATAAATTATGGTATACAAGTCTGGATGGGTAGAGTTGGTAAATAGTTTAGTGGGTAGGTCGAGTAATATTTGAAAGTAGTAGGTAGTGGTTGTAATTATTTTAGGTTTTGTGGGTATTTTTGTAAATGTCCCAATATATAAAGGGTTTTTTTTACATAAATATACAAATTTTCAACCTTAATTACAAATAGCAACATTTTTAGCACATTTTCATTTTTGATAATTAGACTTAACCCCACTCTTCTAAAAATCCTAAATCATTTTCTTCACTTCCCCAAAACAAATCAGCACTCACCCAACCCCTTCTCTGAGACAAAACATACAACTTCACCCCCGCTATCACAGTGCAGATCCCATCGAAAACCTAATCAAAACGGTAAACAGAGCAATGACTTTCTGGAGACGACTAACAGATCAACAGCATCACAGTGCAGATCCCAGACTTCGGCGACGACAACGGCTAACAGATCAACTCCTTTCCGGCGAGATAACGCCGATGGTATCACTGTTCTAGGACGCTTTTTACGGGGTTTATCGCCGCTCCGTTTGTGTCGCTGCTACTGTGTTAATCTTTATCAATGATAGTATTCCGATGGTCTCCCCTCAATTTTCATTGCTCCCCCATTCTCATCGTTACCCCCTCCCTGTTTTGATCTACGTGTGTTCGTCTGGTTAAGCACAAACTCTACTATGTCAGTTGGTATCTCATCCATTTTGTATTGTTGTTGAGGTTGCACATATGAGATGAAATGACTTGTGATTATGCCTTGTCTGGTATCTGAGTAGGGAGGAGTGATGGGGTGGGGTGGGGGCAGAGTGGAGTTATGTCACGCCTAAAGTGATTCATTATTCCATTTGAAAGCGTGTATGTTCTCTACTGATTTTGTATGCTGGTGCTGTTAATGGAAAAGTGTTCAAGGAGAGAAGATGCATGATGAAATAATGCTGAAACAATGTAGAAACTTATAGATACAATGCAGAAACGGTCTGAAACGGTGTTGAAACAGTCTGAAACAGTATTGAAATACTATGATACAGTCTGAAACAGTATTGAAACAGTCTAAAACGACATTGAAACAATATGATACAGTCTCAAAACGGCATTGAAACACTATGATACAGTCTCAAACAGAGTTGAAATAGTCTGAAACAGTGATGAAACGATATGATACTATCTAAAACCGCTTGTGAAAAAATTCTGAAATAAAATATAAAAAATAATATGAAATAATGCTAAAAATGTGAAAATAGCTTAGAAACAGTGAGAAACAATGCACAAATGGGATGAAACAATGCTAAAAAGTCAAGAAACAGCTTGATACAGTCGAGAAATAGTTAGATACGGTGTTGAAATAATCTGAAACAGTGCTGAAACAGCGTAGATACGGTGCAGAAACTGTTAGATACAGTGCTGCAGAAACAATAGAAACGATGCAGAAACTGTTAGATACAGTGTTGCAGAAACAGTTGAAACGGTACAGAAACTGTTAAATACAGTGCTGCAGAAACAGTTTGATACGGTGCAGGAACAGTTTAATACGGTGCGAAAACAGTTGATACAGTGCTGCAGAAACAGTTTGATACGGTGCTGAAATGAACTAAAACGGTGCAGAAATTGTGAGATACAACAAGATACATTGAGGATGAGATGAGGAAAAGTAAAATTGGGGTAAATGAGAGGAGTATAAGTGAAATTGGGAACATAGTGAGAGTAAAAGTGAAATAGGGGGAAATGGGAGGAGCAAAAGTGATAGTGGGGGAAATAGGAGGAATAATGTAAGAGTTTGGTATGTTATGAGAAAATATTGCTATGTTATTGCTATATTTGTAATTATCTTGTATTTTTCTCTATATAAGGTAATTTTACTAAAATGTTGTATGTTTGGTAATTAAGTTATAAAACTTGTACTATTCTTATATAAATGGAGAAAGAAAATGACAATATTGACAAACTCATTGTTTACTGAAGCGTCATTAACCTTAGGAGATTTCACAATTATCCCACAAACATGAAATTATGAAAGTACTTGTTGTAACAAAAAGATAAAAAAACAATATATGAGCAATCTAAAATTTCCAAAATTAGAAAAACGAGTATAATCAAGGAGGGCAGATATGTCTTTTCAAAGCAGCATCACCATCAAGATCCGAAGTCCAAAACTCATATAAACTCCAATCACACATATTGTATTTTCCATCAAAGCTTCCCTCCCCTGTTTTCTTCACTCATTTCCTCTCAAATTTCCAACATAAACATCACCAAAACAATGGCTTCCATCTCTTCTCTAAATCAATTTCCATGCAAAACTCTACAACTCACATCTCAATTCTCAAAACCAACCTCAAAAATCTCATCCTTTCCAGTATTCTCATCAAAAACAGAACAACAAAAGCCAATTTCACTTCAAGAATTCACAAACACAAGATCAAGAGTCACAGTAAAAGCCAAAAACAACGATCAAGAAGACGAGTGGGGTCCAGAAGTAGAGGCAATAAAGCCAAGCGGAGGAGTAGCAGTTGTTGAGGAAGAGCCACCAATAAAAAAGGAGCCAAGTGAAATAGAGTTGTTGAAAAAACAGTTAGTGGATTCATTTTATGGAACAAATAGGGGGTTAAGTGCAAGTAGTGAAACTAGAGCTGAGATTGTTGAACTTATTACACAGCTTGAGTCCAAGAATCCTACTCCTGCACCTACTGACGCGTTGACTCTTCTCAATGGCAAATGGATTCTAGCGTAAGTAGTTTTATTTCATAATTATTATCATTGGATCATCTAACCGCCTAGATTATTAGATGTAGTAAAGATTACAAAATATATTTATACAATCGGGTCACAAATAAAGTAGTTACAAATCTGCTATACCATGGTTAGTGCAGAATTTTTAGGCACGGTTAGTTGTAATTAAAGATCGTTACGCTATCATGTCATAGCTTAACTTGCCTTATTTTTAAGACGACGAATCTCAGATTTTTATGGAGGGCTACCTGAATATCTTTTGGCTATTCTAATTTCTATGGTGCATATTGCTATGTGGAAAATCAATAATTTCTGATTAAAAAAACTTTCCTTAGAAGAAAAATAAATTACTGTAATAGTTTATATCAAGTATAAATGTTTTTGCTTCTTAATAAGCTGAATTCTGTGTTATTCATTGGAAAAGAAGAATATTTTTGTTGACTTGTGGTGATTTAGAGAATCTCTTAGTTGAAGGGGTAGTTTATAGCTTATGACTTATGACTTATGAGAGAGTACTCTAGTACTTATGAATGACTTACATACTGATTGCTTCACTATCTTGCAAAAATTTTACCTACTGCCATCACATGTTGTATAGTTCGATTGTTTCTAAATTCTTTACTAATTTACTGGATTGGTGGCGCTCTAAGATTCTTTTACTGAATAAAAACTATGGTAGTTTTGTAATTCAATAATCGAGTATGAGCTACTAATAGTCTTGCCTAGCGCTATCTGTAATAACAAGAGGAAAGATAAAGCAGAGAGTATGGATCTAACCTTGCGTTTGGGGCCATTGAGCCCAACAAAAGAGGCTCTCGACCTTTCTTTCTTCCTTTGGATCTTAGGAAATTAGAAAGGATGCTTTACCAGGGACAATATAAACAATGAGCATGAAGAAGAATGAGCAGTTTATGCTTGGGCTCATGCCTCATCATGCTTATGCTCGCAGGGAAGGAAGAATGGGCAGTTTACGCTTTATTTTGCTGGAGCTAACCACTATGCTTAGCAAGATTTTAGTGATCTCTGCCTTCATTGTAAAGAACATTTCAAAATTTTTGAATTATTGGTGCGAAATATCACGACAAGGTGGAGTACTATATATTATCTTAAGGAAATTTCAGTTGATGGCCGCGTCCATATCTGCTAGCATCAACATTCATCAGACATGTATCCACCCTAATTGAAGAATATTTTGAGATGCTGCAAAGTTGAAGGAGATTATAATAGTTTGATGTGAAGTGACTAAGTTTCTTTGAGAATCATTTTCTTAGACATGAGAATTCATGCTTTGCTACCTTGTTGCAGTTTAGCTAATCATTACATTTAGATGAAAACAAGTACACTGGTAGCGCATGAAGAATGTTAGGCTTTCTTGCTTTAGTGTAAATGTTATATACTCGAGTATGTTGGCATGAACACTTGAATTATGTAATGGAAAACTGCAGGTATACATCTTTTTCTGGTTTGTTCCCCTTGTTGTCAAGGAACAACCTGCCTCTGGTTCGCGTTGATGAGATTTCACAGACCATTGATTCTGAGTCTTTCGGTGTTCAAAACTCTGTCGTCTTTGCTGGACCTTTTTCTACAACTTCCATTACTACCAATGCCAAATTTGAAGTCCGAAGTCCTAAACGTGTCCAGGTAAATATCTTCTTCCTCATCTTTCTAGTGTAGTCATCATTCCTCGTATTCGGTAATTGTATTAGTCTCATGTTATACTGTACTTTTATGGTTCAGATCAAGTTCGAAGAAGGCATAATTGGAACACCCCAGTTGACAGATTCTATTGAATTGCCCGAGAACGTCGAAGTCTTCGGACAGAAGATTGATCTAAGCCCCTTTAAAGGCTTGATTACTTCAGTCCAAGACACAGCTTCTTCAGTAGCAAAGTCTATTTCAAGTCAACCACCAATTAAGTTTCCTATTTCTAACAATAATGCACAATCATGGCTGTTGACGACATATCTGGATGATGAGCTCAGGATTTCCAGAGGAGATGGAGGCAGTGTTTTTGTGTTGATCAAGGAAGGCAGTCCCCTCCTGAAGCCTTAAAAAGGATATTTTCTTAGAGTTGGGTATGAATATCCTAGTATAGAAGAACAAAAAAGGAGAGGTCAAATATAGTATGATATAAAGAACAAAATGTTTTCTCTGTAATCCTTGCTCTTCAAATCTAAATCGGTGGATCTGCTTGGTCTCGTGACTTGTAACTATTGGTCATTCACGGTCAATTACTGAAAAAAGAAAAATACAGCTCTAAATAAGTTAGCTTATAAATTATCGGGTTTTGTTACCCTATATACCCATAAAGTTCAACTTATTTACAAGTCCTATCCATTAAAAATTGTACTATCCATGAAATTAAAAGTATTTATGCAAGGAGCCTCCTTTCCGGTGCATTAGCCTGTGCACTGCTAATTTTATGACACGTTTCCATGTTCAAATCTATGGGTTAGCATTTATTTACACTAACTAGCCCCTTAAACGATGGTTAAAGCCCGGTTAATTCTCGGATTTAGGCGACCTTTCTCGCTGCAATTTCGTGGGATAAAGCTTCACTTTTGTTTCTTTCAGCGGACAAAGCTTCTCCAATATATTAATTTTGTAAACCTAGATGACTATATGTAATTCTTATTGCATGTTACTTATTTTATATTTCTTCAGACTGAAAAGCACATCACATGTTCGTATCAAGAAATAATACCCATACCTGCTAACTTTTTTTTTCTTTTTTTTAGTTGAATATACACTTGCTTATATTTCAGGGTATACAAAAAGCATTATTTTTATATTTATAACTAAATAGATGAGAATTTTATGAGGCTAACATCAAATTACATAATCAAAGATTATGATGAAAATATATTTTCTTTATGATTACCGTAAAATTGTTTTACTCTTATATTTTGGTTCATTTTTGCATCGTGTTCTCTCTTTAAGAAATTATTTTCATGATAAAAAGAACTTTCGCATGCGAATTGTCAAATCAAATGCGGCATTTTTTCGGATATAGCAATATTTTCGAAAGCTTAATTATGTTATCTTACCAATAGAAAGGGAACATGGCTTTAGCTATGGTTAAGGAGGCTGCTTAATTTAAATAAATATGACCCTTAGATCTGAATGTTGACAATTGTCATAAAATTAGTAGTGTACTGGCTAAACTGGACAGATGATGCACTGGAGGGGAGCCTCCTCAAATTTGTAGAGTGGTTAACAAATAAATTGTTGTATCAAAGTTATAATCGAACAAATATTAAAATTAAACGAGGCGAATGCTTGATGAAAGTAAGTAAACAAGGCAAAGAACAAATGAGTTGCAATGCAAACGAACGAGACAAAGCCTAAAAGAAGATATTTGAGCAAAGCATAAGTAGAGTGTTGTATTTCTGGAGTCCTTTCATGATGCCTTTCAACTATTACAGATAGCTATTTATAGCTTACAAAAGATGCCAAGGTAATAAATGTACTTTAAGACCATTAGTCCCTCGTTGATCATGGCCAGCCCATGGTCTTCCTCTTTAATGCAGTCATAATGGCGATAATTACAACTTCACCAAAGAATAACTGTTCTACCAAGGGGTATATTGGTGCAATCTGGATGAGCACTCGAAGTCGTGGAGGATTCATAATCGACATTAAGAACTTGGAGTATACTTGGAGTACTTTAAGAGGACATGGAAAGCAAGTTCTTAAACAACATGAGAGTGCTCGAGGAGAGAGCTCGAGGAAAGTGCTCGAGGAGAGTCCTCGAGGAAAAGTGCTCGAGGAGGTTCTCGAGGAGAGTGCTCGAGGAGGGTGCTCGAGGAGAGGAGGAGAGTGCTCGAGGAGAGTGTGCGAGGAGAGTGCTTGAGTAGGAGAGGGCCCGAGCCGGATTTTGCCCTACGCCCTGAGCTTGAGGTGTATGTAATTTTTCACCCAATACAGATAGTCCCCACTCCTTGGTTAATTGACAAAAAATTTCGAGGAGTAGAATGAAATTAACGGGAAACCGGCGTGGCACCTTGTGCGCCAAGTAACTTTGAAAAGGCGATGCTCGTTTCACCTTTTCATCCAATGCACGCAGCACCCACCCATTGGTTGGAGGCCCAAGAGCTTCTTCGGAGCAAAAGAGGCAACTTCTTCTCCTAAGCTCAAAACTAAGCTCAAGGCAAAGCTGAAGTCTAAGGCCACCTGAGCTCGAGTTAATAAGAACTGGGCTATCATCCAGACCGAGTTGAAGACCCCACAGCAATGCAGAGCTGGGGTGAACTTGGATGAAGAAATAGCTGTTGAACCCCAAAAAAAACCCTTTCTTTAAAAAAAGATAGGTTTCGGGTATATTTCAACAAAATGGGACTCCAAAGGGTTTTCTTTGGAGTCGCCACCTAATTTAAGGATTATTAGGAACCTAAGTTAACTAATGAGTGCAATTTATTCTTTATTTAAAAGAAATTAAATTAAAAATCAGAGATTCTTAGGTAAGTGGTTCTATTAAATTCGAAAGAAGGTCCCTAACGGGAGCACTTTCGAAAATCCGCTAAACGCGGTTAATCCGGCGGTTTTCACGAATTTGTTAAGGATAATAAATGTATAAAGCTAATTTTATATATGGATAATAGAAATAATAAAATAAGATAAGATTTTAGTTACGCCGATACTTATTTAGATAAACGACCAAATTTAAGATCAATTAAATGGATAATAAAATAATGATCAATTGGTTAATTAAGTAAATAAATAAAGGGTAAATGAAGTTAGATAATTAAATAAAACAAACTAGATAAATAGTTAGATAGTAATAAAGGATTAATTAACCGATTGAATAAATAGATAAATAAATAAACAAATAAATAACTTAATTAAATGAATGAATGCTCGTTGATTTTAATTAAATAAATGCGTAAATGAATAATAATTGATTAATTAAGTAAATAAATATTTAATTGATTAAATAAATGATTAGTTGAAATCAAATAAATTAGATTAAGTAAATAAATAAATAAATAAATAAAGGATTAAAATTTAATTAATTAACTAAATAAATAAATTAAATTAAATAAATAAATAATTGAATATTAATATAATCAATAAATAAGTAATTCAAATGCAAATTATGACGAGGGTACGATTTTAATCAAATTTTATTTGCACTCATTAATTGACAAAATGATTCTAAACATCCATAAATAAATTGGCGATTCGCAAAGAAATGATACAAAGCATTCATATCAAAATAATTTAAGTAATTTACAATAATTATTCACAATTCAAATATCATTTTCTATCCTATCGGGCTACTCATCCGGTCTATGGGGAAATCCTATACAACATGCATTTTCTAAGGGAGCGGAGAAAGATGGAGTTTAGAAGATAGAACCCGGAAGCGCAAACTCAATCACTGAGTCTTGGACATTGTGATTTTTATTTTTCGTTCTTTTACATTTTCGGGGATATCAAGTCCCGAAAATGCGAAGCGGATCGAATAACTTCAAATGCAAATAGCCGTCCCGTTTGTGAGTTTAGATCAAACTCGTTCCCAAGAGTGTTCATGCCAAAGAAGCAAAGAGATTAAGATAAGTATCATTTTAGAGAGGTATTTCTAAAGCGCACTGAACAGGTAATCAAATGAACAGACACAAAGATAAACCTCTAGGAAAGATTAAATAAGTCAGGCAATGCTTTTAGTTACTGGAATAAAGAATATGCTAAGAACAAATGACATTAAAGCCAAAATACCAACGACATCACTATCAAGTACCAATGAACAAAGATCCAACTGAAATAGAGAGAGTCAAACTCATTGCAGACAAGGGGGTCATGGATCTGAACTAATACTTGGAAGAGAATTAAAACCTAAAAAAGAAAGTTAAGAAACTTAAGAGAGTTCCAGGAAGACCTAACAGCTATAATATTAGTCACAAATGCAAAGCATAAGCCAGAGCTATCAGTTGCACGAAATAGATAGCAATTAATAATTTTTCAAACCATAACAGCTTATGTACACATAGTAGGATCAATTTGACTTAGAATGAATTTTACAATCAATTTAAGGCGCTTTTCTATGAAACATTTTAAGAAATAGGATCACAAGTTAACAATAAAAACCATGGCAAACACCACTATTTGAGACATAGTTCAGAGCATCACAAATCCAGGATATGCATATTTAAACTCTAACATAGACCCTCCTCTAAACCAGAAACATTACCACGAACCTAAAACCACTTCACTGATCTCCTGAAACCTCTTGAAACCAGGACCACTGCATATGCACACAAACAAGCTAATACTAGAAACTAATTCACTACCTCCAGACCTCCCTTAAACCAAGACTAACTAGAACCCCTCTGACACTTGCAAACACTGGACAACCACTAGAACCCACCCCCATCTACCTACAAACATCCTCTGAAGTCTGATCCACCAGGAACAACTCCACCTAGAGCACTCAAACTACCAGACTCCAACTCTCATACAAACTGCCTCAAACTGCCCAAAAGCTAATAACAGACCCCCGCACCCTTGCATACAGAAGAACCACCAGAAACTACTCCTTTCCTGACCTAGACTCTGAAACTGAAATAGCAGCTGCAGCTTCTAATTCCCTCTAAAATAGACCAAATCAGATTCTAAAGCACCGGAACTACTCCAGCCTGAACACTCTACCTGAACCCAACTAGGAACAATAACTGATCCTTGCTAACCCCTTGCCTCTTGCTCACCAACAACACCTCTGAAACTCCCTGCTTGAGCTCACCAAAACAAAGATCAACCTGCCAGCTTCTCTTTGACAAACTCCCTCACAAATAGGAAACAACAGGAACCACACCAGAAGAGATTCAACCAAACAAATATGAAAGCTGAGCATTATGCTATAGAGCACCAAGGGTTTTAAAGAAGAGAAGCAGATGATCTTTCTTTCTAAGATGAAAGTGAAGATTAAAGGACAACATATACTAAAGCAAACAACTAAGGCAGATTGAATTAAACTTCAAGATGGAATGAAATTCACAAGCAAAACTGATGCAAATCCACCAGACTAGAAATGGAGTTTTATCTCCTGAGCTCACAGAGAACTAGAGGGACTGAAAAGATTTAGGAAGAACCCTAACTTGGAAACTGAATATTAAATACATAACCAAAGGAAAAACTGGATTTAAACTCAAACTGTCTTAACAGAACTGCAGCAATCTCATTGAAATAGAAACAAATTAAGAGAGTTCAAGAAATTTGACCTTTGCTTGCCATTCTACTCACAGAAAACAAAAAAAAAAAAAAAAAAAAAAGAAACAACTCCTTTATACACTGCCTGAACAACTCCCAAAACCAATTCTCCAAAACCTGAACAAACAGGAAACATCCCTCATCCTCTCCAAAAATACCCTACAATAGAATCATTAAACATCAGGACTGCACACTCTACTCATTATGCGGAACACCATATGCTCTTGAACATCTATGGCAAACAAAATAGAGACCAGGATTTTAACCCCTAAGGATATCCTTCAAACACCCTCAACCCGAACCAGAACACTCTATACACTAGAACTCCCTGAACCGTGCACACAAAAAAAAACTCATAGAAACTGAGCTAAACAAAGCCTTCCCTTTTTAGCCAGGCAGAAACCAACCTGAACCCCTTCACTGCACTAACCTAAAACAAAGCAGCACACACACCAGACAAACACCCTGACCCTCTTTCTGAACTCCTGGACTACTATCTAACTTCTGCACCAACTCCTTTACCTGAACAAATGGAGCAGCAACTCCCTACCTCACAAACAAAATTGCTAACAAACAGAACCACCCCTGCACCCTCTCTACAGCCTTCAAGCACCTTCAAACTCCCAGAACCTGAACCTGAACAAAACAGCCCCTGAAACAGAGCAGCACACACCTCTGGACACAATCCCTCATACATTCTCCAGAACAATCTACCAGACACCCTATTCAGTTCAATATATGACTAAAGGTTGAATTTTTTCTTTTTTTTTTTTGACATCTGATTTTAGAACAAATTGGATCAACGATTATAACTTTGCGTGAATGAAATTTAAGACTGCTCTTAATCAGTTTTAACTCTGATCCTAGTTCCAGTTTTTTAAACTAAGCTTTTACATAAAAGAGCATACTAAAAGATTCAAACATTGCAAATAAGAAAAACCTAAAAAAAATTCATGTTGTGACAAGCTAATATCATGATCATAAACATCTTAAAGAATAGACAACTAAGCATAGACAATGTTATTGCATAAGAAACTGAATAAGGATTAGGATCCGACCTGTTTTAGGGCAGTGAACAGGGCTCAAGTCTGAAGGAATCGACTCGACTAAGCGACTCGAGCGATGTCGATGACTCGAACAAGGTCGTCGACTCGAGCGAGGTCGACGACTCAAAACCAAAAGCGATGTTTTTAATCTAAAAATCGAAACTGAAAATGCTATGTGTATCTTTTTTAAACTGCGAGAAAAAAAATCCCATGTATAGAAATGCTGCCGTTTTGTTTTTGTAAAAAAAAAAAATCCCCCTTTACTATTCTGAAATAACATGAATTTATACTAGGAAAAAATTAGGGTTTACCTCTTATGAAATTCCGAAACACCCCTCTACTTTTGATCGACTCCCTTGTGAGATAAGGGTGAGAGGGTCCAAATCGTCCCCTCTCGTCCTTATCTCCAAGACAATTGATCAAGGGCTCGAGATTGATCATTCTTTGAAACTAACGGACGAGATTGAGTATCCGTTGGGGAATAAGCTAGAAGACTCCAAAAAAGACACAGCTGGAATAGTTACTTGTCCAGCAAGACCTTCGTACGGAGAAGATGACATGGGTTCGGGTTTCGTCGCGGGTCGAAATGAGAGAAAACGGGTTTCTGAATTGGGGAAGGGGAATGGGCGGATCGGGTTACTGATGAAGATTGGGAGAATTGGCCTATTAGAAGGGTATATATAGGTATTACAAAGATAGTCCAAAATTTACGGCAGGAACGAATTTAGCCTCCAATATATAGAATTAGTTATTAGAAGCTTTGCACGCGTGGGTCAGAATTGGGTGCTCTTCTTTGAGATCCTGGCCATTTTCTTTTCAAGATTAATTTGTTTTTATCCTCTTATTATTATTATTATTTCACTTTTAACCTTAATTATAACATATCACAATAATTTATTAATTTGAGAAAATTTCGGGACAAAATTGGGTGTCAACAGCTGCCCCTCTTTACCCGAAAAGGATGAAAGAGTTTTCAGGGTAAAGAAGTTGACATAAAGCCAATTTTGTCACGATAAAGCCAAGGACTTAGATTCCAAGAACAGAAAGGCGAGGCTTATGGATATGGCCGAACTCCGGTTTCCGAGTTGCCTACATATCTCGGGCTGAAAGAGAATGAGGCCGTATGTAGTTCGACGACATTTAGAAAAGAAGACTCGCACGATTGACAAAAGAAAGAACGCACGAATAGGAAAGAATCCAAACTGACGCCTAATCTGAAATGAAAGATTACGTAAAACTTGCTTGTTCGAGTGCGATTCTTCAGATCCTTGTTGACGAGTCTAGCTCATATCAACAATTGCTCCAGTTCACTGCTAAGAAAAGTTCCACGTTATGCTCCAAACGCTGCTGCAATACTGCTAAAGTTCTGTAAATACTTAACAAACGGTAAGCGAGCAACTGCTAATAAAGCCTGATAATCAAAAGTAAAGAATGATCAAATATTGATGATACAAATTTGCAAGTGCGGGTTGCGATATCATTGATAAGTTGTCTTCCAAACAACTGGCGAAGCAATAAAGCAAGTGCGAAGGCATAATGCAAAGCATTATCAACAATCTTGACAAATCAACTGGCAAGCCGGTCGGGCACGCAGCAAGGAGGGTCTTGGGGTTGATTGTCAAACAAATCAGCTGGCGAGCCGGTCCGGCACGAAGCAAGGAGGGTCTCGGGGCTGACCTGTTAACCTGCTAAGTAAAGCGGTTCATAATATAAAGCAAGTGCAAAGGCATAATTGAAAGCAAGTGCAAGGCAATTTAAACATCTTGACGAATCAACTGGCAAGCCGGTCGGGCACGCAGCAAGGAGGGTCTTGGGGTTGATTGTCAAACAAATCAGCTGGCGAGCCGGTCCGGCACGAAGCAAGGAGGGTCTCGGGGCTGACCTGTTAACCTGCTAAGCTAAAAGTAAAGCGGTTCATAATATAAAGCAAGTGCAAAGGCATAATTGAAAGCAAGTGCAAGGCAATTTAAACATCTTGACGAATCAACTGGCAAGCCGGTCGGGCACGCAGCAAGGAGGGTCTTGGGGTTGATTGTCAAACAAATCAGCTGGCGAGCCGGTCCGGCACGAAGCAAGGAGGGTCTCGGGGCTGACCTGTTAACCTGCTAAGTAAAGCGGTTCATAATATAAAGCAAGTGCAAAGGCATAATTGAAAGCAAGTGCAAGGCAATTTAAACATCTTGACGAATCAACTGGCAAGCCGGTCGGGCACGCAGCAAGGAGGGTCTTGGGGTTGATTGTCAAACAAATCAGCTGGCGAGCCGGTCCGGCACGAAGCAAGGAGGGTCTCGGGGCTGACCTGTTAACCTGCTAAGCTAAAAGTAAAGCGGTTCATAATATAAAGCAAGTGCAAAGGCATAATTGAAAGCAAGTGCAAGGCAATTTAAACATCTTGACGAATCAACTGGCAAGCCGGTCGGGCACGCAGCAAGGAGGGTCTTGGGGTTGATTGTCAAACAAATCAGCTGGCGAGCCGGTCCGGCACGAAGCAAGGAGGGTCTCGGGGCTGACCTGTTAACCTGCTAAGCTAAAAGTAAAGCGGTTCATAATATAAAGCAAGTGCAAAGGCATAATTGAAAGCAAGTGCAAGGTAATTTAGCGTGAAATGTAAAGCAATGCTAAAGCGATTTAGCGAATCAACAGGCGTGAAAGTCCAATCAAGAGAGAAGCCCCGCCTGATGGTCAACCAGAGCCATTTGGCGAATCAATAGGCAAGATAGTCCAACAAAGGGGATCTTCGTAGCCGATGGTCAACCTGAAAGAGTAAAGCAATGCGTTAATTTTAAAGCAAGTGCGAGGACATAATTCAAAGCAAGTGCAAAGAAAAGTAGTGCAGAATGTAGTCGGCGCGATAGCCATTGATAAATCAATTGGCGAGACAATCTGGCAAGGATGGCTTTGTGCGGATTATCATCGAAAACAAAGCGATGCCCTATTTGGCTTAGTTTTGAAAACACAAAACAAGCCTCGGCTTTGTCGCCTATTAGGAAGGAAAGTCATAGGGGTAGAAATGCCGCCTGTTCGACAATAACTCGTGACAAAGCATAATGCTTTAAGTTATGAAGGGAAATGCGACGCGATTTGCCAGGCAACTTTGGATGCGCATTCAATAAATTGTCCATCCATAGTGCAAATGATCCTCTCATTGCAATCTTTCCCGTTCCTGCTCTCAAAGAAAAATTTGTTAGTTTTGGGTAGGGGCGTTTGATTTGTGCTGATTCATCTTGAACTTGCTGCCACTGCTCCCTCGTTCTTCTTTATACTTGGGCTTGCAAATTATACTCAGAGACTTGACTTATGAACTCAATATTGTATAATATTTCAAGATAGAGGCAAAATAAAGTAGTTTGATAAAATATTAAACAAATGATCATTGATATGCAACCGAAAATTATAATGCATTTAAAAATTCCTGCTTTAATTCAAACTCATGACATATCTTGAAACAAACTGAACGTCCTTTGTCTTTGCAACTTATGCTAATCTCGAATACTTTTTAGAACTTTGCCACTTAATCCTTTGATAAGCCATACCAATTTTGCAAAAATCTGCCCCAGTTATAACCTTTATGCCTTCGAACTCTTTTGCAAAATTTGCCCCAGTTTATATCTTCCATATCTTCAAATTATCTTTGCAAAAATTGCCCCAGTTGCTATCTTTCAAATCTTCAAATTATCTTGCAAAATTGCCCCAGTTGCTTGCCTTAGGGGAGACTAAAAATTTTAATATTATGGAGTCGAGCCCGTTAAGAGCGCCTACGTATCCCTCCACGGGAATCAGACCGTGCGTAGTTCTGCTTACATAAAGATTTTTGGGAAAATATGGCAATCTAAGTACGAAGCCGTATCCGAATTGGAAAATCCACGCATCTGCCCAGATGCGTAGTTCGGCATTACATCACAAAAGATAAACAAGCCTAAAGCGTTACAATATTTTGACCGAATCCGACGGGGATTGCCTACTTATCCTGTTGCCATTCCAGGAATCAGGTCAGAAGTAGTTCAAAAATACATAAAAGAGGAAATAGGGGATTCCTGTGCTAGTGCAACCGAACTCTATATGAGTTGCCTACGTATCCCGCCTCGGGAATCAGGTTACGCGTAGTTCGCATTACATCAAAGATTACATAAAAAAACAATGCTAACTTGCGGTTGCTTCAGACATAGTATCTCTTGACAAAATCTGCGCTGATTATCTTAGGCCAAACTTGATCACGAACATCTGCCAGTATTGGTGTTCTTCCACATAATGACATTGCCAACTTGGCGCAAATTTTCCCAGTGCTTCTTCTTAGTTAGGAAAGAGATTCTTCAATACCAATTGCCCCGGTTTGAAGTAAACTATTCAAATCTTCTCTTTGCGCATTCAACATCTTCCAACTTATCTTCTTGAATGGTTTCTCAAATAAAGGACTTCCATTTGTATAGACAAACCGCTTCGGCTCCAATTGCCGGCAAATAAAGCTGCCCCAGTTTGAAGTTCTAGCGGTAATGTAATACCCAAAGAGTGCAAGAGTAACTTTCCAATGCATCATCCTTAAATTGTTCAGTTGTTTCATTATAGGTCGCAAGCCAAGTCCAAGCAGGTTTTGTTATTTTTAATTTGAAACAATAGTAAGTATATTAATCAAAAGCAAATAATAAAGCCCATGAATAATTAAAGTATAGCAAAATAATAAGGTAGGAATGCTGTGCATTTGTTTATCCAAAACCTAATTTAGGGAGGCATACAACATAAAAGTAAACATGCAGGATTTAAAAGAGTTATTTGAAAGACATAGACATAAACATAAACAAAGTGCAAAACACAGTTCAGGGCCTCAAGCTGACTGTGATGCCAAAACAAAAATAACGAGTGCATTCATCAAGTCTCTTTTGGACCACAAGTCCAATTAGCCATCACATCACTTGGTTCAGCATTATGCACATGTGGCTCTTTCTCAAAATCTTCAATAGTCGCACTGCATTTCAATCCATCATTCAAGAATAGGCTGCCAACACCTTCAATCAAATTCTGCATGGCCATTTCTGGTGCTTGGATAAATGACTGGTTCAATGGTAAAAGAGACTGTGGTATGACCCTAGTCGGTTTCTTCTCAGACTCAGCCTTTTCCATCTTTCCTTCAGCGGGGTTGCCACTTAGGCCAAAAATTCCCTCATTCTTTGGCAACAGAGTTAGTGCTTGCTTAGGTACCTTAGAAGCAATATTATCAACCTTTACATCATAAATAGAGACTATGGTGCCCTTCAGATTTGGCTCTTCCTCAAGAGAAATCATATTAACTGCATTGTTACCATGATTGGGAAGAGGATTATCATGCACATTTGGCTGAGGGCCGGTAAGTTGAATGGTGCCTGCTTTGATTAGACCCTCGACCTTGTCTTTGAAAGTATAACATCTTTCAATATCATGGCCGACTGCTCCTGAGTGATAAGCACAGTGCTTATTTGCATCATACCAATTTGGACGGGGGTTTGGGGTGTTATCAGGGATAGGCTGCACAACTCCTGCATTCCTTAATCTCTCAAAAAGCTGGCCATAGGACTCGGCTATAGGAGTATAGGTTTTGGTTGCTCTCCTTTCGTAATTCTGATTAAACCCTTGCACATTGGGACGAACAGGAGGACGAGGCTGGTAATTCTGGGGTGCTTGAAAATTTGGCTGACGAGGGTGTTGATTAGGTGCATGTGCTCTAGGTTGGTAGTAATTTGCTTGTGCATTGTAAACCGGATAAGGAACAGGTGGCATCTGGTAGTGAGTGGGGTAATTTGGGTAATATGGGCTTTGGTAGGTGGGAAAAGCAGACGAATTGTCAAAATTCAACTTTACAGCCGGTGGACGCTCGATATTCCCCACAACAGCTCCCACTTCCTCTTTCTTCTTTTTGTTAAAGCCGTTACCAGACCCAGACTGGATTGCCTTACTTGTAGCTTGCAAAGCGGCCAAATTTGTGATCCT
Source organism: Petunia x hybrida (assembly GCA_037355625.1). NCBI lineage: Eukaryota > Viridiplantae > Streptophyta > Magnoliopsida > Solanales > Solanaceae > Petunia > Petunia x hybrida. Next base: position 7,298,023 of record JBBBVM010000025.1, on the reverse strand, counting down.
ACCCGATTTCAAACCAGCTTCATACATCTCCCCCGTTTTCACTAGATTGGCAAAAGTAGAGTTAGTCATGGATGCCATTCGATCATAGTAAAATTCATCCAATGTCTCGATGAAATGTCCCACAAACTCTTCCTCACTCATGGGAGGCTTAACTTTGGCAGCCTCACTCCTCCAACGTACTGCGTATTCCCTAAAAGTCTCGGTCGTCTTCTTCTTAAACCTTGCAATAGCCAACCGATCTAATGGTATTTCAGCATAGAAACCAAAACGCTCCATGAAGTCCTGAGCCATACTCCTCCAGTTGATCCATTTCGAGGGATCCTGCTCGGAGTACCAGTCTAAAGCTTCGCCTTCAAGACTATGAATGAATAATTTCATACGAAGCTCTTCATTCTTTCCCACTCCCAAGGTTTCACAATACCTTCTCAAATGGGATCGGGGGTTGCCTTTGCCATCAAACTTAACAAACTTTGGTACTTTGTACCCTTCTGGGTATTCAATCCCAGGATGAACGCACAAGTCTTCATATTCTAGACTTTCCTTGTCTTTGCCTTTTGATGCTTTGCTAAGAGCACTCATCACCCAACCTTGTACCTTTTTCTCTAAATCTTCACCCCCATCGACTGCTTTTTCGACTCTTCTAACACCATTTTGAAACTTCACATAAGGAGGATTGGTGTAATCATCAATTTGCACAATAGGAACATCTTGCCCACCAGATACCGCCACTTGGACTAATGGTGCGGATGGATTTTCAGTATAAGCTTGCGGGATGGTTTCGTTTTGGTAAGTGGAGGTTTGGTAAGGATATGGAGTGTTTGTCTGATAATAAGTATTGGCAGGGTGCGGGGTGTATGATGGGTGTTGTTGATGTGATGGGTAGATGGGTGGTCGGTTAATTGTTTGGCTAGATTGAGCGTTATTTGGGGGTGGAGCTTGGAGAAGTGGCAAGTTGCTTTGGTGGACTGGTGCTTTTAGAGAATTGTGGGTGTTCAAAGGTGTGTTCATATTGGCGACCTCATCAATTGAGTTCAGAGACCGCCCCAGAGATTGCCCCATTTGAACCAGAGAGTGTGATGCATCGGGCCCACGTAGCGGCGTGTTTTTAGGAGTTTGCCCTTTTACTGCAGCCAGTTCATCTTTTAACATCTGTAGTTCCTTAGCCATTTCAAGAATCATTTCGTCTTGAGCAATAATGACATTTCTTTTTGAAGACTCAGGAGTTGCAAGATTTTTCTCGGTATTGCGAGGTTCATCATCTATTCCAGTCATTGTCAGTTGTGGAAATGTGTACCAGTATGCAGATTGGTCCTTTGTCCTTGTGTAATAGGAATGATCAGCCAGCTTAAATCAGCACAAATCAAACCTCTGAATGGGGAATAAACAAAACAAAAGGAAAAGTTTAAAAGTAACCATGTTAGTTTGCATGTCATTGGCAAAATTGCACACAAATCACGTAGCGCTTTGCATTTTAAACAAGTTGACATGTGGCAAACACAAGTAGTTGAGCGTAAATGAAAATGCGAACGCTCCCTACCCTGTAAGGTGCCTCTTTGCCAGAGGTGGGCCTAGGACGCGCAAACAAGTGGTAACGAAAAATAGTTCAGGCCAGTTTTGAGCAATTCAGATTTAGAGTAAGCGATAAGTAATAACAATAATTGATAATAATCAGCTCGCCGCCTCGACATTGCAATTCCATTATCCCAACTAACTTCCAAAACTCGACATTCTAACCCAGCTCATGCTCTCCACAACGTCTGCACCAAATTTCTAAACCCAAATGCCTAAAACCTGAAACAACCTCTATACCTTTTGCAAACATCAACGCTCCTTTAAGCACAACTTCCAATTATTTCACAACATCCAAGGGTGAGATTTCCAACTGCCTTCACAATACCAAACTGCAAATCATGAAAGGCACCAATCGGCCTTTCAAAATAAAACCTCACTGGTCCTCGGCTTTAATCAAGCCTCTCAGTTTCCTAGGTTTTGCAAGGCTCACATACCTTGTTCATAGGGCTCCTTACTGGTCCTCGGCTTTAATCAAGCCTCTCAGTTTCCTAGGTAGCCAAGACCGCACTGGTCTTCAAGGAGGGACCTCATTGGTCGTTTATAGACATAGGGGCTTCACTCTCCTAGTATGCGACAAGCATACTTCATTCCATAAGAATTTGCAGCTGGTTAGTCAACACGGGCCTGCACACACGCAAAGCCATCCTCGAGAGGGACCCCACTGATCTTTTAAAGACACCAGGGGCTTCGCCTCTTAGATCTCACTACACCATACCATCTCCAAAACACAAGCCAACCAAATCCGCCTAACTTTCCCCCCGACTACAATTCTACCTTGTTCACAAAAGTTTGCATTATGATCTCAATTCTGCTAAATTCTTCCATTTTCTGACCTAAAAGACAACATAGGAGACAAAATTCTAAATCTGGCTTTGCTCAAAACATGGTTAGGACTGAGGATTCGTTATCACACAGCACATAATATGCATTGTCGTTGGGTTCAAGAACCCGTTGACAAAGGGCGGTTTCTTAATTCCTGGAAACGGTATCAAGGACCGGGTCCAAACTAAGGTGTAAATGCATGCATGCTCCTAAAAGCTCCATCTAAGAGTGGGCTAACGGTTGAGGCTGACTCGACCTATGCGGGATAGACCTGGCCTCACAACGCAGTAGAACTGGCCATGACAAAACCAGGCAATCTCAATATCCCGAACTAACTTTGGTGACACGAAAGAAGCTTCAAAGAGTGAGGTAAGGGCAATGCCCTTCCTGCATAACTACCCGTCAAGCGGGTGCCCCGTGATGAAATCGAGGAGGTGAAAGAGAATTGACAGGCTCCATGAGGGAGGAAATATGAACGGAATGCAGACTATGCACAAATAAAAACATGCTTCAATACATTCAATTCCAACAATTAATTCTACGCATGCAAACAAACAAAGAGTTAAGCTACGCATACATACAATCAACACATATATAAAGAAAGCAAATTCGTGAAAATCTTTTGGTTAGAACCATTTGCGTATCCCCAGCGGAGTCGCCACGCTGTTGAACCCCAAAAAAAACTCTTTCTTTAAAAAAAGATAGGTTTCGGGTATATTTCAACAAAATGGGACTCCAAAGGGTTTTCTTTGGAGTCGCCACCTAATTTAAGGATTATTAGGAACCTAAGTTAACTAATGAGTGCAATTTATTCTTTATTTAAAAGAAATTAAATTAAAAATCAGAGATTCTTAGGTAAGTGGTTCTATTAAATTCGAAAGAAGGTCCCTAACGGGAGCACTTTCGAAAATTCGCTAAACGCGGTTAATCCGGCGGTTTTTACGAATTTGTTAAGGATAATAAATGTATAAAGCTAATTTTATATATAGATAATAGAAATAATAAAATAAGATAAGATTTTAGTTACGCCGATACTTATTTAGATAAACGACCAAATTTAAGATCAATTAAATGGATAATAAAATAATGATCAATTGGTTAATTAAGTAAATAAATAAAGGGTAAATGAAGTTAGATAATTAAATAAAACAAACTAGATAAATAGTTAGATAGTAATAAAGGATTAATTAACCGATTGAATAAATAGATAAATAAATAAACAAATAAATAACTTAATTAAATGAATGAATGCTCGTTGATTTTAATTAAATAAATGCGTAAATGAATAATAATTGATTAATTAAGTAAATAAATATTTAATTGATTAAATAAATGATTAGTTGAAATCAAATAAATTAGATTAAGTAAATAAATAAATAAATAAATAAATAAAGGATTAAAATTTAATTAATTAACTAAATAAATTAATTAAATTAAATAAATAAATAATTGAATATTAATATAATCAATAAATAAGTAATTCAAATGCAAATTATGACGAGGGTACGATTTTAATCAAATTTTATTTGCACTCATTAATTGACAAAATGATTCTAAACATCCATAAATAAATTGGCGATTCGCAAAGAAATGATACAAAGCATTCATATCAAAATAATTTAAGTAATTTACAATAATTATTCACAATTCAAATATCATTTTCTATCCTATCGGGCTACTCATCCGGTCTATGGGGAAATCCTATACAACATGCATTTTCTAAGGGAGCGGGGAAAGATGGAGTTTAGAAGATAGAACCCGGAAGCGCAAACTCAATCACTGAGTCTTGGACATTGTGATTTTTATTTTTCGTTCTTTTACATTTTCGGGGATATCAAGTCCCGAAAATGCGAAGCGGATCGAATAACTTCAAATGCAAATAGCCGTCCCGTTTGTGAGTTTAGATCAAACTCGTTCCCAAGAGTGTTCATGCCAAAGAAGCAAAGAGGTTAAGATAAGTATCATTTTAGAGAGGTATTTCTAAAGCGCACTGAACAGGTAATCAAATGAACAGACACAAAGATAAACCTCTAGGAAAGATTAAATAAGTCAGGCAATGCTTTTAGTTACTGGAATAAAGAATATGCTAAGAACAAATGAAATTAAAGCCAAAATACCAACGACATCACTATCAAGTACCAATGAACAAAGATCCAACTGAAATAGAGAGAGTCAAACTCATTGCAGACAAGGGGGTCATGGATCTGAACTAATACTTGGAAGAGAATTAAAACCTAAAAAAGAAAGTTAAGAAACTTAAGAGAGTTCCAGGAAGACCTAACAGCTATAATATTAGTCACAAATGCAAAGCATAAGCCAGAGCTATCAGTTGCACGAAATAGATAGCAATTAATAATTTTTCAAACCATAACAGCTTATGTACACATAGTAGGATCAATTTGACTTAGAATGAATTTTACAATCAATTTAAGGCGCTTTTCTATGAAACATTTTAAGAAATAGGATCACAAGTTAACAATAAAAACCATGGCAAACACCACTATTTGAGACATAGTTCAGAGCATCACAAATCCAGGATATGCATATTTAAACTCTAACATAGACCCTCCTCTAAACCAGAAACATTACCACGAACCTAAAACCACTTCACTGATCTCCTGAAACCTCTTGAAACCAGGACCACTGCATATGCACACAAACAAGCTAATACTAGAAACTAATTCACTACCTCCAGACCTCCCTTAAACCAAGACTAACTAGAACCCCTCTGACACTTGCAAACACTGGACAACCACTAGAACCCACCCCCATCTACCTACAAACATCCTCTGAAGTCTGATCCACCAGGAACAACTCCACCTAGAGCACTCAAACTACCAGACTCCAACTCTCATACAAACTGCCTCAAACAGCCCAAAAGCTAATAACAGACCCCCGCACCCTCGCATACAGAAGAACCACCAGAAACTACTCCTTCCCTGACCTAGACTCTGAAACTGAAATAGCAGCTGCAGCTTCTAATTCCCTCTAAAATAGACCAAATCAGATTCTAAAGCACCGGAACTACTCCAGCCTGAACACTCTACCTGAACCCAACTAGGAACAATAACTGATCCTTGCTAACCCCTTGCCTCTTGCTCACCAACAACACCTCTGAAACTCCCTGCTTGAGCTCACCAAAACAAAGATCAACCTGCCAGCTTCTCTTTGACAAACTCCCTCACAAATAGGAAACAACAGGAACCACACCAGAAGAGATTCAACCAAACAAATATGAAAGCTGAGCATTATGCTATAGAGCACCAAGGGTTTTAAAGAAGAGAAGCAGATGATCTTTCTTTCTAAGATGAAAGTGAAGATTAAAGGACAACATATACTAAAGCAAACAACTAAGGCAGATTGAATTAAACTTCAAGATGGAATGAAATTCACAAGCAAAACTGATGCAAATCCACCAGACTAGAAATGGAGTTTTAGCTCCTGTGCTCACAGACAACTAGAGGGACTGAAAAGATTTAGGAAGAACCCTAACTTGGAAACTGAATATTAAATACATAACCAAAGGAAAAACTGGATTTAAACTCAAACTGTCTTAACAGAACTGCAGCAATCTCATTGAAATAGAAACAAATTAAGAGAGTTCAAGAAATTTGACCTTTGCTTGCCATTCTACTCACAGAAAACAAAAAAAAAAAAAAAAAAAAAAAAAGAAACAACTCCTTTATACACTGCCTGAACAACTCCCAAAACCAATTCTCCAAAACCTGAACAAACAGGAAACATCCCTCATCCTCTCCAAAAATACCCTACAATAGCATCATTAAACATCAGGACTGCACACTCTACTCATTATGCGGAACACCATATGCTCTTGAACATCTATGGCAAACAAAATAGAGACCAGGATTTTAACCCCTAAGGATATCCTTCAAACACCCTCAACCCGAACCAGAACACTCTATACACTAGAACTCCCTGAACCGTGCACACAAAAAAAAACTCATAGAAACTGAGCCCTGCTGCTACCTATTCCCTCCTTCAACTTCACAAATCCAAGAACTGAACTAAACAAAGCCTTCCCTTTTTAGCCAGGCAGAAACCAACCTGAACCCCTTCACTGCACTAACCTAAAACAAAGCAGCACACACACCAGACAAACACCCTGACCCTCTTTCTGAACTCCTGGACTACTATCTAACTTCTGCACCAACTCCTTTACCTGAACAAATGGAGCAGCAACTCCCTACCTCACAAACAAAATTGCTAACAAACAGAACCACCCCTGCACCCTCTCTACAGCCTTCAAGCACCTTCAATCTCCCAGAACCTGAACCTGAACAAAACAGCCCCTGAAACAGAGCAGCACACACCCCTGGACACAATCCCTCATACATTCTCCAGAACAATCTACCAGACACCCTATTCAGTTCAATATATGACTAAAGGTTGAATTTTTTCATTTTTTTTTTTGACATCTGATTTTAGAACAAATTGGATCAACGATTATAACTTTGCGTGAATGAAATTTAAGACTGCTCTTAATCAGTTTTAACTCTGATCCTAGTTCCAGTTTTTTAAACTAAGCTTTTACATAAAAGAGCATACTAAAAGATTCAAACATTGCAAATAAGAAAAACCTAAAAAAAATTCATGTTGTGACAAGCTAATATCATGATCATAAACATCTTAAAGAATAGACAACTAAGCATAGACAATGTTATTGCATAAGAAACTGAATAAGGATTAGGATCCGACCTGTTTTAGGGCAGTGAACAGGGCTCAAGTCTGAAGGAATCGACTCGACTAAGCGACTCGAGCGATGTCGATGACTCAAACAAGGTCGTCGACTCGAGCGAGGTCGACGACTCAAAACCAAAAGCGATGTTTTTTATCTAAAAATCGAAACTGAAAATGCTATGTGTATCTTTTTTAAACTGCGAGAAAAAAAATCCCATGTATAGAAATGCTGCCGTTTTGTTTTTGTAAAAAAAAAATCCCCCTTTACTATTCTGAAATAACATGAATTTATACTAGGAGTATAGGTTTTGGTTGCTCTCCTTTCGTAATTCTGATTAAACCCTTGCACATTGGGACGAACAGGAGGACGAGGCTGGTAATTCTGGGGTGCTTGAAAATTTGGCTGACGAGGGTGTTGATTAGGTGCATGTGCTCTAGGTTGGTAGTAATTTGCTTGTGCATTGTAAACCGGATAAGGAACAGGTGGCATCTGGTAGTGAGTGGGGTAATTTGGGTAATATGGGCTTTGGTAGGTGGGAAAAGCAGACGAATTGTCAAAATTCAACTTTACAGCCGGTGGACGCTCGATATTCCCCACAACAGCTCCCACTTCCTCTTTCTTCTTTTTGTTAAAGCCGTTACCAGACCCAGACTGGATTGCCTTACTTGTAGCTTGCAAAGCGGCCAAATTTGTGATCCTACCCGATTTCAAACCAGCTTCATACATCTCCCCCGTTTTCACTAGATTGGCAAAAGTAGAGTTAGTCATGGATGCCATTCGATCATAGTAAAATTCATCCAATGTCTCGATGAAATGTCCCACAAACTCTTCCTCACTCATGGGAGGCTTAACTTTGGCAGCCTCACTCCTCCAACGTACTGCGTATTCCCTAAAAGTCTCGGTCGTCTTCTTCTTAAACCTTGCAATAGCCAACCGATCTAATGGTATTTCAGCATAGAAACCAAAACGCTCCATGAAGTCCTGAGCCATACTCCTCCAGTTGATCCATTTCGAGGGATCCTGCTCGGAGTACCAGTCTAAAGCTTCGCCTTCAAGACTATGAATGAATAATTTCATACGAAGCTCTTCATTCTTTCCCACTCCCAAGGTTTCACAATACCTTCTCAAATGGGATCGGGGGTTGCCTTTGCCATCAAACTTAACAAACTTTGGTACTTTGTACCCTTCTGGGTATTCAATCCCAGGATGAACGCACAAGTCTTCATATTCTAGACTTTCCTTGTCTTTGCCTTTTGATGCTTTGCTAAGAGCACTCATCACCCAACCTTGTACCTTTTTCTCTAAATCTTCACCCCCATCGACTGCTTTTTCGACTCTTCTAACACCATTTTGAAACTTCACATAAGGAGGATTGGTGTAATCATCAATTTGCACAATAGGAACATCTTGCCCACCAGATACCGCCACTTGGACTAATGGTGCGGATGGATTTTCAGTATAAGCTTGCGGGATGGTTTCGTTTTGGTAAGTGGAGGTTTGGTAAGGATATGGAGTGTTTGTCTGATAATAAGTATTGGCAGGGTGCGGGGTGTATGATGGGTGTTGTTGATGTGATGGGTAGATGGGTGGTCGGTTAATTGTTTGGCTAGATTGAGCGTTATTTGGGGGTGGAGCTTGGAGAAGTGGCAAGTTGCTTTGGTGGACTGGTGCTTTTAGAGAATTGTGGGTGTTCAAAGGTGTGTTCATATTGGCGACCTCATCAATTGAGTTCAGAGACCGCCCCAGAGATTGCCCCATTTGAACCAGAGAGTGTGATGCATCGGGCCCACGTAGCGGCGTGTTTTTAGGAGTTTGCCCTTTTACTGCAGCCAGTTCATCTTTTAACATCTGTAGTTCCTTAGCCATTTCAAGAATCATTTCGTCTTGAGCAATAATGACATTTCTTTTTGAAGACTCAGGAGTTGCAAGATTTTTCTCGGTATTGCGAGGTTCATCATCTATTCCAGTCATTGTCAGTTGTGGAAATGTGTACCAGTATGCAGATTGGTCCTTTGTCCTTGTGTAATAGGAATGATCAGCCAGCTTAAATCAGCACAAATCAAACCTCTGAATGGGGAATAAACAAAACAAAAGGAAAAGTTTAAAAGTAACCATGTTAGTTTGCATGTCATTGGCAAAATTGCACACAAATCACGTAGCGCTTTGCATTTTAAACAAGTTGACATGTGGCAAACACAAGTAGTTGAGCGTAAATGAAAATGCGAACGCTCCCTACCCTGTAAGGTGCCTCTTTGCCAGAGGTGGGCCTAGGACGCGCAAACAAGTGGTAACGAAAAATAGTTCAGGCCAGTTTTGAGCAATTCAGATTTAGAGTAAGCGATAAGTAATAACAATAATTGATAATAATCAGCTCGCCGCCTCGACATTGCAATTCCATTATCCCAACTAACTTCCAAAACTCGACATTCTAACCCAGCTCATGCTCTCCACAACGTCTGCACCAAATTTCTAAACCCAAATGCCTAAAACCTGAAACAACCTCTATACCTTTTGCAAACATCAACGCTCCTTTAAGCACAACTTCCAATTATTTCACAACATCCAAGGGTGAGATTTCCAACTGCCTTCACAATACCAAACTGCAAATCATGAAAGGCACCAATCGGCCTTTCAAAATAAAACCTCACTGGTCCTCGGCTTTAATCAAGCCTCTCAGTTTCCTAGGTTTTGCAAGGCTCACATACCTTGTTCATAGGGCTCCTTACTGGTCCTCGGCTTTAATCAAGCCTCTCAGTTTCCTAGGTAGCCAAGACCGCACTGGTCTTCAAGGAGGGACCTCATTGGTCGTTTATAGACATAGGGGCTTCACTCTCCTAGTATGCGACAAGCATACTTCATTCCATAAGAATTTGCAGCTGGTTAGTCAACACGGGCCTGCACACACGCAAAGCCATCCTCGAGAGGGACCCCACTGATCTTTTAAAGACACCAGGGGCTTCGCCTCTTAGATCTCACTACACCATACCATCTCCAAAACACAAGCCAACCAAATCCGCCTAACTTTCCCCCCGACTACAATTCTACCTTGTTCACAAAAGTTTGCATTATGATCTCAATTCTGCTAAATTCTTCCATTTTCTGACCTAAAAGACAACATAGGAGACAAAATTCTAAATCTGGCTTTGCTCAAAACATGGTTAGGACTGAGGATTCGTTATCACACAGCACATAATATGCATTGTCGTTGGGTTCAAGAACCCGTTGACAAAGGGCGGTTTCTTAATTCCTGGAAACGGTATCAAGGACCGGGTCCAAACTAAGGTGTAAATGCATGCATGCTCCTAAAAGCTCCATCTAAGAGTGGGCTAACGGTTGAGGCTGACTCGACCTATGCGGGATAGACCTGGCCTCACAACGCAGTAGAACTGGCCATGACAAAACCAGGCAATCTCAATATCCCGAACTAACTTTGGTGACACGAAAGAAGCTTCAAAGAGTGAGGTAAGGGCAATGCCCTTCCTGCATAACTACCCGTCAAGCGGGTGCCCCGTGATGAAATCGAGGAGGTGAAAGAGAATTGACAGGCTCCATGAGGGAGGAAATATGAACGGAATGCAGACTATGCACAAATAAAAACATGCTTCAATACATTCAATTCCAACAATTAATTCTACGCATGCAAACAAACAAAGAGTTAAGCTACGCATACATACAATCAACACATATATAAAGAAAGCAAATTCGTGAAAATCTTTTGGTTAGAACCATTTGCGTATCCCCAGCGGAGTCGCCACGCTGTTGAACCCCAAAAAAAACTCTTTCTTTAAAAAAAGATAGGTTTCGGGTATATTTCAACAAAATGGGACTCCAAAGGGTTTTCTTTGGAGTCGCCACCTAATTTAAGGATTATTAGGAACCTAAGTTAACTAATGAGTGCAATTTATTCTTTATTTAAAAGAAATTAAATTAAAAATCAGAGATTCTTAGGTAAGTGGTTCTATTAAATTCGAAAGAAGGTCCCTAACGGGAGCACTTTCGAAAATCCGCTAAACGCGGTTAATCCGGCGGTTTTCACGAATTTGTTAAGGATAATAAATGTATAAAGCTAATTTTATATATAGATAATAGAAATAATAAAATAAGATAAGATTTTAGTTACGCCGATACTTATTTAGATAAACGACCAAATTTAAGATCAATTAAATGGATAATAAAATAATGATCAATTGGTTAATTAAGTAAATAAATAAAGGGTAAATGAAGTTAGATAATTAAATAAAACAAACTAGATAAATAGTTAGATAGTAATAAAGGATTAATTAACCGATTGAATAAATAGATAAATAAATAAGCAAATAAATAACTTAATTAAATGAATGAATGCTCGTTGATTTTAATTAAATAAATGCGTAAATGAATAATAATTGATTAATTAAGTAAATAAATATTTAATTGATTAAATAAATGATTAGTTGAAATCAAATAAATTAGATTAAGTAAATAAATAAATAAATAAATAAATAAAGGATTAAAATTTAATTAATTAACTAAATAAATAAATTAAATTAAATAAATAAATAATTGAATATTAATATAATCAATAAATAAGTAATTCAAATGCAAATTATGACGAGGGTACGATTTTAATCAAATTTTATTTGCACTCATTAATTGACAAAATGATTCTAAACATCCATAAATAAATTGGCGATTCGCAAAGAAATGATACAAAGCATTCATATCAAAATAATTTAAGTAATTTACAATAATTATTCACAATTCAAATATCATTTTCTATCCTATCGGGCTACTCATCCGGTCTATGGGGAAATCCTATACAACATGCATTTTCTAAGGGAGCGGAGAAAGATGGAGTTTAGAAGATAGAACCCGGAAGCGCAAACTCAATCACTGAGTCTTGGACATTGTGATTTTTATTTTTCGTTCTTTTACATTTTCGGGGATATCAAGTCCCGAAAATGCGAAGCGGATCGAATAACTTCAAATGCAAATAGCCGTCCCGTTTGTGAGTTTAGATCAAACTCGTTCCCAAGAGTGTTCATGCCAAAGAAGCAAAGAGATTAAGATAAGTATCATTTTAGAGAGGTATTTCTAAAGCGCACTGAACAGGTAATCAAATGAACAGACACAAAGATAAACCTCTAGGAAAGATTAAATAAGTCAGGCAATGCTTTTAGTTACTGGAATAAAGAATATGCTAAGAACAAATGACATTAAAGCCAAAATACCAACGACATCACTATCAAGTACCAATGAACAAAGATCCAACTGAAATAGAGAGAGTCAAACTCATTGCAGACAAGGGGGTCATGGATCTGAACTAATACTTGGAAGAGAATTAAAACCTAAAAAAGAAAGTTAAGAAACTTAAGAGAGTTCCAGGAAGACCTAACAGCTATAATATTAGTCACAAATGCAAAGCATAAGCCAGAGCTATCAGTTGCACGAAATAGATAGCAATTAATAATTTTTCAAACCATAACAGCTTATGTACACATAGTAGGATCAATTTGACTTAGAATGAATTTTACAATCAATTTAAGGCGCTTTTCTATGAAACATTTTAAGAAATAGGATCACAAGTTAACAATAAAAACCATGGCAAACACCACTATTTGAGACATAGTTCAGAGCATCACAAATCCAGGATATGCATATTTAAACTCTAACATAGACCCTCCTCTAAACCAGAAACATTACCACGAACCTAAAACCACTTCACTGATCTCCTGAAACCTCTTGAAACCAGGACCACTGCATATGCACACAAACAAGCTAATACTAGAAACTAATTCACTACCTCCAGACCTCCCTTAAACCAAGACTAACTAGAACCCCTCTGACACTTGCAAACACTGGACAACCACTAGAACCCACCCCCATCTACCTACAAACATCCTCTGAAGTCTGATCCACCAGGAACAACTCCACCTAGAGCACTCAAACTACCAGACTCCAACTCTCATACAAACTGCCTCAAACTGCCCAAAAGCTAATAACAGACCCCCGCACCCTTGCATACAGAAGAACCACCAGAAACTACTCCTTTCCTGACCTAGACTCTGAAACTGAAATAGCAGCTGCAGCTTCTAATTCCCTCTAAAATAGACCAAATCAGATTCTAAAGCACCGGAACTACTCCAGCCTGAACACTCTACCTGAACCCAACTAGGAACAATAACTGATCCTTGCTAACCCCTTGCCTCTTGCTCACCAACAACACCTCTGAAACTCCCTGCTTGAGCTCACCAAAACAAAGATCAACCTGCCAGCTTCTCTTTGACAAACTCCCTCACAAATAGGAAACAACAGGAACCACACCAGAAGAGATTCAACCAAACAAATATGAAAGCTGAGCATTATGCTATAGAGCACCAAGGGTTTTAAAGAAGAGAAGCAGATGATCTTTCTTTCTAAGATGAAAGTGAAGATTAAAGGACAACATATACTAAAGCAAACAACTAAGGCAGATTGAATTAAACTTCAAGATGGAATGAAATTCACAAGCAAAACTGATGCAAATCCACCAGACTAGAAATGGAGTTTTATCTCCTGAGCTCACAGAGAACTAGAGGGACTGAAAAGATTTAGGAAGAACCCTAACTTGGAAACTGAATATTAAATACATAACCAAAGGAAAAACTGGATTTAAACTCAAACTGTCTTAACAGAACTGCAGCAATCTCATTGAAATAGAAACAAATTAAGAGAGTTCAAGAAATTTGACCTTTGCTTGCCATTCTACTCACAGAAAACAAAAAAAAAAAAAAAAAAAAGAAACAACTCCTTTATACACTGCCTGAACAACTCCCAAAACCAATTCTCCAAAACCTGAACAAACAGGAAACATCCCTCATCCTCTCCAAAAATACCCTACAATAGAATCATTAAACATCAGGACTGCACACTCTACTCATTATGCGGAACACCATATGCTCTTGAACATCTATGGCAAACAAAATAGAGACCAGGATTTTAACCCCTAAGGATATCCTTCAAACACCCTCAACCCGAACCAGAACACTCTATACACTAGAACTCCCTGAACCGTGCACACAAAAAAAAACTCATAGAAACTGAGCTAAACAAAGCCTTCCCTTTTTAGCCAGGCAGAAACCAACCTGAACCCCTTCACTGCACTAACCTAAAACAAAGCAGCACACACACCAGACAAACACCCTGACCCTCTTTCTGAACTCCTGGACTACTATCTAACTTCTGCACCAACTCCTTTACCTGAACAAATGGAGCAGCAACTCCCTACCTCACAAACAAAATTGCTAACAAACAGAACCACCCCTGCACCCTCTCTACAGCCTTCAAGCACCTTCAAACTCCCAGAACCTGAACCTGAACAAAACAGCCCCTGAAACAGAGCAGCACACACCTCTGGACACAATCCCTCATACATTCTCCAGAACAATCTACCAGACACCCTATTCAGTTCAATATATGACTAAAGGTTGAATTTTTTCATTTTTTTTTTTGACATCTGATTTTAGAACAAATTGGATCAACGATTATAACTTTGCGTGAATGAAATTTAAGACTGCTCTTAATCAGTTTTAACTCTGATCCTAGTTCCAGTTTTTTAAACTAAGCTTTTACATAAAAGAGCATACTAAAAGATTCAAACATTGCAAATAAGAAAAACCTAAAAAAAATTCATGTTGTGACAAGCTAATATCATGATCATAAACATCTTAAAGAATAGACAACTAAGCATAGACAATGTTATTGCATAAGAAACTGAATAAGGATTAGGATCCGACCTGTTTTAGGGCAGTGAACAGGGCTCAAGTCTGAAGGAATCGACTCGACTAAGCGACTCGAGCGATGTCGATGACTCGAACAAGGTCGTCGACTCGAGCGAGGTCGACGACTCAAAACCAAAAGCGATGTTTTTAATCTAAAAATCGAAACTGAAAATGCTATGTGTATCTTTTTTAAACTGCGAGAAAAAAAATCCCATGTATAGAAATGCTGCCGTTTTGTTTTTGTAAAAAAAAAAAATCCCCCTTTACTATTCTGAAATAACATGAATTTATACTAGGAAAAAATTAGGGTTTACCTCTTATGAAATTCCGAAACACCCCTCTACTTTTGATCGACTCCCTTGTGAGATAAGGGTGAGAGGGTCCAAATCGTCCCCTCTCGTCCTTATCTCCAAGACAATTGATCAAGGGCTCGAGATTGATCATTCTTTGAAACTAACGGACGAGATTGAGTATCCGTTGGGGAATAAGCTAGAAGACTCCAAAAATGACACAGCTGGAATAGTTACTTGTCCAGCAAGACCTTCGTACGGAGAAGATGACATGGGTTCGGGTTTCGTCGCGGGTCGAAATGAGAGAAAACGGGTTTCTGAATTGGGGAAGGGGAATGGGCGGATCGGGTTACTGATGAAGATTGGGAGAATTGGCCTATTAGAAGGGTATATATAGGTATTACAAAGATAGTCCAAAATTTACGGCAGGAACGAATTTAGCCTCCAATATATAGAATTAGTTATTAGAAGCTTTGCACGCGTGGGTCAGAATTGGGTGCTCTTCTTTGAGATCCTGGCCATTTTCTTTTCAAGATTAATTTGTTTTTATCCTCTTATTATTATTATTATTTCACTTTTAACCTTAATTATAACATATCACAATAATTTATTAATTTGAGAAAATTTCGGGACAAAATTGGGTGTCAACAGCTGCCCCTCTTTACCCGAAAAGGATGAAAGAGTTTTCAGGGTAAAGAAGTTGACATAAAGCCAATTTTGTCACGATAAAGCCAAGGACTTAGATTCCAAGAACAGAAAGGCGAGGCTTATGGATATGGCCGAACTCCGGTTTCCGAGTTGCCTACATATCTCGGGCTGAAAGAGAATGAGGCCGTATGTAGTTCGACGACATTTAGAAAAAAAGACTCGCACGATTGACAAAAGAAAGAACGCACGAATAGGAAAGAATCCAAACTGACGCCTAATCTGAAATGAAAGATTACGTAAAACTTGCTTGTTCGAGTGCGATTCTTCAGATCCTTGTTGACGAGTCTAGCTCATATCAACAATTGCTCCAGTTCACTGCTACGAAAAGTTCCACGTTATGCTCCAAACGCTGCTGCAATACTGCTAAAGTTCTGTAAATACTTAACAAACGGTAAGCGAGCAACTGCTAATAAAGCCTGATAATCAAAAGTAAAGAATGATCAAATATTGATGATACAAATTTGCAAGTGCGGGTTGCGATATCATTGATAAGTTGTCTTCCAAACAACTGGCGAAGCAATAAAGCAAGTGCGAAGGCATAATGCAAAGCATTATCAACAATCTTGACAAATCAACTGGCAAGCCGGTCGGGCACGCAGCAAGGAGGGTCTTGGGGTTGATTGTCAAACAAATCAGCTGGCGAGCCGGTCCGGCACGAAGCAAGGAGGGTCTCGGGGCTGACCTGTTAACCTGCTAAGTAAAGCGGTTCATAATATAAAGCAAGTGCAAAGGCATAATTGAAAGCAAGTGCAAGGCAATTTAAACATCTTGACGAATCAAATGGCAAGCCGGTCGGGCACGCAGCAAGGAAGGTCTTGGGGTTGATTGTCAAACAAATCAGCTGGCGAGCCGGTCCGGCACGAAGCAAGGAGGGTCTCGGGGCTGACCTGTTAACCTGCTAAGCTAAAAGTAAAGCGGTTCATAATATAAAGCAAGTGCAAAGGCATAATTGAAAGCAAGTGCAAGGCAATTTAAACATCTTGACGAATCAACTGGCAAGCCGGTCGGGCACGCAGCAAGGAGGGTCTTGGGGTTGATTGTCAAACAAATCAGCTGGCGAGCCGGTCCGGCACGAAGCAAGGAGGGTCTCGGGGCTGACCTGTTAACCTGCTAAGCTAAAAGTAAAGCAGTTCATAATAAAAAGCAAGTGAAAAGGCATAATTGAAAGCAAGTGCAAGGCAATTTAAACATCTTGACGAATCAACTGGCAAGCCGGTCGGGCACGCAGCAAGGAGGGTCTTGGGGTTGATTGTCAAACAAATCAGCTGGCGAGCCGGTCCGGCACGAAGCAAGGAGGGTCTCGGGGCTGACCTGTTAACCTGCTAAGCTAAAAGTAAAGCGGTTCATAATATAAAGCAAGTGCAAAGGCATAATTGAAAGCAAGTGCAAGGTAATTTAGCGTGAAATGTAAAGCAATGCTAAAGCGATTTAGCGAATCAACAGGCGTGAAAGTCCAATCAAGAGAGAAGCCCCGCCTGATGGTCAACCAGAGCCATTTGGCGAATCAATAGGCAAGATAGTCCAACAAAGGGGATCTTCGTAGCCGATGGTCAACCTGAAAGAGTAAAGCAATGCGTTAATTTTAAAGCAAGTGCGAGGACATAATTCAAAGCAAGTGCAAAGAAAAGTAGTGCAGAATGTAGTCGGCGCGATAGCCATTGATAAATCAATTGGCGAGACAATCTGGCAAGGATGGCTTTGTGCGGATTATCATCGAAAACAAAGCGATGCCCTATTTGGCTTAGTTTTGAAAACACAAAACAAGCCTCGGCTTTGTCGCCTATTAGGAAGGAAAGTCATAGGGGTAGAAATGCCGCCTGTTCGACAATAACTCGTGACAAAGCATAATGCTTTAAGTTATGAAGGGAAATGCGACGCGATTTGCCAGGCAACTTTGGATGCGCATTCAATAAATTGTCCATCCATAGTGCAAATGATCCTCTCATTGCAATCTTTCCCGTTCCTGCTCTCAAAGAAAAATTTGTTAGTTTTGGGTAGGGGCGTTTGATTTGTGCTGATTCATCTTGAACTTGCTGCCACTGCTCCCTCGTTCTTCTTTATACTTGGGCTTGCAAATTATACTCAGAGACTTGACTTATGAACTCAATATTGTATAATATTTCAAGATAGAGGCAAAATAAAGTAGTTTGATAAAATATTAAACAAATGATCATTGATATGCAACCGAAAATTATAATGCATTTAAAAATTCCTGCTTTAATTCAAACTCATGACATATCTTGAAACAAACTGAACGTCCTTTGTCTTTGCAACTTATGCTAATCTCGAATACTTTTTAGAACTTTGCCACTTAATCCTTTGATAAGCCATACCAATTTTGCAAAAATCTGCCCCAGTTATAACCTTTATGCCTTCGAACTCTTTTGCAAAATTTGCCCCAGTTTATATCTTCCATATCTTCAAATTATCTTTGCAAAAATTGCCCCAGTTGCTATCTTTCAAATCTTCAAATTATCTTGCAAAATTGCCCCAGTTGCTTGCCTTAGGGGAGACTAAAAATTTTAATATTATGGAGTCGAGCCCGTTAAGAGCGCCTACGTATCCCTCCACGGGAATCAGACCGTGCGTAGTTCTGCTTACATAAAGATTTTTGGGAAAATATGGCAATCTAAGTACGAAGCCGTATCCGAATTGGAAAATCCACGCATCTGCCCAGATGCGTAGTTCGGCATTACATCACAAAAGATAAACAAGCCTAAAGCGTTACAATATTTTGACCGAATCCGACGGGGATTGCCTACTTATCCTGTTGCCATTCCAGGAATCAGGTCAGAAGTAGTTCAAAAATACATAAAAGAGGAAATAGGGGATTCCTGTGCTAGTGCAACCGAACTCTATATGAGTTGCCTACGTATCCCGCCTCGGGAATCAGGTTACGCGTAGTTCGCATTACATCAAAGATTACATAAAAAAACAATGCTAACTTGCGGTTGCTTCAGACATAGTATCTCTTGACAAAATCTGCGCTGATTATCTTAGGCCAAACTTGATCACGAACATCTGCCAGTATTGGTGTTCTTCCACATAATGACATTGCCAACTTGGCGCAAATTTTCCCAGTGCTTCTTCTTAGTTAGGAAAGAGATTCTTCAATACCAATTGCCCCGGTTTGAAGTAAACTATTCAAATCTTCTCTTTGCGCATTCAACATCTTCCAACTTATCTTCTTGAATGGTTTCTCAAATAAAGGACTTCCATTTGTATAGACAAACCGCTTCGGCTCCAATTGCCGGCAAATAAAGCTGCCCCAGTTTGAAGTTCTAGCGGTAATGTAATACCCAAAGAGTGCAAGAGTAACTTTCCAATGCATCATCCTTAAATTGTTCAGTTGTTTCATTATAGGTCGCAAGCCAAGTCCAAGCAGGTTTTGTTATTTTTAATTTGAAACAATAGTAAGTATATTAATCAAAAGCAAATAATAAAGCCCATGAATAATTAAAGTATAGCAAAATAATAAGGTAGGAATGCTGTGCATTTGTTTATCCAAAACCTAATTTAGGGAGGCATACAACATAAAAGTAAACATGCAGGATTTAAAAGAGTTATTTGAAAGACATAGACATAAACATAAACAAAGTGCAAAACACAGTTCAGGGCCTCAAGCTGACTGTGATGCCAAAACAAAAATAACGAGTGCATTCATCAAGTCTCTTTTGGACCACAAGTCCAATTAGCCATCACATCACTTGGTTCAGCATTATGCACATGTGGCTCTTTCTCAAAATCTTCAATAGTCGCACTGCATTTCAATCCATCATTCAAGAATAGGCTGCCAACACCTTCAATCAAATTCTGCATGGCCATTTCTGGTGCTTGGATAAATGACTGGTTCAATGGTAAAAGAGACTGTGGTATGACCCTAGTCGGTTTCTTCTCAGACTCAGCCTTTTCCATCTTTCCTTCAGCGGGGTTGCCACTTAGGCCAAAAATTCCCTCATTCTTTGGCAACAGAGTTAGTGCTTGCTTAGGTACCTTAGAAGCAATATTATCAACCTTTACATCATAAATAGAGACTATGGTGCCCTTCAGATTTGGCTCTTCCTCAAGAGAAATCATATTAACTGCATTGTTACCATGATTGGGAAGAGGATTATCATGCACATTTGGCTGAGGGCCGGTAAGTTGAATGGTGCCTGCTTTGATTAGACCCTCGACCTTGTCTTTGAAAGTATAACATCTTTCAATATCATGGCCGACTGCTCCTGAGTGATAAGCACAGTGCTTATTTGCATCATACCAATTTGGACGGGGGTTTGGGGTGTTATCAGGGATAGGCTGCACAACTCCTGCATTCCTTAATCTCTCAAAAAGCTGGCCATAGGACTCGGCTATAGGAGTATAGGTTTTGGTTGCTCTCCTTTCGTAATTCTGATTAAACCCTTGCACATTGGGACGAACAGGAGGACGAGGCTGGTAATTCTGGGGTGCTTGAAAATTTGGCTGACGAGGGTGTTGATTAGGTGCATGTGCTCTAGGTTGGTAGTAATTTGCTTGTGCATTGTAAACCGGATAAGGAACAGGTGGCATCTGGTAGTGAGTGGGGTAATTTGGGTAATATGGGCTTTGGTAGGTGGGAAAAGCAGACGAATTGTCAAAATTCAACTTTACAGCCGGTGGACGCTCGATATTCCCCACAACAGCTCCCACTTCCTCTTTCTTCTTTTTGTTAAAGCCGTTACCAGACCCAGACTGGATTGCCTTACTTGTAGCTTGCAAAGCGGCCAAATTTGTGATCCTACCCGATTTCAAACCAGCTTCATACATCTCCCCCGTTTTCACTAGATTGGCAAAAGTAGAGTTAGTCATGGATGCCATTCGATCATAGTAAAATTCATCCAATGTCTCGATGAAATGTCCCACAAACTCTTCCTCACTCATGGGAGGCTTAACTTTGGCAGCCTCACTCCTCCAACGTACTGCGTATTCCCTAAAAGTCTCGGTCGTCTTCTTCTTAAACCTTGCAATAGCCAACCGATCTAATGGTATTTCAGCATAGAAACCAAAACGCTCCATGAAGTCCTGAGCCATACTCCTCCAGTTGATCCATTTCGAGGGATCCTGCTCGGAGTACCAGTCTAAAGCTTCGCCTTCAAGACTATGAATGAATAATTTCATACGAAGCTCTTCATTCTTTCCCACTCCCAAGGTTTCACAATACCTTCTCAAATGGGATCGGGGGTTGCCTTTGCCATCAAACTTAACAAACTTTGGTACTTTGTACCCTTCTGGGTATTCAATCCCAGGATGAACGCACAAGTCTTCATATTCTAGACTTTCCTTGTCTTTGCCTTTTGATGCTTTGCTAAGAGCACTCATCACCCAACCTTGTACCTTTTTCTCTAAATCTTCACCCCCATCGACTGCTTTTTCGACTCTTCTAACACCATTTTGAAACTTCACATAAGGAGGATTGGTGTAATCATCAATTTGCACAATAGGAACATCTTGCCCACCAGATACCGCCACTTGGACTAATGGTGCGGATGGATTTTCAGTATAAGCTTGCGGGATGGTTTCGTTTTGGTAAGTGGAGGTTTGGTAAGGATATGGAGTGTTTGTCTGATAATAAGTATTGGCAGGGTGCGGGGTGTATGATGGGTGTTGTTGATGTGATGGGTAGATGGGTGGTCGGTTAATTGTTTGGCTAGATTGAGCGTTATTTGGGGGTGGAGCTTGGAGAAGTGGCAAGTTGCTTTGGTGGACTGGTGCTTTTAGAGAATTGTGGGTGTTCAAAGGTGTGTTCATATTGGCGACCTCATCAATTGAGTTCAGAGACCGCCCCAGAGATTGCCCCATTTGAACCAGAGAGTGTGATGCATCGGGCCCACGTAGCGGCGTGTTTTTAGGAGTTTGCCCTTTTACTGCAGCCAGTTCATCTTTTAACATCTGTAGTTCCTTAGCCATTTCAAGAATCATTTCGTCTTGAGCAATAATGACATTTCTTTTTGAAGACTCAGGAGTTGCAAGATTTTTCTCGGTATTGCGAGGTTCATCATCTATTCCAGTCATTGTCAGTTGTGGAAATGTGTACCAGTATGCAGATTGGTCCTTTGTCCTTGTGTAATAGGAATGATCAGCCAGCTTAAATCAGCACAAATCAAACCTCTGAATGGGGAATAAACAAAACAAAAGGAAAAGTTTAAAAGTAACCATGTTAGTTTGCATGTCATTGGCAAAATTGCACACAAATCACGTAGCGCTTTGCATTTTAAACAAGTTGACATGTGGCAAACACAAGTAGTTGAGCGTAAATGAAAATGCGAACGCTCCCTACCCTGTAAGGTGCCTCTTTGCCAGAGGTGGGCCTAGGACGCGCAAACAAGTGGTAACGAAAAATAGTTCAGGCCAGTTTTGAGCAATTCAGATTTAGAGTAAGCGATAAGTAATAACAATAATTGATAATAATCAGCTCGCCGCCTCGACATTGCAATTCCATTATCCCAACTAACTTCCAAAACTCGACATTCTAACCCAGCTCATGCTCTCCACAACGTCTGCACCAAATTTCTAAACCCAAATGCCTAAAACCTGAAACAACCTCTATACCTTTTGCAAACATCAACGCTCCTTTAAGCACAACTTCCAATTATTTCACAACATCCAAGGGTGAGATTTCCAACTGCCTTCACAATACCAAACTGCAAATCATGAAAGGCACCAATCGGCCTTTCAAAATAAAACCTCACTGGTCCTCGGCTTTAATCAAGCCTCTCAGTTTCCTAGGTTTTGCAAGGCTCACATACCTTGTTCATAGGGCTCCTTACTGGTCCTCGGCTTTAATCAAGCCTCTCAGTTTCCTAGGTAGCCAAGACCGCACTGGTCTTCAAGGAGGGACCTCATTGGTCGTTTATAGACATAGGGGCTTCACTCTCCTAGTATGCGACAAGCATACTTCATTCCATAAGAATTTGCAGCTGGTTAGTCAACACGGGCCTGCACACACGCAAAGCCATCCTCGAGAGGGACCCCACTGATCTTTTAAAGACACCAGGGGCTTCGCCTCTTAGATCTCACTACACCATACCATCTCCAAAACACAAGCCAACCAAATCCGCCTAACTTTCCCCCCGACTACAATTCTACCTTGTTCACAAAAGTTTGCATTATGATCTCAATTCTGCTAAATTCTTCCATTTTCTGACCTAAAAGACAACATAGGAGACAAAATTCTAAATCTGGCTTTGCTCAAAACATGGTTAGGACTGAGGATTCGTTATCACACAGCACATAATATGCATTGTCGTTGGGTTCAAGAACCCGTTGACAAAGGGCGGTTTCTTAATTCCTGGAAACGGTATCAAGGACCGGGTCCAAACTAAGGTGTAAATGCATGCATGCTCCTAAAAGCTCCATCTAAGAGTGGGCTAACGGTTGAGGCTGACTCGACCTATGCGGGATAGACCTGGCCTCACAACGCAGTAGAACTGGCCATGACAAAACCAGGCAATCTCAATATCCCGAACTAACTTTGGTGACACGAAAGAAGCTTCAAAGAGTGAGGTAAGGGCAATGCCCTTCCTGCATAACTACCCGTCAAGCGGGTGCCCCGTGATGAAATCGAGGAGGTGAAAGAGAATTGACAGGCTCCATGAGGGAGGAAATATGAACGGAATGCAGACTATGCACAAATAAAAACATGCTTCAATACATTCAATTCCAACAATTAATTCTACGCATGCAAACAAACAAAGAGTTAAGCTACGCATACATACAATCAACACATATATAAAGAAAGCAAATTCGTGAAAATCTTTTGGTTAGAACCATTTGCGTATCCCCAGCGGAGTCGCCACGCTGTTGAACCCCAAAAAAAACTCTTTCTTTAAAAAAAGATAGGTTTCGGGTATATTTCAACAAAATGGGACTCCAAAGGGTTTTCTTTGGAGTCGCCACCTAATTTAAGGATTATTAGGAACCTAAGTTAACTAATGAGTGCAATTTATTCTTTATTTAAAAGAAATTAAATTAAAAATCAGAGATTCTTAGGTAAGTGGTTCTATTAAATTCGAAAGAAGGTCCCTAACGGGAGCACTTTCGAAAATTCGCTAAACGCGGTTAATCCGGCGGTTTTTACGAATTTGTTAAGGATAATAAATGTATAAAGCTAATTTTATATATAGATAATAGAAATAATAAAATAAGATAAGATTTTAGTTACGCCGATACTTATTTAGATAAACGACCAAATTTAAGATCAATTAAATGGATAATAAAATAATGATCAATTGGTTAATTAAGTAAATAAATAAAGGGTAAATGAAGTTAGATAATTAAATAAAACAAACTAGATAAATAGTTAGATAGTAATAAAGGATTAATTAACCGATTGAATAAATAGATAAATAAATAAACAAATAAATAACTTAATTAAATGAATGAATGCTCGTTGATTTTAATTAAATAAATGCGTAAATGAATAATAATTGATTAATTAAGTAAATAAATATTTAATTGATTAAATAAATGATTAGTTGAAATCAAATAAATTAGATTAAGTAAATAAATAAATAAATAAATAAATAAAGGATTAAAATTTAATTAATTAACTAAATAAATTAATTAAATTAAATAAATAAATAATTGAATATTAATATAATCAATAAATAAGTAATTCAAATGCAAATTATGACGAGGGTACGATTTTAATCAAATTTTATTTGCACTCATTAATTGACAAAATGATTCTAAACATCCATAAATAAATTGGCGATTCGCAAAGAAATGATACAAAGCATTCATATCAAAATAATTTAAGTAATTTACAATAATTATTCACAATTCAAATATCATTTTCTATCCTATCGGGCTACTCATCCGGTCTATGGGGAAATCCTATACAACATGCATTTTCTAAGGGAGCGGGGAAAGATGGAGTTTAGAAGATAGAACCCGGAAGCGCAAACTCAATCACTGAGTCTTGGACATTGTGATTTTTATTTTTCGTTCTTTTACATTTTCGGGGATATCAAGTCCCGAAAATGCGAAGCGGATCGAATAACTTCAAATGCAAATAGCCGTCCCGTTTGTGAGTTTAGATCAAACTCGTTCCCAAGAGTGTTCATGCCAAAGAAGCAAAGAGGTTAAGATAAGTATCATTTTAGAGAGGTATTTCTAAAGCGCACTGAACAGGTAATCAAATGAACAGACACAAAGATAAACCTCTAGGAAAGATTAAATAAGTCAGGCAATGCTTTTAGTTACTGGAATAAAGAATATGCTAAGAACAAATGAAATTAAAGCCAAAATACCAACGACATCACTATCAAGTACCAATGAACAAAGATCCAACTGAAATAGAGAGAGTCAAACTCATTGCAGACAAGGGGGTCATGGATCTGAACTAATACTTGGAAGAGAATTAAAACCTAAAAAGAAAGTTAAGAAACTTAAGAGAGTTCCAGGAAGACCTAACAGCTATAATATTAGTCACAAATGCAAAGCATAAGCCAGAGCTATCAGTTGCACGAAATAGATAGCAATTAATAATTTTTCAAACCATAACAGCTTATGTACACATAGTAGGATCAATTTGACTTAGAATGAATTTTACAATCAATTTAAGGCGCTTTTCTATGAAACATTTTAAGAAATAGGATCACAAGTTAACAATAAAAACCATGGCAAACACCACTATTTGAGACATAGTTCAGAGCATCACAAATCCAGGATATGCATATTTAAACTCTAACATAGACCCTCCTCTAAACCAGAAACATTACCACGAACCTAAAACCACTTCACTGATCTCCTGAAACCTCTTGAAACCAGGACCACTGCATATGCACACAAACAAGCTAATACTAGAAACTAATTCACTACCTCCAGACCTCCCTTAAACCAAGACTAACTAGAACCCCTCTGACACTTGCAAACACTGGACAACCACTAGAACCCACCCCCATCTACCTACAAACATCCTCTGAAGTCTGATCCACCAGGAACAACTCCACCTAGAGCACTCAAACTACCAGACTCCAACTCTCATACAAACTGCCTCAAACAGCCCAAAAGCTAATAACAGACCCCCGCACCCTCGCATACAGAAGAACCACCAGAAACTACTCCTTCCCTGACCTAGACTCTGAAACTGAAATAGCAGCTGCAGCTTCTAATTCCCTCTAAAATAGACCAAATCAGATTCTAAAGCACCGGAACTACTCCAGCCTGAACACTCTACCTGAACCCAACTAGGAACAATAACTGATCCTTGCTAACCCCTTGCCTCTTGCTCACCAACAACACCTCTGAAACTCCCTGCTTGAGCTCACCAAAACAAAGATCAACCTGCCAGCTTCTCTTTGACAAACTCCCTCACAAATAGGAAACAACAGGAACCACACCAGAAGAGATTCAACCAAACAAATATGAAAGCTGAGCATTATGCTATAGAGCACCAAGGGTTTTAAAGAAGAGAAGCAGATGATCTTTCTTTCTAAGATGAAAGTGAAGATTAAAGGACAACATATACTAAAGCAAACAACTAAGGCAGATTGAATTAAACTTCAAGATGGAATGAAATTCACAAGCAAAACTGATGCAAATCCACCAGACTAGAAATGGAGTTTTAGCTCCTGTGCTCACAGACAACTAGAGGGACTGAAAAGATTTAGGAAGAACCCTAACTTGGAAACTGAATATTAAATACATAACCAAAGGAAAAACTGGATTTAAACTCAAACTGTCTTAACAGAACTGCAGCAATCTCATTGAAATAGAAACAAATTAAGAGAGTTCAAGAAATTTGACCTTTGCTTGCCATTCTACTCACAGAAAACAAAAAAAAAAAAAAAAAAAAAAAAAGAAACAACTCCTTTATACACTGCCTGAACAACTCCCAAAACCAATTCTCCAAAACCTGAACAAACAGGAAACATCCCTCATCCTCTCCAAAAATACCCTACAATAGCATCATTAAACATCAGGACTGCACACTCTACTCATTATGCGGAACACCATATGCTCTTGAACATCTATGGCAAACAAAATAGAGACCAGGATTTTAACCCCTAAGGATATCCTTCAAACACCCTCAACCCGAACCAGAACACTCTATACACTAGAACTCCCTGAACCGTGCACACAAAAAAAAACTCATAGAAACTGAGCCCTGCTGCTACCTATTCCCTCCTTCAACTTCACAAATCCAAGAACTGAACTAAACAAAGCCTTCCCTTTTTAGCCAGGCAGAAACCAACCTGAACCCCTTCACTGCACTAACCTAAAACAAAGCAGCACACACACCAGACAAACACCCTGACCCTCTTTCTGAACTCCTGGACTACTATCTAACTTCTGCACCAACTCCTTTACCTGAACAAATGGAGCAGCAACTCCCTACCTCACAAACAAAATTGCTAACAAACAGAACCACCCCTGCACCCTCTCTACAGCCTTCAAGCACCTTCAATCTCCCAGAACCTGAACCTGAACAAAACAGCCCCTGAAACAGAGCAGCACACACCCCTGGACACAATCCCTCATACATTCTCCAGAACAATCTACCAGACACCCTATTCAGTTCAATATATGACTAAAGGTTGAATTTTTTCATTTTTTTTTTTGACATCTGATTTTAGAACAAATTGGATCAACGATTATAACTTTGCGTGAATGAAATTTAAGACTGCTCTTAATCAGTTTTAACTCTGATCCTAGTTCCAGTTTTTTAAACTAAGCTTTTACATAAAAGAGCATACTAAAAGATTCAAACATTGCAAATAAGAAAAACCTAAAAAAAATTCATGTTGTGACAAGCTAATATCATGATCATAAACATCTTAAAGAATAGACAACTAAGCATAGACAATGTTATTGCATAAGAAACTGAATAAGGATTAGGATCCGACCTGTTTTAGGGCAGTGAACAGGGCTCAAGTCTGAAGGAATCGACTCGACTAAGCGACTCGAGCGATGTCGATGACTCAAACAAGGTCGTCGACTCGAGCGAGGTCGACGACTCAAAACCAAAAGCGATGTTTTTTATCTAAAAATCGAAACTGAAAATGCTATGTGTATCTTTTTTAAACTGCGAGAAAAAAAATCCCATGTATAGAAATGCTGCCGTTTTGTTTTTGTAAAAAAAAAATCCCCCTTTACTATTCTGAAATAACATGAATTTATACTAGGAAAAAATTAGGGTTTACCTCTTATGAAATTCCGAAACACCCCTCTACTTTTGATCGACTCCCTTGTGAGATAAGGGTGAGAGGGTCCAAATCGTCCCCTCTCGTCCTTATCTCCAAGACAATTGATCAAGGGCTCGAGATTGATCATTCTTTGAAACTAACGGACGAGATTGAGTATCCGTTGGGGAATAAGCTAGAAGACTCCAAAAAACACACAGCTGGAATAGTTACTTGTCCAGCAAGACCTTCGTACGGAGAAGATGACATGGGTTCGGGTTTCGTCGCGGGTCGAAATGAGAGAAAACGGGTTTCTGAATTGGGGAAGGGGAATGGGCGGATCGGGTTACTGATGAAGATTGGGAGAATTGGCCTATTAGAAGGGTATATATAGGTATTACAAAGATAGTCCAAAATTTACGGCAGGAACGAATTTAGCCTCCAATATATAGAATTAGTAATTAGAAGCTTTGCACGCGTGGGTCAGAATTGGGTGCTCTTCTTTGAGATCCTGGCCATTTTCTTTTCAAGATTAATTTGTTTTTATCCTCTTATTATTATTATTATTTCACTTTTAACCTTAATTATAACATATCACAATAATTTATTAATTTGAGAAAATTTCGGGACAAAATTGGGTGTCAACAATAGCCAAAGCAAAGGGCGACGTTGCCAGGGCTCAAGCTATTCTAGACAAACTTCCCTATAGTAGTGTAAACTCGAGTGATGAAGATAGTGATGAAGGAGAAGAAGACAAATGAGGGCACTGAAGTTGAGACTTCAAGTGAGGACGAGGCCGATGAGTGATGGCCTGTTGCTATGCTTATATTTCGCTTTTTTCTGTTGTGGCTACCGAGCCTATGTTTGTAAATAACTTTTGTTGGCCCCTGAGCCTTTATCAATGAACTTGAATTTCACTTAAGTGTTAGTCTTTACTTTGTTTTGAAAGTATTCGACATGTTACCAAGAATATTTTTTTACTTGCAAAGCTTAGGCAAAATTTATATTTTGTGCCGATGCTAGCTTAGAATGACGTCTCGTTCTCGAGACGTAGCAATGGAAGAACAACTTTTAATTACAAAAGCCCGAACATTGAAATAAATAGATGGCCAAATCAAGTTTATTTCATTTCGTAGCGAGCCGAAACATGCATTTTACAAGCGAAAATCTAGCCGAGGCTATACTTGGAAAAGTAACAACCGCTTTGGGGCGAAAGCCGCTTTGGGGCTAAAGCAGCTTCGGGGCGAAAGCCACATCGGGGCAAAAATGAAGGCGCTTCGAGGCGAGAGCCGCTTCGGGGTGAAAGCCACTTCGGAGCGAAAACGAGGAAACTTCGAGGTGAAAGCCACTTCGGGGCAAAAAGCCGCTTCGGGGTGAAAGCCGCTTCGCGGCGAAAACGAGGGAACTTCGAGGCGAAAGCCACTTCGGGGCAAAAATTGCCTTGAGGTGAGAACGAGGGCGGTTCGAGGCGAAAGTCACTTCGGGGAAAAATTTCATTGAGGTGAAAAAGAGGACCCCTTGAGGTGAGAGCCGCTTCAGGGCGAAAATGAGGTCTCTTCGAGGCGAAAGCCGCTTCGAGGCGAAAATTGGCTCGAGGCGAAAACGAGGCCTCTTTGAGGCGAAAATTGGTTCGAGGCGAAAGCCGTTTTGGGGCAAAAAATTTCCTAGAGGCGAAAACGAGGCCTCTTTGGGGCGAGAGCCGTTGTGGCGAAAATTGGCTCGACGCGAAAGCCACTTCGGGGTAAAAATTGCCTCGAGGCGAGAATAATGAAAAGAAATCACTTACTCGGTGTACAACCCCAACGCTCGAGCCATGAGTCCCCGAGTCACTACTGACTAAGCAATGAGTCAGTGATGAGGACCCAAGCACTGCATTTCTTGCAAGAAAATGAAAGTACCTTGTTTTGAAAAGTAGTAATAACGCTTTAAATTGGAAACTTTCCAATTTAAAAGATGTGCTTTGCTACTCATATTTTCCCGCTGATACGAGCCTTTGCCCTCGAGAAAATCTATCTCCACGCGCACGGCTCGTTGATTTGACTTTTCATCCATAGGAGCATATGATAAACTAGGCTTGTTAGCTTGCCTCTTATCTGCTCCAACCTTATTTTTTCTACCGCATATGTCAATTACGGGACCATTGAGTCAGTCCCTGGTGTAATCCAAATTGGTCTTCATCCATCCGAGCCATCGAGACTGTCTACGAGGAGCCGAGCTGAGGAGTTGCATGATGCCAATGATCAATTAGTGTGGCTGAGCAACAACAATGAGAATCCATCAAGTAAGTTGGCTAGTGACCAAGCCAATTCAGAGATTATGAGGCCGGGCACTGGACAAGGAAGCTCAAAGATCCAAGTTCGAGCCCGAAGTTGAAATCAAAAATGCAACCGAGGGGCTACAATGTGCCCAAGGCAGAAGAGCATACGATCTCAAAGTATTCGAGGCCGAAGATACGGTCGCTAAGCTTCATTTGGATTGCACCAGTCCCCGAGTCCTCTTCCCAATGGCTGAACCAAAACCAAGTCAACTAAGGCATCTGCCTCGGTGTTTTCCTTCCGTGGGATTTGTGTGATTTTTCACTTTTCGAATTTAGCTAGTGCATGTTGCATCAGATCCAAAAACTGCTGCATCTTGGGCCCACGAGCCGAATAATCACCGAGTACCTAATTCACCTGTAGCTGTGACTCACATCTTAGTTCTACCAACTCAACTCCCATTCTTCGGGAGTCCCCGAGTTTCTTGAAGACCATGGATTTCCTTTCTACCGGGGTCAAATTACTTCTCTTGACCATCGCTATGTACTTAGTTATGTGGTCGACTGGATCAGTCATTCCATCATATTACTTCAAGATTTGCAACTTGAAGTGCTAGGGGATGAGGGCAGGAGCAGGCTCGACCAGGAGAGCGTTCGAGCAAGTGAGCGCTTGAGCAGGAGAGCGCTCGACCAGGAGGGCGCTCGAGCAGGAGAGTGCTCAAGCAGGAGAGCCCTTGAGGAGGAGAGCGCTCCAACACGTGAGCCCTCAAGCAAGAGAGCGCCCGAGTATAGCCTTGGGCTTGAAAGGTTGTTGCCTGCATTCCTCAATGTCCAACACTCATTATTTCCATATCGCTTCTTGAATTGGGCTTTAAATTTTTTTTTTCTCCTTTTCTAAGTCTAACGAGATGCTAGTTTCTGCCACCATGTGAGCTGACATAAAAAGTGGGGTACCGATAGGAGCAGTCCCCAAACCTCTAGATATAGTCCCATGTGGAAGTCCCCCTGTCATTGCACCCGTAGGAACAAACTTCGGGATGCCTCCAGTGGGAACTATGGGTGTGGTATTTGTGGGTGTGAAATTATTTCTTGAATATCCATACACTATTTACAGCGTGCTATGAAATTTGTTATTGATATTTGCTTGCTCAGCAAGTGATGTTTGGCATTTTATGCCAACGTTTTCTTAATATTTCCGCATGTTTGAGCTTGTTATTCGCTCGTTTTATAGTTTATGAATGTGGTTTTGCACTAATTTTATGTCGTGTGTATGTAGGTTATTATGAAGTGCAATTGGTGCTTTAAAGAGCATGATCGAGCAAGAAAAGATTGGATTTGGATTGAGGATTGGATCGAGCACGCGAAGGCACGACACGACGCGAGTTGCGGACGAAGAAAGCAGCGAAATAAGCCTGGCGCTATAACTGGCGCGGGGCGCCCCCTATAGCGCCCACTTTTCTGGCGCGGTTACTGGCGCGGGGCGCCCCAAAAGCGCCCAAGTTTCGACGGGTTCTGCTTGTCCCAGCGAGTTACGAGGCGCGGGGCGCCCGTTATAGCGCCCCTTGGACGGATTTTTACTTCCTATTTCGTCTAGGCTTGGGTCTAACTTATTACTAGGTGTTTGTAAACCCTATAAATACTCTTTTACTTAGTTTTTGACAGGAGTTCAGACTTTGGAGCAAATTGGAGAGCTCATAACATCAAGAACAAGGGTTTTTCTTCCTTCCATTCATCTATTACATCATTATTACATCAAATCTTTGTGTTGTTATTATGAGTATGCGTGGCTAAATCTCTAGTTCTAGGGTTAGAGTATTACATGAAGGTTGATTGTTTGAAGATTGATTCCCATTAATTGAATCCCATTCCGGGTTACTTATTCTTTCTTGGTTTCACTTGTGTAATTGTCAGGGTCCGATTATTACGCATTATCTATGGTTTTTAGATTGAACTCGAAAGAGGGAATTTAATTACGTAATAAGAAAGAATAGAACTAGTTTGTGAACCCGGGCATCGGGGAACCAATTTGTGAGTAGGATAGACATATACTTGCTCGCCTAGTTTAACTCATTACAGAATTCGTTAATGCGTGCACGTGATTTAACCCATAGACATATAGGGATTGAAGTAGCCTGCATAGACTGTGAAGAACTGAAAGGTTTTCACATGTACATTTACTCTGTCAGTTAGTAACCCGGGATTTAAGAAGTGGAATCAATTGGAAAACTCAACTGGATTGTTCGTAACTCTGACCCTGGACCGTCTCCTTATTACTGATAACAACCAAGTTTTGCTCCATTGTTTGAATTCACTTTTACCATTTTAATTACTGTTCTTTAGTTAACTAAAACTCTTCACTATTGGAAAAGATCCCTGAATAGTATATATAAATTGTTTGTTTAGAATTCAGTCTGAATAGTCCTCGTGGGAACGATACTCGATTTATCACTTTATTACTTGTCGACCACGTATACTTGCGTGTGCGTTTGGGAGCAATAAGTTTTTGGCGCCGTTGCCGGGGACTAAATAATTGACTGATTTCTTTTTGAACAGTTTATTACTTTCTATTCAGGTTTAATTTTTGTTTTGAGTTTTGTGCTGTTTCAGGTATTAGGTCCTGCTTGATCTTTACTTACAGGAATGGCAGCAGAACAAGCTTTAGCTGTGCGAGATGTTGCTCTCCCCAGCCTGGAGGGAGTAGCCTCGAGCATAGTTAAGCCTGAAATCACCGGGCACTTTGAGATTAAGTCCGATATGATACAACTGTTATATGTGACTGGACAATTTGCTGGATTACTTAGCGAGGATCCACAACAACATATCCAGAATTTCTTGGAGATCAGTGATACTTACACACCGAAGGGAGTTCCTATTGATTATGTTCGCTTGACATTGTTCCCGTTTTCACTGATTGGGGCAGCAAGGAAGTGGTTAAAGGCTGAAAAGTCTGGGTCTATCACTACTTGGGAGGATTTGGCTAAGAAGTTCTTGGCTAAATTTTATCCATCTGCCAAGACAACTCGACTGAGGAGTGAAATTATGTTCTTCAGACAATTAGAAGGAGAGTCTTTGTGTTCAGCCTGGGAGCGATTCAAAGCTTTATTGCGAGATTATCCACACCACAACCAATCCAATGAGGTTGTTGCACACGCTTTTGTTGAGGGGTTGAACCAACACACTAAGATCGTGGTTGATGCTGCTGCTGGAGGCCAAGTACTGGCCTTAAATTTTGATCAAATTTATGATTTGCTAGATAAGTTTTCGTAGAGAAATCCTGATTGGCAGGGAGATGGTAGAGTTATTACGCAGAAACCTACATGGGTACTTCAATTAGATGCAGTTTTCAGAGCTAAGGGCGAGGATGGATGCTATTTCCAATCAAATTAGCAAGTTAGCTCTGCCAAAGGCTCAGCAACCAGTGGCTCCAGTGCAACAACTCCAGAGCTTTTGTGAGGTTTGTGGTCAAGACCATGCTACAGAGGTTTGCTCCTCTAATCCAGAGTCAGTTTATTACATGGGTAATCAAAACAGGCTGTAGGGTCAAAATCAGTTTGGTAATGGTTATTATCAAGAAAATACGAGAGCCCCGAATAATTACCACCCACTTTCAGCTCCACCACAGCAGGTTAGCTATTCAGTTGAAGATATGTTAAAGCAGTTAATGGCGGGCCAACAGAGAATGATAGCTGACACTGCAGCCCATGCAGTGGCCATACAAGATATTGCCAATGCTCACAAGAACCTGGAGCACCAGTTGGGGCAGTTGGTGGGAGAAATAGGCACTGTTAAAAAAGAGCCTGAACAATGTCTTGCAGTGACTTTAATTGAAGGTGGAGAGCTGATGGCCAAGTCCGAGGAGAGAGCTGAAATAGAAAAAGTTGAAAAAGTGGAGAAGGTAAAGAAGAAAGAAGAGAGAAAGGAGGCACCTCTGCCGCCTCCACCATTCCCGCAGAGACTTATACCATCGAAAGATCTGGCCCAGTATCAAAAATTTGTGAGTATGCTGAAAGAACTTCAAGTTAATATTCCTTTGACTGATGTGTTTGAATTGATGCCATCCTTTGTGAAGTTCTTCAAAGAAATTTTAGTCAAGAAGAAAAAGCCTCAAGAGATAGATACAGTTTAGTTAGTTGAGGAGTGTAGCACAATCTTGAGCAAGCTACCTCCAAAACTTCAAGATCCTGGGAGGTTTACTATTCCTTGCACCATTGGAGGGCATAATATCACTGGTGCCTTGTGTGATTTGGGTGCGAGCATAAATCTCATGCCTCTCTCTGTTTGCAAAAGGTTAGGGCTAGGAGCAATCAAGCCCTCTTCAGTTACTCTTAAGATGGCGGATGGATCACTCACTCACCCTGATGGTAAGTTGGAGGATGGGTTGCTAAAAGTTGGTAAATTTACATTCTCTGCTGATTTTGTAGTCCTAGATTATGAAGAGGACCGAGAAGCTCCAATCATTTTGGGGAGACCATTCTTAGTCACCTCGAAGGCAATTATAGACATGGAGCTGGGTGAGATGACTGTTAGAACGTATGGAGAAAAGGTTACTTTCAAGGTGTATACTGAGAAGGAGCACATAACTAAGGTTGAAGAGTGCTCTATGATTGAATGTGTCAAACAAGAACATGGAAGTACACCACATGTGAAGTTGAAGAGGGGTTCTCTCAAAGAAGGGAAGAAAGCAAAGGTTCGGCGTAAGAAGAGAAGACGTAAATGCTGGAAGTGAGCTAGAAGTGTCGTCGTGCCACGACGTTAACTAAGGCGCTTCTCGGGAGGCAACCCGAGTTTGTACTTGTATTATTTTATTTATAGTGTCACGTAGTTTTTGTTTTTCCTTGGATTGCAGGTTCATGTACTGTCGAGGCTAAGTGTGGGGTGTCCTCACCCTTGCCTAATGTTGATGACCTGATGAGGGAAGTCTGAGTACCTCATACTATATGGAAGCTTGGAGGATGCTAGCACCAAGGACTAGAGTCTTCAGGGAAGTTTTCTTTACCTTGCACTTTCTTATTTTTAGCACTGAGGACAGTGCTTAGTTTAAGTGTGGGGTGGGGAACTATCCTTTATCTATTTTTGAGGTTAGAGATGCATGTACCGTAGGATTTTCTTTTGTCACTTGACTTTGTTTTGATTTGTTTCTTGCTTTAATATATGGAAAAAAAATTAGAAAACCAATGAAAAATTCCAAAAAGATTTTCCTTTTAGTTTTTATTAGTGGTACATGTCATCCGTCCCGTGGTTTTTCTTATGGCCTCGGTTCTTTTCCACGGGGAGGCCTTTGAACTGGGTAGTTTTTTATTTTTAGGATTAGGATAGTTAGTTGTAGATGACCCTAGACGAAGGAAAGAGGTAGAATGCTAGGTGCCTTTGATTTGTTTGATACCGGTGGACTTGAATTGATTGCATGTGCTATTTGTGGTGTCCTTGGGTTTTAATTGTGATGCATGCCTAAAAAAAATTAGAACGACCCCCTTGAGATGCTTGAGTCCGCTTGCTTGACTTGGTTGTGAACCTTTGTGCATTAGTGCTTAAATTTCCACAAGTTGCATTCTAGATGCTTGGTTGAGAGTTGTTGATGGAACCTTTTTGTGTGGATTGTGTGCAATGTGTGTTGTGAGGCATATTTTTATTTTGCTCCATGTTGCATATTAATGTCTAGAACTTGCCCCGTGTGTGTGCAAAGCGAAATCCTAGGTTTGCTCTAGTCGGGAAATGATACAAGACCTTCTTTTGATTTGCCTACCCTTACATATACACCTTAGAAAAAATTGTTGTTGTGATTTCTTTGACCCTTTTTGTTGGCACTCACACCCGAGCCTACCCAATTGTTCTAAATTGTTCACTTTTGGCCTTTACTCCTTAAGCACTTTAGTTGGTATTGTGTTGTTATTTTGGAGTTATGGTTGGATATTGGGAGGTTTTTTAGTGGAGTTAATGAAGGGGAAAAATTGTTAAAATTGTGAAGTAGTGAAAAGCATTGGCAAGGTTGGAAGATAATGAAATAAAAGAAAAAAAAATAGCAAAGTTGAAAAGAAAAGAAAAAAATTGTGGAAAAAGAAATAAAAAAGAAAAGATATCCATTCCTTGCTAGTGTGTGCTTAGAAGAAAAATGCTACTTGTTAAGAAGGTGTGTGTGTGAAAGTTGTTGATTGGGTGGCTTTGATGAGATTTGTGCTTAATTAATTGTGATGTATTAAAGTGCTTAGGGAGGTAGTCACTATTACCATATGTATCCTACCCGCCCCTTAACCTACATTACAACTTTTTTAAAGTCCTAGTTAATCCCGATTGGAGTGAGCTTACATTAGTGGAGTCCTACACTACGGGCAAGCCTATGGTACATTGTGTGTGACATGTGAGCTTTTCATGAGAGTGAGTGAATTCGTTTGTTATTGTCTCCATTCTATTCTTGATATTCATGGTTGTGTGTGATACTTGGGGGACACTCTCTTGCTTCATTTTGGTGAGGGCACATGGTTTGCATGAGATAGGTGAAGTCGTGGCTTTTTGGTTGAGTAGATAGGTGCGATTTTGTGGGAGCATGGTTGCAATAAGTTGAGTTTGTGCATTTGAGTTATTTTGGGGTGGTTGTTCTCATATTTTTGAGTTTGGTAAATTGTTGGCATATTTGTGGATCCATAGTAGTCATGTGTGCATTTGTTCAATGATTGGTATCAACCATAGTCATAGGCAGACATGTTTTACCTAGGTTAGGAAGTTAGTTGTGACTTGCTCGAGGGCGAGCAAGGGTTCAAGTGTGGGGTGGTGATGTTTGGTATTTTATGCCAACATTTCCTTAATATTTCCGCATGTTTGAGCTTGTTATTCGCTCGTTTTATAGTTTATGAATGTGGTTTTGCACTAATTTTATGTCGTGTGTATGTTGGTTTTTATGAAGTGCAATTGGAGCTTTAAAGAGCATGATCGAGCAAGAAAAGATTGGATTTGGATTGAGGATTGGATCGAGCACGCGAAGGCACGACACGACGCGAGTTGCGGACGAAGAAAGCAGCGAAATAAGCCTGGCGCTATAACTGGCGCGGGGCGCCCCCTATAGCGCCCACTTTTCTGGCGCGGTTACTGGCGCGGGGCGCCCCAAAAGCGCCCAAGTTTCGACGGGTTCTGCTTGTCCCAGCGCGTTACGAGGCGCAGGGCGCCCGTTATAGCGCCCCTTGGACGGATTTTTACTTCCTATTTCGTCTAGGCTTGGGTCTAACTTATTACTAGGTGTTTGTAAACCCTATAAATACTCTTTTACTTAGTTTTTGACAGGAGTTCAGACTTTGGAGCAAATTGGAGAGCTCATAACATCAAGAACAAGGGTTTTTCTTCCTTCCATTCATCTATTACATCATTATTACATCAAATCTTTGTGTTGTTATTATGAGTATGCGTGGCTAAATCTCTAGTTCTAGGGTTAGAGTATTACATGAAGGTTGATTGTTTGAAGATTGATTCCTATTAATTGAATCCCATTACGGGTTACTTATTCTTTCTTGATTTCACTTGTGTAATTGTCAGGGTCCGATTATTACGCATTATCTATGGTTTTTAGATTGAACTCGAAAGAGAGAATTTAATTACGTAATAAGAAAGAATAGAACTAGTTTGTGAACCCGGGCATCGGGGAACCAATTTGTGAGTAGGATAGACATATACTTGCTCGCCTAGTTTAACTCATTACAGAATTCGTTAATGCGTGCACGTGATTTAACCCATAGACATATAGGGATTGAAGTAGCCTGCATAGACTGTGAAGAACTGAAAGGTTTTCACAGGTACATTTACTCTGTCAGTTAGTAACCCGGGATTTAAGAAGTGGAATCAATTGGAAAACTCAACTGGATTGTTCGTAACTCTGACCCTGGACCGTCTCCTTATTACTGATAACGACCAAGTTTTACTCCATTGTTTGAATTCACTTTTACCATTTTAATTACTGTTCTTTAGTTAACTAAAACTCATCACTATTGGAAAGATCCCTGAATAGTATATATAAATTGTTTGTTTAGAATTCAGTCTGAATAGTCCTCGTGGGAACGATACTCGATTTATCACTTTATTACTTGTCGACCACGTATACTTGCGTGTGCGTTTGGGAGCAATAAGTTTTTGGCGCCGTTGCCGGGGACTAAATAATTGACTGATTTCTTTTTGAACAGTTTATTACTTTCTATTCAGGTTTAATTTTTGTTTTGAGTTTTGTGCTGTTTCAGGTATTAGGTCCTGCTTGATCTTTACCTACAGGAATGGTAGCAGAACAAGCTTTAGCTGTGCGAGATGTTGCTCTCCCCAGCCTGGAGGGAGTAGCCTCGAGCATAGTTAAGCCTGAAATCACCGGGCACTTTGAGATTAAGTCCGATATGATACAACTGTTATATGTGACTGGACAATTTGCTGGATTACTTAGCGAGGATCCACAACAACATATCCAGAATTTCTTGGAGATCAGTGATACTTACACACCGAAGGGAGTTCCTATTGATTATGTTCGCTTGACATTGTTCCCGTTTTCACTGATTGGGGCAGAAAGGAAGTGGTTAAAGGCTGAAAAATCTGGGTCTATCACTACTTGGGAGGATTTGGCTAAAGCTCGGCTGAGGAGTGAAATTATGTCCTTCAGATAATTAGAAGGAGAGTCTTTGTATTCAGCCTAGGAGCGATTCAAAGCTTTATTACGAGATTGTCCACACCACAACCAATCCAATGAGGTTGTTGCACACATTTTGTTGAGGGGTTGATCCAACACACTAAGATCGTGGTTGATGCTGCTGCTGGAGGCCAAGTACTGGACCGTCTCCTTATTACTGATAACAACCAAGTTTTGCTCCATTGTTTGAATTCACTTTTACCATTTTAATTACTGTTCTTTAGTTAACTAAAACTCATCACTATTGGAAAAGATCCCTGAATAGTCCTCGTGGGAACGATACTCGATTTATCACTTTATTACTTGTCGACCACGTATACTTGCGTGTGTGTTTGGGAGCAACACAAATAGCACATGCAATCAATTCAAGTCCATCGGTATCAAACAAATCAAAGGCACCTAGCATTCTACCTCTTTTGAATCTACGGCCAATGATTGATAACATGCTTCTAGAATGAATTATTTGATCCTGAAAAAGAAGAGTCTTCCGAGGGCGGAGGTGATGGAGGAACCTGTCTTCCATCCCCTGGTGGAAGGGATGGAACAAAAGTCCCAGCACCGGTTTGCTCAACGGAGCGTCGTTGGTCTGCATCGTGATATTCTGTAGTATCTACCATGACAAGGAACTTTGGAACAATGTCTATTGCCTGCTCCCCACAGACGGCGCCAATTTGTGTGTGCCTAAATCTGGTTAGGTCACTCAAATAGAATTTGTAGAGTGGTTAACAAATAAATTGTTGTATCAAAGTTATAATCGAACAAATGTTAAAATTAAACGAGGCAAATGCTTGATGAAAGTAAGTAAACAAGGCAAAGAACAAATGAGTTGC
Source organism: Petunia x hybrida (assembly GCA_037355625.1). Lineage (NCBI taxonomy): Eukaryota > Viridiplantae > Streptophyta > Magnoliopsida > Solanales > Solanaceae > Petunia > Petunia x hybrida. The sequence goes on along the minus strand of JBBBVM010000025.1, from coordinate 7,258,316 downwards.
AATGCAAACAAACGAGATAAAGCCTAAAAGAAGATATTTGAGCAAAGCATAAGTAGAGTGTTGCATTTCTGGAGTCCTTTCAGGATGCCTTTCAACTATTACAGATAGCTATTTATAGCTTACAAAAGATGCCAAGGTAATAAATGTACTTTAAGATTGATCATGGTCAGCCCATGGTCTTCCTCTTTAATGCAGTCATAATGGCGACAGTTACAACTTCATCAAAGAATAAGTGTTCTACCGAGGGGTATATTGGTGCAATCTGGATGAGCACTCGAAGCCGTGGAGGATTCATAATCGACATTAAGAACTAGGAGTACTTTAAGAGGACATGGAAAGCAAGTTTTTAAACAACATGAGAGTGCCCGCGGAGAGTGCTTGAGAAGAGAGCTCGAGGAAAGTGCTCGAGGAGAGCTCGAGGAAAGTGCTCGAGGAGTGTGCTCGAGAAGAGAGCTTGAGGAGAGAGCTCGAGGAGAGTGCTCGAGGAGAGAGCTTGAGGAGAGCTCGAGGAGAGTGCTTGAGTAGGAGAGGGCCCGAGCAGGATTTCGCCCTACGCCCTGAGCTCGAGGCGTATGTAATTTTTCACCCAATACATGTATATTACATAAATAATAGTATACAAGTCTAAATGGGTAGGACATGTAAATAGTTTATGGGTAGAGCTTGTAAATATAAAACTTATGGGTAGAGGTGAGTAAATATTTTGATTTTGATGGGTATTTTTGTAAACCTCCCTAAATTATTTTGCAGGAGTCCACTCAATTTTGATTTTGGGAAGACTTCGTATGCGGTTTTACTTGATTAGCTAGGATCTAATAAAATGGCTGACCAAGAAATAGATTGCTCCAAAGCAATTAATTCAAATTTGAAATTCACTCTAAAATAGAGTAAATTGCTCTCTACTAGAAAAATATACTCCCTCCGGTCCATTTTATTTAATTTTCTAGCCTATTTTTTTGGTCCACAATATTTGATCTTTTCGGAAATCAAGACACAATTTTACAATGTCACTCCTTGCTAATAAATAATTTTAAACAAAATGATAATAATAGCTTGAATAAGGGCTAATATAGTCATTTATATTGCTAATTAATGCTAAAAAGGTGATTTTCTTAATATGTTTGAAAAATCCAAAAAATCAAATAATATGTACCGGAGGGAGTATAATGATTAATGGTGAAAGAAATTTCTATCATCCAATTACATCCTTGATGGTCAAATTAGTACTACTATTCATTAAGTATTACTCAAAATCCACCAAAGTAACAACACCCTCGCCCCATTTAGCAAAATATAAAAGATTAACAAAAGAAAGAGCAAACTATGGAATAAAATCACAAAATAGAAGAATATGCCTTTTTCACCTTCCCACCAACCACTTCCACCTAAAAAAGAACCAAAAAGAAAAGGAAAACAAAATATAATGGTTAATCCCTAACAAAGTCACATGCTTGGCACATGTCATTATGACAAAATGTTAAAGAAGCGCAATTTGGTGCACAAAAAACTCTCCATTTCACCTAGAGTGCAAAAAAAGGGACAGATGGTTGAAATCAATTTATTCAACAATACCAAAATACACAGTATAATCCTAAAAGATGGGTCTGATAAGGATGAATTCAACTTTATTTCTATTTTAAGTGAAATAAAAGGACTGTTTCCAATAGATCTTTAGTTAAAATCAAGTACCAAAAAATTATAGTCAGTTTATTCATAATCAGACCCTCGGTAGAAATCAAGTACAAAAAAATAATAGTCAGTTTATTCATAATCAAAAATCTCAAATACAAATTACATCTACATAAAATTTCTTGCTTAATTTAATAAAGTTTCGGGTTTAATAGTGTTTTGAATTCATAAGGCGGAGACTCCTATCCTAAGTACAATACTACCCTTTTCTACTTAAAAAAGGAGACACACCACCAATAAAATCGGCAACTCCGAAAGATCTGATTATTTGCCTCACTCTCTCTCAACAACTCCCAACTCTTTTTCCGGCAAATTCAATGGCAGCCGCCGCTGTTTCTTTAGTTTCAAACGGTGATTTAACTTCCGCCAAATCCACTGGAAGATTAGCATCAGTTTATAGTGAAGTTCAAAATAGCCGTTTAGATCACTCTCTTCCTCTCCCTTCAGTCCTTGGAACTTCTTTTAAAGTCGTTGATGGTCCTCCTTCTTCTGCTGCTGGTCATCCAGGTCCCTTTTCTTTTATTAATATCTTTTTTTGTTTTATTTTAATTGATCAAGTTGATGTAGTGTTGTCCATTGTTTTTCTACTGTGGTATTAATGGATTTATGGGATAGATCAAGTTACTAGTATAATGTATTTGCATGATATAATTTTTTTTTTTTTTGGTTAATTTATAAAGTTGGCGCCTTTATCAACCTCTTTACCACTTTGTTAGAATTTTTACTCATTTTTAAGGGGTTAAACAGTTTGTTTATAACAAAAAAAAAAAAAAAAAACAGTTTTTATCCTATTTATATCATGTAATTTTTAAGTTGAATCTCCTTGGAGCAAGGTAGGTCCGCCCCGGTGCCTCGTGGTCAATGAATTTGGTGCAACCTTGGAAACCAAAGTTTAAATCTCAACCAGAGGCAGTAAAACAAGAAGATAGATTAAGCTAAATAGTCATCCACCTAGCAGCTTAAACAAAAAATAGCCAGTGGATGTATAATATAGATTTTTCATTTATAATATGTGTACAATCGTGTATAATCTATGTATATTGGCTAGGAGAAGTAAAAAGTGAATCCAGCCAACTATTTGTGCAAAGATCCGATAAAAAAGAAAAAAACTAGGCAATTCTTTGGTTCTGCCTGAGCGTTGGCGAGAAGGATTTCGGGGCAAGTAAGGTTTCAACAAGGGGAAAAACTTTAAACTTGTGACCTAGCTAAAATAATTTGTGTACTACCTTTGTCACTATAATGGGGACTTTTCTTATGTCAAGGGGATTCAAAAGTTTATAGATGGACAAACATAAGTTGTTTTTACCCTCTTGAATAGTAAGTTTTTGGACGAAGGGGATTTAACTGAACCCTCTTCATTGAACGTGCTGGAAAGTTTGTATTTTTCAGAGATGGAAAATGCATTTATTTAGGATTATTAGGATGAATATAGAGTGGAGTGGATATAGACGATTCATACAGCTGACCTTAACTAATTTGAAATTTAGGCGATATTGTTGTTGCTTCTTTTGGAGAGATCAACAACTTAGTGGCACGTTTGGACCCTTGCACTGTGCTTTTAAGAGTTGAATGCATTGTTTCTACTTTCTAGGAGTTTGCACATCAAATGTTGATTCAACATATCACGTACTGAACTCTAGTATTTCTAGATTATTGTTTGATCATAAGCATTTGCAATGCCAATGAAATACTGAAATATTGGTTTGAGAATATTTCAGGTGAAATAAAGGCTTTTGACTTACAAATATTCAACTTTGTTCTTTCAAATTGAAGTTCATGTCCAAACATTACTTCAACTTCAAATACTCTTTTTTCAACTTCAACCAAATAACAAAACGCCTACTAAGGAGGAGCAACTATTTATTAAGTTGGATTTAGCAGGTTTATGTAACACCCGAAGTTTCATGTTGTATACTTCTGCACTCTTTCTTTGGATAATATCTTTATATGGCCTTCTTTGGGAGCATGATATTGTTTCTGACTCTTTGTGGTCAGTTTAAGTTGTGGACAATGATTATTAACGTCAAATATTTTATTTTATTTTAAAAAAAAAAGATGTGGCAATTTCGAGTTTGCTCTTGGCTAGAAAAGAACTTAAAAAATATGATATTTTTGTCTAACCATTTGCAATTAGTGTTAATCCTTTTCATTTTATACTGGGTTTGTAACTGGCAACTATCAAAAGATTCTCTACTCTTTTCGGCTAGTCAAATTGAAAAGTGATGTGTATGATAAATTTGAGGGTGATTTGTTGATTGCAGAGGAGATTGGAAAACTTTTTCCTTGCCTATTTGGACAACCATCTGTATCATTGGTACCTGATGATTCTGGGGATGTTGCAATGAATCAGAGCTTGAAAATTGGAGTGGTGTTATCTGGAGGCCAAGCTCCCGGAGGGCATAATGTCATTTCTGGAATATTCGGTGAGATCTTTGTCGAGAAATTTATGTCAATTCAGTTATTCCGGTTTACTTCTTTGACTAATTTTTTGTATTTTTGGATGGTAGATTACTTGCAGACTCATTGCAAGGGAAGCACAATGTATGGATTCAGGGGTGGACCAGCTGGGGTCATGAAGGGCAAGTATGTGGTGTTGACCCCTGAGTTTATTTATCCGTACAGAAATCAGGTATGTTGCATAGTAGCTATTTTCTGCCAACATGATATTTCTTGGAACTTCAACCCCTAGCCTCAGTTTAAAATCCGTCACATTTTTAGGAGTAACAGTAAGAATTCACTTTCTTTCTTCCAGGGTGGATTTGATATGATCTGCAGTGGCAGGGACAAGATTGAGACTCCAGAGCAGGTATTCTCCAGATTCTATATAATTTTTAATATCCTATCTAGCTATGCATATTGCACATGGAACGTATTTATTCAATAACCAATTCAACTTATTTCGTGATTTCAGTTTAAGCAAGCTGAAGAAACTGCAAAGAAGCTTGACTTAGATGGCCTTGTCGTAATTGGTGGAGATGACTCCAATACAAATGCTTGTCTTCTTGCTGAGAACTTCAGGTAACTAATTGTGTCCATAAATTAAATGAAAGAAATAAAAATGAGCTGCTGCAATGATGGCTTTTTGATGTTCTAATTGTTGTGGCTAAATAAATTGCTGTTTGTTTCAGAGGCAAAAATTTGAAAACTCGGGTTATTGGATGTCCAAAAACCATCGATGGTGACTTAAAATCCAAAGAGGTTCCCACTAGTTTTGGATTTGATACAGCATGCAAGGTAACTATTCCTGCATGGAATGTGATCTGCACCATGATGTTAATATTCGAGTCTTATTATCAACTGCTCTTAGCTAGTCCTGTATCATAGACTAATTTATGACTATTAGACTCTTAAACACATGATACTTGCCAAAACCTTGCTTCGGGCATGTACCCGAAGCTTAACTTTCTTCCCGTGGCTGGCATAATCATTTCCTAGGCTTTATTATATAGTATTTGGTTTTTGTTTGGCCATAGGAAGGTTAGTTTTACTCTCTGAAGAACATATTTTCTCATTCCATAACATGCTCAATGCTGGAGTTTTTGAAACTTCAGAACTTTGTCTCCAAAAGCTTCCTCCTTTGGAAATATTTAAATGATTAGTTTAGATACAGTCTGATTTCCTCATTTTTCTGCCATTGCATGATAGTAGCCACATATTGTCTGGTGAAGCCGTGAAGGTTAATGCTACTAGTTTCCTTTTCAATCTACAGATATATGCTGAAATGATTGGAAACGTCATGATAGATGCTCGATCAACAGGGAAATACTACCATTGTAAGTTCACTAGCTTATCGTATGGACCGATGACCTCCATCGTAGCATGTTTTATCACAGTTATCTCCTCATCCAGGACAGGCTACTTTGTGTAAACTAATTTCCTCATCAAGATCTGACAAAGCACTATACTGTTTTAAAGCCAACATTCCAGTTCTGATTAGAAATCAATTTTTTCCAAGCTATATGCTTCCCAAAGAAAGAAATACAAAGACATGTTCTTTTCTAGTATGTTTGAGTAGACGTCACACAAAACAGCTTTAAAAATTTGATTCAGGTTCAAGTTTACCAAATAAATAAAAATGAGAGAAAATTGTTCAGAGCCTTAGCAGTAACATAACTATACCCTCCCTGCACCGTGATGAAACATCTCTTTTGGGGCAAAAAGGCAAGCCTGGTGCATAAAGCATCTCACGTTCACGCAGGGTCCGGGGAAGGCCTAACCAGGAAGGGTGTGATATACGCAGCTTAACCTGAAACGGTGGTTGTTTCCACGGCTGAACCCGTGACGTATAGGTCACACGGAGACAACTTTACCCGTTTCTCCAAGGCTCCCCTTCATGAAACATCTCTTTTGGATAAACAGATTTTGCACTCTTATTTAGAGGTGCACATACTTATACTGTCGACGTCTCTTGCAAATTATCACTGCCACGTGTTAATTGATAACGTATCACTACCATGTGTTTACCATCACTTCTGTTGTATATTTTAGTATCTAAAAGTTCTAATCTGCTGGTAGACTTCATGAGATATAACTGCACTTATTGGTCCTTTTTGTGTGCTCATCTATCTCCTCTCTTTGTTTCTCAATACATTTGAAGTACCATAACCCTCTTGACGTTTTATACGTAACAGTTGTGCGGCTCATGGGACGTGCGGCTTCACACATTACTCTAGAGTGTGCTTTGCAAACTCATCCAAACATTACTTTGATTGGAGAAGAGGTATCTTTCTAAATTTTACACTCCTGTCACACCAAAAATCTTTAGAAATTATAAACTTCTGTTTCTTGTCGATAAGAAAAATGCATGACTGCTTTTGACTAGAGGTGGCATCATTTTTTATAGGAAATGTTGCTCTACGTTGTAAATTTACTTCACTTTGTGTGATTTGTCAAAGGTTTCCCAGTTGCTTTCAAATATGCCCTTGATCCAGAGTGGGGTTTTGCAGTCTACTCTTGTTATTTTAATGCTTATAAAAGTGTCAAAATTTAAGAACGAATAAGAAGGAAAGCAGAAGGAAAAGAACCAGTGTTATTTAATGTGCACGTGAAGCCAATCAACATTGTGTAATTGCTTTGGCCATGCCTCATATAGAAAGTGAAGAAATCTTTGATCATTAGTCTGTAGTAGTTATACGATGCTTATATCACATTCCATTAATTCAACAAACTTCCAAGCCAAATATCTCTAACTTGTGATATTGTGACAGGTATTTGCAAAGAAACTGACTCTCAAGAATGTTACAGACTACATAGCTGATGTGATCTGCAAGCGTGCGGAGTCAGGTTACAATTATGGAGTTATTCTCATACCTGAAGGACTTATAGATTTTATTCCTGAGGTAACAACTCATAAACAAGCCCAATGTTGGCCAAATTGAATTTTTCCTGGTCAAAGCATTCTTTTTCTGTTTACTGAATACTGACAAACCGTTTGGAAACATATTACTTGTGTTCTGACTTTCTGGTTACGTCTGCAGGTTCAGCAACTCATTGCAGAACTAAATGAAATATTGGCCCATGATGTCGTGGATGAAGCTGGTGTTTGGAAAAAGAAACTAACTCCCCAGTGTCTGGAGCTATTTGACTTGCTGCCCCTTGCAATTCAGGAACAATTGCTGCTTGAGAGAGATCCACATGGCAATGTCCAGGTATTTATTCATCTTCGTTAAAGTCATACTACTCAGTACTACACGATGTGGTAACATGTAAGTGGTAATCCTGCAGGTTGCCAAAATTGAAACTGAGAAAATGCTTATTCAAATGGTTGAAACTGAATTGGAGCAGAGGAAACAGAAGGGTGCATATAATGGTCAATTTAAAGGACAGTCTCACTTTTTCGGGTACTGTTTGCAAAGAGTTATTATACCATGAACATCATATTATAGATATTGAGTTTTTAGCACTGACAATTGGTTCCATTTTCCAGTTATGAAGGAAGATGCGGCTTGCCATCCAATTTTGATGCCACATACTGTTATGCATTGGGGTTTGGTGCAGGAGCACTGCTTCAAAGTGGGAAGACAGGGTTGATATCATCGGTGTGTGCCTTTTGTGCAATTATATTTTTAGAAGCATTATTATCCTTTTCTAATGTGTAGTGGTTGCAACGAACGTATGTGGTTCCTGTTAGAATATCCTAAATTTTTCACATCAGCTATTGTATTGAGTTAATCTTCATTTTCCTTGTGTCTCAGGTGGGCAACTTGGCTGCTCCGGTTGAAGAATGGACAGTTGGTGGAACAGCCCTCACTGCATTGATGGATGTAGAGAGGAGACACGGTACACAACACTCGTTCTCCGATCATCAGTTTTCTCCCTGATATAGATCCTTGCTGCATCATTACATTTTCTTCATACTACTAATGATGAAAATATATTTAATCCTACAGGCAAGTTCAAGCCGGTGATAAAGAAGGCTATGGTGGAACTTGAAGGTTAGAACAATGCTAAGAATATCATATTGTTTCTTCTTAGTGAACACAACCTTCCATTTATGTGCAACAAACTGAAGTTCTAATTTGGAATGAATATTCAGGTGCTCCATTCAAGAAATTTGCTTCAATGAGGGAAGAATGGGCTCTTAACAACAGATACATTAACCCCGGTATGTATTCTTTGGTTATATGTAAGTCTAGTTACTAAATAGGTTCATACCCTGCCATAAATTTAAGGGGAGAAACGCAGACAAACTAACCCATTATCCACCGAGTTTCATATAGTGCTCCACTGGTCCTCAGGAATTTCTCAATTATAAGGAAAAGAATAAGTCTAGTTAGTGAAACAATACTTGTTGATACCATCAATATCTTGCTGACCTAATACCGCACAAGTTCACAAAAAGTTGGAGCATTTATCTCACAATCTCTAATGGTTTTATTACAGGTCCCATTCAATTTGTTGGTCCAGTGGCTAATAAACTGAACCACACTTTACTTCTGGAGTTGGGAGTAGATGCTTAAGAGGAGATATAGATTGTTGTGAAATCTTTTTTCTTGTTCTAAGGTTTTTTTCGACGGAAAAAGTAAGCACTTGGCGCTTATGTTTTACGTTTTAATCTGCCAATGATTTTCATGAAACTCTCTAATCATTGGCAGGTTGAGTAGAGAATTGGTAGTTTGCACTTTTGACATACTTGGAGATTATCAGGGTAGTTGTTTTGTTCTTCTCTAAACAGATGTTTGATTACAGATCTCAATCTAGTGTGCCATTTGAATAATATAACCTCTTCTTTTGGAGGTCAAGTTTTATTGGTCTTCTGAATTTAGATGTGTTATTTGAGTCAAATCTTTTTGGATGTAGCCATATGACTGCAGATTAATTCAGATGTGCATTGTGTATGGCTCACTAAAGAGATGTTCGAACTCTCTATTTAAGTTGAGAGAAATCTCTGTTTTTGAATATAGATGAAACAAACTGTCAGACTTGCTGCTGATAAGTGAACTTATTCCTTTTGTGCAATTGATTTTGTCCGGTATGCCATTCTATTGTGGAGTAATGTACTTTTTGTACAATTATTTGGTATCGGGTATTGTTCAATTAATTAAGATTTCTATCATGTATTGCTTCTTATTAAATGAGACCACGTCCTTTACCCGGAAGTTCTCTATTTTCAAGGTTTATACCGAGACCTCTGAAACATTAGATGAATCAGACTTGCTATAGAACATAGATAATGTCAACTGTTTCTTGCTTTAGTGGGCAAAATTGCTAATTTGGTACTTTAACTTGTCCACCTATGATCCCCTGAACACATTGAAAGTGTATTTAACACATGCTCATGACATCTCTAACCAGTTCTACTAAGGGTGGTGTGTCATACTCGCTTTCTTATTTCGCCATGCGGCTATACATTAGATATAACTTTTTTTCTTAATAGTTCTTTATTATCTATAAAGCTTTTTATTTTTTTAATATTATCATAAAAATAAAACACAAATTAAAAAGTAAAAATAAGAAAAAAGAAGAGACCATCACCTTCTTGTTACTGGACAAATTCAGTAGAAAAAAATATTACTAGTATATTTTCCATCATCACAAATTTTTTCAAAGGTATTACTCCTATAACTTCTTTCCACAATCCAAACAATCCCCAGCCAAAATCGTTCCAAATGATTAACAGAAATAAGAAACCCACTTGACGTTCAAATTACTTGAGCAATTCATTAAGAAATTTCAGATTATCAAGCATGGAAGATTTTCTTGTTCACAAGTGAGAGCACCTTGGTACCCTGCAGTGCACATATCGCAGGCCTACAAGACTCTACAGATCCAAATCCGCTCTGGACTAAAATCCAGACATGAAGGTAACAAAATGTGCAAAAACGAGCAAAGCATAAGCAGTAATATCACTTAGGCGGGCAAGCACTCCAGTGAGTTGTTTCCACCCCTTTTGGAAGTAGGTGGTGGCTGCAATGGAGGTCTTGGTGACGGAGAAGGAAAGGGAGGAGAGAGAAATAAGTTAGAATAAGAAAATGTTGAAAAAAGAAAAAAGGTTCCATAATAATTAAGTGTAATTAGTATATGACATGCAATCATAAATTAATACGTGTATAATTTATTCAAGTTTTAACATATGTTTTTGTTCTATACTTGCGTTTAAGAAGACAAAATTTTTCTCTCTACTGCCGTCATTCTTTTGGGGAAATACTAATACCGGTTCGAATATGTTAAGGGGATCATAAGTCACCCGCAAAATTAAGCTGTGTAATTATATTTTCGAGATAAATTAAAAAAAGTAACTATTTTGCCAATTATTTTTCTTATAAGACTCCAAAAAGTAATCTCAAGCTTTTTCAACCTTTAGCAGATTCCATTTTTTCCATGCTAAAAAGCTGAACGTTACATTAAACTTTCAAAGATATCCACAATTCCACATGCTCTACCGACTTCTGGTCTTTTTCACTTTTCCGTCAATTTCTCGTTTCCTAATCTACCAACAACATACAATTTGTTGTTTATAAAAGCTGAACAGGATAACTCAAAAAATTAAAGTAAATGAGTCATTTTAATTGGATTATTATTATTTGTTAAACAAGAGAAATGCAAGAGGTTATGAATAGCAATCACAGATATTTTATCATACAATTGAATCTTTGTACAGGATCGTTTGATACTTCAAGAACAAAGCACAAAGAAATATTGCTCAACTTTGCCCTCTTCATTGCAAACTTGGGATTTTCAATCGTGGGTAATATCAAATCAGCTTTTAAGCAACTTTTTGTTAATTTAAATATTTGAATATCTGAAAAGTGCTTAAAGTACCTTCTGAAAAAAGCCAGAAGCTAAAAACGAACAACCTAACTTATCGCTTTAGGCTTAAAAGCTGTTATATCTAACCAACTATTTTAACTTTTTATCCATTAAATTTTTCTTAAATATTAGTATTAATTACCTCACTAACAAATGTCCTAAATTATCTCCACGTTTAAAAAAAAAAAAAATTCTTTTAAGGATATTTTAATCATTTTATCACAAAAAATACATTTTTACCAAGCGCCTTAACAACTATTTTATCAATTTCCGTACTTTTATCTAAACATATAACTGCTTATTTATAAAACAAGTTTGATCTATCTTTTTCCGATTTATTAGTTTTGTAAGTAATTGCGCAGAGTTTTGTTACCTCTCCAACTATGTTTTCGTTAGGCATGGATTTAGTGGCACAAGCACCTATTTGTTGAGAAGAAACTGATCAAATTTGAGGCCTTTGATGTTGTTTATATCGATAGATTTAGAATGGTTATACAAGCATCGATGTAATCTAACAATCAATTACACAAGTTTAACTAACTTCAATTCAAAACAGTTTTGGTATATAAATCTTATATAACCATTTCTCTGAATTCAAGTATGTTGCAGTTGGTGTTTCGTACAAGCATCCATATGCTTTTGGAAAAGTAAGAACAAAAACTCACATGTATCCCGTCTATAGACTATAATACACAAAACTTAGTTACTCTAATTATAGGAGAAGCATCAGCCATATAATAGGATGAGTAAGGTGTGCTTTATTTTTTCCTAATATAGCTGAAGTTTATTGTTTTTATATTTTTACTAACAACTTGATACTGCTATACTTGCATAAAGTATAACAGTAAATGAATAATAATTAAGCAACAAAAAATTATTTCCTTTAATTCTATTTTATATCACATGAGAAACACATGAATTAACTATGCTAGGTGATAATGATTAAATAAAAGGAACGACACAATTAGTAATGTAATTGATGCACACATATGGTGTAGTTTCAAGGTTTAAGATATTGTCAGTGGCCCGTCTTAGTCCTGTGATTTTTTGTTGTTGGCTAAGTGATTTTATAAATGTTTTCATTCCGAAAGATGCATAAACATTAAGGTAAATTCATGATATTTACTACCCTTTTTACTATAGGAGAATCATTGATGTCCATCATTTTTGGTTTATCTTAGAATTAAGCAATCACATTTATGCATTCAAGAATGCGACTTACAAATGGCATTCGGTGTACGTTACTTGAGAATAATTGGCTATACGATACAAGTGACATTTATCGTACGCGCCCTCACTCCCTTAGATCTTCTCATTTCGCTTCTTATAACTAATATTACTAATCCAAGTACATATCGTAACGAAGTAAGCAATAAATATAAAAATTATCTTTTCATTATGACAATATCATTTGGTAGGTAGGAATCACATCATAACAACTTAAGAAAGATATCAGTTCTTGTCAAACCGAATACAAAAATTAACATAAAAAACGGGATATCGTTGTATAGACAACCTGGAACAGCAAGGTCATAATTCGATGGATTAAACCTATGCAACTGTTTGTGGGATTAAATATATTTAAATTTAAACAATAATAGAGAAAACAACAAGATAATGTAAAGAAGAAACCTATAAATCTTTACATTACACACACCACCTCGTACCAAAACATGAATTAGCTTTTGAGGTAATCCAGGTTCTAAAATATCTTGTGCGACGAGCCATAGGATTTGTATCCATTTTCTAGAGGATAAATTTCATAATTTCGATTTTTAACACACTCATTCATTAGTGTAGCAGTTGGTGCACCATCAACAGAAACTAGAGGAGGGTGAGTAGTGTCTTTCGATTTTCGCCTTCCGAAGAACCTTACTCGTGCTTACAAAAACCTGATTCTTGATGAGTTCTCCTAAACACTGTGTTAACAGAGTAATGCGGAAATAAAATTGCACAATAATTTTTACGTGGAAAACTCCTTGCTCAAGGGAGAAAAATCACGGCCCAATCTCTGAGATTTTGAGAAGCAATTCCACTAATACAACGAGCAAGTTTTAGGTTACAGACTCTATAACCAAGGGACTAAAACTCTTAGTACCTAGACTGCCTATAATCAATTCAATTGTAGCAACCACACCAGGAATCCTCCTAAGTACAAGACTGCCTACGATCCACGACCGTAGCAACTCCTTTAAGCTAACTCTAGCCTAAACGAAGATTTTCTTTAAATACAGTATCTAAACAATGCTTCTCAAATAAGCTTAATATGTTACAATTCAAAAGTCCTAATACATATGAATCGGACTTAGACAGATACTAATACAGCTTGATGAATAACCACTCGTCCAGTCAGTTGAACTAGAAATTGATTAAACCCGATGAAGAACTTCTCGTCCAGTCGGTTCCTTCTACGCGTTCTCTTCTGAATTGTGAACTTTTTCAACTCTCAATCTCTTTCTATATAGTTGAAGAGATAATATTTCGTGCATTCCTCTTGGAATCTTCATAATGATGTATATATAATGTGTGTATGATTTCTTGATGGACAAGGAAAATAATTATTCTTATACATTTTAACTCTTACACGGTTTTTTTCATACTTGGACTCTTTGAAAATATTTCTCATTATATGTAAATCTTCCAAGATATTTCCAGCTGGCGGCCAAAGCAATTAAGGTTTATAAGCCGCCTAATAGGCTTTTATATTCACGCCCAAAAGACTCCTAATCCCATTAGGATTAAACTCTGCACTACTTCACAGAACCTTCCTGCGCGAGGTTCTCCTAGTTCTACTAGGATTCTGCTTCGTGGAGCCTTCCTGCGCAATTTCTAATCCAGTTCGGATTGTAAAACTGCTCCATCCAGGTTCTTTCGAATTCCATCTCAGAATGGGAATGTGTCTGCGCATCTTTTCATCATCATCATAAAGTGAACTTGTCAGTGAACCAGGTCTGTCACCAGCTTCTTCTAATTTGTTAATCATCAAAACTCAAACTGCAATAAATTTCTCTTTTTTGATGATGACAAACAAATATTGCCGAGAGGAGTATAAATCTCTGGTCAAACTAACACACAAGCAGTGAAACAGGTATAATAATTAATAACAGAATGAAACTGGATCACAAACACCTCCAACATTCTTCTTCCCAGTTTTGACATCATCGAAAATATCAGAGTACACCTATCAAATAACCAATCAAGTAATATCGATTCTATAGCCTAGACGGCAGCAAAATCAATCATATGTAGAACCTTTCAAAATTCAATCTAACATGCTTAGTTAATAACATAAGATAAAAGAACTGATCAGTAACAAATCAGATGAAATATCCAAATAAGCATCCAAAACATCAAGATTTAGACCATAAAGATTGTCTTAAACAGAACATCAAAGAAAAACTTAGGGAATTTTGGATATAGGGTAGGAACTGGTTCTAGTCTAGGAAGTGTATGGAACAGATGTATTGAAATGAGCAAGCATCGCTGCAATGTTCCTCAAATTTTCTTGCATCTCCAGCACCAGTTCACCTTTCATAGGCTTTAACTTATTGATTCCAATCACCTATACAAGAACCTTCATCATTATCACGCTCTATAGGTTCCTCTACATGTTCTCCTTTAAATGGTAATCACAGCTCTTTAGAATGTTCCTTTCAAAGCCATCAGGATGATCAGGTTTTGTACATTTGTCTAAAGAGTTCCATGATCTTTGTAAGAAGAAACCCATACGCCAACTCATGCTTTGCTAGTTCCACATCAGTTATCCTCTCCATATGCTATATCAGTACTCCTTTAGATTGATAGGAATCTTCTGATCCAATAGGTCCATGTAAGTTAAATCTATACAGATCACCTTACTACGACACTAGGACCTCTAGAACGGGTTCTTCAGCACAAACTCGAACAACAATGGATGGAAGGATGCTATAAACTTTTTCTTACTTTGGTTTCCCCATGAATTTTTATATAGAACTCTCTAATGCTCAACAATGTACAACTTTCTTAACTCTTCATGAAACAGGTTCTTCCAGCTTTGAGCATTCAACTTTGCAACCAGTTGTACCATTCTCTTTTCTTCAGTGTCAGCGAGAATTCTACCTTTCACAATAAGAAGTTCCTTAAAACAACAACTCATTCCATTTCATTTTTTATCAGCAATATTTTTTTCTACACTAAGACCAAGTTCAATAAGAGATTCTGCATGCCTCACCTCTTCTCCAGTTTCTTTTACTAAGTTTTCCTTATCTTTTTCAGCTCTTAAGGAACACACTCAGTAGTCCTTCTCCTTAATTGGGTTAGAGGTACGGAATCATCATGTTCCTCATGAACCTAAGAAGATGGTTCATTTGGCCTCTGCATTACCTGTTTATTTACAAGGTCTTTGTGCGTTTCTTTCTCCTTTCCACGTTCTACTATATAGGTCTCCATTATTTCAGCTTCTTTCACTCAAGAGAACAACTTCCTCATCCTAATTACTCCCACCATTATAAATTTATAGGAATTGGTTGATTCTTATTTTTAATTCATCAATCTTGGATTCTTTAAACACACTAGGATCATCTACAAATAAAGGGCCGGCTGTACCCCAAAACACAAACTCTTTTTCCAACATTCATCATTAGAAAATACCAAATCTACTTTACCAACAGTCGAGGGACCAGTGGGTGAACCAGGCTCTTCCACTGTGGCCTTTTCTGTTTCAGCAACACTATCAGATTCAACAATATCTTTCCCATTCGCTTTTTCGTTTTCATGCACCGTCGAGGGAGCAACCTATAAACTAGGTTCATCGACTGGGAATTCAGATTGTTCATACTCAAACACTACCACGCTTTCTCGAACCAATTCAGAAACACAATCAGGAACTACAATACTAGTCATGAAATCAGATTTCTTGCGCGCAAAACAGTAATTACCTCGATTTGAGCCAAAGTGACTACTGAATTTTCTTGGACCAATTCTGTCATTCCCTTACTTTGAGAACCTTATTCCTGAAAAGGTTCCCCTTGAGTTTCTGCCTCTTACCATTTCTGTGGTTTTTTTTTTCAGACACATATAATTTTCTATTTCTGCATCATCTGTAGTAAAAGTAACTGAGGCAGAACCAGGTTCTATCACAGTTTGTTCGACTTTCTCATTAGGTTCTTTCTCTTCTTTTCTTTACCCCACTCTAACAAAATTCAAGCCAAATCCATAGAACAGTTCATTGCAACTTGCTTTGTTCCTTTGTTCCCTTTAGGTTTAATAATTTTTGGTTCGGGTGAAATATGGTTTTTTTTAGAAGGTTCTGAGTGTTTGATGTGATTTCTTTTGGGAGATGAAAAAGATGAAGGAGTTGAAGTGATTAATCATTTAAAGGTTCTTGGGAGTTGACACCAAGTCATTAAATATGTTTTGAACTTTAAATATGGCTTAGAAAGTGGCGCCAATTCAAGGTGGTTGCACAAGGAATAGATGAACCAGTTGTTGACACCCAATTTTGTCCATCTTTTTCGTAATTGGCTTTATTTAACTTGAAGTGAAATATTAACTATTTAAACAAACTTGCGTTAGAAAGCCTGCATTTATTTGTGTCATCCCTATCTATACACTATATACTTAATTGTGACTATATTTTGTATTTGCATTATTAAGGCTGTTTTCTAAATATGAACCTCAATTTGTGACTATTTGTGTAATTTATTGCATTAATAGTAAATTATGTGCATCTATGTATGATTAAATAATTCGGTGTTTACTTGTTATAGTTGAAAACTTAACGCATTATTTATTGGCATTTATATTTTATATATTAAATATATATTAACACCTTAAATTAATTATTAGTCAATTACAAAAATATACGCAATCCATTTCTATTCATAGTTTGTCATATTAATTTGAATTTGAACTCAATTGAATTTAAATTCTTTTAATACATTCAAACCTCTATTTAAGGCATTTTTTTAAAGCTCCTACAAACCTGGACAAGAGTTCGTCTAGATACGTTCATACTGTTAGGGGTTAGTTGCAATTTTTTTTCAATTACTTTTGAATAAAACCCAAAATTACTCAATTTTCCTTTTTCCAGATAATTCCTTAAATCTTCAAATTATTTCCATAATCCACAAAGGGGATTCTCAAAATCATTCCATTGTCCCCCTTTAATCACTCCCAACATTCAAAAAACTTAAAGAATCCTCCAAGCCTCCAATCCACCTCTCCCATTTTGGAAAATTCCCAATGGTTGTCTTTCTAACTATTCATGTATAATCTTTATCTTCCACATCATTGACACACAGACACGGAATCCAAAGAACAGACACAACACCCCTGCATCTTCTCTCCCAAAACCCCCCTTTTTATTGTTCTAATCCATTGGATACACACACAACACATACAATACCAGTACAAAAACACACTGCCAGTACCACCACACGCACCATCACACACTCATATACAATACACACACATCAGAACCCCTTTGATCTTCCTCCTTACATAAATCATCTTCTACTTTCTTTATCAACATACAGAAACACCATTACAAGCAGATCAAGGGAAACACATCCACGACATAGCCCAAAAATCAACAGAAAGATATGCACACACCACAGAGAAAATGGAAAGTGCAGTAAAATGGAGAGAGATCTCGATTCTAATTCTTTTCTTGTATAGATCGAAAAGAGAGAGGGATGAGGGAGTAACACCGGCAAGATGGGAGATTGGGATGATGGTGAAACATAGCCACCGCTGTCGGAACTCGATCGAAAAAAGCCATGGTTGATACTCTATTTTGCTATTGACACTGGATCAGAAATAGGAATAAGAAGGGGTTGGGGTGGTAGAGACACCGCCAGGCAGTCGTTCCTCCTCCTCACTGCTGTTATCACTGCTATCACCAGTGTTCTCATTGGAGAACTTGTTTTTCGAGCGTCCCGTTGTGCGTTTGCTGCTCGTTTTCACTGCTACTCATGTTTGCTGATTTTGCAGATCTATAATTGGGTTTATCTTACCCGTTTGACCCGTTTGGAGTGTTTGGGCCGGCTCTAGTATTTGATTATCTCATTCTTGATTGATTTGAAAGGACCTGACGTTAAGTTGGTTGGATTTTGACATTGTGAACATCGTTTTGATATATCATTGTGCCGTTTTTCTTGAACCTAGTCGGTCTTTGGACCATTCTGAATAATGCTTCTACACCGTAGTGTATGCCTATGAAAAATACTGATTTTGAGGTACATGGACTGATTTGAACATGATACTATACAGGCCAATGACATTTTGGAGTCCAATACAGTCACGCTCCATCCTGTTACATATGCACTGTCCCTTTACGTATCCCGAAAACAAAAATAGGAGATGATGATATGTATGATCTTTATTGCAAAACAAATCGTCAATGGAGTAGTGAGATCAGTGCTTGACATGACAACCGGCCAGCCACCATGTTTGTAGCTGTTCCGACATCCCTAACCTCTACTCGATACACCATACAAATCTGAACCTAAGCCTTTAAAATTTATTTTTTTCCCTTGAGTTTCTTATTATTATTATTATTATTATTATTATTATTATTATTATTATTATTATTATTATTATTGTTGTTGTTGTTGTTGTTGTTGTTATTTTTGTTGTTGTTGTTGTTGTTATTATTATTATTATTATTATTATTATTATTATTATTATTATTATTATCATCATCGTCATTCCATTTACTTATGTCACTATCTATTTTACTTTATTAATTATTGTACTGATTCAAATTCATATTTTTTCTTACGAGGTACTTCTCGATGATAGCCGTTAAAGAAGACGTTGCTCGAAAAAAATAAATATTTCAAACATTATTGTTTTCGTGTTATTTTACCTTTCTTTTATTTATTTGGTTGACATACTAACTAGGTTATTTTATTTGCAAGGCACATTAGAGCATAGTCTGCTAAGTAAACCGTCGTGGAAAAGAAGTCGAAAAAAAGACAAAATCTTTTACTCAATTTTATATGCAACTATTTCTATCTTAATCGCATATTATAGTAGAAATTGTTTGCTTCTTTTACTTTAGTTTATATTCCGAATCCCACTTATTCTAGTCCGACCGGGAACCACCTTTAGTGGAACCTGAGAGGTGTCTAACACCTTCCTTTCGGGTTAACCTGAACCTTTACTCGAAATTTTTAATTTGTAGATTAAGTTTCGGAGTCAACTCTAAAATTGGCTAGAAACAAAGTTGTCTCCCTAATACGCCTAGTTAAAAAATATGTTAGGTGGCGCCTCCATGTCTTACCCGTGAGTTTCAATAAGTCGAATCCTGTTTCAAACTTTAATCAGTTCGGGAAAAAAGGGTGTCGACAGAATGGCGACTCCGTTGGAGATATATCAAGGCTCTAACCATAACGGACTTTAATTGGGATTCTTTGCACTTATTTCCTTTTCTTATCATTTTTTTTATAGTGACTTTCCTTCCTTTCCCTTTTGCAGATCAAAGTGATCATTAGATTTTCAAACTTTTGGCGCTTTTTTTTTAAATTACTTGTTGTATTTACTTTGTAATTATTAATCCATTCACATTTTTCTCCTAGTATTTGCTCTTGCACACACCACGAATGATTACGTGTACCTCGCGGTCATTCCACTCTAAAAGAACCTTTTAGGGAAAGTTTGCAAAGTTAGCCAACTAGTGAAGCTGTTGGCGGTTTGCATTCTTTCAACTTCCAAGTTGTCCGTTTGGGAGAAACCTTGCCTAGAGAAATCCACTCTTCGACAGGGAAATGCATCACATCTCATGCTTTAACGGCTTTCAAACCCTCCACGAGTTTATTAAATCCTCTATTCAACGCTTTCACATTATGATTCTTTTGCATTATTACTAACTTGTTTCTTTTATTTTCCTTTTTACTCTTTCTTCTTTTTAAAGTTATTTTGTGAGCTATTTCAACATGTTCATTTTTTCAAAACTTATACATTTTTATTAAAACTTGTGCATTCCCAATATGGTGCTTGCATGTCCGTCTCTTCCTCATAAAAGGTCATTTAGAGGGAACGACTTGTAATCTAGTTGGTCCGTGATGTTCCCGCTCCCGAGTCGTCCGCTTAGGAGGATACTAAAACTTAGTTTAATTAACCCAACTCTTAGTGACGACGCTAGGAATCATGCATCATCCCATTAGTTGACTTGCCTTCAAGTCAAATAGGCCAACTTGTTCAAATAATCTTAATAGATTTTTTGACCCCTAAAGAGCGTTAAACATTATTATTTGCATTTACTTAAGGACTAAATGTGCAAATGTGGACCATTTATTCCAAATAGTTTGAATTATTCTGTGCTCAATGCCATTCAAAGGCATAAAGGGTAACCAAAGAGGCATCAAAGGTCCAAACTAAATAGAAACGACTATTTATTTCTGGACGACTGTAATCATTCTATATTTAATGTCATTCAAAGGCGCGAAAGACAATAGAAGAGGTATTAAAAACCCAAATTGAAGCAGAAACGACCGCTTGAAAGATGGGAAGATGCATAATGCGCATATGTCTTTTAGGCATTATATAAAGGTTTGACATCCTTGGTATGTCGGAAATATATTAGCAATCTTTGAGTAAAAGGTTCAAAGGGTTCTCAACCTGAAACGACACACTTTTCATATTCTAGATTACATTGTTTTCAAAAAAGCTTGTGCCACACGTTAATCGCTTGCTTACAAGTGGAATTTTAGGCATTTTCTTCCATTTTTCTCATTCGTTCACCTTTTCCAAAGATCATGGCCACCAAAACATTTGAAATGGTTGTTGAAATCCTTCAATTGCTCAAAAATTGGTGGGGAAACCTAAGCAGAGAACAACAAGACCAAGTTAAAATAGTGTTGGGAAATTTGATTTTACTAATGGAGCACACATCACTGAAAGGATTGATAGAAGCAGAAGTGCACTTTTGAGATGCAGACCGAGCAGTATTTACTTTGGAAGTGTAGAGTTGACACTGTTATTGGAAGAAATAGGCAGATTGACTCAGCTCCCATTTGATAGTGATGAGATATTGATGCCTAAGAACATTATACCTGAGAAGTTCTTCGAAGCAATTGGACTCAAGCCCGAACTGTGCACAGATAGCATAAGACAATCAAGAATTTTTTTGACTTCACTGTACATTAAGTTCGGGTACAGAGAAGCATTCAAAGAATTCCAACATGATTTTAGCATTAACATGGAAGATTGGTAAGAGCGGAGGATACTCGCTTTTGTCACCGGCTTTTAAGGAACTGTCGTGTTTCCAGAACACAAAGAATGGGTTGATATGTGTGGTATCAATTGCTGATGCCCTACTCAAATACTTTGACAAGAAATACACTATATTACCTATGATTTTTGTAGAATTGTACTGAGCTCTAGAAAGATGCAAGAAAAAAGTTGGATTTTTCGAAGGTTGCAATTTGCTTCTAAAAATCTCGTTGATAGAGAATTTGCAAAAGATGGATAGCACAGAAAAAGCTATTCATTTAATACCAAGGGAAGATTACATCTTAACTCATGCCGCTCGCATGAATAGCGCTCCTGAGAAGTGGGACCGACCAATAATTGCCAAAGGCTGGCACCACATGTTCTGTCGGTTGACATATGAAAATACACAATGGATGTTCGACTACTTTTCCAGCACTACAGTGATCACGCGGTCTGAAAGAGCCTCATTTCTTATCTTAGTGGGATTTAGATGAGTTTATCCATATGCTTATTTAAGCGCAGTCAAACAAGCATGAAGAAAACAGATCGTACCCCAAAATACAGATTTTAGCAGTTTCAAAGCAGATGTTTCTCAGAGGGATGATATCATTCGAAGACAAGGTATTGGAATTGTAGAAAGAAAGGCGCCGATTGGAACTCGAGACTGTGGGATGAGACAGGTTTGACGCAGGCTATGACAAAGACTACCTAGATTAGTTCTAGAAAGACATGGTAAGAGCAGTTCAACCAAGGGAAATGACAAAAAAGGAAAAGAGATGCTGATGAGTGAGAATCTGAGTGCAAGAAGCTACGCAAACAACTGGCAAAGACACAAGAGAAAATAGCAGAAAAGCAAAGTCTGGTCGAAGCCATGAACAAAGAAAAATATAAATGACGCAACGCATAGAGCCTATAGGTGTATGGGCTAGCGAAGAAATGAACTATGTGGCTGACAAAGGAATGGAGGAGAAAGGAAAGAAAGCTTGGGAAATGTTGAAGAATTTCATATTTAACATATGCCGGCTCTTAACTGATGCAGACAATATCATCTTCGAAGGAGACTTATCTGAGGCAAGCTCGTCTGAGGGGGAGTCGTCCAAAGAAGAGGAAGAATCTTCTAGGTATGGATTAGCATGAAAGATGTTCGTTTGGCCATGATCCAATTTCCTAGCAATATTTAGTCTTTTACTTCTATTAGACAGTTTCAATATCAGCCAATGTAATAAAGACCAATGTTAAGTAAATGCAATATTATCTTTTAAACTCCGTACTTTTTAAAACAAACGAAGTGATACGTGTGGCACAAAGCAACTTTTAGATCATCGTTAAGCTCTACCTCGTGCATAAAGTTGCAATTTGCATTTATATGATGCATTTTTTTATGCATGCCTTTGATTGTGTGCTCTAGGTTTCTTTCAACTTAGGTAAATCTTTTTCCAAGTCTAATCTCCTACCCATGCACCTTCACTCATATCTCAATATTCATGACATTCCAATTATTTCGAGCATAAATCTTTCACATGTTCAAAATATTTTCAATCCCTTACTCAAGAACCCTGATTTCTAAAAGACTAACTCGAGTTTAACACCAAGGCTGAAGATATGGTTAACCAAAGTGCACTAGTCATTGATTTGTCCAAACAAGACAGGTTGTTGCAGTAGACATTATGAGTATGAGGCAGAAAATTGACAGAGTTAGAACTTGATAATCAACCTTAAGAGTGCCTCTAACATAGCATAAGGCTTTTCGGAATCAGTTTCTGAGGATCACTTTGTTGCTTCAATCTACACACAGCCGCACCACCTTCAACACATGAGTCTGATACAAGGCATTGTCCAAATTTGCACAAACTTATGGGTGACAAAAGTTCATTTAAAAGGATTAGCAACAAAGAATTAGAAAGCAAGGAGAACCTACCTAATGTACCAAAGACACATGCACGAAAATCAGAAACGGGCAGGCTGATTCAACTTGGAAAGGAAGGAAAAGACACAACGACAATGCTCTCATTATATGACAGACTGGGCAACCCCCGGGCATTTGGAAGTATATCTCTACCAACTAGCAAGCATAAGAAAAAACGATGAACTCTGGATGAAATTGTCTGTTAAGACGCTTACAAGACCATCATTGAATTGGTACATAGAGAAAGACACAGACAAATAGACTTCTTGGAGCAATTTTGGTCGAAAGTTTTATTCGAGTGATATGAATTATCATGACAACAACTACACTGAAAAGGAAAATACAATATGACCAACCTCTAAAATGGTCTTGACTGAAGTAGCAATCTAAGAATATACATGATACGTAGGCAACACACACCTGGATTGGTCCGTTCACAACAAAATCTTACCCGACATGGAAAGTTGGTGCAAAGATTGAATTGTAGCAGTTGGTTGGCAAGTACGAAAGATATTATCTCTTTCAAGGACACACATGCATCACAACAGAAAAATTTGCAAAGGAAACAGTGGTTGTTCTGAAGTCCTTGGTGTTAAAAAAAACTGAACTTCATTTTTGTTGCACAACACGACATACACTTTGCACGACATCTTTCATACTCCTTCATTAAGATTTAACTAGGATCATCTCCTGCGTAGACAAGCATCGGTCATTTGACCAAAATCCTTGCTTTAGCTGCTACAGAAAGCACTCAGGTAATGTTTTGTGATATTCATGTATTCTATCATAGTCTCCAACCCAATGGCTAATCTATCATCAACAATCTAGGCATTATCTTAAGCTCTATGTGTTATTTTTGTTTCAAATCCTTGCTAAGGTGATAACTCTATTTTGTGCATGTTGCCACTTTATTACGGTTGTTTTGCATTCGAAAATAGAAATTGGTCAAGAATCTGCATTAAGAAGAAGCCGAAATGGCAAGCCGAGCTGAAAACATTTACTTCTAAAACAAGGTCATTCGAACCACCAGCATATGACACCCAGAAAATTCAAACAATCATACCACTATGCAAGTTGTGGTGATAGACAAACTAGATCGGCTATTAGTATACCCAATACAAGAAACATACCAGAGAAACCCAACCAATTGAATTTGAAAATGCTCCAAAATTTTGGAAACAGTCGAGGACAATACATTGGTCATCATACTAAACACCAACCATTATACAACCAGAACCAGCAAAACTCACAATCTTACACAGCACCCAACTTGCACAATAGAAAACCTTCTCTCTGTTAAGACTTTCAATGATGATATTATCAAGTCCAATACGATCGATGACATATAAAAAGGACAAAACCTCACATCTTTACTCCCCCAACTGAATTAAACAATATTGCTACCAAAAAAAAATGAATGGCTTCATAGATACGTAGTCTAGATTTTAATCCAACTAAGATTTGCACCTATGACCCAAACATTCAAGGCCATAATGCTAAAAAATACCCAGCACTGAAACACAAAATTTAGAGTCTGGTTGACAAAGGAAAGACAATGGTACAATAAGAACCAACAAATGGAAGTTGCAACTCTCAAGCCACAAATACATTTTCTATATAGACCAATCCATCAAATTTAGCTCTTAGACTTTTGAAAAGACAAGCAAGAAACATAAAGACAACCCATCACAATCCAAGACAAACATAATTTTAGACAACCTCCAAATCCAGAAAATCCAAATACTAGACCTCAGCATGAGAATGCAAGTATCCATATAATTAGAGTCATCGAGACCCAATCGTCACACTAAAGGACAAATGTAGATTCAAGCCAATACTTCATTGTTCAATGCAATACAACCACTTTTAATTTTCAACTAATGAATCTTTTATTTAGTGCAGATCTTTCAGCAGAAACACAAGACCCGCACGTAATCACAAAAAACATGATAGCACTTTAGCCACGTCAGGCTTAGAATGTGACGACTAGCCTCGTCAGGCCTATAATATGACGATTAGCCTAGTCAGGCTTTGAATATGGTGACTAGCCTTGTTAGGCTTAAAAAATAACGACTAGCCTCATCAGGCTTATAATATGACGACTAGTCTCGTCAGGCTTAAAATATGACGATTGACCTTGTCGGGCTTAGAATATGACGACTAGCCTTGTCAGACTTATAATATGATGACTAACCTCGTTAGGCTTAAAATATGACGATTAGCCTCGTCAGGCTTAAAATATGATGTTGAGCATTGGTTTTGAAGAATGACAAACGAGAAGGACTCAGTGGTTTCAGAGAAGAACCTAGTCCTTGAATAGAAGGGCACGACTGGTCGAAAAGATCTAAGGGTTGTAAATCCCTGCGGAAGTAGGAGTAGTGGCGCGTGAATGAATATGTATCCTAGTCAGACTAAAAGGGGCGGTGCCCAGGCTGTGTCTTCGAAGTACGAATAGGAGTTGGACTTCAATAAGGAAAAGAGTTACAAGGAATCTTGTCTTACCATAATTACAAGGATTCCTTGTGAGATTCAACTAGGGTTGTAAAGCCCATATAAATACAAGTAGTTGATACAACTGAAATTAGTTATTCACAAATAGAGAATGGAGAGCATACAAAGGCGATCTAGCAGCTTTCTACGTGAGATAACTGAAGAAGACAACTGGTGTACTTGAGTTGATTGAGTCTAGATATTCTGTCTAGGTTCTTTGCTTTGTAAGTTGTTTTAATTTGTGCAATCATTGTTTCTACCTATTGGCTTATTGTAGAAGCATATGTATTAGGTGAACTTTTGAGAGTTTACTTTGTAAAGCTAGAGTTTAGCTTTGTTTAGTGATTAGGGTCTAGAGTGTAGCCCCTTGGTTACAGAGTCTTGTAATCAGAAATGTGCTCTTTCTGTTAGTGGATTGAGTTCTAAAATCCCAGAGTGTGGGTCGTGGTTTTTCTCCCTTGAGCAAGGAGTTTTCCACGTAAAGTCCTTGTGTGTATGATTGGTGTGTATCGTGGTGGTCAGGTTTCAAAATTGCAGAGGCAAGAACAGGGTTCTTGACTTAGGAGAATCGAGAAAAATCGGTGGACACTATTCAACCCCCCTTTTAGTGTCCTTAGGAGGTGTATATATTATAACAAGTGGTATCAGAGCAGGTCTTCTCGTGCTAGGTTAACACCTTGAGAAGGATCAGAATCATGAGTGCACCACCTACTATCACTGAAGGACAGTCAGTTCAGAGGCCCCCACAGTTCAATGGGCAGTACTACGCTTGGTGGAAGAACAAGAGGGAAAATTATATATGTGCTGAAGACTATCAACTATTGCTGATAGTATCTGAAGGTAACCTGATACCCACTAAAATAGTTGGTGAAGGAGCGACTGCCAAAAAAGAACCTAAGTTGAAAGAGGAGTTCAATGAGGCGGACTATAAAATGATTGAAAAAAATCACAAAGCCAAACGTCTCGTAATTTGTGGTCTTGGTCCTGAGGAGTTTAACAGAGTATCATCTTACAAGACTGCAAAGAAAATCTGGGATGCCTTGCAGGTTGCGCATGAAGGAACCACTGAAGTGAAGGACTCAAAGAGAAGAATGATGAAGAGACAATTTGAATTGTTCTCTATGGGAGA
This sequence comes from Petunia x hybrida, assembly GCA_037355625.1. NCBI lineage: Eukaryota > Viridiplantae > Streptophyta > Magnoliopsida > Solanales > Solanaceae > Petunia > Petunia x hybrida. The sequence goes on along the minus strand of JBBBVM010000025.1, from coordinate 7,231,656 downwards.
AAAAGAGTCAATCCAGGATATGATGACCAATGATATGAGATCCCTTGATATGGAGTTGCCAGAAGTTGAGATGGTGGACAAGATTCTAAATGTGCTACCTAAGGCTTGGGAACCTAAGATGACGGCTATCATTGACTCTAAACCTCTAAGATCCATTAAACTTGAGGAACTGGTTGGTAGCTTGAAAACTCATGAGATGATGAAAGACTCAAAAGCTAAACCAGCTCTCAAGAAGGACAAGACCCTTGCACTTGAAGCAACTGAGGAAACTGATGAATATGTTGATCTACAATCTGTTGAAGCAGCAATGGTTAGTTCCTTAAGACAGAAGCTTAACTTGGGAAGGTTTAAATGCTTTAAAAGAAGTGGCAAGGAAAACTCTGGAAGGAAGAACATAGTCGACAGTCCTGACTGCTCAGGATACTTTAAGTGCTTCAAGAAGGATCACGTCGTTATGGATTGTCCTATGTGGGAAGTAGAATGGATGAAAAATAGAGCAACTAAGGAAAAGGAAAAGGAGACGTCAAAGGAGAATGACATAGATAAGTCTTTGTTCAACGGGACTAACTACAAGTGCTGGAAGAAACAGATGAAAAGCTTTCTGCAAGCAACGGATTACTGTCTCTGGTTGATTGTCAAAAGAGGACCTCACGTTCCTGTGAAGAGAGCAGCGAACGGAGTTCTAGTGCCAAAGAAGGTAGAAGAACTGGATCCTCAAGATCTGGACTGGCTACAGGCAAACTCCAAAGTTGAATTGTACTTGAGAAGAGGGCTGACAAATGATGTGTTGGCAAGGATACTTGAATACAATTATGCTAAGGAAGTATGGGAAAAGCTGAAGGAGTTGTACACAGGTGACGACCAAAAGAAGGACTCTGCCCTTATGACTACTGATGGAGCTGAAGCTGCTCATTCAGCAGAGGTATGTCTTTCTGATCTTAAAGAAAATCTACACACATACTCCACTGAAAATTTAATTCTAATCACAACCACTTTGATTGAGGGTTTTGAAAAAGAAAAATTAAAAAAGATAAATTAACTGAAGAGTTAAGTGATCTTAGAACCAAGCACAAGAGTCTTCAAGAACAAAACGTTGAACCGGAAAAATGAATGTCATCTTAAAAGGGCAGACTTTTGTGTCAAATTCTAAGATCACTGAACTAGAATTGGAACTTATTCAATTAAGAGAAAGTATAAATGGTAAGCAAGTAATAAGTGAAGTTCAAATCTTTCTTGAAAATGAACTCAGAAGAGCTAATGAGATTCTGCATCAGGAAACTGAAAAGAATAGGATTTTAAATCAAAAGGTTGAAAAATCTGAATTTGAGCTTACCAGATTAACAAAATGGAATAAATCATCTGAGGCAATGAACTGGGTTCTTGAAAATCAAAACAAGCGAAAATAAGGACTAGGATTCAAGAAACCACTGCCTCCATATAATCCTAAGAGCAAGTATATGTGATTGCCTTGCAACATGTTGTGTACCTTTTGTGGTGAAACTGGACACTGCAAACAAAGGTGCATAAATGCAAGCAAGGAAAAGACCAAGAATAAAAGAAGTGTTCTACCTAAATGGGCTAGACAGGATTTGATTTATTCATTCTCTCATAAGAAGGGACCCAAGCTTGTCTGAGTTCCTAAGGCTAACCCTTAATCTGTTTTGCAGGCTGGAGTGAGGGAGAACAACCCAAGCTGGATTCTTGATAGCGGTTGTTCAAGGCACATGACAAGAGATAGAAGAAACTTTCTCTCACTCGCAGCATTTCAAGGAGGCAGCGTAGCCTTCGGAGGAGGAAAAAGTGGTCAAATTGTAGGAATTGGAAAAGTTGGGAGAACACTGGATCACGCAATTGAAAACATATACTGTGTCGATGGTCTCAGACACAACCTGCTGAGTATCTCTCAACTGTGTGATAGAGGAAATGAAGTGAGTTTCTCCTTTGTAGGATGTATTGTGAAAAATCTACAGAGCAGAGAAATTGTTATGGAAGGAAAGAGGGTGAACAATGTGTACAAAGCATCACTGAAGTCACTACCTGAAAACAACTTAACATGCTTGAACGTACAAGAAAGTGACTCTCAGCTGTGGAAAAAAGAATGGGTCATGCAAGTCTCTCACAACTGAATAAGCTTGTATCTAAGGAGCTGGTTCGTGGATTGCCTAGCAAGAGATTTGAAAACATAAAAATGTGTGATACTTGTGTAAGGGGGAAACATGTGAAATCATCCTTTAAATCAAAGAAAGTGGCAAGTACTTCAAAACCACTGGAATTGTTGCATATGGATTTGTGTGGACCTATGAGAGTCAGGAGCAGAAGAAGAAAGAGATTTGTGTTCGTAATTGTTGATGACTACTCTAGGTACACATGGACCTTGTTCTTGGCATCTAAAGATGAAGCCTTTGACAGCTTCAAAGATTGGGCTGGTGTTGTGCAGAAAAGGTTAAGCCTAGAACTTATCAGTATTAGATCTGATCATGGAACGGAGTTTGAAAACTCAAAATTTTCTGACTATTGTGCAAAGTACAACATTGATCATAACTTCTATGCACCAAGAACTCCACAGCAAAATAGAGTGGTTGAAAGGAAGAACAGGTCTTTTGAGGATATGGCAAGGACCATGTTGTTGTCAAGTGGGCTAGCAAGAAATTTTTGGGCTGAAGCAATAAACACTGCATGCTACTTGCTAAACAGATGTTCCATTAGAGCTATTCTTGACAAGACCCCATATGAGTTACTCAGAGGAAGAAAACCAAATATTGCACATCTGAAACCCTTTGGGTGCAAATGTTTTGTCCACAACAACGGAAAGGAACCACTGGGGAAATTTGATGCTTGAAGTGATGAGACAATATTTCTCGGTTACTCTACCCAAAGAAAAGCATACAAAGTGTTTAACAAGAGAACAAAAACGGTGGAGGAAAGTACGCAAGTGGTATTTGATGAATCCGATAAGGCATTAGGAGAAACTGAGGTAGATGATCAAGCAATTGGTCTCAGTCGAGAAAATAGTGCAGCTGATCTTGAAGACTCAGAAGACAAAGAACCATTAGGTGAGAATTCAACTTCACAAGAACAAGGAGTCAATATGACAGGGGGAACATCAGATGGAGTTGATGATCCAGCAAGTCAGGAAGAACCTACCCAAGGTGATGCTGAAGGTTCTTCCCATCATATTCAACCCAGGCCATGGAAACATCAAAGCTCTCACCCATTGGAGAATGTCTTGTCGGAAGTGGATACTGGTATCATGACCAGGTCATCCTTGAAGAACTTCTGTGCATTCTTTGCATTCCTCTCATCTCTGGAACCAAAGAATGTAAAAGAAGCTCTAGAAGATCCCGATTGGATTCTATCCATGCAGGATGAACTTCATCAGTTTGAGAGAATTAAAGTGTGGCACCTGGTTCCTAAGCCAAAGGATAGATCAATAATTGGAACAAAATGGGTGTTCAGAAACAAACTGGATGAGCATGGTATAGTGACAAGGAACAAGGCAAGACTAGTGGTTCAAGGATACAGTCAGGAAGAAGGAATCGACTATGATGAAACTTTCTCTTCAATGGCAAGAATGGAGGCAATTAGAATGTTGATTGCTTTTGCTACATACATAGAGTTCACTCTGTATCAGATGGATGTGAAGAGTGCCTTCTTGAATAGCTACCTAAATGAAGAAGTCTATGTAATACAGCCACCAGGCTTTGTGAACAATGAATTTCCTGATCATGTTTACAAACTGGATAAGGCACTCTATGGATTGAAGCAAGCTCCTAGAGTCTGGTATGAAAGACTTTCAGGATTCCTACTGAAGAACGGTTTCACAAGAGAAAAGATTGATAACACATTATTCCTGAAGAAGAAAGGAAAGGATCTATTGGTGGTTCAAGTATATGTTGATGACATTATTTTTGGAGCCACTGATGAGGAGCTGTGAAAGGGGTTTGCTAATCTGATGGGAAGTGAATTTGAAATGAGCATGATGGGGGAACTAAATTTCTTCCTAAGACTGCAGAAAAAGCAAATGCCTGAAGGGACTATGATTCATCAGCAAAAATATGTCAAGGAACTTCTGAAGAAATTTGACATGGAAGGAGCAAAGGAAATGACTACTCCTATTGCTCCTAGAACCAAGCTGGATATGGATGAACTTGGTCCTTCGACTAGTGAGACAAAATATAGAGGGATCATAGGCTCACTCCTCTATCTCACAGCTAGTCGACCTGATATTGTATATAGTGTGGGAGTGTGTGCTAGGTTTCAGTCCAAGCCTAAAGAGTCACATCTAACAGTTGTGAAGAGGATCTTGAGATACTTGAAAGGAACTTAGGATCTATGTTTGTGGTATCCAAGGGGAGGTAATTTTGAACTAATTGATTTTGCTGATGCAGATTATGCAGGTCACTTGGTGGACAGGAAAAGCACTTCAGGAATGGCACACTTTCTTGGTCCTTGCTTAGTTTCTTGGGCAATAAAGAAGCAAAATTCAGTAGCCTTGTCTACTGCGGAAGCTGAGTATGTAGCAGCTGCATCATGCTGCTCACAATTGCTATGGATCAAACATCAGTTGGAGGATTTTGGAATCAAGTGTGGAGCAGTGCCAATTTTTTGTGACAATACAAGTGCAGTGAATATTACCAAGAACCCAGTCCAACACAAAAGAACAAAGCATATTGATATTAGACACCATTTTCTTAGAGATAATGTAGAAAAGGGTCTGATTACTATGAACTGTTGCAGGACTGAAGATCAAATTGCTGACATATTTACCAAAGCATTGAACAAAGTGCAGTTTGAGAGGAACATGTTGGAGTTAGGGATGACCAAAATACACGGATAACCCAGCAGGTTGTCCCTCAATGATTGGTTAGTTAAGTGTTCAATGATTTGTGGGTAACATTTGTTATTATTGTCCAGTCTGATATTGTACTTTATTAAGTATACTTGTTCAGCAAATAAGCACCAGTTGAGGATAATCTGATCCCATGAAGAACCTACTAAGTACTGAAAGAGGAACCGACTGAAGCATGAGTGTTGAACCCCAAAAATTACCCCGAAAAGGATAAATTCCAAAATATCGACAGGATGGGCTAACTCTTTTGGAGTTTTTGGAGTCGCCACCCAATTTAAGGAAAACAGGGAACCAAATTAACAAATGCGTGCAAAAGACTCCATTTTTATAAAAAGACGGTCTTTCTTTCAGAGATTCTAAAGGTAAGAGGTTTTATTAATTTCGGAAGAAGGTTTTTAAGGCACTTCCGAAATTCCGTAAAAAACGGTTAATCCGACATGTTTCCAAATATTTACAAGTGCGCTTTTTTCAAAAGAATTATTTAAAAATAGTAATAATAATAATAATAATAATAAGAATAATTAATCGAATAAAAGTTTATTTGGAAAATATTCTTTTACTTGCACGCATTTGCTAAGACGGCCCCAATTTGCAATAAATCAAATAACGACTTCACAATAAAAGGCAATAAATATAAAGTAAAGCGACATACCAAGCAATCAAATATTATTGATAAATAAATATTTTACGCATTTTATTTACATAAATATTTCTAAGAAAAGTAATGCAAAGTTAAAGATAAAAACCGAAAAAGTGATCAACTCGCGAAAGCCTTGGATTTCTAAAATTCATAAGTCTTATTTCTGAATGCTCGGGTCCAAATTCAATCCCAAATGCCTTCAACGCAACAGATTATTCCCATTCGTGAGTTAGCCAAACTCGTCCATAAATTATTCGTGCCGAAATATACCTCGCAAAACAAACAAGTAAAATTGGATTAGTATGATAATAAGGTATAATAATTAAGGAAATAAAATAACAATAATAAAGTAATAATAATGATAATAATAATAATAATAAAAAATAAAATAAAATATATAATAATAATAGTAATAATAAAAATAATAATAATAATAATAGTAAAGGGGTTGTTTTTGTAAAATTTAGGCTCAGGTTTGTATGGCGCGTCGAATAGAGGCTCGGGATATTGATACGGCTGCAAACACGGAGCTCCAGCCGGTTGGCACGCCAAGTACCAAATCCACTACTCTATTCAACTTGCTTTGCATTAAAGTGCATTCATCATCGCCTTTTGCTTTAAGGACACGGGAACGGGACGGTTCAAGCGTAGTATCATGTTCAAATCGATCCTGAGGCCTCAATACGTATATACGTATTTTTTCATTGGCCAGTGTAATATCTGTTCAATATCAGTCCGAATGCCTCAAAATAAAGTATTTCCGTATGTCTCAAACAGTGTTTATTCATGATCAGCAAACAATCCCAAGGTACTTCGCATAAACAGCATCCAATTCTAGTCAAAAGTTCAAGCATTTCAACAGTCAACAACACAGCAAACTAATTAACGTGGGCCAACATCAGTCCAAAAAAAAAACCTAGTAACACAATAGCCCAGAATATGGTGGGAACGGTGGCAAAACACCAGTCACGACAACCATCAAAGTATGTAAATAAATAATCAGTCACCGGAAAGTATAAGAACGACGGTCTAACGGAGGAGGAGCAACGCCGATTGGTGGCGTCGCTACCACTCCACCATCCATCTCACCCATAACAAAAAGTCAAATGAGATCGAATAATCAGAGAACAAATCCAAAGGGGCTACCATCGGCCAAACAAATCCAATACACAGCATCATCAACCAACATTATCAGAGACTTGGAACCAAATAACGGGCAAAACTGCGCAAACAAAGCTGACAGAGTCAGGGCAACAAATGGGTCAACGGGGAACTGCACCATATATGGGTAATCGAAAGAAACATGGCAAACAACGAAGTAATGAACTGAACAGAATAACAATCCCAACGGAGAGGAGGAGCGACTCCGACCCGATTCTCCGGCGAGGAGACGAAATCCGGTGGTGTCACTACTAACCCATCCCCGATCCCCTTCTCCCTTGTCTCCGATTTTCTTCAAAATCTGTCTCCCCTGTTTTGATTTGTTTCCGTGTGTATGTATGCTTCTGGAGGGGTATTGATAATGGTGTGATGGTGTCATATATTGTGTGGGAGATGTGGGTAATAGAGACAAGAGGAGAAGGTGGTGCAATGCAATTCCCGAAGGGGTTGCTAGCACAAACGCGGAAGAACAAACAATAAAGATAAAGATAAAAGCAAGACAAAACTTGCTTCTTTCGAAAGAACAGTGAGGAACCTGTCTCAAAGCTCAATCAAAAGGAATACAAGGATCACCTATACTATGCAACAATCCTCAAGAGAACATTGCCTCTTGCAAACTGAATGATCAAGAGGAATGTTCAATCGGACTAACCGAAAGCCACAAGTCCTTAAAAGCCCTCACCGGGGTTTTATTCACGACGGAGACAAGAAGAAATGTGCTCGGCACTTTCATTCAGTTCATCAATATTCAAAAAACTAGCTACTTACAATGAAAGGAAACAGTGTTTATATATGAAATACTAAGGGTAAACTAGTAAATAGGTCACAGTTGACCAATAGAAATAAGCCACGCAGGGCTGAGTTAAAATGTGTTCGGCAGACTTTGACTTCGGTAAGCCTTGGCTTCGGTTCTCAATTGTCTGCTCGAACACACACTTGTTGCCTTCGGACGCTCAATTGTCTTCGAGCTCATTGTCCTCGGTCACATTGCCTTCGGGCTCAAATCTGAAGATAATGCCTTCGATTCTTGAGCTCGGCCACTCAGCTTCGGAGCAATTGTTTTCCTTCGGCCAGGCTAAGTGAACGTGCACATCGTGCAGCAGCTTGGCTTGGCTTCTTGTCATCGGTCTCCTCGGTGGATCGATCACTTGATCAGCACGTGATCGGGCTGCATCATCCTCCCCTTCTTGAGAAGATTTCGTCCTCGAAATCAAGCCCTCGTCCTCCGAAGTTGGACCTACAACACAAGGAACTAAGTCAGCAACATTAAAGGTGTTGGACACGTTATACTCACCAGGGAGGTCGATCACGTAGGCATTGTTGTTGATCTTGGTCAACACTTGAAATGGACCACCCCCTCGAGGAGCCAACTTTCCTTTCCTTTGGTTCGGGAAGCGTTCCTTTCGGAAGTGAACCCAAACCCAATCTCCCTTCTTTAATTCCAACTTTTACGCCCCTTGTTTTTCTTTAAGGCAACCTTTGCATAGGCCTCCTCGAGGTTCTTCTTCACCTTTGCATGCAATTCGATCAAGGCAGCTGCTCTTCGAGTACCTTCAAAATCAAGAACAGAATCTCGAGGCAATGGGGTTAAATCAAGTGGAATCAAAGGATTAAAGCCATACACACATTCAAACGGGGTCATGTTGATCATTCTATGCACCGTTCGATTGTATGCGAACTCCATCATGGGCAAACGATCAGCCCAGTTCCCAACCTTCCCTTTGGTCATTGCCCGAAGCAAAGATCCCAAGGTTCGGTTAACTACCTCGGTCTGTCCATCAGTCTGAGGATGGTGAGACGTCGAGAATAGTAGCTTGGTGCCGAGGGCACCCCACAAACATTTCCAAAAATGACTCAAGAACTTCGAGTCTCGATCACTCACAATAGTACGAGGTACACCATGCAATTTTAACACGTTATAAACAAACAATGTAGCTACATGCTGTGCATCATCACACTTTTTGCAAGGAATAAAGTGAGCCATTTTTGAAAAATGGTCAACCACAACGAAGATGCTATCATGTCCTCCCCCCGACCTCGGTAACCCCAAGACAAAGTCCATGGATATATCAACCCAAGGTCGATCAGGCACAGGCAACGGGGTGTACAAACCATGAGGGTTGGACTTCGATTTTGCTTTCTTGAAAACGAGACAAGCGTTGCAAAGCTTTTCCACATCTCGTCGCATTTTGGGCCAATGGAACTGCTCGGTCAAGATACCAAGAGTTTTATCGACACCGAAGTGTCCCATCAGTCCACCTGAGTGAGCTTCTCGAACCAAGAGCTCTCTCCACGATGACACTGGCACACAAACCCTCCCATTTTTGAAGAGGTAGCCATCATGCCACTGATATTTCTCAACCTTTCGGCCACTCAAGATTGCGTCTCGAACACATTTCAGCTTGGGATCGTCCTCGTACATCGACTTGATGCTTTCGAATCCCATGAGCCTAGAGGCGAGAGTGGTCGCTAAGGCAAATTTCCTGGATAGCGCATCGGCCACAACATTATCTTTTCCCTTTTTGTAATGAATTACATAGGGAAAGCTTTCAATGAATTCAACCCACTTGGCATGTCGTCGATTTAATTTCTCCTGACCTCGGAGATGTTTCAAAGACTCATGATCACTTTTAATCACAAACTCTCGAGGCCACAAATAATGCTGCCAATGGGCGAGTGCTCGAACGAGGGCATACAACTCTTTGTCATACGTAGAGTAATTCAAAGTTGCACCCTTAAGCTTTTCGCTAAAGTAAGCGATCGGCTTCGAGTCTTGCATCAGCACTCCTCCGATCCCAACTCCAGACGCATCACACTCGACTTCGAATGCTTTGCCGAAGTCAGGGAGTTGCAACAACGGGGCAGAACAAAGCCTCCGCTTCAACTCTTGGAAAGCCCTCTCTTGGGACTCTCCCCACACAAATGGATTGTCTTTCTTCACCAGCTCGGTCAAAGGAGCTGCCACGGTGCTAAAGTCACGAACAAACCTTCGGTAAAAGCTAGCTAAGCCATGGAAGCTACGAACTTGTGATACCGAGGTTGGAGTTGGCCAATCTTTGATGGCTTCGACTTTTGATTCGTCGACTTCGACACCATTAGCACTGACAACAAATCCAAGAAAGACTACACGATCGACACCAAAGGCGCATTTCTTGAAGTTGGCATACAACTTCTCTTCTCGAAGCTTTTCAAGTACTTGCCTTAGGTGGTCGACATGTTCATCCACGGTTCTGCTATAAACAAGTATGTCATCGAAATAAACGACAACAAACTTATTTATGAACGGTTTGAGCACATGGTTCATCAGTCGCATGAATGTGCTCGGTGCATTGGATAAGCCAAAAGGCATCACCAACCATTCATAGAGACCGAATTTGGTCTTGAATGCGGTTTTCCACTCGTCTCCGGGTTTCATTCGGATCTGGTGGTAACCGGACCTGAGGTCTATCTTCGAAAAACATGAAGAACCACTTAACTCATCTAGCATGTCATCTAATCGAGGAATAGGATGACGATACTTTACCGTTATTTTGTTGACTGCTCGACAGTCAACACACATTCGCCATGTTCCATCCTTCTTCGGGACAAGGATAACTGGAACGGCGCAAGGACTCAAGCTCTCTCGAACGAGGCCCTTGTTTAACAATTCATCAACCTGCCGTTGGAGCTCTTTGGTGTCTTCGGGATTACACCGGTATGCAGGTTTGTTAGGGATTTGAGACCCTGGTACGAAGTCAATTTGGTGCTCGATTCCCCTCAACGGAGGTAATCCACCTGGCATTTCCTCGGGAAACATGTCCTCGAAGTCCTGCAAAACTTCACGAACAAACAAAGGCAAAGGGTTATCATTAGAAAAATCATCATTAGAGTTTAGAAAGATACCCTTGTGCACGAGGCAAATCATCATCTGACCGTGGTCGTTGCCTCGTAAGATCTCACCGGGTTGCATGATTGCACAAATTCCTTTTACTTCGATCGGTGAGTTAGTTTCTTCGGACCCCAATTTTGCTCCCATCGGAAGCTTAGCTTTGGCCGCTTCCTTCAATTCTTTCATACGTTTATAGTCCTCGGTGACTTGTTTTGGAGACAAGGGTTTGAGCATGAAACTCTTCCCATCAAGCTTCACAGTATAAGTGTTGGATCTGCCATTGTGAACAGCGGTACGATCATACTGCCATGGTCGACCTAATAGCAAATGACAAGCTTGCATCGGAACCACATCGAATATCATTTCATCTTGATACTCGCCGATTTTGAACTTGATCCACACTTGTTTGACAACTCTCAATTCTCCACACTCATTCAGCCATTGTAACTTGTAAGGGTGGGGATGCTTCATCGTAGGCAATCCCATTTGTGAAACCAAAGTTTGGCTCACTACATTGGCACAACTACCGGAATCAATGATCATCGAACACACCTTTCCCCTCACTCGACATCGGGCATGAAAGAGGTTTTCTCTTTGGTTGTCCTCTTCTTCCAGAGTCATGCAGCTTAAATTCCTTCGAACCACAAGAAACATTTCCGGATGATCAGCTTCGGCAGCCTCATGATCATCATCATCTTCAGCTCGATCAGTCTCCTCGATAATTTCCTCCTCGGTGTCACTCGCTTGCTCATGGACAGTTCCATCTTCGAGCAGAAGCATAACTTTGCGAGTTGGACACTCTTTTGCCATGTGACCATAACCCTTGCATTTGTGACACTGAATATTTGAAGCACTAGGAGAGTTGAATTGAACTTTACCTCCCACTTCTCTTGGTTGGTTAACGGTCACACCTCTTTCGAAGGGTCTCTTCGAATCTCGAACAGTGTTAGCACTTGCTTGGTTTGGACTCTTCCATTCTTTACTTCGGTTCAAAGGAGTAGAAGTAGTGACTCCTCGATACCGGTTTGCCTTGTCGTCCTTCACCAACTTTTCAGCTTCGGTGGCAGCATCAAACAAATCTTCCAACGTGTGGTACACGTGGAGTCTCAACTGAGATGACACATCCCTAGCCAAGCCATTTTTAAATCTGATAATGGCTTGCTCTTCGTCTTCGACCAGATCAAGATTCAATCGAACCTTTTCAAACTCATCGTGGTACTCTTGGACGGACTTGGACCCTTGCTTTAACTCATAGAGTTTTTGCATTTGAGTCTGCCTGTACTTGGCACTCAAGTACTTACCATCCATCGCTCTCATCAACTGTGGCCAGGTGTTGACTACTGGATAGTCATTTCTTCTTCTATGCCTCTTGTCAGATTCCCACCATGTTGATGCATAAGCTTCGAACGAAGCAATGGCATGGGCAGCTTTTCTCTCATCGGTCATCTCATTTGTTTCAAAGATGCGCTCCATTTTAAGCTTCCATTCAAGATACTCATCGGGATCACTAGTTCCTTTAAAGGGTGGAATAGTGATCTTGACACTGTTCAAGTTTGAGTCTCGAACAGCTCTAGCCTGTTCGGGAAACTCATCTTCTCGATCATCAGCCTCACGCCCAATATTTCTTTCAACATTTGCGCCTCGGCCTCGACCTCAGAAATTTCCACGTCCTCGGTGAGCTTGCCTTCGTTGAGCGAATGGCGGCTCACGCTCATATTCGTCCTCGGGAAATTCCTCTTCATCAACCTCTTCGGTTACAGCTCCAAGATCTCTTCGGGTCCTTGGAAGTGGTAACCTCTCTCCTCGGGGAATGCCCAAGTTTTGATTTCCAGCTTGGGGATTGCCCAAGTTTTGTTGTGCTTGGGGATTGCCCAAGTTAAGCTCTCTTCGAATTGCTTCACTAGTCAACTGATGTTGTCGAAGAAGCTCAGCATACAGATCAGGTTTCATCGGAGTGGATTCGCTTGTTCCAGCGCCGGACCCATGCATGGCCACGGACGCACTTCCCTGCTCGAGTTGAGTTACTCGAGCACTCACTCCTCTTACATCGGCACTGATACTTTGTATCGCAGCCATGAGATCGGCTAACGACAATTCAGGCTTTTCAATGCTTTTGCCATCGTTTCCAGCCATTGTACCTGCACAAGTCAAAGATCAAACAAAGGTTAGGGTTAGAAATCACCTCACACACTCCCTCACCTTTGATGGGTGGCACTCGGGTCCACTCAATTTATGGGTTCGGTTTTTGATCACTCAAGGACTTGTTAACAGTGGCTCGTCTGATTGATCGGTCCTCTAAGATCCTTCAAGTTCGACAATAGTCACTGCCTCTTCGGGAAGAGTGAAGTGATGTTCGACTCGACGGAACGGACGCTTTTTAACTGAGCTCGGGGAGTCAAAAGAATTTCTACGAAAGTTGGACTTCGGTCAACCCTTCGCACGAATTCCTATCAGCTTAAAAGAGTTAGTACGACCTTGAGTAGAACAAATACTCAAAAGATCCACCAACTAGAATTAGACACGAAAGAAAGTGAGAACCTAGGAGAATCTACCCTTTGATTCCCTTTTGGAATCTTTTTCGATCACACCCACTCCTGTCCGTACAAAAGTGGTCCCTCCTTGGTACGGATAGGGTTTTACCTTATCCACTTTCCTTTTTCAGCCGACAACTTTCACCTGGGGGTTTTGATGTTAAAATTTTAACCCCTTTCTTCTTCAATGGAACAGTGACCTTGCTCCGGCGTACGGACACAACAACTTCGGTTCACTGACCACGAATTTCAACAGATCTGGGTTGCTTTCGACTCCGGTTCCAACGACGGAGGGATTAAAGTTCTTCGAGCCAAGACTAGCTCGACGTGTCGTACACTGTTACGAACTTGTAACAATTTTCCGGTGTACGGACAACGTTTCCAACTTAAGAACTTCGATTTTAAGCAATAAACAAACCCAAATCACTCAAGAACCACCAATCTTCACCGGTTTCTTCCAAACACAGTGGGGTTCGAGTTTTCAGTCACCATTAAAGCTCAAAACAGTCCAAAAAAATTCACCAAGAAACCCTAGTCATGAAATCAGTACGTCGGGTATTCGTTGGAATCAAAACTCGATGGTGAACAAGAATCCAAGATTGTTTTTCCCAAACAACCAACAATCAAACACAATTTTGAATTTTCTTTTAACACTTTTTTTTTTTTGTAAGAACACCAACAGTAACAAACAAAACAGGAACACGAAATGGAAACAAAGACACAAAACGCACGAAAATAAAGATAACGTGAACAGGATTTGGGGTTGTAGAAACAAGCCCAAACCGTGCTCTGATACCAAGATGGTGCAATGCAATTCCCGAAGGGGTTGCTAGCACAAACGCGGAAGAACAAACAATAAAGATAAAGATAAAAGCAAGACAAAACTTGCTTCTTTCGAAAGAACAGTGAGGAACCTGTCTCAAAGCTCAATCAAAAGGAATACAAGGATCACCTATACTATGCAACAATCCTCAAGAGAACATTGCCACTTGCAAACTGAATGATCAAGAGGAATGTTCAATCGGACTAACCGAAAGCCACAAGTCCTTAAAAGCCCTCACCGGGGTTTTGCTCACGACGGAGACAAGAAGAAATGTGCTCGGCACTTTCATTCAGTTCATCAATATTCAAAAAACTAGCTACTTACAATGAAAGGAAACAGTGTTTATATAGGAAATACTAAGGGTAAACTAGTAAATAGGTCACAGTTGACCAATAGAAATAAGCCACGCAGGGCTGAGTTAAAATGTGTTCGGCAGACTTTGACTTCGGTAAGCCTTGGCTTCGGTTCTCAATTGTCTGCTCGAACACACACTTGTTGCCTTCGGACGCTCAATTGTCTTCGAGCTCATTGTCCTCGGTCACATTGCCTTCGGGCTCAAATCTGAAGATAATGCCTTCGATTCTTGAGCTCGGCCACTCAGCTTCGGAGCAATTGTTTTCCTTCGGCCAGGCTAAGTGAACGTGCACATCGTGCAGCAGCTTGGCTTGGCTTCTTGTCATCGGTCTCCTCGGTGGATCGATCACTTGATCAGCACGTGATCGGGCTGCATCAGAAGGGCACCACCGGTGTTATGTCATGGGTGTGGGTTGTGCGGATGAGGAAAATGAGAGGGGGTGAGGGGAGATGATTTTTTTGTGTTGTCATGGTGTAAGGGTCATGAAAAAATGTGGGTCTAGATCTAATTTTAAGTGAGGAGAGGGTTTTTGTGAGGATTGGGGAAGATGGTGAATAGTGAATGGGGGCTAGGGTTTAAGGGATAAGGATATATACTTTATATATATATATATGGGTAAAATGATTATGGTATTTTAAAGATTGGACTAGAAAAATTGGGTGTCGCGTAAATAGGCCGGGATTCAAAATGAACGACAATTATGGCCTTTTTTTACGTTAAAATTATTAACTTATTATTATAAAAAATTAACCTTATTTTAACATAATTAGACGCTAATTGAAAATTCCGGGACAAAATTGGGTGTCAACAGCTGCCCCTCTTTACCCGAAAAGGATGAAAGAGTTTTCAGGGTAAAGAAAGTTGACGTGAAAGCCAATTTTGTCACGGTAAAGCCAAGACTCGGATTCCTAGGATCAAAATGCGAGGCTTATGGACATGGCCGAACTTCGGTTTCCGAGTTGCCTACATATCTCGGGCTAAAAGAGAATCAGGCCATATGTAGTTCGACGCGATTTGAAGATCAAAGACGAGATAGTAACGACCACTCAAGCGCGGGAAAAGAGGCTTGTAATCACCCAAGTTATGAAAATGTGGTCGACGACACACCCATAAAGAGGGGTTTACACGGACATAGCTTCCACTGCACCTCGATAACCGAGCCATCTTGTCTTCAATCTCAAACCTCAGACTCAGGGTTAACAAGAGACTTACCTCTAGGGTGGATGACTTATGCGGGTGTGATTCTTCAGGTCTTCGTTGACGAGTCTAGCTCATATCAACGATTGCTCCGGTTCATTGCTAAGAAAAGCTCCATGCTCCAAATGCTGCTGCGGTGCTGCTAAAAATCCTGTAATAATCTCAACAAGCGGTAAGCGTGCAACTGCAAATAAACTGTAATAATTGGAATAAGAAATAAATAAAGTGATAAAAAAAATTGTAAATGCGGGTGGTGATATCATCAAAAGTTCTTCCTTCGATCAACTGACAAGATACTCCGCCCGGAGAACCTCTAAGCTGATCCTTATTCTGAAACAGTAAAGCAAGACAATAAGTAAAGCAATAACGAATTGTAAAATGCAAGGCTTTCATAAGATAAGTTGACTAACGAGACATAATATCCCAAGTCAACTTGGCTAATCTATATCCTACGCAGGTAACATAACGTTTATTTATAAGGCGAACGAGCCCAAAACATTCAATTGTAAGGCGAATGAGCCCAAAACGTTCAATGTAAGGTGAACGGGCCTAAATTTGATAGCAGCCTGCAAAACAAAGTTGCAAATTGGATTAATTAAGACAAGATGATGCAAAACAAATAAGCAAAACTGGGTCGTGTTGCTTGAATTAATAGTGCTGCAAAGCGTTGAATGCCTTCAGTTCTTATTGAATCTGATGTTCAATTTCTGCAAGTAAATGCGTTAGAAAACGAGTGAATAATAAAGCAAAAGCTATAATGAAAAAAAAAAGAGGAAGAAATGGATTTGCGCTGCATATGCGACAAGGAGAACGATCTTTGAGAAACTGATGATTGACGGTAGGAACAATAACAAAAGAGCCTCCAATTGCCTATAATAGGCTTCAGAATAATGCCTCCAATTGCTTATGGTAGGCTTCAAATGATAACGACGTCTTCACTTTCTCACGATAGACTTGATAATAAAACCTCCGATTGCTTACGGTAGGATCAATAACAAAAGAGCCTTCAATTGCCTATGATAGGCTTCAGAATAATGCCTCCAATTGCTCATGGTAGGCTTCAAATGATAATGATGTCCTCGCTTGCTCACAATAGACTTGATAATAAGACCCCCGATTGCTTACGGTAGGATCAATAATAAAAGAGCCTTCAATTGTCTATGATAGGCTTCAGAATAATGCCTCCAATTGCTTATGGTAGGCTTCAATGCTAATAAAGTCTTTGCTTGCTCACGATAGACTTGATAATAAGGCCCCTGATTGCTTACGGTAGGCATGACGTAATTTATAAGTGCAAGCTGCAATATCTTTGATAAATTGTCTTCCCATCCACTGGCGAAGCAATAAAGCAAATGCGAAGGCATAGTGCAAAGCATTTTCAATAATCTTGACAAATCAACTGGCAAGCTGGTCAGGCATGAAGCAAGGAGGGTCTCGGGACTGACCTGTTAACCTGAAAAGTAAAACAAGACGTAATACAAAGGAAATGCGAAGGCATAACTTAAAGCAAGTACAAAGAAAAGCAGTGTGGGAATGTAGAGCAATGCAAGAGCCATTTGGCGAATCAATGGGCGAGATAGTCCAACAAAGAGAATCCTCGTAGCCGATGGTCAACCTGGAAGAGTAAAGCAAGGCGTTAATTTTAAAGCAAGTGCGAAGACATAATTCAAAACAAGTTCAGAGCAAAGTAGTGCGGAAATGTAGTCGGTGCGATAGCCATTGATAAATCAATTGGCGAGACAATCCGGCAAGGATGGCCTTGTGCGAATTATAGCCTGAAACAAAGCGATGCCCTATTTGGCTTAGTTTTGAAAACACAAAACAAGCCTCGGCTTTGTCGCCTATTAGGAATGAAAGTCATAGGGGTAGAAATGCCGCCTGTTCGGCAATAACTCATGACAAAACATAATGCTTTAAGTCATGAAAAGGGATTGCGACGCAATCTGCAAGGAAACTTTGAATGCGAGTTCAACAAATTGTTCATCCATAATGTGAATGATCCTTTCATTGCAAGCTTTCATGTTCCTGTTCTCAAAGAAAAATTGTTAGCTTTGGAGAGGAAAGGGAAAGCGTTTGATTTGTGCAGACTTCATCCTGATCTTGCTGCTTCTGCTGCTTCCTCGTTTTCATTAGACTTGGATTTGCAAATTGCTTTCAGAAACTTGGCTCATGAACTCAAATAGCAAAGACTTTGAAAAATAGAGGCAAGATAAAATATTTTAATGCACATGCAAATGAAGTCAAAGATGCATTTTGAAAATTTTGCCTTGACTTAAACTTGTAATATATTTTAAAACAAACTGAACGTCCTTTGCCTTAGACTTTGCACCGTTTGCTTAACCAATTACAGAATTTTTGCCAACTCATCTTTAATAACCAACACCGCTTCTTGCAAAATTCTGCCCCAGTTATAATCTTCCGCATCCCTAACTCGTTTTGCAAAAATTGCCCCAGTTGTCCTTCTTGGGGGAAAATAATAATTTAGATGCTAAAGGGTCGAGCCCGATGAGGGAGCCTACGTATCCCTCCTTGGGAATCAGACCGTGCGTAGTTCTTCATCACTGCTTCAACGCCATATGCCAACAAATAAAAGCTGCCCCAGTTGAAGTTTTAACAGATAGTGCGATATCCAAAGAGCGCAGACAGTAACTTTTCAGTGCGTCATTTTAAATTGCTCAGTTGTTTAGCCATATGTTACAAGCAAAGCTTTGGCAGGTTTATCAATTTTAATACTGAAATGGAAACAAATGCAAGCATAAATAATATAATAAAATGAGATGCCTCTTATTTCAACTTCCATAAATTCAAAATGAGTTGATTCAGATTAACATAGGCTTTAAAGGGACAATGCAATTCAGGGCCTCAATCTGAATTAAAATTGAAAATAATGCTACTAAGTTCAATTGCCAAGTTCTTTCAAACAATGCCGTTAGCTTCTGGTGCTGCATCATTCACGAGCTAGAGCATCTACCATCAATCAGATCTTGAATCCTTTGCGTGGTAAATGGTCAGCCATTTCACAAATCTAACATTTGCTAGAGAAATAAACAAAACAAAAGAAACCTTTTAAAGGGTAACTAAGATGGTTTTCATGTCATTCATAGGATTGCATACAAGCAAGCAACACCTAATATTTAACGCATTTTGAGCAAATAAAGCAAGGCAAGCAATTAACATGTGACAATCACAAGTATTTAACACAGCTCATGCTCTCCACAGAATCTGCACCGAATTCTAAACCCAAATGCCTAACCTTAAACAATCCTCCACATCTTTCGCAAACATCCTCGCTCCTCCAAGCACAACTCCCAATTGTTTTACAACATCCAGGGAGAAATTTCCAACTGCCTCCACAATACCAAACTGCAAATCACGAAAGGCGCCAATTGGCCTTTCAAAATAAAACCTCACTGGTCCTCGGCTTTAGACAAGCCTCTCAGCTTCCTAGGTTTTGCAAGGCTCACCGACCTTGTTCATAGGGCTCCTCACTGGTCCTCGGCTTTAATCAAGCCTCTTAGTTTCCTAGGTAGCCAAGACCGCACTGGTCTTCAAGGAGGGACCCCACTGGTCATTCAAAGACACAGGGTCTTTGCTCTGCTAGTATGCGACAAGCATACTTCAATTTTTACAAAGTTGCAGCTGGATAATCAACATAGGCCTGCACACACGCAAAGCCATTCACGAGAGGGACCCCACTGATCCTTTTAAAGACACCAGGGGCTTCGCCTCTTAGATCTCACTACACCAGGCCATCTCCAAAACACAAACCAACCAAATCTGCCGAACTTTCCCCCAAACTAAGGTGTATATGCATGCATGACCTAATCTCCTTCTAAGAGTGGGCTAACGGTTGAGGCTGATTCAGACCTATGCGGGATAAATCTGGCCCCATAAACCAGTAGAACCGGCCATGACAAAACCAGGCAAACCATACCCCAACTAACATTGGTGACACGAAAGAAATTCAAAGACCTAGGAAGGACAATGCCCTTGCTGTATTATTGCCCGTCATGCGGGCCTCCGGTGATGAAATCGAGGAGATGAAAGAGAATTGACAGGCTCCATGAGGGAGGAAATATGAACGGAATGCACACTATGCACAAATAAATATAATACATACTTTATAAGGCAAACCAAACAAACAGATATAATAAAGCAAATAAATTAGGCATGCTAGTTGCAAACAATTGGAAACCTTTATGGTCAAAACCTTTATTGCTCCACAGCGAAGTCGCCATGCTGTTGAACCCCAAAAATTACCCCGAAAAGGATAAATTCTAGAATATCGACAGGATGGGCCAACTCTTTTGGAGTTTTTGGAGTCGCCACCCAATTTAAGGAAAACAGGGAACCAAATTAACAAATGCGTGCAAAAAACTCCGTTTTTATAAAAGACGGTCTTTCTTTCAGAGATTCTAAAGGTAAGAGGTTTTATTAATTTCGGAAGAAGGTTTTTAAGGCACTTCCGAAATTCCGTAAAAAACGGTTAATCCGACAGCTTTCCAAATATTTACAAGTGCGCTTTTCTTTGAAAAGAATTATTTAAAAATAGTAATAATAATAAGAAGAATAATTAATCGAATAAAAGTTTATTTGTAAAATATTCTTTTACTTGCACGCATTTGCTAAGTCGGCCCCAATTTGCAATAAATTAAATAACGACTTCACAATAAAAGGCAATAAACATAAAGTAAAGCGACATACCAAGCAATCAGATATTATTAATAAATAAATATTTTACGCATTTTATTTACATAAATATTTCTAATGAAAGTAATGCAAAGTAAAAGATAAAACCCGAAAAAATGATCAACTCGCGGGAGCCTTGGATTTCTAAAATTCATAAGTCTTATTTCTGAATGCTCGGGTCCAAATTCAATCCCAAATGCCTTCAATGCAACAGATTATTCCCATTCGTGAGTTAGCCAAACTCGTCCATAAATTATGCGTGCCGAAATATACCTCGCAAAACAAACAAGTAAAATTGAATTAGTATGATAATAAGGTATAATAATTAAGGAAATAAAATAACAATAATATAGTAATAATAATGATGATGATAATAATAATAATAATAATAATAATAATAATAATAATAATAATAATAATAATAATAATAATAATAAAATATATAATAATAATTATAATAGTAATAATAAAAATAATAATAATAGCAAAGGGGTTGTTTTTGCAAAATTTAGGCTCAGGTTTATATGGCGCGTCGAATAGAGGCTCGGGATATTGATACGGCTGCAAACACGGAGCCCGGGCCGGTTGCCACGCCAAGAACCAAATCCACTACTCTATTCAACTTGCTTTGCATTAAAGTGCATTCATCATCGCCTTTTGCTTTAGGGACACGGGAACGGGACGGTTCAAGCGTAGTATCATGTTCAAATCGATCCTGAGGCCTCAATACGTATATACGTATTTTTTCATTGGCCAGTGTAATATCTGTTCAATATCAGTCCGAATGCCTCAAAATAAAGTATTTCTGTAGGTCTCAAACAGTGTTTATTCATGATCAGGAAACAATCCCAAGGTACTTCGCATAAACAGCATCCAATTCTAGTCAAAAGTTCAAGCATTTCAACAGTCAACAACACAGCAAACAAATTAACGTGGGCCAACATCAGTCCAAAAAAAAAACCCAGTTACACAATAGCCCAGAATATGGTGGGAACGGTGGCAAAACACCAGTCACGACAACCATCAACGTATGTAAATAAATAATCAGTCACAGGAAAGTATAGGAACGACGGTCTAACGGAGGTGGAGCAACGCCGATTGGTGGCGTCGCTACCACTCCACCATCCATCTCACCCATAACAAAAAGTCAAATGAGATCGAATAATCAGAGAACAAATCCAAAGGGGCCACCATCGGCCAAACAAATCCAATGCACAGCATCATCAACCAATATTATCAGAGACTTGGAACCAAATAACGGGCAAAACTGTGCAAACAAAGCCGACAGAGTCAGGGCAACAAATGGGTCCATGGGGAACTGCACCATATATGGGTAATCGAAAGAAACAGGGCAAACAACGATGCAATGAACTGAACAGAATAACAATCCCAACGGAGAGGAGGAGCGACTCCGACCCGATTCTCCGGCGAGGAGACGAAATCCGGTGGTGTCACTACTACCCCATCCCCGATTCCCTTCTCCCTTGTCTCCGATTTCCTTCAAAATCTGTCTCCCCTGTTTTGATTTGTTTCCGCGTGTATGTATGCTTCTGGACGGGTATTGATAATGGTGTGATGGTGTCATATATTGTGTGGGAGATGTGGGTAATAGAGACAAGAGGAGAAGGGCACCGCCGGTGTTATGTCATGGGTGTGGGTTGTGCGGATGAGGAAAATGAGAGGGGGTGAGGGGAGATGATTTTTTGTGTTGTCATGGTGTAAGGGTCATGAAAAAATGTGGGTCTAGATCTGATTTTAAGTGAGGAGAGGGTTTTTGTGAGGATTGGTGAAGATGGTGAATAGTGAATGGGGGCTAGGGTTTAAGGGATAAGGATATATATATATATATATATATATATATATATATATATATATATATATATATATATATATATATATGGGTAAAATGATTAGGGTATTTTAAAAATTGGGTGTCGCGTAAATAGGCCGGGATTCAAAATGAACGACAATTATGGCCTTTTTTTACGTTAAAATTATTAACTTAATTTATTATAAAAAATTAACCTTATTTTAACATAATTAGACGCTAATTGAAAATTTCGGGACAAAATTGGGTGTCAACAATGAGGAATCATGTCCAGGTACAGTCACATTACCTTACATGATAGAAGTCATAACTGAAATCGATTTGTCAAAATTATGCGTGTGTCAAGGGAGACTTTCCATGTTCTTATAACTGTCCTAAATTAGAGGAAAACATTCCTTTTTGGGTTAGAATTCTAGTGTATTTGTATGGACCCCACTACTTGAAAAGCTTTTATTTGAGTATGTCCATAACCGTCAAATCCATAACTCTTTCCCGGTTCTCAAAAATTTCAAAAAGCTGCTTTTTACCTTTTATATCATCATTACTTTGGCTTCCCTAGAAACCGTCTCATCACCAAAACCCTTTCCCCTCTTTTGATCAACACAGAATACACATACGCAGCAACCTCTTTTCTCTCAACCTACTTTCTCTCATAAAAATTCAAGCCGGAAAAACTTCGTAATCTCAGTAAAAAATCTAACAATTTCACCATGTCTCAAGCACAATCTTCATCAACATCAAGAAATCAACTCCAAAACCCCTCTCCATCCACTCTTGCAGAAAGAATTGCGAGGGCTAGGTCAAAATTTCTCAAAAAGGGAGAAAAGAAGTTGGTCAAGAAGATGATGTCAAAATCCTTGTCGACTACACCTACAGGACAAGCTTCCTCCGAAACACCTATTGAGGTAATTTCTGACACTACCCTATCTACTTCTGTTGATTCAGAAGGTGTAAAAAGTCCTGGAAAAGTGAGTGCTGAATCTTTAGTAAAAGGACTAGATGAAATCGTAGGTGTGGTAGAGTCTTGTAATAAAATTGATAGGGGGAAGGTAGTTGAGAAGAAGCATCAGGATGTTTAGGAAGAACCCAAGGCTAGTCTGCATATGCCTGTAGTAGAAAAGACTATATTAGAGGTTGATGTAGCAGGAAGAGTATTAGAACAACTCAGGGAAGATAATTTTGTTGAGTCCCTTAAAGAACATGCTGTTGAACCAAGTTCTAGAGTTGTGATGGCTGAGAAGAGTCAAGGGGTGTCCGTTCTTGAAGGTCCAGCTGGTACATGACCTAGATCTGTCGAGGCTTCACAGGATTTGAGCAAAGAACCTAGTTCCTGCTCAGATCCTACAGAGGCTGATGACGTAGAACTCAAGTGGACAGACTCAGAAGAAGAAAAGGATGAGGACGTTGGAGAAGAGAGAATTGAAAGTGAGAAAGTTACAAAGAAAGCAGAAGAAACAAAGAGGAAGAGGATGAAAAGAAAGTTTGGTGAGGAGGATGAGAAGCTGATGGTTGAGGAAGAGGATGTAGTATTTGTAAGTGAAAACAGAGTAGAGCCTGACAAGAGGAGAAGACTGGTGAAAGGGGGAATGCCAGTATCAAATGGCAGGTTAGTTGATGAATCAACTGAAGAGAGTGACGGCAAGGCTGTGGTAGAGCAAGTGGTTTGAAGAGTAGGAACTAGGTCTGCTCTGAATCAACAGCTGGCGACTGTTGGAAAGCTGGAAAGAACAATTACAAATGTGAGAGACGGGGAAGAGAAGAAAAAGAAGGAGGAAGAGAGAAAGCTGGTGAGGCAGTGGAAGAGAGTGACGAGGATGGCAGTTATGTAGAGCCAAGTGACTCTGAGACTGACAGTGAAGCAGAGAACAGGAAAAGAAGAAGAGGATCTGAAGAAGAGGTTGATCGAGTGGCTTTCTTTGCAAAGCATCAGGTGCTGCACTGTAGCATTCTACATGATGAGAAGGAGCATCATATGAAACCCTTGCTCAGGTTGATTGGTGGCCAAGGGTGGCTGAGCTTGTTTGGAAACAAAGACAGAATGTTATTTGCTGATGAGATCAGGAAATTTTGTACAAATTGCAGAGTGGTAGCCAGGAGAGTGTTCACGATTGTGAATGGAGTTGAAATAGAGTTTGGGAGAAATGAGCTAGGGGTGATCCTTGATGTACCTGCTGAAGGATATTGCAAGTATATTAAGCTGAACTGGCCCAAGAGGACAGACGGAGTAACCCCTCTGAGTGTGGTCAAGAAATTCTCAGGGAAATCTAAGCTCAGGAAAGAAAGGAAAGTAGACAAAAAGGAGATGGAACCAGCACACCAGTTGCTGTTTGAGTTTGTGCACAGGTTCCTTCCGCCTAGAGGAGAAAGAAATAGTGAAGCCAGTGCTCTAGAATTAACCTACATGGACCTGCTAGATAGGGGTGAGAATAAACTTTCCTGGGCTAATCATCAGACATATTAAGAGGATTGTTGATACTGATCAAAAGCCACATTCTTTAGTGCATTCCTATGTCCTTCAGTAGGTTCTAGAGCATTTTGGGGGTTCCACTGGAAGCAGAGAAGAATCCAACAATTCATCAGAAGTTTGGGTACAATGTGCTTAAAAGCCGTGACTTATTCAGAGAAAAGAGAGCTTCCAAGAAGCCCATGCAGGTTAAGCAAGAGCTAGCTGAGGAAAGTGAGGATTATGGACCTGAGGAGGCCATTACAACTGTGAAGGAACTAGAGAGCCATGTTCTTGAAGTCAATACAGAAAATGCTGAGCTTCATAGACAGCTGAAGTTGAAGGATCAAGAAATTGATCGTTTGAAGATAGATTGCCACAAGTATGAGGCCGAGCTGGTGATGGGAAGGGCCAAAAAACAAAGAACCTTGAGGCAGTTGTCAAACACTTCAACCTACAGCCCTGAGTCCTCCTGTCCTACCTTCTTGTCCTTTCTCCTAATTGCTGTTATTTCTTTCCATTCTCCCTGCACATGTGATCTTGTTTAAAATAATTTATTTTCACTTGTGTACTTCTGGGTAGGGTTGTGCTGCTGTCACACCCTGGATGATGATTTTAATTTTCTCCTGTTTATGGTTGTTTTCTCTATGGTACTTGGTTCTCGTTGGGCCCTTAGCCTTATATCTGTGTGTGTTTATATTTTAGCTGACTTGTTGGCTCGAGCTCTAGACTGGATAGTACTAACTGGTTCATGCAGGTATTTGAATCTTTTCGATGATGCCAAAAGGGGGAAGAAGGAAATGTTGGAGTGTTTGTGACCTAACTCATCTGTTTTAAAACTTGTTATTTTTTTTTCGTATTTTTGGGAATTTTGTCTATTCAGGTTCTTTGGCAACATTTGTTTGTCATCATCAAAAAGGGGAAATTTGTTGAGCATTGGTTTTGAAGAATGACAAACGAGAAGGACTCAGTGGTGAGAAGAACCTAGTCCTTGAATAGAAGGGCACGACTGGTCGAAAAAATCTGAGGGTTGCAAATCCCTGCGGAACAAGGAGTAATGGCGCGTGAATGAATATGCATCCTAGTCAGACTAAAAGAGGCGGTGCCCAGGCTGTGTCTTCGAAGTGCGAATAGGAGTTGGAATTCAATAAAGAAAAGAGTTACAAGGAATCTTGTCTTACCATAATTACAAGGATTCCTTGTGAGATTCAACTAGGGTTGTAAAGCCCATATAAATACAAGTAGTTGATACAACCGAAATTAGTTATTCACAAATAGAGAGTGGAGAGCATACAAAGGCGATCTAGCAGCTTTCTATGTGAGATATCTGAAGAAGACAACTAGTGTACTTGAGTTGATTGAGTCTAGATATTCTGTCTAGGTTCTTTGCTTTGTAAGTTATCTTAATTTGTGCAATCATTGTTTCTACCTATTGGCTTATTGTAGAAGCATATGTATTAGGTGAACTTTTGAGAGTTTACTTTATAAAGCTAGAGTTAGCTTTGTTTAGTGATTAGGGTCTTGAGTGTAGCCCCTTGGTTACAGAGTCTTGTAATCAGAAACGTGATCTTTGTGTTAGTGGATTGAGTTCTAAATCCCAGAGTGTGGGTCGTGTTTTTTCTCCCATGAGCAAGGAGTTTTTCACGTAAAATCCTTGTGTCCCTTCTGTGTGTGATTGGCGTGTATTGTGGTGGTCAGGTTGCAAAATTGCAGAGGCAAGAACAGGGTTCTTGACTTAGGAGAATCAAGAAAAATCGGTGGACACGATTCAACTCCCCCTTTTAGTGTCCTTAGGAGGTGCATATATTATAACATATGACGATTGGCCCCATCAGGTTTAGAATATGACAATTAGCCTTTCAGACTTAGAATATGACAATTAGGCCCATCCACCTTAGAATTGGACATACACATATATTTTGTGTTGCAGGCACTACTACAATAGAGTAATCTATCAAAGGCAATAAATTGAGGCATAATTTTTTAGGTTTTCCTCAAAAATTCCAAGAAGACACTAAATCAACACTGGGGCAGAATTGTGAGATTTTCTCAAAATTCATCAAAGGCTTAAAAATGCAATAAATATGACAATCGGTGTGACAGTGTTTCAGTCAATCCTACAAGCATGGTAATATCATTCTAGTTATTTTAGCACTTCATTCTACTCGTTGTACGCAGGGTATACAGCCTGACATAATACTCATATATCTCCTGACGAGAAGCACTAGTAGCTCCCGACGAGCAAACGATAATCTTCTAACGAGAGGCACTAAGTAGCTTCTAACGAGCAGACAGATATCTCTTGATGAGAGGCACTAAGTAGCTCCTGGCAAGAAAACAATATCTCCCGACGAGAGGCACTGATAACTCCTGATGAGCAGACAAATATCTCCTGACAAGAGGCACTAATAGCTCATGACGAGCTGACAAATATATCATGACGTGAGGCACTGACAAAAAACAATCGACACTCGGAATGACATTAATTTACATGGACGTTTACTTTATCTTTATCATTGTTTGCATATATCTTACTTTTATTTCAGGACACTCTTCAATTTCTCGACAGTCCCTCGAGCCACTCCTTGATCTCCCACACTTGCCTTCAAAAATCACTCCCCAACATGAGAATTGTGCGATCACAAAACCTCAAATACATACTATGCATCATTCTAGAACTTCATTCAAGAAGCTTAATCCTATATACAATGCTTTTCTACACCCATAAACTATCTATTTTTCCGAGTTCCAAAGCGTTCAAATCTAAATTTCCATACTCGTAAAAGTAATCTACATAATCTTTCATTCCTAATTGGATGTCGGTTTGTCTTCCTTCCTATTCAAGCTTATATGTGTCAATCGTGGGTGTTTTCGTATTTAACCGTGCCCATCTATTTGAATCATGTGCATTTATAGTGCTTACTCCTCAATATTTTTAGCTCAACCAAGAAAATTATGAGGTTCAATATAGAAGATGAGAAGACTCATTTATCGAGATGTAGTGGAAACTATGTCCATGTAAAATCCTCTTATTGGCGTGTCGTGCACCACATCTTCATAACTAGGACGATTACAAGCCTCTTTTCCTATACTTGATCTATTGATGTTATCTCGTCTTCGATAGTGCCCATGCTATATTCAGCAATCATCTATCTCAACAGATTTCAAAGCACATCCAAATCTAAACTTTACATACTTGGAGAAGTTTACTCTTGACATCTAAAATTGTCCATCATATACATCTCACACAGGAAACATGTCATTCTAGAACTACACATGACCTGATTCTCGTAAAACCCGAGATATGTAGGAAACTCAGACCCCGGGGTTCGGTCGAAACACCCCAAAACTCTTACTTTCTTTTCTGTTATTTTGCTCGCCCGTCGTTACAAAATTGGCTATTTGTCAACTATCTTTACCCGAACATTCTTTCATCATTCCCGGGCAAATAGGGATAGCTATTGGCATTCAATTTTGTCCCTCCTTTTCAGTAATTGGTTGTATTTAATTTAAGGTGCAATATTAACTATTTGAACAAACTTGCATTAGAAAGCATGCATTTATTTGTGTCATCCCCTGTCTATAGACTACATACTAGATTGTGACAATATTATGTAATTGAATCATCAAGGTTTTTTTTTTAAATGTGAACCTCAATTTGTGACTATTTGCGTAATTTTTTGCATTGATAGTAAATTATGTGCATTTATGTATGATTAAATAATTTGGTGTTTATTCATTTTAGTTGCAAACTGAACGCATTGTTTATTCTCACACACACACACACACACACACACACACACACACACACACACACACACACATATATATATATATATATATATATATATATATATATATACACACACACACTAATTATATATTAGTACCTTAAATTAATTATTAGCCAATTACAAAAATATATCAAATCCATTTCTATTCATGATTTGTCATATTTAGTTGAATTTGAACTCAATTGAATTCAAATTTTTTCGATACATGCAAACCTCCCTTTAAAATATTTTTTTTAAGTTCCTACAAACCTGGACAAGAGTTCTTCTAGATACGTTCATTTTGTTAGGGATTAGTTGATATTTTCTTCCAATTACTTTTTGAATAAACCCCAAAATTATTCAATTTTTCTTTTTCCAGACAATCCCTCAAATCTTCAAATTATTTCCATATTCTCCAAAGGTGAATCTCAAAATAATTCCACTGTCCCCCTTCAATCACTCCCAGTGTTCAAAAATCTTAAAGAATCCTCCAAACCCCCAATCCCACCTCTCCCATTTTGGAAAATACCCAATGGTTATCTTGCTAACTATTCCTATATAATCATTGTCTTCCACACCATTGACATACAGACACAGAATCCAAAGAACATACACAACACTCTTGCATCTTCTCTCCCAAAACTCCCTTTTCATTGTTCCAATCCATTGGATATGCACAAAATACATACAATACCAGTACAAAAACACGCAGCCAGTACCACCACACGCACCATCACACACTCATATAAAATACACACACATTAGAACCCCTTGCATCTTCCTCCTTACATAAATCATCTTCTATTTTCTTTATCAACATACAGAAACACCATTACAAGAAGATCAAGGGAAACACATTCACGACATAGCCCAAAAATCAACAGAAAAATACACACACACCATAGAGAAAATGGGAAGTGCAGTACAAGGGATCTCATTTCCAATTCTTTTCTTGCATAGATAGAAAAGAGAGAGGGATTAAGCACCAACAAGAGGGGAGATTGGGACGTTGGTAAAACACCACCACCGCTGTCGGAACTCAACCTGGAAAAGCCATGGCTGATACTTTGTTTTTCTATTGACACTGAATCAGAAATAGGAATCAAAAGAGGTTTGGGTGGTAGCGACGCCTCCCGGGAAGTCGTTCCTCCTCATCGCTGCTGTTATCACTGCCATCTCTAGTGTTCTCGTTGAAGAACTTGTTTTTCGGGTGTCCCGTTGCGCTTTTGCTGCTTGTTTTCACTGCTATTCATGCTTGCTGATTTTGTTTACATACTAACAAGGTTGTTTTATTTGCAAGCCACATTCGGGCAAAGTCTTCAAAGAAAGGCATCAGTTGAAAAGAAGTCAAAAAAGAAGATGAAATCTTTTACTCAATTTTATATGCAACTATTTGTATCTTAATCGCATATTATAGTAAAAATTGTTTGCTTGTTTTACTTTAGTTTATATTTCGAACCCATTTATTCTAGCTCGGTGGGGAACCACATTTGGTGAAACCTGAAAGGTGCCTAACACCTTCTTTTCCAGTTAACAAGAACCCTTACTCGGAATTTTTTATTTGTAGAATAATTTTCAGAGTCAACTCTAAAATTGACTAGAAATAAAGTAGGCACCCTCATACACCAAGTTAAAAAATATGTTAGGTGGCAACTTCAAGTCTTACACATGAGTTCCAATAAGTTGAATCCTGGTTTGAACTCTAACCAGTTCGGAAAAAAAGGTGTCGATACCAGTGAAGACGAAATTTATGCAAACAATCTCAATGTTTTTGATGCGTACCTGAACACATATACAATTGATTCATCATCTCTTGTTTCTCCATTTTTCATATCTAAACAAAAAACATCATGATTAGAAATGAGAAATAAGTTTCTAACATAGATGAAATGCATACGTGTTACAGTATAAAACTAGAAACGACATTCTGATGTATTCCTAAGCAAGTAACATAAAAGATACTTCACTAGCCAATCATCAAAGGAACCAGGTGTTGGGTCGTTCAGTGTATTTTTGTCATCCCTAGTTCCAACATGTTCCCTATTAGCTTGTACCCTATTTCATGCCTTGGTGAAGATATCTGCTATCTGGTCATCAATCCTGCAAGAATTCATTGTAATTAGGCTTTTCCAATATTATCTCTAAAGAAGTGGTACCTAATTTCATTGAGCTCGGTCCTTTTGGGAAGGACCAGGTTCTTGGCAAGGTCCTTCAATTGATTCGTTATCTATAAGAGATATGAACAATCAAGAAGCAGTTGCTACATATTCAGCTTCAGATGTGGAGAAAACACATAATGTTATTTCTTTGTTGTCCATGAAACTAATAAGAACCTAAAAGGTGTGCCACTCTAGATGTACTCTTCCTTTCCACAATATGACCAGAATAGTTTTTATCAGCACAACCAATAGGATCAAAAGTTCCTCCTCGAGGATACCACAAACACAAGTCATGAGGAGCTTTCAAGTATCTCAAGATTCTTTCCACTGTTAACATATGTGACTCCTTTGGTTTTGACTAGAGTCTTGTATATATACCCATACCAACATAATTTCTAGCCTACTAGCGGTAAGATATTGAAGAGAACCAATAATTCCTCTAATTTTTGTGTCTTTAACACGAGAACCAGTTTTTTCCAAATTCAGATTTATTCCATGTGCTATCTGTGTGTTCAAGACTTTATCACTCTTTATCTCAAACTTGCAAAGTCCTTACACATGCATTCATTAGTAGCACAAAAATAATTTCATCTATATAGACTTGAACAATGAGCAGTTCCTGGTCTTCTTCCTCAAAAATAATGTGTTTTCTATTTTTTCTCCAGTGAAACCATTCTTCAGTAACAACCAAGACAATCATTCATACCAAGCCCTAGGAACATGTTTCAACCCATATAATGCATTGTCAAGTTTGTAAACATGATCAGAAAAATCAGTGCTATTGAATCCTAGTGGTTTAATTACATACACTTCTTCACATCCATCTCATACAAGGTGAATTCCATATAAGTAGCAAAAACAATCAGCATCCTAATAGCTTACATTCTTGAAACAGGTGCAAAGGTTTCATCATAGTCGATTCTCTCTTCTTAACTGTAACCTTGAACCACCAATCTAGCCTTGTTCCTTGTAACTATGCCATGTTCATCCAACTTGTTTCAAAATACCCACTCAGTTTCTATGATGGATCTTTCCTTGGGTCTAAGGACCAAGTGCCAGACATTACTTCATTCAAACTAATGTAGTTACTCCTATATAGAAATCACCTAATCTGGATCCTCAACTGCTTATCATACATTCTTTGGTTCCATAGATGAGAGAAACACATAGAATGCACAGAAGTTCTTCAAAGATCCTTTGTAACAATTCCAGAGTTTACGTCAGAAATGAGGTTCTCCAGTGGATGTGAACTTTGATGCTTCAAAAGTTTAGGCTTGATCTTGCTGAAAGGTTTCTCTAGAGGGACCTTGCGAAAGACCAGGTTCTTCTATGTTCTCATCTTTTTGATCTGTTGTTCCCCCTGACTACGATATGTGACTTTCGTTTGATCTCATTCACGATACATTCTGGTTTTATGAATCTCCAACAGGTTCTCCATGATCAGTTCATTGTTCTGAGAACTAGTTCCCCCGGTTAATTGAATCCATGCCTTCTATGTTGAACATGTGTTTCAACCACTTGTTCTTTCCTGCTATCAGCTTCTAGTTTCTCTTTATTGCGATAGGTTCATGTGTTGGTTCTTCAATATCAACTGATCATTCTAAGGACCTGCTCCCCATATATTGTTGAATTCATGCCAGTCAAGGTGAAGCAATTGTTCAGTGGTTTGAATTGAACCCCCTTCAGCTTTAGATTTGTCTCCACCATGAGGAACCTAGTTTTTGGATATCCATGTTTCTTGTTCATCTTCCTGCATGCCTTTCTCAGCCACATTATTAGTTTCATAAAAGAATGACAAGCATGCTTTCAATACATAGATTTCATTTAATTAAAACTTTGTAGGCTTTTCGATGTGGTGAATTTCTTAGAAGAGCTCCCTCGTCAGTTTGTGCATCAAAATTACCTAGACCCTCTTTACCGTCATATAATTAATGAATCATTTACGACTGCAAATTCTTAGGTTAGTGGCACTTGGCTTCCTATCCCAAAGTGAGTCATAAGGAAACTTACCTAACAAGGGACCTACCATGTACATCTAAAATCATATGAAATTTGTAATTCGCAATTTTATAACCAATGAATAAAAATTCCTTTTTATGCTCAAGGGTCACAAATTGTGAAATACTACTCAACAAGTTATGCTTAACTAACTAAATACCAAAAGTGTAATGAGTAGGAGAGTGACTTACATTCCTCACCTTAGAAGTGATATTAGATTTTCTTACCAACATCACACTCTTGCCTTGAATATATCCGTGCAACTATCTCTATAATGCCCAATTTCACTACAACGAGTGCAACGTCTATTCTTGGCCATCCTAACATACTTTCTCTTTGGCTCCCATGGTGGCAATGGTTTCTTATATTTAGAACCACTTTTATTTATCTTTTGATGTTCATGAAGCATGTTAGGAGCATCAGAGGACCTGTTCCTCTTAATGGTTCTAGTGAGCTCAACCTTGGTCTTGTCCTGATTCTCTTGAAGCACTCTGTTCTTTTCATTTTCATAATACATACTTTCTTTTTAGATCTGCTTCAAAGACACTTGAACCTCACTAAGAACCTGCTTACTATGAATTTCTTTTAACTGAGTATTTTCATGTTTAAATGTTGCAATGTTGTTTTCATTCTCAAGAACCTGGTTCTTGAGTTTTTCAAAATCAACTTCAAGTTCAGAATTTTTTTTTTTCAAACTTATGTTTTCAAATTTCAAGCTTTTAAAACCAGACAATATTTGTTCCATGCCAGCACTTAAACTTTCAAATTTATCAATTAAGATATGCAAGAGATCAACAAGTTTCTTTTTAGAAAAATATGAGATATTTCTTCTTAGGGCAGAGAAACTTACCTCAGGGATGTCCTCTTCAATCTTTTCATCACTCATTGCCATGAGAGCACAGGTTGCTTCCTCACTTTGTTCTTCTGGTTCGGAATACCTTTTGGTCATAAAAGCAAGTTGAGCACTCTTACTTTCACTTTTTGAATCACCAATGAAAAGGTCTCTTGGAGGTGCTACCATCATAGCCTTTTTTAAAGGCTTTGGAAGATATCTTCGGCCACTTCTTGGAACAGTTCCTTGGTTGTTCCTTCTTTTGTTCTTTTTTAATCTTTGATGACTTCTCAAGAACATGTTCCTTCACTTTTTCAGATTTTATCTTATTTGTATCTCCCAAAGGTTCCATGTGGCTTGCCTTACAACTTCCTTTGATGGTCGTCTTTTATTAGATGAATTATGCTGCTTCTTGAAATAGGTTCTAGTGCTATTGTTCACATGTTTATTCTCTGGTTCATCACTGTAGGTAGTCTCTAATGAATACCAAATTTCCTTGACAGTTGAGCAACTTGAGATTTGTTTGTACACATCATATCCAAGGCCACAATGAAAGTTTTATCACTCTGAAGTATGTTGAGATCATCTTCATTTAGTTCCTCTTCATATTGTTGTACCTTATTCCCAGAACTATCAATTTTTGTAGGAACCAAAGGACTATAATAATGATTTACGAGAAATTCAGTTTCCCTCCGTGATACCGAGTAGTGCACTCATATTTAGTTCATTCTCAAGGTGTTAGCCTGGTAACGAGAAGACCTGCTCTGATATCACTTGGTGCACCTTCAACAGACACTAGGGGGTAAATAGTGTCTTCCAATTTTCGCCTTCCGAAAAACCTTGCTCGTGCTTACAAGAACCTGGTTCTTGATGAGTTTCTCCAAAACACTATGCTAACCGAGTAATTGATACGAGGCTAGATGTTATTATATTTCATATACTTTTGCCTCATATTTATGCTTCTACTTGTTATATTTGTTAACACTTTGAGCTGAATTTTTCTCATTTAATGTATTTTATGTTGTAGGAATTATGTTGATAATATGAGGCATTCGTGAAGTAAAGTTTAATAAAAATAAGGGTTTTGAGGTCTGAGTAGAAGTCCGAGGGTCAATCGAGAAAAGAACGAACGAAAAATGAGCGAGCCATGCAAATTTTGCAGGTGCAGGTGCACCCCTGTGTTGCAGGTCGTGTCCTTCTTAAAACATGCAATTGAGTTTTTTGCCCCAATGATCAGACAAGGGGTTGCACGACTTGTAGCACGGCGTGCAGCTCCCGAAAAATGCTTATTTCGAGTTTTAATAGTTATTTCGAGGGTATTTACGTCCTAACTCAAGTCATACACTATAAATACATTTTGAAACCCAATTGGACGGGACTTTTGACCTATTCTACATCAAAAGGAGGCAAGGAAGAGAGAATATCAACATTCAAGGCTCTACCTCATCATTCCATCTAACTTTAGTAATTTTTACATGCTTATAGTTTATTCTTGTCTTAGAATATGGTTATGAGTGGTTAAATCACCTATTCTAGGATTAATTGAACAACTCCACATGTTTGTGTGATGATTATTATTGTGTTATGAATAAACCTTATTAATTCTTCCTATCTATATTTTTTACGAATTTCATGCTAATTTATTAGTAGGGTCCCTAATTAATTATTCTCTTTATTCTTGTGATTACTATGAATAGATTCATGAGTTAGGATTAAACACATAGCAGTATTTCAACCTAAAATAAAAGCATTACTTAGGTTGTTAAAATGCTGAATTAGGAATATTGATCCTTACTGTGAACTATAAGTGTAGTACTTCTTATCTTCATTAGTTAATTGGAATAGTTGATTAGTGAAAGTTATGATTACTTAATAGGAGTGGGTAATTATAAACTTTGAGCACTTATTCAATAGGAAGACTCAAGAGAAATTGATAGCGCAATACTTTGGTACAAGTTAGGAGTTGGAAAAATCAATCCTAGGCTTCACATCTCTTAAATCAATTCTATCTTTCTATACTTGTTATTTGCTTTATTGTTAAGTAGTATTAGTTACACTTAGGTGCTTTCTAAGATCATCCTATATGAAATATGTATGACATGTATGGATAACATCATCAAAGATATACTCTTGAAGTTGATTGGATAGATAGTTTAGCTATATTAACTGCTAGCAGTTGTGTTCTCTATGGGATTCGACATTGGGACTTTAAGTACCGAGCTATATTTCGGCGACCGCTTAGTCCTTTTTATAAGGTGTAGTTGGGCGTGATCTGTAATGTAGAAATAAACTTGCACAAGAATTTTTTCGTGGAAAACTCCTAGCTCAAGGGAGAAAAACCACGACCCAATCTCTGGGATTTTGAGAAACAATTCTACTAATACAACGAGCAAGTTTTAGGTCACTAACTCAATTGTAGCAACCACACCAGGAATCTTCCTAAGTAAAAGACTGCCTACGATCCATGACCATAGCAACTCCTTTAAGCTAACTCTAGCCTAAAAGAATATTTTCTCCAAATACATTACCTAAATAATGCTTCTCAAATAAGTGTAATAGGTTACAATTCAAAAGCCTTAATACATATGAACCAGACTTAGACAGATTCTCAATACAACTTGATGAAGAACCACTCGTCCAGTCAGTTCCTTCTATACGTTCATGCTGGACTAGAAACTGATTAAACCTGACGAAGAACTTCTCGTCAAGTCGGTTCCTTCTGCGCGTTTTCTTCAAAATTGTCTACTTTGTAAGCTCCCAATCTCTCTCAATGTGGCTGAAGAGATAATATTTCATGCATATATATATATATATATATAATATAGTATATATATAGTGTGTATATGATTTCTTGATGGACAAGAAAAATAATCACTCTCCAATAAGGACTCAATAAATACTATCCTATTACGTTCTTACCTCCTACACTCTTTTTTCATTCTTGGACTCTTTGAAAATATTTTTCGCTATTATGTAGATCTTCCAAGATACTCCTAGCTGGCGCTTGGGGAAGTATGATAGCGTTAGGAGGGTGGGAAAGCAAATATAGCCGGTTTTAGTCGTTGGCCAACGGCTATATTTGAAATGGACTTCAAAAACTGGCCGGGTCCGGTTGGTCAGTTCTCTCTCTCTCTCTCTCTCTCTCTCTCTCTCTCTCTCTCTCTCTCTCTCTCTCTCTATATATATATATATATATATATTTATTTTTTTTTAATTTATTTATATATTTCTTTTTTGGATTTTTTTGTTTTTCATTTCAAGTGATGGACAATTTAAAATATGAAAAATTGAAATATAACAATAAATTTTTACTAACTTTTAATATATATTTGGGATGTTTAGTTTATTTTAAAGTTCAAATTTCGAATTAAAAACTTTTAATATTTTTTCAAACTTTGAAAAGTTTGAAATTAGTTTCAAACTTTTCAAAGTTAATTTGATAATTTCAAACTTTGAATTAAATTGATAATTTAAAATTTTGAATTAATTTAGAAACTAGTAAATTAATTATAATATTTTTGTGCAAAGAATAAATTAATAAAAATAAAAAGACAAGAGTTGTGATGGAAATCCAAGACTTGGAGCAATTTTATTGATATTTGTTTAAAGCATTAGTGCTAAGTACATACTACATAGCCAAACTTTCAAACTTGTAATTTCAAAATCATAATTTAGAAAATTACATTCTTTTAAACATATTGGCTAATTTTTTGAGGATAGTCATAGGCTTTTCTTTAGGAACTGGTGGTTATTGTTTTGGTTCATCTTCTTCGTCTGGTTCTGCTTGTTCTTCTTTTTAGTCATTGCCAGTTTGACTCCCTTCGCTTGTTCCGTCGTTTAAAATTTGATTGATATATTTTTTGTCTTTTTTCTTATTAATTTCTGGTAGTGCAAAGTTTCTTTGCTCGGCTCTGATCCAATCCCTGAATAAAACTGTTGTCTCCATTGACTCTTCCTTCAACGAATATCTGTGATCTCCAATTTGTAATCTTCCTTGGCTAAAAGCGCTTTCCGAGGCAACTGATGAAGCTTGAATTGTTAATATATCCCGGGCCATTTTTGCAAGAATTGAAAATTTCGATTCTTCAAGCTTCCAGTAATCTAGCAAGTCATGACTTCCAAAATTTTTAAGTTTATTTGGATATTGAATTATATAAACTTGGAACTCGTTGTACTCCTCCTCGTACTCGTCCTGTTCTTCTAGCAAGCTTTCATCAAGTTTGCCAAAAGTGCACATCCCCACATGTCTTTTGCCTGTTCGAGAAGAAATTTTACCAGTGGATTGTATTGGTGCAGTTGGTGTAGTCTGCCCAAGCTCTATACTTTGCAAAAACAATCATGGTATCTGCACAAACTTTAACATACGCATCTTCAACACTTGAAAATCCATTAGTCTCAATTTCAAAAGGAGTAATTTCTAAATTTGCATATATTTCTCTAACAAGTCGTTCAGTTAACTTAAGTTTAAAAGCAAGATGCAACACATAAGCAATGTAAAAAAGAGGAGGAATAGCGAAAAAATATTTTTTAAATTTTTTAATCATAGCTTCTACAACCACTTTATATACTTCATATTTCATATGTTCTTTCAATAACTTCGATATTTCCAGCGATATAATATAACATGGTAGGAATAGTTGGATAATATTGTCCAGAAATTCTAAAGTAGCATGGCATTTTTTTTTTTTGTAAAAACTGAAGGAGATGAACAACAAGGTTTCAATCTTCATCTTTAAGGTGATAGGCTTCCATAAAATGCTTATTATACATTTGTGAAATAGACACTCTATATTCATAAGCAACATTCAATGCTTCATATAAAGTGTTTCATCTAGTACAAACTTCCTTTGGAACTCTCCTAATTTCCTTTCCTAATTCTATACATTTTCTTTCCCATTCTCTTTTTCTATCTTGGCTTTTTGTTCTAAAAATATAAGTAATAGCTACTTTCACCTTTTCAATAATGTGGTTAAACAAGTCAAGACCATCTTTTACTACTAAATTGTAAATATGACATGCACATCTAACATGAAAAAATTCCTCAAAAGGGGAATTTCAAAATAGGTCTTAAGTTCCTAAGTGCTTCTGTGTTGTTTGTAGCATTATCTACCATAATACTAAAAACTTTGTTAATTAAACAGTACGTATGAAAAATTGATGAAACTTTATTACAAATACAATTTCCCATGTGTGTTCATCAACAACTTTATAGGCACGGCCAGCCTAGTCTACCTTTCGATCCACAAGGATCAGGTATATATATATTACAGCTAGCGAGGGACGTGCAGATAAGAGATTGCATACTATTACAGGTGGAGTTCCACAACATTAGCCACATAAAGCTTGCAATATGGAATGTGGCAACATTAGCCCATCAATCATTCCACAAGTGAAGTTTAAGCATCCATATGGCGGTTTCCCAACAACACACCTATATAAATACACATATATACTTACTCCCAATAAACTTAGCTAGCTTGCAAGTGTTTTAAGAACGAATTGAGTTATTGAGGACATTGTAATAAAGGTTGATCAAGAAGAAGGACGTTTTTGGAAAACCCAATCAGGATCTATCTAATTAACAGTAATTGTAATATAGTCACAATTATTAGTAGAACGACCCATATCCATAGTAACATACTCTAGTGTCAAAGTTATCAAATAAATACCACTAATAATCTTTATATTCGTTCTTAAATTTAATAATATCATTTCTAACAATAGTTTTTGGAAAACCTTGATAGAGAGATTATATGTACACTAAATATAACGAACAAAACCAGTACATGAAGGAAAAGTAAAGGGTAAAGTCTATACTGCAACCAGTTTAGCAATATTTTTCCTATCCTTTTGCTTATCATAACAAAGAATCCCTCATATTACTGGGTTAATTGTGTCTGGGTATCCGAAGATTGATCATGCGCTACTCCCCCATGTTCACTTCCTAAATAAATACCCCCCTCCCCCTTTTCATTGCCCATTCTTTAGGATGTACATTTTTTAAGTGCGTCCTAATTTTACCCGTCTCCACCTTTATTACCTCCAGTTTTAAAAGACAAATCCTTTTTACAAAGCCCACATACGGCCCTCTGTTCTGCAACTTTCTTTTCCACAAATTCATACACCTCAGATCTATCCTTTACGTTTAGCTGGTTCTCTAGTAGGAGCTACAGGAAGCAATCAAACTAAACTTCAGGTGGACTAGCTTGGAATTCACTAGGTGGTGTTTCTTCTAAATTAACCCCTTGTCTGTTATGAAAGCCGTATGGTGCTTCTAACATTTCATGTAGAGCTGTCAATTTGGGTCGGCCTGACCCAGCCCAAGCCTCGCGGGCCTTGAAGTTGGACAGACTGGGGCGGGCAGGCCCGACTTTCAGTTGGGCCACAAAATGATGAGCCCAACCTAGTCCTACTAGGGCCGCGGGTAGGGGTGTCAATGGTTCGGTTCGGTCGGTTATTTGAAAAATTTTGTACCATACCAATTTTTCGGTTATTCTCGCATGCATAACCAAAATGTAAATTTTTCAAACCATCCCAATTATTTCCGTTTCTCTTCGGTTTCGGTACGGTTCGGTTAATTTTTGGTTTTTTCTTCAAATATTATCTAAAATTACTACACAAAAAAATTGTGTTTTTTGGCATACAAGACAACATTGAAAAATATGTTTCCCTTTCATTATAAAACTCATATATTTCTAGTGACTAAACCAAAATATAAGTTTTTATCTTACTTAAGTAAACGATATTAAAGACCACAATGATATCACATTCAATTGAATATTTGGTGATTGGCGCCCAAAATGATTCACTACAACTTGCGGTAGTGAAGGACTTTGAAATACCAAGTCTCAATATGAAATGATGAGAGAGTGACTTGAAATGAATTAACAAAAACCAAAATAATTATTTATATTATTTCGATATTAAGCTCACGTTTATTTACTTTTTTGAAAAAGATATTTGATTACAATATATTGTTCTATGCTAAATCAAAGTTCAAAATAAATATAATTCGGCATGAATCTAAAAAGAGTTTAAACCTTCACC
Organism: Petunia x hybrida; assembly: GCA_037355625.1. Lineage (NCBI taxonomy): Eukaryota > Viridiplantae > Streptophyta > Magnoliopsida > Solanales > Solanaceae > Petunia > Petunia x hybrida. Next base: position 7,191,463 of record JBBBVM010000025.1, on the reverse strand, counting down.
TAAAGTGAACAAAATTCACAAGAACGTAAATTGACCATGAAGACTAGCTACAATAAATCTGTTACTTCTGCAAAAGCTAAAGTTAAGGCATTTGCAATGTGATTCTAGAAAAAAAACACTATATTATTGAAGCATGTTAGTTTCAACTTTCAGTTAGTAGTAGTAGTATTAGCATTATTACAATAGGTTGGAATGTTGGGCATCACTGATTTCATTCTAAAGAGTAAGGGTGAAAAATTTATGCTTTATTTTTTTAGACTTAAGTAAATTATATATAGTTATCCATATAAGTTTCATATATAAAGTATTTTTTTATGCATATAAATGTAGTCGGTTCGGTTCGGTATTTTTTTGGTTTCTTTTTATATAATAAAAAACCTAACCTAATAATCAGTATGGTTATGACTTTGCTTAAAAACCTACGGTTTTATTGTAAAGAACCTAAAATTCGATTCGGTATAGTTCGGTTCGGTCGATTATGTCAGTTTTCGAAAAACCATTGATACCCCTAGCCGCGGGTTGGGTCGGGCCGGCTCTACCTGTAAAATTATTTTTTTATAGTTCTTTTTTATTCTAAAGTTTTAACTAAAAATGCAAAAAACTTAAAGTTATACAAATATTATACAGTAACCAAGTTTCAATTCACAATTAAAGTATTCAACAATACATTTGTAAGACTTTTTGTAAGATTTTTTGATGTATCATCCTTAACTTTTGAGCTGTATAGTTGATTCATGTAGAGCAGTTGTGCAGCTTAAGGAATATTTATGCAAAAATTTAAATATAGTGAGTTTGGCTTCTCTCCTATTTTGTAATTTCTTGTTATTTCTTTTAATGTGTATAATTTTAAATTAAATAATTTATTTCAATTTAAATCATAAAGCCCGCGGGCCGGCCCAGCCTAGCCTCGGTCAAGCCTCACGGGCTAGCGGGCCTATTTGGGTCGGGTTAAAAAGCCTCGGTCTTTATTGGGCTAGAAAAATTATAGCCCAGCCTCATCAAATCTAGGATTAGGATGGGTCGGCCCGCGGGCCAAAGCTCAAATTGACGGCTCCAATTTTATGATCAAGTATATTATTAGCACTAACATCATCATAATAGTGAGAATCGTCTATTTTGGTGAACTGACTAAAACTACCAGTATTTTCTTTACTCATATCTTTCCGACGACCACGTGTCCGCCCCTGCCATTAGTTCCAATTGAACCTCTTTGAGACATAATTATAGCAAATTAAAAATAAATATATGACAAAAAATATAAAAGAGTAGGAAGTAGGAACGACCAACCAAATATAACTGTATAAATTGAGGTGAAGTTGATACTTGATCCTTCACTTCAATTAATTAGCTGAATAATTGATATAGAAAACTTCAACAAATAGCCAAATTGATATTTCAATCAAGTAACACCTCTAATTTACCCAATACTTGATAATTCAAAACTTCACCAAATAGCCAAATATAACTTTGATAGCAACTCCAATTAAAACTTGATAATGTAGCCAAATTGTGAAATTTTAACAAATAGCCAAAGTAGCAAATTAGCAATATTCAAGAGAATTAGAGAGAATTTGATGATTTGTGTGAAAATATGATGAAATAATGGATATTTATAGGAAAAAAATAGTTGAGGGTGGTTATGGGATGGAAGAGGGGCTACAATGGCCCTTTTTGGCCATTGGACAACGGCTATGGCGTCAAAAGAGCCGTTGCCAACGGCTAGTTAACGGTTGAAAAATCAAATCATATATTTTTTTGACCGGTCCGGGCCAGTTCTGGTCTATTTTATTACCAGTTCATCCGGTCAAAACATGGGCGACCGTATCGGAGCCGGGGCCGGGGAGGGGTTAAGTCTAACGGTCCGATTTTGATCGGTTCGAGCCGGTTTTTGGCCCGGGTCCGATCCGGTCAAAACCGAACCGTTAGACACCCTTAGCTGGCGCCCAAGGCAATTAAGGTTTATTAGCAGCCTTATAGGCTTTTATATTCACGCCCAAAAGACTCCTAATCCCATTAGGATTAAACTTTGTATTTCTTCGCAGAACCTTCCTGCGCGATGTTCTCCTAGTTCTATTAGGATTCTGCTTCCTTCCCTATACTGCTTCATAGAACCTTTCTGCGCAATTCCTAATCCAGTTCGGATTGTAAAACTGCTCCGTCTAGGTTCTTTCCAATTCCATCTCAGACTAGGAATGTATCTGTGCATCTTTTCATCATTGGGTGAACCTGTCAGTAAACTAGGTCCTTCACCAGGTCCGTTACAAGCTTCTTCCCGTTTGTCAATCATCAAAACTCAAACTTCAACAATTATGAATATAAACTCCCTTCTTTACTTTTGGATATTATTTTAATTTTTTCATGTTTTGTAAAATAAAGTTGTACGTCAGACAATTTGACGATTTCTTCTCTTATGCCTCTATTCAATTTTTTGGTATACCATGTTAGAAAAAATACATAATAGAACATGAAAAAAACAAAGTTGAGGTGCGAAAATTCGGCTTTCCTTAAAGAAGATATTGCATATACACTAATTGGGGAATACAGACAATTCTACTTTAGGATACAATAAATCACAATTGATACTTGCAGATTTTTTCTATCTCACTTCGTTGGGCAAACACTGATTTTATAGGGCTTCCATCAGACCTTTTCAAAAGAGGCGTTTTATTTCACAAAGAGATGTGTCTGTTTATATGAAATTAAATTTAAAAATTCAAATAAATCTGATTTTTTTTTTGATATAGAAATAAAAAATAAAATAAATAATTATTTTAAGATCCGACCCGCGCCCGCGTCCCAAGTTCAAGTCCAAGTATTTAATATTAATATATAATATATACACATTATATATTGGTACACCATATTAAATAACTAAGTAGGACAAAGACTTAAAAAGAACAAAAAATGGCTTTACACCACCGATATGGGACAAGCCCATATTCCCAACAATATAACAAACTAACTCTCTCATTTCCCCACTAGTTTGCTATACTTCTCATAATATCATACATACCAGAAAATATCTTATTTCAGATTTGAAATTTCTATTAGTGCAAATACTTTAAAGTTTTTACGAAGTTATTGGTATCTTGGAAGATTTGAACTACGACTCCTTATGCCAAAACCGAAAATATCACACACATGATATTATTTAATGACTTAGAAAACCCAGTATCTAGTTTAGCACTTTTACGGGCATATGCTCATCCCGATTTCATGAATATTTACAAGACCAACCCTCTAAGTCTTGATAGAAGCGGCACCACTTCAATATTCATATAGGTGGAATTAGTTACTATGTCCCTGTTACTTCAGACATTTACTTATTCCATTAAGAACTTATTCAACCTCTTCTCGTAACAGCTTGCACTTTGGAGTTTGTCATTATGCCCTATTATGTCAGACATTCAACAATTCCTTGCTTCCTTACATAACAGTATGTAGTATGACAGAATTAAGGCTCTAAAGAGATCAGTACTTAAACAACACAAAGTAACTTGTTATTACCCATTGAACTTGTGTTGTTAGAGTGTATACTAACTCAAAGTAGGGTTCCCATTACTTGTGTTTAATTTAAGGGTTTTAGCCCCATTCATTGGATTGTCGTACTACATCTCTTTTAAATGATTTGGTAAATGGATCAGCCAAATTCTCGCTTGATCTCACATAGACTATTGTTATAGTCCCATTTTTTTTTATTAATTCTCGAATATAATCATGCCTCAGACTTATATGTCGATTTTTCCCATTATATACCTTGTTGTAAGCCAAAGTCACAGTGTTTTCACTATCACAAAATATGCAAATGGCTGGCATAGGTTATGGCCGCAACCTAATATCTAATAACATAATCCTCAGTCATTCTGCTTCGCGTGCAGCAGCCGCTAAAGCAAAAAACTCGGCTTCCATTGTAGAATGAGAAAGACACGTATGTTTCTTGGATGCCCAACAAATGGCGCCACCCCCTAATTTAAATATTCATCCCGTGGTGGATTTTTTATCATTGACACTTGTAATCCAACTTGCATCAGAATATCCTTTGTTAGCTTGGATAAGCTTGGAGTTTTGACTGATGACTGAGGAACGGATTCAAAGGACCTGTTCCTTTGAATCACTGTAGCAGAATAGATAATTCATGCAAAATCGTTTAATTGAGATATTATTATTTATCCTAGAACTGACGTATATCTTGATAATTATGCAGGTCTAAATGGATATGAAAAGATTGCATAAACTAAAGGATAATGATAGGAGATCCGGATTCTCAAGAGAAGAATCCAATTAGGACTCAAAGTCAAGGGAGCTTTGGAGTTCTAATTCATCAAGACTTCTTGGCTGCTGGAAGCTATAAATCATGGAGACTATCAGCCATAGAAGCGTACACAAATACAGAGAGCATCGAGCAAAAGCTGAGAAGAGTTATTAGCTTATTTGTGTAATCAGTTAGCTACAGTAGAACTAAGTTAGAACCTGTTCCTTAAATTGAATCTTGTAAAAGTTCAAGTCTTAGTTCAATTGTAGTAAGCAAAAAATCGAGTTGTAAACTTTCTGGTTCAAGTCGTGGACTTGACACAACTTCACTGATCGTGAGAAAGATCACTAAAGGATTAGAGTTAGTCCTAGGTTAGTAAGAGTGAGTCTTGTAACCAAGTGGGTCTTTTTACATAGTGAAGTTGAAATCCTACTTGAGAAGTAGGTCGTGGTTTTTTGATCCCGTGTCTAGGGGTTTTTCCACGCTAATATCTGGTGTTCAATTACTTACAGTTTTAATTCCGCACATCGTAGAGTAAAGGAACACATTTTAAGGAACTGGTCCTTAAAATAGTAAAGTGGTGTAATCGTGGGAAATAACAATTGGTATCAAAGCAGGTTATCCTTGAAAAGGCTAACACCTAGGATTAGATGAGTACATCACGAGAGAACAGTGAGGGCCAGTCAATGGTTAGAGCACCTTATTTCAATGGGAAATACTATTCATGGTGGAAAGAGAGGATGCGTGATCACCTTCAAGCAGAAGACTATGAATTGTGGGACATAGTAACTGAAGGTCCCATGATCCCAATGAAGAAGGATGCTGATGGGAAGGATGTTCCCAAAACCAGGAAGGAATGCAATGCTGAAGACATAAAGCAATGGGAAAAGAATGCAAAGGCAAGGAAGTGGCTGGTTGGTGGACTTAGTCCTGACGAATGCACTAGGATCAGAGGGTATGCCACTGCAAAGGAGATTTGGGATGCTCTACAAGTTGCACACGAAGGAACAAGTCAGGTAAAAAGGTCCAGAGATACACTTCTTTATGCTGAATATGAAAGCTTTAAAATGAAAGAAGAAGAATCAATCTCTGAAATGTATACTAGATTTAATGCCATTGCTTCTAAACTTATCTCTTTGGGAAGGGTTTTAACTGTGGAAGATAGGGTAGAAAAGATTTTAACTAGGGTTCTTCCAGATTCTTGGGAGATCAAAGCTTGTGCTATCATTGAAAGTAAAGATTTAACCACTCTATCCTTAGATGAGCTTATAGGCAATCTAAAGACTTATGAACTGAGAAAAAAGGTTAAAAACATAGGAGCACCAGTTAAAACTGAACCTAACCTAGCCTTGACTGCTGGTGATAAAATCATTGATGATAAGGAACTGGTCCTTATCGCTAAAAGTGTTCAGAAATATTTGAATAAGAAAAGGGAAATTAGTGGACAGGGTAGGTCTACTAACCTGAAACAGGCTGGAGAATGCCACAAATGTGGAAGCTCGGAGCACTACATCAGCAAATGTCCAATTATGGAAGGAGAATGGAGGAAGAAATTCATTGATGAAAGGAAGAAGGCTAGGGAACAGGTCCATAAGAGAAGTTGAAATCCCAAAGCACTGGTTGCAGGATGGCAAGACAGTGAAGACGAAATAACTGATGATGATCTGGATGAGGATCTTGCTCTAATGGCACTTGGAGATTCAGAAAATGAAGAGGATCCTGAGGTATTTGTTTCTAAACTCAAAGAAGATGTAAAAAGCATGTCTAGAGGAAAGTTGGTTAAAGTATTCCATATTATGCTAAATGAATTTAAAACTCTAAGGGATGATAATCACCAACTGCATGATAAAGTTGACTGTTTAGAAACAGAATGCAAAGAGGAAATAATTAAAAATGATTTTCTAGAAAGGAAGATTAGCATGCTTGAGGAACAGGTCCTCACACTTGAAACAACTGCTCAGGAATTAGAAAATGTTAAAACAGTTGTAAAAGGTAAAGGCATTGCTAATTCTCATCAGATCATTGCTGAAGAGAAACTGAAAGACACGGTTGATGAACTGTGTAAGAAAGATGAAAAGATAAGATCTTTAGAAGAAGACTTGGTTAAAACAAAAATGGAATTAAGAAAAACTGTAGAATGGAACAAGTCTTCTGAAGCACTAGAATGGTTACAGGAAAATCATAGTAGTGACAGGAAAGGTATTGGATTCATGAAAGCACAGAGTTCATCCAAATGGAATCCAAAGAGTAAGTACTTATCATTTCCTGAAAACTGGCTATGCACTCACTGTGGGAACACTGGTCACCGGAAAGAAAATTGTCAATCTTTAAAAAGGGCTGCCCAGAGGAACAGGTCCTATAAACCTGTTCAAAATCCTGTGAAACAGAAGAATAGGTCCTACAAACCTGTTCAACATTCTGTAAAAAAGGAAAATGTTCACACAAAGAAACCATTACCATTCTGGGCTAGGAGAGATCTGATTCATCCTTTTTCAAAAAGAAAGAAACCCAAACTAGTTTGGGTTCTTAAAATTAACCCCTAGTTTTCTTTTGCAGGCTAGAGTGAAGGAGATAAACCACAAATGGTACATGGACAGTGGTTGCTCAAGACATATGACAGGGCATAAGGAACTGTTCCTTTCACTCTCAGCCTTCCAATGAGGAAATGTTTCCTTCGGTAATGGTAAGAAAGGGGAAATTATTGGAATTGGAAAGATAGGTAGGTCTGATTCACACTGTATAGATAATGTATTTCTAGTAGATGGGCTGAAGCATTGCTTATTGAGCATATCTCAATTGTGTGACAAAGGTAATAATGTTAATTTCTCATCTACTGGATGCACTGTGACTAATCAAGCTTCTGGAGAGGCTATTTTGCAGGGAAACAGACATGGAAACATCTACAAAGTAGACTTGCTGACATTATCTGATGGAAGCTTGAGCTGCTTAAGTGTGGTGCAAAATGATCCCCTCCTATGGCACAAAAGACTGGGACATGCTAGTCTTTCACAATTGAACAAACTTGTGTCAAAGGACTTGGTGATAGGTCTTCCTAACATCAGGTTTAATGAAGAAAAAGTATGTGAAGCATGTGCCAGGGGGAAGCAGGTAAAATCCTCCTTCAAATCGAAGAAACAGGTAAGTACCACTAAACCTTTGGAACTGGTCCATATGGATTTATGTGGCCCTATGAGAACAATGAGTCGTGGAAGTAAAAAGTATGTTATGGTATTGGTGGATGATTACTCCAGATTTACATGGACTATATTTCTTGCATCTAAAGAAGAAGCATTTAATGCATTTTCAATTTTTGCTAAGAAAGCTCAAAGAACTCTAGATAACCATATTGTTGCCATTAGGTCATATCATGGAACTGAATTTGAAAATCATATGTTTTCCAATTTTTGTAATGAAAATGGCATTAATCATAATTTTTCCTCACCTAGAACTCCACAACAAAATGGTGTAGTGGAAAGGAAAAATAGGACTCTAGAAGAAATGGCAAGGACTGTGTTGATATCTGGAAATCTTCCACAGAACTTTTGGGCTGAGGCTATTAATACTGCCTGCTACATAATAAATAGATGTATGACAAGACCTTTAATAGAAAAGACCCCATATGAATTGCTTAAAGGAAGAAAACCAAATATTTCTCATCTTAGGGCTTTTGGTTGCAAATGCTTCATACACAACAATGGGAAGGATGCCTTAGGAAAAGTTGATCCTAGAAGTGATGAGGGAATATTTGTTGGTTATTCTTTAAATAGTAAATCTTATAGGGTATTTAACAAGAAAACATTGAAAATTGAAGAAAGCATGCATGTTAAATTTGATGAAACTGACAGTCTCACTCAAGAACAGGTACAGGAGGATGAAGAAATTGGAATGCTGAAAGAGTTTGAACTTAATCCACAAATGCAGATTCTGGATATGAGAAGTGAACTACAAGGAACTGTTCCTCAGGATAGAATTGAGAAGAGTAGCACTGAAACAGGGGGAACAAGTGTTGGTTCCACCTCACAAACTGGAAACGCTACTCTATCAGGAACTGTTCCTCAGCAGAGGACTTCTGACAATGGATTGACACCCAAGCCTTTCAAGTATCAAAGGTTACATCCTGTGGATCAAATAATCTCAGATAAGGCTGCCGTAGTTCAAACTAGATCAGCAGTCAAGAATCACAATCTGTGTGCCTTTAGTGCCTTCTTATCTCTTGTTGAACCCAAAAATGTGAAAGAAGCACTGAAGGATGCAGATTGGATTAATGCTATGCAGGAAGAACTGAATCAATTCCAAATGAGTCAAGTTTGGCATCTGGAACCCAAGCCAAGGAACAGGTCCATAATTGGAACAAAATAGGTTTTCAGAAACAAACTTGATGAGGATGGCATGGTAACAAGAAACAAGGCCAGGCTAGTTGTTCAGGGATATAGTCAAGAGGAGGGCATCGACTATGATGAGACTTTTGCTCCAGTTGCAAGACTGGAAGCAATAAGACTTCTTATAGCCTTTGCTACATACATGGAATTTACTCTACATCAAATGGATGTTAAGAGTGCGTTTCTGAATGGTTACTTGAAAGAAGAAGTGTATGTCAAGCAACCTCCAGGTTTTGAAAGTGAACAGTTCCCTGAACATGTGTACAAGTTAGACAAGGCCTTGTATGGGCTCAAGCAGGCACCAAGAGCATGGTATGAGAGGCTATCAAAATTTCTACTCCAGCATGGATACAAGAGAGGTAAAATTGATAGTACTTTGTTCTTAAAAGAAAAAGGTAAGGATCTCTTAATTGTTCAAATCTATGTAGATGATATAATTTTTGGTGCCACTTGTGAAAATTTAAGTAAGGAATTTGCAAACTTGATGGGGGAGTGAATTTGAGATGAGCATGATGGGTGAACTCAATTTCTATTTGGGTTTACAAATTAAGCAAACCTCAAATGAAACTATGATCCATCAACAAAAGTATGTTAAGGAATTACTTAAAAGGTTTGATATGGATAATGCTAAGGAAATTGACACAACTATTGCCACTGCCACAAAATTGGATCTTGATGAACATGGAATATCAGTTGATAAAAAATTGTATAGGGGTATGATAGGTTCTCTACTTTATCTAACTGCTAGTAGACCTGATATTGTGTTCAGTGTTGGTTTGTGTGCTAGGTTCCAATCAGATCCTAAGGAATCTCATTTGAAAGCTGTTAAAAGAATATTGAGGTATCTGAAAGGAACAGGTCCCTTGGGACTTTGGTATCCCAAAGGTGGTAGTTTTAATCTTGTTGGAGGTAGTTTTAATCTTGTTGGATATACTGATGCTGACTATGCAGGTTTCCTTGTTGATAGAAAAAGTACTTCAGGTATGGCACGTTTTCTTGGGGAGTGTTTGGTTTCTTGGGGAACTAAGAAACAAAATTCAGTGGCACTTTCCACTGCTGAGGCTGAATATGTTGCAGCTGCTTCATGTTGTTCACAGTTGTTATGGATCAAACAACAATTACAGGATTTTGGTGTTGATGTAGGAACTGTTCCTATATATTGTGATAACACTAGTGCTATTAATATGGCAAAGAATCCAGTGCATCACAAAAGGACTAAACACATTGATATAAGACATCATTTCCTAAGAGACAATTATGAAAAAGGTTTGATCACCATAGCATTTTGTCCTACTGAAAAGCAAATAGCTGACATTTTTACTAAAGCTCTAGGTAGAGATGATTTTGAAAGAAATAGATTGGAGTTAGGGATGATTAAACTCACATAAAATCATCAAATGCTTTACTTCATAATTGGCTAGAAAATTGCACTTAAAATAAATTTTATTCAAGTCATTATGAATAATTCAGTCCAGTTTAATACTTAAATGTATACTCTTATGCCATATACCTTATTTAGAGTTGCTAAAATTTAATAATGTTACCCTTATGCTCTTAGAATTTCAGATGATCAAAATATTGCAAATTGAAAGGACACTGAATTGTTGTGTTAAAAACAGTATGTACTCGTTATTATTCAGTTAATTTAGAAGTATAAAGGCTATAGGTAACTTGTAATTAGGATAAATCCCACTAAGTTTCCTACCCATATCCAAATTGTAATAGAGTTCCATCGGAGGAACAGTTCCTATTCTGAAGAGGTAATCTGCAGCCTAACGGCTCTTTTTCTCCGGGAGACTCCCAAGAGTCCTGAACCGTTGCATGTATGTTGCTGAGGTAAGTTGATCGTTTTTTACTCAAACTCCACTACCTATTTCATTCTATAAATACACTTCTTCCTCTTCCTTATTCTTTTACATTGTTCATCAATTAAAACTTTCAAAATTTCAGAAAGAGTAGTAAATTATTTGTTAATTCGAATTGCAAAGATGTCTCTTGCTTCTGATAATTCTTCAACTGCACCTATTGATGACCAACCACAAAATCTTAATCCTCCCTCACCCATGGAAACCACTGACCTAAACCCTGAAGTTTCTGAACCAATTCCAGAAATACCTGAATCTAAAATTCAGGAGGAAGGACCAGTTCCCACGGCTGAATCAATTGCTTAGCAGGCTGAGGATTTGTCACGTGCTATGGTGTTGTATCAGTATGAGGTAAACTTCACCTATCCTTTGAATGTGGTTATAGACGAGGAAGAAAAGGGAGGGGGTGTCTGGGGTTGCTCTTGAGGGGGAACCTATTAGGAGTTTGGAAGCACCCATGCATGGGTCATCGGGGTCTCCAGAGGCTGCTCCTAGAGTACCCATGGAGGATGTGATCGATGTTGATGAGGCTATCAGTGATAGTGATAGGCCCTTGGTAGACTTGGTCAAAATTAGGAGTATGCAAAGAAAGTTGGCTAGAAAGAGACCTATTGATGCTCATGTAACTACTGAAATTGCTGCTAAGTTGAAGAAAATAGGTGATAGTTATAAGCCTGGAAATAGGAAGAAAGTTGAGAGTTCCTCTAAGGCAAAAGGACCTGTTCCTTCTGCCTCAACCCCTGCTTCTGGGGGTAGGAGGACAAGAAGTGCTGCCAAAGCTGCTGATGAACAACTAGCTGCTGCTTTAGAAAGGAGCAGAAAAGGGAAAGGAAAACAGGTGGTTGAGGAGGAAGAAGTGGATAATATTGACCTTGCTGATTTTTCTGAAGATGATGAGATGGTAGATGCTGAGGAAGTGGTGCCTCAGTCCAAGAAAAGAAAAGTTCCTGAGAGAAGGGTAACAAGAAGCTCAGTTAAAGCTGCTGAGAAAGTTGCTAAGAGGACCAGGTCCTCCAAAAGAGTGGTTGTTTCTGAAGACTCTGCTAGTGACAGTGATGAGTCTGTTGCTGGGGATGAGAGTGATAGTGATGCTGACGGTGATGAGTCTGTGCACTGTGTTCATGATGACATGTTGACCAGGAAGGTTTTGAAAGGTCGGGTTATGTCAGATGTGCAAGAAGAAGGAATGTTGTGGCTGTTGCAAAAACTGCATGCTCAGGGTTGGAGGGACATGGTCCTTAAGATCTCTGGGAGGTGTGCAAAGGGGATGGTGCAAGAGTTCTACAAAAACTGCTCCATCAGAGAGGATAGACTTACTACCTCTGTCAATGACAATGTAATTATGTTTGACACAAGGGAACTTGGTGAGCTGCTGGGGATTCCTGCTACTGGGTATGTTAGCTATGTCAAGAAGGTTTGGCCTGACTTGACAAACTTGCCTACTGATCTGGAGATCACTAGGAAGTTTGCTGAGAATGATGGTGAAGAGAAACCCAGGGCTGTGCAGAAGAGTAAGATGCACCCTCAGCACCAAGTGTTATTTGAGTTTGTGAACAAAATAGTGATGCCAAGGCAGGAGAAAAGAGGAGTTGCCAGTTTCATGGACCTGGTCCTTATGGAACTGTTGGACACTGAAAAGCAGATCAATTGGCCCAGCTTTATGATCCACCTGATAAAAAGGGTGATTGCTGGGAAGAGAAAACACTCCCTGTCGTTTGGTTGTGCCACTTTGATAAGCTGTGACTTGCCAGTTCAGGCTGATCCTCCACAAGCTGGTGTTGGGAGGCAGCCACTGAACAACAAAGTGAGGGCACTTAGGCAACAGGTTGCTATGCAGGCTACTGAGATAGCAAGGTTGGAAGAGGAGAAGAATTTCTGGAAGGCAGAGGCCTCAAAGGCAAAGGAGACCAATGAGGGAATGCTCAAGCAGATGCTTGAGTTGCTTAACAAGTCCCAGGGACCTGGTCCTTCCACATCCTGACCATCTTAGCCTTAGCCTTTAGCCATCTTATGTCTAGTGGGATCTAGCCTAGCTTAGTGCCTTAGCCTTTTTTTTCTTTAATTTTTGGATAATTCTGTAGTATGTGCGTGTATCCCCTGGTTTCAATGATTGATTTAATGAATTGTCTTGGATGGCTAATATCATTGTTTTGCAGTTGCTTTAATTTAAGTTATGTTTGCATTCTGAGTTGCCTCAATGGCCATGTGCTGATTAATTCTAACACTTGAGTTATATTTTTTATGCAACCTTTTCAATGATGCCAAAAGGGGGAAGAGTAAGTCTGATTTTACTCTGATTTTGCATGGTTTTATCCCTAATGAAAATCTGTTCCTTAATGATGAATTAATTCTCCACTGATTTATTGTCTTTTTGAGCTGAAATTGTACTTCAGGACATTAAGGAGATGAAGCTATGAGTATGAATTTGTCATCATCAAAAAGGGGGAAATTGTTAGCTTGGATAAGCTTGGAGTTTTGACTGATGACTGAGGAACGGATTCAAAGGACCTGTTCCTTTGAATCACTGTAGCAGAATAGATAATTCATGCAAAATCGTTTAATTGAGATATTATTATTTATCCTAGAACTGACGTATATCTTGATAATTATGCAGGTCTAAATGGATATGAAAAGATTGCATAAACTAAAGGATAATGATAGGAGATCCGGATTCTCAAGAGAAGAATCCAATTAGGACTCAAAGTCAAGGGAGCTTTGGAGTTCTAATTCATCAAGACTTCTTGGCTGCTGGAAGCTATAAATCATGGAGACTATCAGCCATAGAAGCGTACACAAATACAGAGAGCATCGAGCAAAAGCTGAGAAGAGTTATTAGCTTATTTGTGTAATCAGTTAGCTACAGTAGAACTAAGTTAGAACCTGTTCCTTAAATTGAATCTTGTAAAAGTTCAAGTCTTAGTTCAATTGTAGTAAGCAAAAAATCGAGTTGTAAACTTTCTGGTTCAAGTCGTGGACTTGACACAACTTCACTGATCGTGAGAAAGATCACTAAAGGATTAGAGTTAGTCCTAGGTTAGTAAGAGTGAGTCTTGTAACCAAGTGGGTCTTTTTACATAGTGAAGTTGAAATCCTACTTGAGAAGTAGGTCGTGGTTTTTTGATCCCGTGTCTAGGGGTTTTTCCACGCTAATATCTGGTGTTCAATTACTTACAGTTTTAATTCCGCACATCGTAGAGTAAAGGAACACATTTTAAGGAACTGGTCCTTAAAATAGTAAAGTGGTGTAATCGTGGGAAATAACATCCTTCTACTACATTAGGAAAACCACTATAGCAAATACCCAAGTATTTTGTATATCTTAGATATCCAAGTACCCTTGCTATTGCTATCCAGTGATCTTTACTTGGATTACAAGTAAACTTTGAAAGTTTACAACAGCAAAAACTATATCAGGTCTTGTACAATGCATTGCATACATCATACAGCCTATTGCACTAGCATATTCTAGTTGCGCTACAGCTCTTCCTCTATTTTTTGTCAATTTGACACTAGAATCATAAGGAGTATTACACTCCTTTATACTTAAATGACTGAACTTGTTAAGGGTCTTATCAACATAATGAGATTGAGATAAAGTCAGCCTTTTGTCATCTCTTTTAACTTTAATCCCCAAAATAGTATCTACTTCATTTAGATCTTTTATCTTGAATACAGAAGTTAGATACTTTTTTATTTTAAAGATTCCTAGCATGTTTGTACCAAAAATCAGCATGTTATTGACATATAGACAAATGATAACTCCATATTCCTTTGTAAATTTAGAATAAATACATTTGTCAACAGTATTATTTAAAAAATCATTTGATAGTATTGCACTATCAAATCTTTCATGCCACTGTTTGGGTACTTGTTTTAAGCCATAAAGGGACTTTATCAATTTGCAAATTTTCTTCTCATTCCCAGGAAGTACAAATCCCTCAGGTTGATGCATATAAATTTCTTCACTCAAATTTTCATTTAGAAATGTCGTTTTAACATCCATTTTATGTACAAATAAATCATAAATAGATGCAAGAGACAAGAGCAACCTAATGGATGTTATTCTTGTTGCTGGAGCATATGTATCAAAATAATCTCTGTCTTCCTTTTGAGTGAAGTCTTTTGCTACTAATCTTGCTTTGAAGGTTTGAATAGAACCGTCTGTATTTAATTTCCTTCTAAAGACCCATTTACAGCCTATGAGTTTTGATCCCGAAGGAAGATCAACTAAAACCCAAGTGTTGTTGGACATTATTGAGTCGATCTCATCATTTATTGTTTCTTTCTAAAAAAACAGCATCTTTAAAAGTCATTGCTTCTTCAAAAGTTTTAGGGTCTTGCTCAACATTAAATAAGATAGGAATTTTCTCACAGACTTCCTCTCTATCACCTTAAACAAGAAATATTAAAAAGTCAGAACCAAGATCCTTTTCTTTTCTAATTCGTGAGCTCCTTCTTGGTTCTATTTCTACATTGTCACTTTTCTCCTTATTTTTATCAATTCCAGAATGTGAAGGCTTATTTGCATCAATTCTTCTTTCATTAAGTTCAGTCAACTCATCAATAGTGTCGTTCACAAATTTATTCTCAATAAATTCAACATGAATAGACTATACTATCACTTTAGATTCTAAATCTAATAATCTATAAGCTTTAGAATTTTGTGCATATCCAATAAAAATATTTTTAATACCTCTAGGACCAAGTTTTGTTCTATTATGATCAAGAACTATATAATAGGATATACACCCCCACACTTTAACTTAAGTTTGGTTTCTTACCATTCCAAAGTTCATAAGGAGAAACATACATACTTTTAGAAGGAACTCTATTTAATATAAGACAAGCAGTTAACAAAGCTTCACCCCATAAATTATGTGGAAGATGTGCATTCAATAACATAGCATTAACCATGTCTACTAAAGTTCTATTTTTTCTTTCAGCCAATCCATTTTGTTGTGGATTATAAGGTGTACTCATTTGATGAACTAAGCAATGTTCTTCACAGAACTTGTTAAATTCATTAGTGTTGAGAGCTGGTTTTGAAGTATGACAAACGAGAAGGACACTGAGGTTCAGGAGAAGAACCTTGTCCTTGAGATGAAGGACACGCTTGATCGAAACCTTGTCCTTGAGATGAAGGACACGCTTGATCGAAAAGATTACGGGTTGCAAATCCCTGTGGAACTAGGAGTAGTGGCGCGTGGTTGTTGACGTATCCTAGTCAGACTAAAAGAGGCGGTGTCCAGGCTGTATCTTTGAAGTGTGGACAAGAGTTAGACTTTAACATGGAAAAGAGTTACTGCGAATCTGATATTGCCATAATTAAGAGAATTCCCAGCAGGACTCAACTAGGGTTGTAAGACCTGTATAAAAGCAAGTAGAAGAGACAGCCGAAATTAGTTTTTCACATAGAGAGTCGAGAGCATATAGAGGTGATCTGAAGAACTGTCTACGTCGGAAAACTGAAGAAGACAACTGGTTTGCATGCAGAGTATTTGAGTCTAGATCTCTTGTCTAGGTTCATCGAGTTGTATGTTGTCTCTGTTACAAGTGTTCATTGTTTTGTCTATTAGCTTATTTCAGAAGCATATGTATTAGGCAAACTACTTTGTGATTACTAGAAAAAGCTAGAGTTTAGCTTTGGTTAGTGATTAGGGTCTAGAGTGTAGCCCCTTGGTTACAGAGTCTGTAATCTGAAACGTTGCTCTTGTGTTAGTGGATTGAGATTCAAAATCCCAGAGTGTGGGTCGTGGTTTTTCTCCCTTGAGCAAGGAGTTTTCCACGTAAAATCCTTGTGTTCTTGGTGAATGTTTTGAAGTGTGTTCTTAAGTGCAGTTGCATAAAAGAGAACTGAGGAACCTTGTTCCACTACGGAAGAACCAGGTTCTTACAACAAAAATTGGAGGACACTATTCAACCCTCCCCCCCCCCTTCTAGTGTCCTTAGGAGGTGCTTAAAGTATAACAAGTGGTATCAGAGCAGGTCTTCTCTTGTAAGGCTAACACCTTGAGAAGGATCAAAATGAGTGCACCGCCTACTATTACTGAAGGACAGTCGGTTCTGAGGCCTCCACAGTTTAATGGGCAATACTACGCATGGTGGAAAAATAGGATGGAGAATTACATATGTGCTGAAGATTATCAACTCTGGCTGATAGTCTCTGAAGGAAACCTGATTCCCACCAAAATAGTCGGTGAAGGAACCACTGCCACAAAAGAACCTAAGCTGAAAGAAGAGTTTGATGAGTCTGACTATAAGATGATCGAAAAGAACCACAAAGCCAAGCGGTTGGTTATATGTGGTCTGGGTCCAGAAGAGTTCAATCGAGTATCATCGTATAAGACGGCTAAGGAAATATGGGATGCTTTACAAGTTGCACACGAAGGAACCACTGAAGTAAAGGACTCAAAAAGAAGAATGTTGAAGAGACAATTTGAGTTATTTACTATGGGCGAGAAGGAATCGATTCAGGATATGATGACCAGGTTGACCATGATTACAAATGAAATGAGATCTCTGGAGATGGAACTGCCTGAGGTGGAGATGGTCGACAAAATCCTGAATGTGTTACCTGAAGCATGGGAACCAAAAATGACGGCCATTATTGAATCCAAACCCTTGAAATCCATCAAGCTTGAAGAACTGGTTGGAAGTCTGAAGACGCACGAGATGATGAAGGACTCAAAGGCTAAACCTGCAGCAAAGAAGGAAAAGACCCTTGCACTGGAAGCAACAGAAGAAGCTGATGAATATGTTGATCTTCAATCAGTGGAAGCTGCAATGGTAAGTGCTCTAAGACAAAAACTCAATCTGGGAAGGTTTAAAGGATTTAAACGAGGGAACAAGGAGAGCTCTAGCAGGAAGAACATAGTTGACAGTCCTGACTACTCTGGATGCTTCAAATGCTTCAAGAAGGATCATGCTGTCATGGATTGCCCAATGTGGGAAATAGAGTGGATGAAGAACAGAGCTGCTAAGGAAAAGGAAAAGGAAACCACAAAGGAAAACGATGCAGATAGAAAGAAGTCAAGACGGCCCCCAAACTTCAGAGCAGAACGAAGGAAAAGGAAGGAAGCTTTCTATGCCACATGGGGACCAACTGACAGTGAGTCTGATCACGAGAAGGAAGCTGACGATGACTCACCGCTAGCATTAGCAGGGATGACGGATGTTAGTTCTGACGAAGAACATCCTCTTGAAGTAAAATGGGGAAGAGATCTATCAAAGCCACCAGTGTTCAATGGGACTCACTACAATTACTGGAAGAAACAAATGAAGAATTTCTTGCAGACGACTGATTATAGTCTGTGGCTAATTGTGAAAAGAGGACCTCATGTTCCAGTGAAGAGAGCAGCAAATGGAGTCTTGGTACCCAAGAAAGTAGAAGAACTAGATCCACAAGATCTGGACTGGCTACAAGCAAACTCCAAGGCTGAGGGCTATCTAAGAAGAGGACTTACAGATGATGTGCTCGGACAGATACTGGAATGTAAATCAGCCAAGGAGATATGGAAGAAACTGAAGGAGTTGTACATAGTTGACAACACCAAGAAGGACTCTGCCCTCATGGCAACTGAAGGAAAGGAAGCTGACGGTTCAGCAGAGGTATGTTTATCTGATCTTAAGGAAACTTTACATACATACTCTTCTGAAAATCTAATCCTAATCACAGCCACATTGATTGAAGGATATGAAAAAGAAAAGCTTGAAAAAGATAAATTAATTGAAGAATTGGGTGATCTTAGAACTAAGCACAAGAGTCTCCTAGAACAGAACATTGAGCTTGAAGAAACAAATGCCATCATGAAAGGACAGACTCTTGTGTCGAACTCTAAGATCACTGAGCTTGAATTAGAATGTAGTCAGTTGAGAGAGAGTAAGAATGGTAAGCAAGTTATGAGTGAAGTTCAAACCTTTCTGGAAGATGAATTGAAAAGGACAAATGAGATTTTATACCAAGAAATTGAAAAAAATAAGATGTTAAATCAGAAGGTTGAAAACTCAAAACTTGAACTTACCAGACTTACAAAATGGAATAAGTCTTCAGAAGCAATGCATTGGGTTCTTGAAAATCAAAATAAAGGAAAACAAGGTTTAGGATTCAAGAAGCCCTTGCCTCCATATAATCCTAAAAGCAAATATGTGGGATTACCTTGCAACATGTTATGCACTTTCTGTGGTCAAACCGGTCATACTAAACAAAGGTGTGTTAACATTACCAAGGCAAGGGCCAAGAATAAAAATTGTGTTTTACCCAAATGGGCCAAACAAGATCTGATTTATCCATTTTCTCATAAGAAGGGACCCAAGCTTGTCTGGGTTCCTAAGGCTAACCTCTAATTGTTTTGCAGGCTGGAGTGAGGGAGAACAACTCAAGCTGGATTCTTGATAGCGGTTGTTCTAGGCACATGACAGGAGATAGAAGAAACTTTCTCTCACTCGCAGCATTTCAAGGAGGCAGTGTGGCCTTCGGAGGAGGAAAAAGTGGTCAGATAGTAGGCATTGGGAAGATTGGGAGATCTCTTGAGCATGCAATTGAAAATGTGTATTGTGTGGATGGTCTTAGACACAATTTACTGAGCATCTCTCAACTATGTGACAGAGGAAACGAAGTGAGCTTCTCATCTGTAGGGTGCATCGTGAAGAACCTACAGAGTGGAGAAGTGGTAATGGAAGGAAAAAGAGTGAACAATGTGTACAAGGCGTCACTGAGGTCCTTACCTGAAAACAACCTGACATGCTTGAATGTACAAGAAAGCGACTCTCAGCTGTGGCACAAAAGACTGGGTCATGCAAGTCTCACTCAATTAAATAAGCTAGCCTCGAAGGAACTGGTTCGTGGATTGCCAAACAAGAAGTTTGAAAACATAAAAGTGTGTGATGCCTGTGTAAAGGGAAAGCATGTAAGAACGTCATTCAAGTCAAAGAAAGTGGTCAGCACATCTAAGCCACTGGAGCTGGTACATATGGATTTGTGTGGACCTATGAGAGTAAAAAGCAGAGGAGGAAAGAGGTTTGTGTTCGTGATTGTTGACGACTACTCAAGGTATACATGGACCTTGTTCTTGGCCTCTAAGGATGAAGCTTTTGAGAACTTTAAAGACTGGGCTGGTGTGGTTCAGAAAAGGTTAAGTCTTGAACTCATCAGTATTCGATCAGATCATGGAACTGAGTTTGAAAACTCAAAATTTTCTGAGTACTGTGCAGGGAACAACATAGATCACAACTTTTCTGCACCAAGAACTCCCCAACAAAACGGGGTGGTTGAGAGGAAGAACAGGTCGTTGGAGGATATGGCTAGAACCATGCTGCTGTCAAGTGGACTAGCAAGAAACTTCTGGGCTGAAGCTGTAAACACTGCATGTTACTTGCTAAATAGATGTTCCATCAGAGCCATTCTTGACAAAACTCCATATGAGTTACTCAGAGGTAGAAAGCCAAGCATTGCCCACCTAAGGCCTTTTGGGTGCAAATGCTTTGTTCACAACAATGGCAAGGAACCCTTGGGAAAGTTTGATGCTAGGAGTGATGAGGCAATATTCCTGGGATACTCCACTCAAAGTAAGGCATACAAGGTACTCAACAGAAGAACACAAGTAGTAGAAGAAAGTATGCATGTTGTGTTCGATGAATCAGATAAGGAAATAGGAGAAGATGATGCAGATGATCAGGTGATTGGCTTAAGAAGAGAAGAAAGCATAGATGAACTGGAGGACTCGGATGAAAAGGAGAGTAAAGTCATGTCAGATGAAGGAGTCAACTTGACAGGGGGAACTTCTGATGAAGCTGAAAATCAAGAAAGTCAAGAAGAATTTACTCAAGACGATGCTGCAGGTTCTTCTAATCAGATCCAGATCAAGCCATGGAAACATCAAAGTTCTCACCCTTTGGAGAATGTTCTATCTGAACTGGACACAGGAATTATGACTAGGTCAGCATTAAAGAACTTCTGTGCATTCTTTGCTTTCCTCTCAGCCTTGGAACCAAAAAATGTCAAAGAAGCTCTAGAAGATCCAGATTGGATTATAGCTATGCAGGAGGAACTTCATCAATTTGAAAGAAGCAAAGTGTGGCACCTAGTTCCTAAACCAAAGGACAGATCCATAATTGGAACTAAATGGGTGTTCAGAAATAAGCTGGATGAACATGGCATAGTTACAAGAAACAAGGCAAGGTTGGTTGTTCAGGGCTACAGTCAAGAAGAAGGAATAGATTATGATGAAACCTTTGCACCAGTGGCACGAATGGAAGCCATTAGAATGCTAATTGCTTTTGCTACATACATGGAATTCACACTGTATCAGATGGATGTGAAGAGTGCCTTCTTGAATGGGTACCTAAATGAAGAAGTCTATGTAGTACAGCCTCCAGGTTTTGTGAACAATGAATTCCCTGATCATGTGTACAAACTGGACAAGGCTCTGTATGGTTTGAAGCAAGCTCCTAGAGCCTGGTATGAAAGACTCTCAGGGTTCTTGATGAAAAATGGCTTTTCAAGAGGTAAAATTGACAACACACTATTTCTCAAGAAGCAAGGAAAGGATCTGCTGGTAGTTCAAGTGTATGTCGATGATATCATCTTTGGAGCCACTGATGAGGAGCTGAGCAAAGGTTTTGCTGACCTGATGGGAAGTGAGTTTGAAATGAGCATGATGGGTGAATTGAATTTCTTCCTTGGGTTGCAGATAAAGCAGACGCCGGAAGGAACTATGATACACCAGCAAAAATATGTCAAGGAATTGTTGAAGAAGTTTAACATGGAAGGAGCTAAGGAGATGACGACTCCTATTGCTCCTGGAACAAAGCTCGATATGGATGAACTTGGTCCTTCGACAAATGAGACCAAGTATAGAGGAATCATTGGCTCACTTCTTTATCTCACAGCAAGTCGACCTGACATAGTCTACAGCGTAGGACTGTGTGCCAGATTTCAGTCAAAACCTAAGGAATCACACTTGACAGCTGTGAAGAGAATTCTGAGATACTTGAAAGGGACTCAGGATCTATGTCTTTGGTATCCCAGAGGAGGAACTTTTGAACTAATTGGTTTTGCTGATGCAGATTATGCAGGTCATTTGGTTGATAGGAAAAGCACTTCGGGGATGGCACACTTCTTAGGTCCTTGCTTGGTGTCATGGGCTACAAAGAAACAAAACTCTGTTGCCTTGTCAACTGCTGAAGCTGAGTATGTGGCAGCTGCTTCATGCTGCTCACAATTGCTATGGATCAAGCAGCAACTGGAGGATTTTGGAATCAAGTGTGGGGCAGTGCCAATCTTTTGTGACAACACTAGTGCTGTGAACATTGCCAAGAACCCAGTCCAACACAAAAGGACCAAACACATTGATATTAGACATCATTTTCTGAGAGACAATGTAGAAAAGGGTCTAATCACTATGAATTCATGCAGGACTGAAGACCAAATTGCTGATATATTTACCAAAGCTTTGAACAAGGTGCAGTTCGAGAGGAACAGGTTGGAGTTAGGGATGACCAAAATACACGGATGACCCAGCAGGTAATCCCCTGGTGATTGGCTAGGTTAGTAGTAAAAGTATCTGTTAGGAATTTGTCATTACTATCTGGACTAAATTTGTACTTGAGTAAGTACACTCGTTTTTAGTGTTTTGAGCATTAGGTACAAATAATGTGATCCCATGAAGAACCTACTGTGTACTGAGGAGGAACCAGTGTTAACGTGAGGAATCGTGTCCAGGTACAGTAAACCTACTCTATTTGTTAGTTGTCACAACTGAAATTAAAATTGTTTATTGTACGTGCATCATGGGAGATTCTCCATAGTCTCATAACTGTCCAAAATTATAGGAACACATTCCTTTTTAGGATAGAACTCCTTTTAAATTGCTTGGACCCCACTTCTTGAAAAGGGTATATTTAAATTAAGTTCATAACCGTCAAATCTCTTAACTTCTCCCGGTTCTCAAAAAGTTCAAAAAGCTGCCCTTCTTTATACTCATTATTTTGTTTTGCCTTCCCTAGACATTGTCACTTCACCAAAACCCTCTCTCTTTCTACAACACTTCTTCAATCTCTCATGATCTCATCCACCTCCTCCAATTGAACATCAAAATTCTCTCAAGCCCTAAAATAGATAAACCGTCAACAAACTCAGGAATCTTTACAAAATTCTTCAAGATGTCTGAAAGACCACCTCCATCCACTCTTGCTGAAAGAATTGCTAGGGCTCGCCTAAAATTTCTCAAAAAGGGGGACAAGAAACTGGTCAAGAAGTTAAAATCAAGAGCCGTTCCTTCAACACCCACTACTCAAAGTTCATCTCAACCGTTACCTGAGGTAATTTCTGATCCTACTCCATCTACACCTGTTGGTTCAGTTGATATAGCCAGTCCTGGCATTGTAGAAACTGAAACCCTAGTTGCTGAATTAGATAAAATAGTAGATGTTGAGCAAAGGGACAATATAGATAGGGGGAACCCACGTGAGGAGGAACAAGAAACTAAAGAGAATGAACCTAGAGAAGATGTGCAGGATGTTGTAGACGGTGTGTCTAGAGGCGAGTTAAATATAGCCGAAAAAATAGAAGAACAGTTGAGGGAACTGGATAATGATGAATCTCTGGGAAAAGATGTTGGTGAGTCAAGTAAAGATGTGAGTGGAACAGGGGTGTGTTTAGAGGATTCTGTGCCTAAAGGCCCTGATGGTGATGGAACTGCTACTGCTGAAGTTCCAGGGGGAGAGGGACAAGAACCTGTTACTTGTCTAAACCCTACTGGAGCTGATGATGCAGATTTTAGCTGGACAGAATCTGATGAAGATGGAAACAAGGAAGCTGTTGTTGAAAAACAAGAGAGTGACAAGGAAAAGAAAAAATTAAAAAGGAAAAGAAAATTTGGGGCAGAAGATGAGAAGGTAACAGGTGAGGAAGAGGAGGATGAGGTGGTGTTTGTAAAAGAAAATAAAGTAGAGCCTGAAAAGAGAAGAAGGTTGGTGAGAGATGGGAAACCAGTGTTGAAATCTAGACTGGTAGATGAAGACAGTGAAGGAGGTGACCAAGAGGCTAGTGAGCCTGTGGTCAGGAGAGTTGGTACTAGGTCGGCTTTCAAAATGCAGATGGAGAGGATTGAAAAGCTAGGAAAGACAGTAAAAAATGTGAAGATGAGGGAAGAAGAGAAGAAGAAAGAAGAAGAGGAGAAGAGAGCTGGTGAGGAAGAGGAGGAAAGTGAAGCTGGGAGTTATGTGGAACCCAGTGATTCTGATACTGACAGTGAGGTGGAGAGTAAGAAGAAAAGAAAAGAAGTGGATAGGGAAGCCTTCTTTTCTAGACATCAGGTGCTGCCAGGGAGTATACTGTATGATGAAAAGGAGTTTCATATGAAATCCTTGTTGAGAATGATAGGAGATCAGGGTTGGTTGAGCTTGTTTGGAAACAATGACAGGAAGCTGTTTGTGGATGAAGTCAGGGAGTTTTATACAAATTGCAGGGTAGTAGCCAGGAGGGTGTTTACCACTGTAAAAGAAGTGGAGATTGAATTTGGGAGACCTGAACTGGGGGTAATTCTGGATGTACCTGCTGAAGGGTATTGCAGGTATGTTAAGCTAAAATGGCCAAAGAGAACAGATAGAGTTACTCCTTTAGATGTTGTGAGAAAGTTTTCAGGGAAACCCAGATTGAGGAAGGAGAGGAAGGTTGAGAAAAAGGAGATGGAGCCTGCACATCAGCTTTTGTTTGAGTTTGTGCATAGGTTTCTTCTGCCTAGGGGGGAAAGAAATTGTGAGGCCAGTGCTCTTGATCTGACCTATATGGATCTGATGGACAGAAGGGTAAAAATAAATTTGCCTGGGCTCATTATTAGGCACATAAAGAGAATCTGTGATACTGATCAGAAGCCACACTCTCTTGTGCATTCTTACATCATCCATCAGATTCTTGAGCATTTTGGAGTGCCTTTAGGTGCAGGGAAGAAGCCAACTATCCATCAGAGGTTTGGGGTTAATGTGCTGAAGAGCTGTGACTTCTTTCAAGAAAGCAGGGCTTCCAAAAGGCCAATGCAGGTCAAGCAGGAGGAGTCAGAGGACAGTGAAGAGTTTGGACCTGATGAGGCCATCGGTGCTGTGCAGGAACTGGAAAAAATGGTTCTTGAAGTTAATGAAGAAAATGCTGAACTGCACAGGCAGTTGAAGGTGAAGGATCAAGAGATTGATCGCTTGAAGATTGATTGCCACAAGTATGAGGCCGAGCTGGTGATGGAGAGGGCCAAAAATACGAAACAACTTGAGGCACTCGTTAAGCACTTCAACCTTCAGCTGTGATTCTTCCAGTCCTGTCCTCCTATCTTTCTCTCTTCCTACCCCACCTGATCTTTACTCCTCCCTATTCTCCCTTGATCGCATGATTTGGATAATTAAGACAATTTCAATTTTTGTTGTGTAACTAAATAGAGTGGTGCTGCTGTCACCCTCTGGATGTTGATTTTAAATTTCTTATGTTTGCGACTGTTTCTTGTTTCAGTGCCTGGTTCCTTGTTGGGCCCTTATTTTGATATACCTATGTTCTTGACACTGATGAGTTGCCTTGTGCTCTAGACTAGATTAATCTGACAGGTTCCTGCAGGTCTTTGAATCTTTTCGATGATGCCAAAAGGGGGAAGAAGGAATGTTGGGGTGTTTGTGACCTAACTCATCTGTTTTTATTGTTCTGTTATTTTTTGTTCTTGTTTTTGGTATATGTTATGTAGGTTCTTGGGCAACGTTTGTTTGTCATCATCAAAAAGGGGGAATTTGTTGAGAGCTGGTTTTGAAGTATGACAAACGAGAAGGACACTGAGGTTCAGGAGAAGAACCTTGTCCTTGAGATGAAGGACACGCTTGATCGAAACCTTGTCCTTGAGATGAAGGACACGCTTGATCGAAAAGATTACGGGTTGCAAATCCCTGTGGAACTAGGAGTAGTGGCGCGTGGTTGTTGACGTATCCTAGTCAGACTAAAAGAGGCGGTGTCCAGGCTGTATCTTTGAAGTGTGGACAAGAGTTAGACTTTAACATGGAAAAGAGTTACTGCGAATCTGATATTGCCATAATTAAGAGAATTCCCAGCAGGACTCAACTAGGGTTGTAAGACCTGTATAAAAGCAAGTAGAAGAGACAGCCGAAATTAGTTTTTCACATAGAGAGTCGAGAGCATATAGAGGTGATCTGAAGAACTGTCTACGTCGGAAAACTGAAGAAGACAACTGGTTTGCATGCAGAGTATTTGAGTCTAGATCTCTTGTCTAGGTTCATCGAGTTGTATGTTGTCTCTGTTACAAGTGTTCATTGTTTTGTCTATTAGCTTATTTCAGAAGCATATGTATTAGGCAAACTACTTTGTGATTACTAGAAAAAGCTAGAGTTTAGCTTTGGTTAGTGATTAGGGTCTAGAGTGTAGCCCCTTGGTTACAGAGTCTGTAATCTGAAACGTTGCTCTTGTGTTAGTGGATTGAGATTCAAAATCCCAGAGTGTGGGTCGTGGTTTTTCTCCCTTGAGCAAGGAGTTTTCCACGTAAAATCCTTGTGTTCTTGGTGAATGTTTTGAAGTGTGTTCTTAAGTGCAGTTGCATAAAAGAGAACTGAGGAACCTTGTTCCACTACGGAAGAACCAGGTTCTTACAACAAAAATTGGAGGACACTATTCAACCCCCCCCCCCCCTTCTAGTGTCCTTAGGAGGTGCTTAAAGTATAACAATTAGAAAAATATTCTCCACCTTTATCACTTCGAATGACCTTAATTTTCTTATCCCTTTGATTTTCCACAACAGAGTTATATTCCATAAATTTCTGAAAGGCTTCATCTTTTGTTCTAAGTAAATAAATATATGTGTATCTTGAGTAATCATCTATGAAGGTTATAAAATACCTCTTTTCTCCTCTACTTAATTCTCCATTTAATTCACATATATCTGAATGTACTAAGTCTAACAATTTTGTAAATCTTTCAACTTTACGAAATGGTTTCTTAGTCATTTTTGCTTCTATGCATATTTCACATTTTCCTACTTGCTCACTTTTACATGTAATATAGCCATGTTTGGACATATAATTTAAAGAACTAAAATTAAAATGTTCTAATCTAGCATGCCACAAATAAGAGTCAGGCTCATCAGTATAAGCAGAAATATAGTTTATTGCATTAATACTTAACTTAAACATGCCATCACAGTTATATCCCTTGTCTACAAATACACCATTTTTAGACACTATTACATGAACAGATTCAATGACTATCTTGAAACCTTTTTTAGAAAGTAAACTAGCGGATATCAAGTTTTTCATCATGTCAGGAACATGAAATACATTTAATAAAGTAAGCTTTTGTCCAGATGTGAAGTTGATTTCTATAGTTCCTTTTCCCGCAACTTCAGCACTGACATAATTTCCCATCAAGACCTTCTCGGGATCCTTCACTTCTGAGTAAGTTTTGAACATATTCTTGTCATGACAAACATGAATAGTTGATCCAGAATCCAACCACCAGTCTTGGCTTTTCATGGTACTAGCAGCCATGTTCAGTTCTTTTACCATTTCAATTGGTAATGCGGAAACCATGGCTACCAATCCTTGAGAAGAGTTCTCCACTGCATTTACCTTTTCGGAATTTATAGACTTTGTAGGTTTTCCAGAATTTCCAGCATTTTCTGAATCAAAATTAATCCCTGCTTTCTTAATCTACTATCCCGCATCATATGTCTTTCTTCCCACAATGATAACAATTTATACTCTTCCTCTTTTTATTAAGAGTCTTGTTGGAAACCTTCAAATTTTTAGATCCGTTTCCATTCTTGTTCTGACTAACAATATTAACATTTGAACATGAAGGTTGTAAATAGCATCACGAGCACGAGCTTCACTTTCAATTTGAATTGAAAACGTTCAAATGTTAAATTGTCAGACGAAGGCGGAATTTTCTTTCGGTAATTATTTCAGGAAGAAGGCAGCTTTGAAATAATCGCACCAATTTGAAGTGCATTGGATAATTTAACATCAAGATCTCTTAGATTAGAAACTAAGACTTGTAGTTCATGAATCTGATGCATACAAGCTTGGTGTCTATAATTTTGAACTCAAAATACTATAGAGCAAGTAATTTATCCGTACCTCATTTTTCGTTTTCATAAGCAGTCTGCAATGCCGTCCAGATTTTCCTTAGAGACCTCATAGTTGAATACAGATCATAGAGACGATCTGTTAATGTGTTCAGGATGTGTCCCCAATAGATTAATTCATCATCTTCACGTTTCTTTCTTGTTCAGTGTCTGTAGAGGTGGGATCTGGCAGCGCAGGCAGCAATGGATCAAGCACATAAAATATCTTCAAAGCAGTCAATAGAAAGATCATCTTGTCTTTCCAACGAGTGAAATTTGATCCATCAAAACGATCAAGTTTGATGAACTCTTTGGATTTTCAACAGCAGATAGGATTTTGATACTATATTACTACTATTTATTCCATTGAATCATGTGATGCTCTTGGATTTTTAGTCCGCTAAAATAAGTATGACACACTTTATATTTAATAATATTTTAATATTTTTTATTTTATTTTTAACAACGTGTTCTTATAGTCATAGAAATTCAATGATTTAAGACAATAAATTTTAAGTGTATACTTTTAGTATGAGCAAAGGTTTGTTATTTTCTTAAACCATGCACTTATAGTTCAGCCAAACATCGTCAGATAAGGGAAAATGATTGAAAGGTATACTATAGAGTTATATACATATATCGCTAACTCCTAACCAACTCGTGAGTGACTGCAATATAATGCAAAGGGACAGTGAGGAAATGAGACACTGTTTAGCCACATTGAATACATTAGACCTGGAGAGTTTTGCGGTTTGATCAGAGTCTGCACCTAGGATATGTGTAGAAGCTAAATTTCCCGCAGGTTTTTGGGTGTCTGCGATGTGACGACAGTCACTATTTATTTAGTGACCATGTAAAGAGGTCTGTTGTTTCTTTCAAATGTTTTTTTTCCGCATAATTAGTATTGAAATTGTTGATAAACTAATTTAGACTATTTGGAAATGAGATGGAAAAAATTATATAGCAAGATAAAATAGTTAGAAATATGTGTTAGTCATGACTCATGTTCTTGCGTGTATTTTAAATGTTAGGTCTTTTAACAGTATTAGTCCTTTCATAGATATTTATAAACCAATTAATTAATAGAAATTATAGCGAACTTTTAATACTTTCTTATCGTTAATATTTTTAGTATAATGTTAGTCTGAGATATACTCCTATTCAATAAATAAAATAAAATAGCTGACGATGATTTATATAATTAATCCTAACTTATTTAAAGTAGTTGTTGATGCTTTTAGGCCTTTACTATAAAAAAAATTATTAGCTCAATTAATTTGAATTCGCGTCTAGTAAATCCATTTAAATAAAATGATTTTCCTTTAAGAAATTATGCATTGAGAAAATTCAAACTCAGAGACTTTTTGAGTACGGCGAGGGATCCACTTAGCAATCCCACCATATCTGTTGGTGGTAATTGTGTGCCTTTAGATTTTTTTGATACCTAACAGAATTAACGAACGTACTATAATTGGGGCAGAGAATTGGAGTGATCTCATTAAGCTTCCTGCTATTCGACATAATATTTACCTGCAAGAAATTAAAGACGCTACCAATCAAATGAAACTTTAGGGTCTGTTTGAAAACTACAATGTAATTATTGGATTGTGTAATTATAAGAGTAGTAATTACACTGCTTAGCAATTACAATGACTTGTTTGTTTTCCATAATGTAATTACAGTGTGATTACTTGTGTCATGTTTGATTAACATATGTATTACATAAATATTTTTTTATTTTGTGTGAAATTTAATTATCAAAAATTAAATAAAACTATTAAAGGCGAACATATAATTACATTTTATTGTGTAACAAAAATAGGTGTATGTAAGAAATATTAATTAATTATCATATTTTATTAGGTATTTAGAGAACAAAACGCACTCAAACATATATGTTCTAGTTGATTAAACAATTGCTAGAGTGGGTTAAAAATGAAAGCACAGTTGTAAAAATATTGCAGAGATGGTGAAGAATTTATAAACTAAAAAATATAAAGAACTAATAGTGAATAATAATGTAATATCCACCTGATTAATATAGAATTGAAATTTGGTTTGATTAACTCACACAAAAGTATGAGTAACAAATAGAAGTTGCATAATAAAGAAGTGAAATAAAAGAGTCAAAAGATAAATATAATTAAAAAATAAAAAAAGTTAGAAAAAATAATATTGTAATTACACCATATAATTACATCCAATTCTCACCTCCCCTTGAAAATTGTAGAGTGTAATTGGCCTACTTCAATTACACCCAATTACATGGTGTCCGTCAAACATGTCAAATGGTGTAATTACATTCAATTACATCCAAATTCAATTACAGGATGACTTTCCAAACAGGCCCTTAATTAATTTGTAGTTGACATATTAAAGTTAGTTACGTATAATGTTACTTTGAAATCATTTACTCTTTTGATTGTTTCCATCTAGTATTCCTTTTATTCAGTTTTGGTGTTATGCGTCTTTCATTATTCTTAAGTACTCCTATCTTTTGAATGATTGAACCAAAGACAAAGTTATGAGCTCCTATTGTAATCAATATTTTTTATGAAGGTGGGGTGAATGAAACTTTGAGAACATCAGCAGTCCAGCTTTACCATTGATATCGTCATGCATTGTATCGTTGGCTAATTAAGATTTCGAAATTTGGAAATTCGAAGTGAACCTTTATTGGAATAGGCAAAATTTTGTTAACAATAAACAAATGACTTAGAATTATAGAGTGTGGCTCGCATAAATGATAGACTGAAATTGATTTTCTTATAAACTTGTCTCTCCATGCATGTGTTTAGGTGGCTTCAATTGAAGTTTTGCATACGGTTAATAGAAGAGTTTTATTTATACTACTATTCCCTTTGTTCTATCAAGGTTGTCTTAATCTGAATTTCGAGAGTTTAACGAATTTTTTTTAACCATAATATTTTTGTATGTCTTTTAAATATTTTGAATTATTTATAGTACTTTTTATATAACTTCAAAATATATAAATATTATTTCAAAAAACTTAAAAATTATATGTGCAGATTTACGATCAAAATAAAAGAGCTTGACTCTCGAAATCCAAAACATATCATTTTTGTTGTAGCTTTTATTATTTTTAAAATTACAAAATTCACTTTACCTATAACTAATATCTTTTGGATATGACATAATAATTTAATTATATTATTTACACAGATGGTTTATATAGCTAACTGAACTCTTTTGTCTCTGAAAACGTTCTTATTCTTCTTCACTTTTCTGTGTGTCTAAACAATAACGATTTTTCTTTATCTAGTACCCTATGTGATATACTATACTAGAAATGAATTTCGAAGGTTTTTTGAGATTGGGGTTTATAGTTTGTAAGTTCTATGATCCACTTAGATCCAAGGTACCTAGGACAAGCCATTCAAATACAATGATGAAATCAACAAACACGTAAGAGAGTTTCCTCGTACCAAAGATCTATATTCTTAAAATTTAATACTCTAATACTCCTACCATTTAGATGCTACAGCGAACGTGAGACTTCATATAAGCTGATCCTTTTTACATCGTTATTCATCAGGATATTTTATTGCTATAGTGAATTATAATATAACATAACATTGAATTTAAAAATAACTTATTTGTTATAGTTAAATATTTATATAGATAATGATTATTCAAAAACTTTTATTAGGTGAGTGCACGAATTTTATATATATTGAAAATTGAGTAGTAAATACGTACGAAAAAATTGAAACGCAACGAAACAAAAGAATTGTGATGCAATCTCAAAATTGAACCCACGACTCTCAATTTATGGATCCGCTAATTGAAGCTACCCATGTGTACTACTAATACCAAGAAGAGTAAGAATCTTTTTTTTTTTGGTAATATACCATCAAGAATCAAACAAAGTTTCAGTTGGAACCAGGAACCATGAATATGAAAATACACTTCTGATAAGTGAGCACTGCATGATCTTTTCTCGTCCTTTAGAAAATCTAATATACTTAAGAAATTTTGGGATGTGACGGACCATATGTATCTTTTCAGAAATTTTGGCAGGAATTGCCTCCTAAAAATCCCATCCACATCTGATGTCTCGTGCGGCATGTACTAACCCCATATAATATAGTATTCACTTTATATAAACCTTTAAGACTCATCAATTATTCCATCTTCCATAATAGACTTCTCCGGACCTACGTGAACAGTACATTTTGTGTACTGTATTGTTCTTTTTTCATATCTAACTTATAAGTATACTACCTTTTCTTTTAAGGAGAAAACAATACTCCGATGACCACTTTCAGCTGAAACTTCTATGTCTTTTTGATTCATCTTGTATATATTTTTTTATTGATCTCCTCTAATGAATATAGGAGTATATAATATAACTAAATTATGATTAATAAAGTTTTGTAGAATTCCGATGCCAAGAAACCAATATTTTATGATAGGAAAATTATAAGGTAAGTGATTTTATTATTATAGCAACTTTAATACACAATTTATATAATTAATGACCATTCAATTCGAAAATTATTCCATGTCAAAATTGACGTCGAACCTAACATCTAAAAGGTAATTGCTAAGATAAACGTACGACACTCAAGTTCCTCATGTGATACATTTTTTACATTAACATATCATAAAGGAAAAAATACCCAAAAAGAAAGAAAATTGAGGGAAAAGAATTATGAGTCTGATGGGTTAGATACTTTAGAAGTTTTAGAGCAAAATAACAAAATATGAAGAAACAAAAGAAGAGCCAATAATGGTGGCACGTGACAGTTGCTATCAAGCAAGGGGGGGGACCCCAAATGCAATAAATGAATTTTAATTGACTATAATTATGGAATTTTTGGAATTTGCACATGAGTCCAATTATTTTTGCCCGCAAAAGAAAATTCCATTAACCAAACACATCGCATTTGATTAATAGGTCCCCCCTTCAAGATTGAATTTCACACAATAATACTGATCTTTCAATGGGTGCCTCCCACAAGAGCTGAATCCTTTGGACATTTTTATTTAGCATATTATGCACTTAGTCTATGGTGTTAAACGGGTATACGGGTACGGGTACGGATTCGGATGGTAAAATTATAACCCCGCGGGTTCTGGATACGGGTTTAAATTACGGGTTCTTAACGGATCCGGGTTTCGGGTAGAAAAAAAACCGTGCGGATTCGGGTCTTAGCGGGTACGGATACGGGTGCGGGGTCTTAACAAATCGGGTTTGGATCCGGGTTTTAATTATTTTTAATAATATTATTTTAAATACTTAAAAAATTAATGATAGGAAAAGCTAAAAGACTGACTTTATTTAAGATACAAAAATTATTAAAGTCTTGAAAATTAAACTTCTAAATTTGAAAAGTGCAACATCAAAACTAGATAATGAAAATTCCAAATTACATTACAACTTTAAATATGCATAATTCTTTGTGTAATTTCTTCAATGACATTTCCCTCGTGCTCCGGTGTAGGTGCCATTGATGGTGCTTGATCACTTGACAGAATTTCTTCAAGGTTATCATCTTGTTCTAGTGAGTCTTCAAGTCCTTGGTTTCTTCGCTCCGATCTAATCCAATCTCGTAAACAAACTAGAACATCCAAAGCATTATTACCCAAAGAGTGGCGGGTATCACCTATCATTTATCTTCCTTGGCTAAATGCATTTTCTGATCCAACTGTTGAAATTGGTAATGTAGTGAATTAAATAATTATATTTTCTAATAATATATGCCCAATAATTACTTTGCTCGACTCCAAGTAGCTTATTTTCTGAGGTATATATTGAAGTTAATAGTTTAAGTTCTATACCATATTTGAGCAATATATATTCAAATTGTTGATTTATAATGGAATATCAAGTTTCTTTTTTATTTAAATAAATAAACTTGTTTCTCTTGAACATATTTCACTAGTAACAATATGGACACAAAACGAATTAAACCATGATTGAAAACTTGTGTATACCTTTCTCTCCACATACAAGTTTTATTACTCAATTTATTTTAATGGGTACAGGTACGGGTATCTCCAGTAATATCCCATAATTTTGACGGGTCTTAACGGATACAGGTATTTGTTAAGAAAAAAAAAATCCGTTCAGGTAGGGGTGTTTTAGGGGGTTTACGGGTTCGGGTTTTTGCGGGTTCTGATGGGGTTGGGTTTTAATGAGTCTGGATCCGAATTTTGACGGGAAGACCCCTACCCGTTTGACACCCATAACTTAGTCTCATT
The DNA here is from genome assembly GCA_037355625.1 of Petunia x hybrida. Classification (NCBI taxonomy): domain Eukaryota; kingdom Viridiplantae; phylum Streptophyta; class Magnoliopsida; order Solanales; family Solanaceae; genus Petunia; species Petunia x hybrida. The sequence continues at coordinate 7,157,637 of JBBBVM010000025.1, read as the reverse complement.
CTCTCCACTTTATATCATATAAATTAATCGACTTTGAGCTATATATAAAATATAAATAAAAATTGTATTGGTCGATTTCTGTCCGATCACGCAAAGGAAACGTGGTCAACTACGTGGCAAAGTGAGAATAGATTCCGAAGATATTACAAAATGAGATTGGATCGAAAACAGCTTCGGTCATTGATGTGATCGGTTATGTTGCATTGTGATCGGAAGATTTCGAAGACGATTGTTTAATCAGATAACGGCTGTTGATCTTATCCCGCTTTTATCGGAGGAGATTCAGCAGAAGTTATGGACGTGGGCAACTACTGTTGCGTGACTGAGGAGAGATGTTAGAGAGTGGAGTCCTTCTAGGGTTGGGAACTCCACATCTCTTCAGCCTATAAATAAATCTCCATTTCCCCCATTTGTAGAATTACGTTCATCTGAACAAAAGTACCCCTATTTCATCAATTACATTATTATCATTCAATTGCGCCATTATTACTATAGCAAATATATCATTACTGTTGCAATCTCAACTATTGTCTCAAACATCAATCGCGGCTTGGTTCAGACTTGGAGGAGGATTCGTCTCTTTCATCGAAGCACCAACCTCCGATTCTTCAATACAATAAGCTTTACTGCTTTCGTTCATTTGATTTATTATTGTCTAATTCGTGGTTTGCACGTTATTTTCATTGCTTGACATATCCGCTTATCGTCATCGATCTAATTAATTGACTGTCATTGCGTTGATCACATCACTAATTCATTGCTTATCGTATTTGCTTGTTATCATCGATCACGTTAAGTAGATGTTATTATCATTTTGATCGCATCATTAATTTGATCAAGTTGTCTTCATTTTGTCTTGTCATCGGCTAAGTCATATAATTTTGCATATTTTCCATCATTAATATAATTCTATCATAGCCTCACTCAACGAATCTTGTTAATCTTTTATTCGATTTTGAACGAGACTAATATTTTAACCGCCTTCGGTAAAGCAGCAACTGTGTGCGTTGTTCATAATTTGCCCAAAACCATATTGAATCGATCATCATAAATTGTGGATTCATTGCTTGTCTTCGTTTATTCGGTCATACTTGTCGTCGAATTGAACTCGCTACATTACATCATCGAAATTTGCTATTGTTCGTCTTGTTGAATTGGCTACTTGCATTGTTTTCGAATTCGCATTCATTAAATCGATCGCTTGTCCACGTAAACTGTTTATCAACTGGTCACATTGAGATATAAACGGTCACCTAAGACTCAACCAAATACAAATTTAATTGTAATACCTGAAATACGTTTTTAGGAAATACAATTTGGCGCCCACTGTGGGGCTTAGGCAATCGATTTGTTTTAAAATTTGATCGTTGATTCTACTTACGTTTGCTTTTTTGTCTTACGATGGCAGATGAACGTAATATCGATGCTACCAGTGCTTTGAATGGCCAACAACAGCTCAATCCCAATGATGGGGTTCATGTTCCGGCCAATGCTGAAGCGGTCGATGAAACAACTAATCACGAGCAGGATCCGACTCACGACGATATTCCTGCTGGTTCACGATTGAACGCGCCTCAAGGACATCGAACCGGTAAGAAGTCTGCGGTCGAAGCTGAGTCAATGGATACAAATATTGAATTGATGGCATATTTGAGAAGGCATGAAGCATAGTTTGAGATGATACATAAGCAGTTTGAGATTCTGTCTAGCTCCATCGGAAACAGACCGCCCACTTCCCCCATCGCACCCCCTGCAAGTATTCCGGCTTCAATTCCTCAGAGCGCCGTAACAGGGGGACTTGCAACGGGGTCGGATCTGGAGGATCGGGTACGGCCGCCGTGGCCAAGGGAGCTCCGGCCTCCGTCACGACAGAAGTAAGGATGTTGGCTACGATGCAGACATTGTTGAACGATACAGTGGAGAAGAAATTCAATGAGATGAAGTCGTTTATGGAGAAATTTCCAAGTGCTCCAAAGCTAACAGACGACGTCGCTAAGAAATCGATCTCAAAGCGTCCGTTTCCACCAAGTGCAGCTCCACTACCTATTTCCAAAACTTTCAAGTTGCCAAAAAGTTTGAGGTATGATGGAACTATGGACCCAAGGGATCACATCGACATGTTTTCGCTTGCAGTCCAATCGAATGACCTGACTTCGAATGAGATTAATTCGGTCAGTTTGAAGAAATTCTATGAAACACTGAGGGGAGGAGCATTGAAATGGTATTTACAGTTACCCGAAAATGAGATATCAGATTTCGATGACATGTCTGCTAAATTCATTCGAGCACACAATGGGGCTAAAAAGATAGAACCAAGAGTGGAGGATATCTTGAACATTAAGAAACGACCTGGTGAGACTATCAAACAGTTTTTGAAGCGGTTCAATGATGAAAAGATTAACATCCCAAACATCGAGGAGAGATGGCCTTGTTTGTCTTTTGCAAATAATCTAAGTAACAATTCAACGGAAGCATGTGCAAAGTTGAAAGATCGTTTGAGGGAAATCAATACATGGACCTTTGACGATTTGCATCGTGAGTGTGAGCCAAAGATTAGGGCTGAAGAAGAGGAATTACGGCTGGCTCGATACGATTGCCAGTATGATCGACCACCACCACGGAGAATTAAGAATGGCAGGCGAAACTACATGGATCAACGATGGGAGCCCTACAGTTTCCCTCGAATGGGGAGTAACAACCACGAAGCTGGTAGCTCGAAAAATTAACCGAAAAAGGGACAGTCGGGTCCATCTTCGGCTCAAAGAGATCGACCATTGTCTCCAATAGTAACAGAATATAATTTTTGTATGTCAACATCTAATCTAGTAAATCATTTGAAAGGGATGGGTGAGAAAGTTGTGAAGTTTCCCGGTCGAATAAAGACAAATCCGAATACGAGGGACGAAAATTTGTGGTGTGCATTCCACCACGACTTTGGACACACGACGGAAGAATGTAAGGCATTGCGGTATGAGGTGGCTAGCTTGTTAGAAAAGGGGCATTTGGTAGAATTTTTTACCGAAAGGGGGAAAAAAAACAATTTTAATAAGAAAAAGGATGATGAACCACCAAAACCTCCTGCTCCGAGGAAAACGGTGAACGTTATAACTGGGGGAGATGACGTTTGTGGAGCGACTTACACCACAAAGAAATATGCAAAGGTTTCGTTTACACGAGACAAGAGGACACGAGATGACATGAACGATGAGATTGTGTTCGGGGATTTTGACTTCGATGAAAGGATTCATCCCCATCATGATGCCTTGGTAATAACGATGAGGTTTGACGACGCCGATGTAAAGAGGTGTTAATCGATGCCGGCAGCTCGGTTAACATAATTCATTCTAGGGTAGTGGAACAGTTGCAGCTGAACGACAAGATCGTGCCTCGTTCAACGGTGTTATCGGGTTTCAATAATTCGAGCGAATTGACCGTTGGAGAGATTAAAATTAAGACATACGCGGAAGGCATTGAAAATGATACATTGTTCCAAGTGATGAATGGTGACATGGCATACAACGTGATACTTGGTCGACCATGGATCCACGCTATGGGAGCGGTTCCATCAACTCTACATCAAGTTGTAAAATTTCTCACTCCATAGGGGAGTGCGTGGAATACGAGGTGAGCAGTAGGCTTCTCGAGAGTGCTACTCAATGGCTGTTAAGGACGGCATTCGAAAATAGCAATCACAGTTAACAGAATCTGTGGCCGAAGACTTCACTGCGACTCCGTCATGTGCTCAACGAGTACAGTTAGCGGAGCCCGTAGTCGAAGACGAATTCGCACCAATTCCGTCATGTGTTAGAGAACCACACAAATAAAAAGCTGAAGATTCTACGATAGAAGAATTAGAGGAAGTAATGCTATTAGATGACAAACCAGATCAGAGAGTATACATCGGGGCAGAGTTGGACCCCGAAGTAAGAGCGAGAATCATATCTTTTCTCAAGGATAATTCTGATTGTTTTGCTTGGTCCCACGCGGATATGATAGGGATCGACCCAAAAGTTGCCACTCACAAGTTGAATGTCGATCCAAGACGGCTGGTGAAGCAAAAGAAACGACCGAACGGAGGATTCCGAAGGAAAGTTATCAACGATGAAGTAGATAAATTGTTGGAAAATGGGTTCATTAAGGAGGTTAAGTATCCAGAGTGGCTAGCGAACACTGTCGTGGTACCGAAGAAAAATGGAAAGTGGAGAGTATGCGTCGATTGCACCGACCTTAACAAAGCTTGCCCAAAAGATTCGTTCCCCCTGCCTCATATCGATAGATTGATTGATTCGACGAGAGGGCACGAAATGTTGAGTTTTTTGGATGCTTACTCAGGTTATAATCAAAATTCGATGGACCCAACAGATCGGGAAAAGACTTCTTTCTTCACAGACATTGGGACTTATTGTTACACAGTCATGCCCTTCGTTCTAAAAAATGCAGGGGCTACTTATCAACGTTTGGTTACCACTATGTTTAAAGATTTGATCGGGAAAACGATGGAGGTGTACATCAATAATATGTTGGTTAAGTCATTAGAAAGGAAGGATCATTTAAGTCATTTGGAAGAAATGTTTACGATACTAAGGCGATTCAACATGAGGCTGAACCCGGAGAAATGGGCGTTTGGGGTCGGATCCGGCAAGTTCTTGGGATTCATTGTATCATAGAGAGGGATAGAGGACAACCCAGACAAAATCAAAGCGATATAAAGCATATCCGAAGAATTGAAAATGATGAAAGAGGTTCAGCAGCTGACCGATCGAGTAGCCTATCTCAACAGGTTCATCTCGTGGTCATCTGAATGATGTCACAAGTTCTTTTCGGTGCTAAGGAAAAACACAAGCTTTGATTGGACGCCAGAATGCAAACGAGCCCTCAAAGAGTTGAAGCAATATTTGTCCAACCCTCCGCTGCTTTCAAAACCAGTCGAAGAAGAGATGTTGCTGATCCACGTAGTTGCTTCCGAAGTTACTGTGAGCGATGTCCTCGTTCGCGAGGACGGAGGTGACCAATTCCCTATTTAGATGCTGAAACAAGATACCCACATTTAGAAAAACTTGCACTCGCACTTGTCACGACAGCACAAAAATTAAGATCGTATTTCCAATATCACTCTATATCTGTTGTCACTACCTATCCAATATGAAATATTTTAGTTCTGGTCGATTGATGAAATGGGCGGTCAAGCTAAGTGAGTACGATATCACTTACCAGCCTCGCACCGCCATCAAATCTCAAGTTTTAGCTGATTTTGTAGCAGACTTTAGCGCGAACATCCTTCCGAAAGCAAAGAAGGGGGAGCTTATGATGAAGGATCCAGACCCTGGAATCTGGATGATGTATACCGATGGAGCTTCGAACGTAAAAGGCACTGGCCTCGGAGTCTTACTAATAGCACCAAGCGGTGAAAAACTCAGGTACGCGATCAAGTTACATGCTACAACTAACAACGAGCTCGAATATGAGGCTCTCGCTGCAGGTTTAAAGATCGCGAAAGACTTGAAAATCGAATGGCTGGATATCAAAAGCGATTCCCAGCTTGTGGTGAACCAAGTCCAAGGAGATTTTAGTGTTCAAGACTCGAGGATGCAGCAACTCATGAATTTCAACCATGTTTTGAAGTTGTATGCATAATTTCACCCCGAGGTTTGAAAGTGAGTGACCATGCTTGCAAATAATTTTTAAGAAGTGGTTATAACCAAAATAATTGTGCAAAAATAGGCTAAAATTTTTACCCTCATGGTTGGGTTGGGAAACTTATGGAAATATCTCACCATAGGCAATGGTTTGCCTATTTGACTTCAATAAGAGTGCTTTGGCAAGAATGACATACTTTAAATGAATCTTTTTCGAACGAAACTACCATACAAAAACGATAAAAGACTGACGCTATCCCTTCCCTCCAATTCATCATTCCCCATCCGATTTCACCTAATTCAAACCCTAAAAAACTCCAAATCTCCAGAAAACGAAGATTCAAAGGTAAATTTCTTTAAATTCATATTGACTATACTTAGATTTTGCATTAAATTCCATATAATTATGATTAAAACTTGTATAATTTGTTTTAAATTTTATATAATTGCATATTATGTAAACCTACCTGTGATTTTTGTTGATCTGGATTCAAAAGTAGTACCACATATCCAACAATTGATGTTATAATGATTATCAAGTAGTGAAAAAAATTATACTATATTCGATTTGTGTTTGTTGTAGAATTTAGTGATAGAATTGGGAGTATTTTTATCTGGTTGCAATGATGATACTTTGGCATACATTGACTTGGAATAGCTTTTAGAAAATCTCTATAAATTGCGGCTAATGATCAACACTTTTAAGCTCAGGTACAAGGGCAAGTGTTTTCCCTACATTCACTTATTTGTGGGCAATACTTGAAGCTATGATACAAGAAATACTTATAGAGGAACTCTACATGTTGTGCCTAATAGGCAGCACTGTTAATGTCTCGAAGTTGGGCCCTCAACACTTGAAAGTCTGGTACAAGAACAACTTGTAAAGAAATCTCAGCAAGTTGTGCCTAACAGGCAACACTTTAAGTTGTGATGCAAAGTTTGCATGCACTTGCTATTATTTGTAGAGAATTTTCCTACAGGTTATCATTGATGGCCAACACTTTAAGCTATGGTGTAGAGAAGTATCTACAACTTGTTGCCATTTGACCTCCACCTCCTATTGGTAATACTTAACCAAAAAAAATATTGATAATGCTTCTATGTTGTTGATCTATTCACGAAAATCTGAACTTATGTTTTCATTTTATTTTGTGCAGTATTTAGATACAACAAATTGCATCTACGTTGCTTACAATTGAATATGGAGCATAAATTACAAGTATCTGGATCAAGACACAAAACTAATCCTCGTCACTGATGGTATTGCCTTCCATGTGCTTTAGAGAAATTTTTTTAGTGCTCTGAACTGAAGCTGTGACAACACCAAAGCAAATTTAATGGTTCAGCACTGGTCTGGATACAAGTAATGGTTGTTGACATTCAATTTTGTCCCTCATTTTTTCAATAATTGGCTATATTAAACTTAAAGATGCAATATTGATTGTCAAGCAAAACTTGCATTAGAAAGGATGCATTTATTTGTGTAATCCTCGGCCTATACATTTTACATTGTATTACGTAATTACATCATTTAAGCTATGTGTCAAATGCATGTCAAAATCGCGATTATTTTTGCAATTTATCTAGTAATTATATGTTGCTATTTATACTTAATTGATTTTAATTTGACCCCAATTATTATTATGTGTATTTTTCTTTTCTTTATACATAATATATATTTTTATATTTTTTCGTTTACTCTGTATCTTAAGTTAAATAACAATCCAATTAAACATACAACGTCAAGGCAGATGCTTTGGCTAACCTTGCTTTTGTAGCTGCCATCGAGGGAGAACTCGATGAAACAGTAGTTCATTTGTTCGAATCTCCACTCTGTCGGAGCATCAAAGAGGTAAACAACGTTAACCATACTTGGGATTGGAGAAATAAATATTTATCCTATTTGCAGGCAGGTACTCTACCCGAAGACAAGAAGTCTGCCCGAGCACTCAAAGCTAAAGCAACCAGATATTGCCTCTTAGATAATCAACTCTATAGGTGAATGTTCAATAGCCCTTTAGCAAAGTGTGTTGGGCCAGATGGCACAAGCTATGTATTGCGGGAGGTTCACGAAGGCGAATGTGGCAATCACTCTGGCAGCAAATCGTTGGTACGGCGGATAATCAGAGCTGGATTTTATTGACCAACGATCGCAGAGGACGCCAAGGACTTCGTTCGTAAATGTGATAAATGTCGGCAATTTGGCAACCTCATACATCAACAAGCAGATCCCTTTCACTCGGTCACGTCACCGTGGCCGCTCATGAAGTGGGGAATGGATTTGGTCGGACTGCTTCCGACAGCGCCCGGTAGGGTAATATTCATTTTAATTTTAACAAATTATTTTTCTAAGTGGGCCGAAGCAATTGCTTTGGTTAAAATTTGTGAACAGGAAGTTATCAAATTCATTCACCAGAACATCATTTGTCGTTTTGGGATCCCAAAAGAGATCACATGCGACAATGGCAAACAGTTTGTGGGAAGTCGAATCATAGCTTTCTTCAAGAAGTGGGGGATCAAGCGGATAACATCAACACCCTATCACCCCCAGTGCAAACGGACAAGCTGAGTCTTCCAACAAGATAATAATCAAGTATTTGAAGAAAAATATGGATGAATCAAAGGGCAATTGGCCGAACGAGCTCCCCGGTGCGCTGTGGGATCATCGAAAACCGGTGAAACATAGCACCGAAGAGACTCCGTTCTCACTTGTCTATGGAGCAGAAGCATTGATTCCGGTGGAATTCGATGAACCTAGTCTTCGATTTGCTCATTACACCGATGAATCAAACAAGGAGGCAATGATGATAGAGCTGGATTTGATCGAGGCAAAAAGAGATATGGCACTAGTTCGGATACAAGCACAGAAACAAAGGGCAGAAAACTACCTCAACAAAAAAATCAGGTATCGAGCTTTTAATGTAGGTGATTATGTATTAAGGATCAGAAGGTCAAAGAAGGATGAACCAAACGAAGGAAAACTGGGAGCAAGTTGGGAGGGACCCTATCGGGTCAAAGCAGTGGTCAGAAAGGGCTCATATCAGCTCGAAACGGTGGAATCTAAGCCAGTCGACTTCAATTGGAATGTCACACAATTGAATAAGTATTATTTCTGAAAATGCTACGGTATCGTATGATCGAATTACACTTTACATAATTTTCATTCTACCTCCATCGGGCACATTTGATTATTGATTATTTGGTACTAACACTTTTACTCCCTCTTTTTCAAAAAGGATGAACCTATTACTATTTGAAGGGTCAAACAAGATTATGTTTGACCACATTTCATACAAATATTTTTTAACTATTTTGAATTGTTAATTATTCTGACTTATAGTATTTTTCATGTAGTTTTTAAATATATAAATTTTATTTTAAAAAGTTAAAAAATTTGATGCACAAATTCGCATTGAAAATTAGTCAATTTGACCCTCGTACTCCGCAAAGGTTCATCCTTTTTGAAACGGAGGGAGTAGATGATAGGCATAGTTGGAATCGAATGATGACAAACATCACCCACGAATACTCGAGCTCGAAAATCTTCGATTAGGGTCGATAAGTCTGACGAACATTCTAACGTGGTCTTCATCTTTAACGCTCACTCGATGTTTGTCCTTCAACGTTTTTGTTTCAGATGTCGAAGATCGAAGTCCAGTGTTCGACTACTCATACTTCGCACCCAAACACTGAGGGGATGGAGTTAGTAGGATAATCGCACGTTCAAGGACTGGGGACTGCCCAGAATTCGGGGACTTCTTTTGAAAACGAAGATGAAATCGATCGAAAACAAAACTGGGGACTCGTTCAAACTCAATAAAGCTCTCAAGCCCCAACGTTTTCACTCATAATGGGGACTCGTCCAAAGTATACGAATACTTCAAGCCCCAATGTTTTTTATCAAACTGGGGACTGTTCGTTTAGATAGTACCTGCAATGTGTAAGCGATCCATTAGTGATCAAGGGAATTTTTTGTCATCGATGCCTTCAAACGACCATACTGTGTAACCGATCGAATTATCCGATTGAATAATGTACTGAACGCCCGATTGCGGCCAATACTTTAATAATATACAACACTTACGTCATTTTACGATATCTACAACACTGGTCATTTTCGTGTTATCGATCTTTACATTGCTGAATTTTACAAATCCAATTTTTGACAAGTGTTTGAATCTAAATTTCCGAGCTTGAAATTGCTCGAAGAGTGCAATACATGAAAATGAGACGTCATTCTTTACTGCGCACTAAGTACATTGGGCCCCAATCACATCATATTTTTTCCGACGACTATCGCTAAACTGTTAACAGTTCGAACGATCAAACTAACTTATCTTCAGAAAACAACATTTGAAGCGATAAAGGAAACTTCTAAAAACATAATTCGTTCATTCATTCATTCGAAAAGTATTTACATTGATCGTTCAAAAGACCTAATCGTTTCAAAAACAAAAAGACCAAGCTACCGCTCGAAAACAACTAAACAAAAAACAAGTTGAAGTCATTCACCATCTCCGTCAGAGCCTTCATCGGAAGAGATTGCAGGGAGACCAAGATCCTCATGAGCCAGCCTTACAATGGCTGTTGCTTCATCCAATTCAGTGGGAATATCGACATTTCGATCTAACATCTCTCTGAGCACATCGCGCCTCGCACCTCAATTCAGCAAGGATTGAGTACTTTTTCTTCTCAAATTCCTCTTCGAGGTCGCGCCTTAGGCTGGCCGACTCCTTTTGAAGCACTCGATTTCTCTCCATCTGACTATTGGCTTGAACATTCAGAGCCTCATTTCCCTTGCGAAGAGTTTGGAGCTCTTCGGTCATCTTAGCCAGCTCTCGATTCTTGCTCTCCAAGACATAATTGAGTTCGGCACACTTCAATTCCGTGTTGGCTTCGCGTTGGCTAATCTGTTCATTCAAAGCTCGAATATGAGATTCTAACTCGGATTCGCGAAGGGCATGCTCATTTGTGATTTTATTAAAATTGGCCAAAAGCTCAGCATGCTCAGTCTCCAAAGCCTTCAACTTTCGATGCAACTCTTCCCCCGCCGAAGTAAGATGAATGATTTGTTCGTTTAGCACTTTGGCTCCGTCTTGAAGTTGGCGAATTCGATCATCTGTCTTGATTGCCATTATTGAGTTCTGAAAGCAAGTCATAAGTAAGATTCAACCAAGATGTATTCAAAGGAAAGAAAGAGAACATATGATAGGAGGGAGTTTATCCTAAAACTGGAAAAAGCAATCTGCGAAGGAAGGCTCAAATCATTGTGCGTGTTCAAACGAGCTTGCTCCATCGGACCCATAACATCAAAAAGATAGTCGGCAAGCCGCTTTGGGCATCTAAGCAGGTCAACGTTGCGCGGAACGGTTATTGTAAGCGACCTGTCGCCCAATGCTTCAGATTCACCCAAAGCAGCGAAGGCAGCAGCATCCTCACCTCGAGGAAGAAGTACGATCGGGTCAGCATAATCCGCACCAAAAAATGACGAACACGTTTCTCCATCGTATTTGGACTTTGTCGTTGCCGTTGGCCGATCCAAGGCTGGTATTTTCCCTTTTGCTGGATCCCTCTCCTCGAGGCTTCGATCATAGGCATAGATCATCTCCTCTTTGACCTCAGGCATAACGCCCAAAGAAATGATGGCGCCCTCTCTGCTGGGTAGACCTCCTGAGCCCGAAGTGACCTCTTCGGCAATGGGAGACAGGTGGGAATCTTCGCCTCCCAAGTCAGCTGAAAGGTCTCCAAATTGTTCAGCCGCCTTGAGCTGAATGGCTGTTTCTTGGAGCCTTTCCTTCACCGACTTTTTGGGATGCCTCACCAATCGATCAGACCCCGATTCCTCTCCAGCCTCTTCCTCCTCAAGGTCAACAATCGGAGTCACTTCTTCGGCGGCTTTCGCCGCTGCAATAGCTGAGCTTGTCCCAGCAATAACTTCATCGATGGTTTGGGGCGCAGCTGACGAACTACCCCTTCCCCTTTTTCCCACGACTTTGAGCAAATATTTTCTCCTCACATCTTTAAAAGATTTCTTCTTCGGAGAAGGAGGAGGAACGTCATCAACCTTTTCCTCGCCCTCGACTTCAACTTCTTCGTCGCTGGGCTCGCCTCCGGTGCCAGTAATGCCTATAGAAACTCAAAGTTTAGTGGTAAGAATAAATCAAAGTACAAATTCAGAGAAAAGAAGTTCACCATGATTCTTGGCTTTCAGGGTACGCAAAGCCGCGACCGGCTTCCAGGCCCTCTCATCGTTGGTTGTCTTGTCCAAGACTCTGATCAACCATGGTACGATGTCGGAGACTTGATCGAACAAAATTTTATCGGCTGAAGATGGGAAGGTGAATTTTCAAGATCAGACAAATCCCAAAGTTATTCGAAAAATGAAAAATAAATGAACACTTACGAGTTTGGTTCCACACATTCGGAAGCGGCTCCGTTCCGGGCACAGTCAATTGCTCCATGGGGATGAAAATAAAATGCTGGTCCCATCCCCGAAGATCATCATCATTATTGGAGATCAAAGCCCGCTGACCTCATTTGGCCAAACTGATCACCCCTGCCTTATAAACTCGGGGAGAGTAGATATTGAGGATATGGCGAAGTGTCAATTCCACTTCCGCCTTCTCTGTGATCTGCCGCATAATCACCACCATTCTCCATATCATTGGAGAAAGCTGTCTAAGGCAGACTTTGTACATTCGGCAGAACTCTTCGATCACAGAGTCGACCGGAAGAGTGAAGCCAATCGTAAACGGATAAGTCAACACCATCGAATGGCCTTCGATGTGGGTAGCCAGAGTCGACTTCCTCGGAGGACACATCACATTCATTTCATCTGCCTTCCAACCACAGTCGTCCCAAACTCGTGGCATCGACTCAGGATTAATCCCGTAGTATACGGAGTCGATGGGAATATTTTTCTTCTTGTTCTTCTCTGTATCACTTTGGACGCTCACTTTGCAATCATTCTCATAAGTAAACTTCTTCGGAAGGATTTCTGAATACAGCTTCTTGGGCCCAAAGTCCTTTTGTTTCCTCTCTTTTCACTTTTTGCCCTTTTTATCTCCTGAAGGGTCAGCGACAGTGGCGATTTGCCCCACCGCGGCCGCTAAGGGTGGCTAACGGCCCGGTCCGGTCCGGGACCGGTACCGGATTTCGGTTCTGATCCGGAACCGGGCCAAAAAAATTTGAAAACCGGGGTTTAACCGGCCTACCGGTCCGGTCCTATCCGGTTTAAAAAATTGGCGCCGGATCGGGACCGGTTCCGGCGACCGTTAAGCCGGTCAGTCCCGATCCGGTCCGGCCGGTTTAATGGTTATTTTTAATTTTTTTTAGTTTTTTTTTAGGCAAATAAAGTTGAAAATTGAAAAACTTAACAATTTATGTAAATACCATTTGTAATAATTAGGTAAATTATATATTTTAATGAAACAAAATAATTATGTAAATTATATTTTTAAATTTATTAATGTAAAGTAAATAAATAAACACTAAACAAACGTTAATTGGAAAAGAAATACATACAATTTATTGAAAATTCGGGAAATACATAATTCAAATGACAAAACAAACTAGAAATATAAAATTACAAAGATACTAAATAAACTAGAAATTCGAAAGTACATAATTGAAATGACATAGAAAATTTCTTAACCAATTCTTCAATTATTATGCAGATATATGCCCCCCACACGACGAATCCATTCGTAATTATGTTGTCTTTTTAAGAGTTGTATAAGTTGATGAGTTCCACCCACTACGCTCCACTCTCTTGCACAAATTCTACATTTAGCTTTGTGATCTTCTCTATTATACTCCATAAATTCCCAAATTTCAGAGCGACATCTTCGTTCAGGACGTTGTGGAGCAGCAGGAGCGGGATTAGCGGGAGCTTGATTTCCAGCCATTATAATTTATAATTGTTTGGACTTTGGAAGAAATTTAGAAAATAGCCTTTGAGAGTAATTTGAGAGATAAATTGATATAAAATACTAAATTGTGTGATATAATGATGAAATAATAGGGTATATATAGATAAAAATAAGTTGGGGAGGTATGAGGGGCGTTTAGAGGGGGTGATAGGAAAATATAGCCGTTTGAAAGAGAGCCGTTGGCACAAACTGCCGGTGCGGTCCGGTTCCGGCCCGGTCCAGCAGTTTGGGCCAAATATTTTATTTATTTATTTTTTTTTTTTTGTTTTTCTTTTGTGTTTTATTTAAAGTGGTGGATAATTTGAAAAATATTACAACAAAATATTATTAAATTTTTACTTGTACATATGTTTGGAATGTTTAGTTTATTTCAATGTTTAAAGTTTAAACTTAGAATTAAAAAACTTATAGTATTTTTTTATACTTTGAACTTTGAAGTACTGAAATTTTTGAAGTGATGATTCAAAGTTCAAACTTTTGAATTAATTTGTTAAGTTCAAAATTCAAACTTTGAATTAATTTTAGAAAAATCAAATTTGAACTAATTTACAAACTAGTAATTAATTGTAGTATTTTTGCGCAAACTATAAATTAAAAATAAAAAGTATGAAGACAATAGTTGTGATTGAATTCCAAGACTTGGAGCAATTTTATTGAATTGTTTAAGACATAAGTAGTGCAAAGAATAGCTAAACTTCAAACTTGTAAATTCAAAATTCTTATTTAGAAAATTACATTCTTTTAAACATATTAGCTAGTTTCTTGAGAATAGTTGCACACTTTTCTTTAGGAACTGGCCGTTGTTGTTCTTGTTCATCATCTCCTTCTGGTTCTTCTTCTTATTCTTCTTCTCCTTCTTCTTCTTCTTCTTCTTCTTCATTGCCGGTTTCACTCCCTTCACTTGTTCCGTCGCTCAAAATTTGATCGAGATATGCTTATACTTTTTCCTTAATAAGTTCTGGTAGACCAAAGTTTCTTCGCTCTGCTCTGATCTAATCCCTGAATAAAACTCCTGTCTCCATTGCCTCCTCCTTCAACGAATATCTGTGATCTCCAATTTGAAATCTTCCTTGGCTAAAAGCGCTTTCCGATGCAACTGATGAAGCTTGAATTGTTAATATATCCCGGGCCATTTTTGAAAGAATTGAAAATTGCGATTCTTGATTCTTCCAATAATCCAACAAATTCTTAGTTCCAAAGTTGTTAAGTTTCTTTGGATATTGAATTAAATACACTTGGAACTCGCGGTATTCCTCCCCGTACTCGTCCTGTTCTGAAAGTAACTTTTCGTCAAGTCCCCCAAAAGTGCTCATCCCCGCATGTGAAGAACTTTGCCCGGTGGATTGTATTGGTTCCGTTGGTGTAGCAGTGTCTGCCCAAGCTCTATACTTCACAAAAACAGCCACAATATCTGCATAAACTTTAGCAATAGCCTCTTCTACACTTGGAACACAGAAGCATATACTTCTCTAACAAGTCGTTCAGTTAACTTAATTTTAAAAGCAGGATGCAACACAGAAGCAATGTAAAAAAGAGGAGGAATTGGAAAAAAAATATTTTTTAAATTTTTCAATCATTCTCTCTACAGCCGGTTTGTAAACTTCATATTGCTTATACATTTTCAATAATTCCGATATTCCAGCTATATAATATAACATGGTAGGAGTAGTTGGATAATATTGACCGGAAAATTCTAAAGTAGCTTGATAAAATTTTTGTAAAAACTGAAGAAGATGTTGAACAAGTTGTCAATCCTCATCTTTAAGGTGATAATTTCCATAAAATGTTTATTATACATTGAGAAATAGGCACTCTATAGTCATAAGCGACAGTCAATGCATCATATAAAGTGTTCCACCTAGTACAAACTTCCTTTGGGACTCTCCTAATTGGCATTCCTAATTCTACACATTTTCTTTCCCATTCTCGTCTTCTTTCTTGGTTTTTATTTCTAAAAATATAAGTAATAGCTATCTGCACCTTTTTGATAATGTCGTTAAATAAGTCAAGACCATCTTTTACTACTAAGTTGTAAATATGACTTACACACCTAACATGAAAAAATTCAGCAAAAGGGGGCTTCAAAATAGGTATCAAGTTCCTAAGTGCATATGTATTGTTTGTAGCATTATCTACCGTAATACTAAAAACTTTGTTAGATAAAAAGTACGTACGACAAATTGATGAAACTTTAGTACAAATATAATTTCCCGTGTGTGGTTCATCAACAACTTTATAAGCAATAATACGTTTTTGAAATACCCAATCAGGATCTATCCAATGAACAGTAACAGTAATATAATCACATCCATTAGTAGAACGACCCATATCCGTAGTAAGACATACTCTAGTGTCAATGTTATCAAACATATATCGCAAATAATCTTGATATTCGTTCTTAAATTTAATAATATCATTTTTAACAGTAGTTCTAGGAAAACCATGAAAAGAGGGATATATATAGATTGAACATAACGAACAAAACCTGTAGAAGAAGGAAAACTATAAGGTAAACCCTCGAGGGCAACTAGTTTAGCAATAGCTTCCCTATCCTTTTGTTTATCATAAGTAAGAAGCCCTCCTGTTGTTTGGTTAATTCTTGTTTGGGTACCCGAAGATTCATCATGCGCTACCCCCCCATGTTCGGTCCCTAAATATATACCACCCGCCCGCGTTGACCATTCTTTAGGATGTTTCTTTTGTAAGTGGGCCTTAAGTTTACCCGTCCCACCCTCATTACCCCCAGTTTTAAAAACCCACACCTTATCACAAATCCCACATGTGGCCGTCTGCGCATCAATATTCTTTGTTGTAAATTCTCACACATCAGATCTTTCCTTACGTTTAGTCGGTATTCTAGTAAGAGGCTCAGGAGGCAAGTCAGATTGAACTTCGGGTGGACTAGATTGAAATTCAGGTGTTTCTTCTAAATTAACCCCGCTTTGATTCCCATATCGTGTTTCTAACATTTCGTGATCAAGTATATTATCAGCGCTAACATTATGATAATATTGAGAATCATCTATGTGGGTGAACTGACTAGAACTACCAGCAATTTCATTGCCCCTATTTCCCCTACGACCACGTGCCCGTCCCTCACTACTAGTTCCAATTGAACATCTTTAAGACATAATAATAGCAAATAAAATAAATATATATGACAAAAAATATTATAAAAGAGTAGAAGTAGGAACCACCAACCAAATATAACCGTATAATTGAGGTGAAGTTGAAACTTGAGCCTCCACTTCAATTAATTAGTTGAATACTTGATAATCGAAAAATTACAAAAATAGCCAAATTGATATTTCAACCAAGTAGCGCCTCCAATTGACCTAATACTTGATATTTGTAAACTTCACCAAATAGCCAAATATAAATTTGATAGAAATTCCAAATAGAACTTGATAAAGTAGCCAAATTATAAATTTTTAACAAATAGCCAAAGTAGAATAATAGCAATATTGTAGAAAATTTGAGAGAATTAGAGAGAATTGGAAGATTAGTGTGAAAAATATGATGAAATAATGGGGGTATATATAGGAAAAAATATTAGGGGTGGTAGAGGGGTCAAAATGGCCGTTTTTGGCCGTTGGACAACGGCTAGGGAGTCAAAAGAGCCGTTGCCAACGGCTAGAAACGGCTAGAAAAAAATCAGATTTTTCCTTTTTTTTTTTTTTTGGACCGGTTCGGTCCGGCCGGTTCCGGTCCAATTTTATACCGGTTCATCCGGTTTTTGAGCGAAGCCGTTTCGGAACCGGCGATCGGAGCCCGTTAGGGACCAACGGTCCGGTCTCAACCGGTCCGAGCCGGTTTCCGGCCCGAACCATTAGTTACCCTTCGCAGCAGCTGCGGCGGTGTTGTGGCGGCAATAGCGGTGGAGGCATTAGCTTCAGTGTCAGCAACGTGTTGAGTGGGTGAAGACATCTTGAACGAATGTAAACTTTGTGATTTGAACAACCAATTGAAAGCTTGAAGTAGAAATTGAAGGAACACAAGCGAGAATTGAAGAACACAAGCGAGAAATTCTGGAATTTAACTTGAAGAAGTTGGAAAGTTTTTGAGAATTTTGGAAGTTATAAAGTTTGCAAAATGACTTTAAGGTGGGTATTTATAAGGCAAAAGTCATCATTGCCTCGGTAACCGCTGAAAATTTTCGAGCGCACGATGACTGACACGTGCAGTGATGGGAAGTTGAAGTGATGCTTTGACGTTTCAAAATGAAGGGCCGTAAACGCGCCACGTGTTTTCCTGCCTAAAAATTTCAAGCCACTTGCCAAGTTTTTCGGACACACTCTTGGCAAGTGGAGGGACTATCTGTATTGGTCGATTTCTGTCCGATCACGCAAAGGACACGTTGTCAACTACGTGACAAAGTGAGAATAGATTCCGAAGACATTACAAAATGAGATCGGATCGAAAACAGCTTCGGTCATTGATGTGATCGGTTATGTTGCATTGTGATTGGAAGATTTCGAAGATGATTGTTTAATCAGATAACGGCTGTTGATCTTATCCCGCTTTTATCGGAGGAGATTCAGCAGAAGTTGTTGGACGTGGCAACTACTGTTGCACGACTGAGCAGAGACATTAGAGAGTGGAGTCCTTCTAGGGTTGGGAACTCCACATCTCTTCAGCCTATAAATAAATCCTCATTTCCCCATTTGTAGACTTACGTTCATCTGAACAAAAGTACCCCTATTTCACCAATTACATTATTATCATTCAATTGCGCCATTATTACTATAGCAAATCTATCATTACTGTTGCAATCTCAACCATTGTCTCAAACATCAACCGCGGCTTGGTTCAGACTTGGAGGAGGATTCACTCTTTCATCGAAGCATCAACCTCCGATTCTTCAATACAATAAGCTTTACTGCTTTCGTTAATCTGATTTATTATTGTCTACTTCGTGGTTTGCACTTTATTTTTATTGCTTGACATATCCGCTTATCGTCATCGATCTCATTAATTGACTGCCATTGCGTTGATCACATCACTAATTCAATGCTTATCGTATTTGCTTGTTATCATCGATCACGTTAAGTAGCTGTTATTATCATTTTGATCGCATGATTAATTTGATTAAGTAGTCTTCATTTCGTCCTGTCATCAGCTAAGTCATATAATCTTGCATATTTGCCATTGTTAATATAATTCTTTCATAGCCTCACTCAACGAATTTTGTTAAATCATTTATTCGATATTGAACGAGACTAATATTTAAACCGCCTTCGGTAAAGCAGCAACTGTGTGCGTTGTTCGTAATTTGCCCAAAACCATATTGAATCTATCATCATAAACTATGGATCCATTGCTTGTCTTCGTTTATTCGATCATACTTGTCCTCGAATTAAACTCGCTGCATTACATCATCGAAATTTGCTATTGTTCGTCTTGTTGAATTGGCTACTTACATTGTTTTCGAATTAGCATTCATTAAATCGATCGCTTGTCCACGTAAACTGTTTATCAGCCGGTCAAATTGAGATATAAACGATCGCCTAAGACTCAACCAAATACAAATTTAATTGTAATACCTGAAATAAGTTTTTAGGAAATACAAGAATGTTATATATTACATGTATATTTAAGATATATATGGTAGCAGTCGTTTATAATTTTCTCAAAATTTCTGTTAATTTTATTTAAAAAGTTACTTGTGACTTTATTATAAGTAACATGACTGTATCGTTATATTTTTATACCAACAACATATGACTAATTAGCTCCTAATGTATGAACTTGTTTAAATTTCATGATACCCAAATATTATATGAAGATTGCAGTAGGGTGATTATTTCACGATAAATTTTCACAATACGCATATCATTGCAATGTGCAGATGAATCTATGATGTAAGACTACTATGAGTGCAAGCAAAAAATCATAAAAATCATATTCATGAATGGTTCATTTAGCCGAACTCACATATTTGGGGGCATAATAATTGTTCTCGTAGTTGTTTTTCATCATGTTTAGTTAATAAATACTGAAAACAAGACCAATTTCTTTGGGAGAACGTGAGGTCCATCTTCTGAAAGCATTTTGTAAGTGAAGAGAGTCTAAAAGGGTATAGACGAAGTTAATTTCTCTACAAATATAAAACTTTGTCTTGAAATGTCTTTTTTACGTAGATACAGTTAAGGAAGAAGTTTCTCCAGTGAACACAAGTTGGGGAATCAATATAAAAGTATAAGGAATAATATGAGACATGGAAGTTTAATTCTCAGTAGACATGTGCATCTTCTTTTAATTTAAATTGTTTCCCCTTTTGTATGAAAGGACTAGTCCCCACTACCAAGTTCCAATGAACGTGTGAGATGGGTGAAATTATAGTATTCTTATAAAAAGAGCATAATAATGAAGCTAGATTGTCAACGCTATAATCTGTTCCATCCAAGTAGTACTTAATACTATTATTCACCATTAATTTTTCAAATTTCTTTTGTCTTCCTAATTATAAAAGCCAAAGATGGAGTCCTTTTATCTGTCTTACACTAAATATAAATTTAAGTTTTAAGTTAACAAGTATAAAAATGACCTATGACAATTACTTTTCCTTTTATATTAGATCCATACTTAGTATAGTAATTTTCTTTTTAATAATGTTCATGTATAATTGAGTATCTGTTCGATTTTAATTATTGTGGTTTGAATTTATTGTAAAATAATTGACATCTTAGTAGAAAATGATTTTAACTACCTCTTCTCAATATGTCCTTAATCTTTACTGCTCAAACTAGTGAAACGTTAACAAAGTCGTGCCTTTAAGGGGGGTATAGATGATTCTTTAGACAAAATACGCGAATGGTATCTTTTTAAGAGGTAAGCAAATAACGTAAAAGATACAAACTATTGATCAGATGAATTGTTGAAGGGAATAAACAAAAATTACATGCATAAAATGGAATGGATAAAGTTGTAACCTAGTGATAAATGAAATGGATAAAATCTTAAAAGATTAAGATTAAAATCTGCATAAAATATTAAACTATCTTTTCATCTACTTATAATTTGATGGAAGTTTTCCAATATACCGTTTGTTTCGTTTTATTTGTCTCGTTTTACACGTTTCTTAAAAAAATATTTAGGAGGATGTATTTTTGACTAGTATTTTACTTACCATATTGTTCTCTATCCAATAAATGTTAACTTTATACTTTCAAGATCAATTAATACTATGAGTAAAGTGAGAAAAAATAATTAATTTTATCTTGAACTCTCAAATAAATAAATAATTTAAAACGATTATTTATTGTAAGGAGGACAAATAAAATGATATGGGAGTATTTGCGATGTGCATAATTGACCCTACCAACACTAACAGGTGATTCTCGTAAAGAGGGGGAAATAAATACTACATGTAACAAAAATGGTGTTTCGAAAGTGAAAGCTAACATTAACAGTTAAAGCATAATGATATGATCTGCTTTTCTCCAACAATGACATGACATCAATCCATTCGCCAATAGGAAAGCAAGCTATCATCTGTAAAGTTCATTCATCTTCTTTGTTAGTTTCTTTAACATAATAATGAAGAATCACAGACATAATTGCAAGTTGAAATTCCTCGAATTTGGAATATATATACTCTCACCAACTCATAATTCAAATGGTAATATATCCTACTAATTGACTTCCTAATTACTTAGCTTTTATTGATAAGAACATAAAAACTAAACTTTTATTCAATGTATGCTGTAGAATTTTAACAATGTGTACTGAAAATAAATTATTTGAATTTTCAAGTAGTATCATCTAGGGGTGTGCATAATTTAATTAGTATCTATCGAATTTTCGAATTGAATCAGAATTTCTAAATCATACACAAAATACATCATTGTTGGATGGTTTTAACTTTAACAAATTAAAAGTTATCTATTCAGGATCCATACTGAATTTAAAAACAAAACCAATCGAAAAGGAAATATGGAACCATGCCAATTTAACTAGGTTTGGTATTGGGGTATGCATTTTAAGAAATCAAATATTGAATCAAAACTTAAATATACCATGTATGGGCCTAAATCGGAATTTAAAAATACAATTAAATACGTTCCGATTACAAGCAATTATTCGTATCAAGATTGCAAAAGATAATGGAATAACGAAAATAAAGATGAAAATAAGAACAAGAACAGTGATTCCAATATTGAATAATCAAGAATATAAATTGACAGAGTTTTTTGCTATACATGGAATACATTTGAGATAATCATGGGTACTAATTTGCCTACTTTCCTACTTCAAGATCATGGACCCCCCTCCCCCCCTCCCCACGTGATTTTCCCTCTATTAATAGGAGATCGTGGGGGCTCTAGCCCGCTGAAGTCGAACCATTTTTCGGGACCTGGATCCTTCTGCCTCAGGGCATCGAGCCGTTTTTTTTCCCGAAGCGATCGTACCCTGAGGCTTAAATAATCTTGACTTCGGAGCCTAGCCTCGGTTGCCTTAATATCAGCCTCATGGCCAACTCATGATTCACGTAGAACGCGCCCCGAGCCTTGCGCCTCGGCTGCCACGTATCCAAGCTATATTTTCACCAATACAGATAGTCCCCCCTTCTCGGGTAATTTCTAGAGTTCTCAAAGAGTAGAATGAGAATAGGCGGGAAGGGTGACGTGGCCGCACGTGCACCTTGTATTACAAAAAGGCGGCTATTACTCGCCTTTCCATCCGTTCCACACGGCAACTCTTGAATGGTCACGTCGTTTCGGCCTCCTTCCCTAGGCAATGATGACTCCTTTCACTATGAGTAACCCACTTGATCACTCTTTTATCTCCACTTTCAATCTTGAACAACTGTAGCAACCCAAAAGCAATAGAAACATTCATATTTTCTTCTTGATTCATAACTAAGATTACTAGTGAAGTCGTCAGTTCCTAGCAAAAAATATATGTAACCAATTCTGCGCAAAATTCTTCCGGTCACTCTGGAGACGATACTGCGGATGCCACCACTGTAAGTATTTGTGGTGAAATAGTTAATATCGTCGATCCTTTAAGTGTAGTTTTGCCTTCAACGACGTGTAGTGAAATAGTCGACACGACAGTGGATTTTGTTCTAAGGCGGCCTAAAGTCGTCGCCCGTTGTATTGAATCTGAAGAGGCGAATGATGAAAAAGATGGCGCTGGTGAGGCTGACGAGGGCGAGGAGGAATCATCGAGATCAGAAGAAATTCCCCTCAAGAGGCAACTCGAGCTTCACCATATTATCCCCTCGAGCTTTGACACAAATAAGGACTTCACAGTTCACGGTTAGTTCGCAGTTCAACAAGAGAAAAACAAAAATGTGCCCGTACCGACAACTTCGTCATTAATCACGCATGCCCACGTGCCATTGATTTTGGTAGATTGTCAATAGGGCCCCGAGGTTCAAATTACCATCTCGGACGCAAACAGCAGCATCATCATGTAGTCAGGCACTCTTTTGTCTACACCTATCCATTCACGGTGGGTTTTACTGTTCCAGTGCACGAGGTGATAGACTCTTTCTTCCGAGCATATAATTTATGTTAGGCTCAACTTGGCCCTGGGATATGGAGGGTCGTGGGGTGTCTTGGTTTTCTGTGTAAGAAAGTCGAGGTTTCTTTCACCCTTCTATACTTGACTTCACTTTACTACCCTTTTTTCCACAAGGGTGGTATAGTGACCTTGAACAATCGAGGCAAGTATTCATTGGTAACCAAGAGCGAGGATACCAAAGACCGCGGATGGGCTGACTGATAAGTTGGTATTTTACCAACTTAAAGACTACTTTAAACCTTTATTTTTTAATCCAAAGGCAACATTTAGTGTTTTTGACGTCGTGAATTGCTTAGCTTCAGGTTTTAATGACTTCACATGAACATTAATTGAAGATTGAAGTTAAAAGAGCAAGAATTGGAGCTAAAGTGTAGAATTCATGACACCAAGAAGAGGCGCCTCACCTATTTGACAGAGGCGGAGCGCCTAAACAAACTTAAGAGAAGTAGAACATTATGCTTCAAATAGAGGCGCCCTGCCTGTTTCACATAGGCGGGGTGCCTACTTAAACTTCAGAGAAGTCTAAGATTTGAACCTAGTAGTAGGCGCACCGCCTACTTTACCAGGCGGACCGCCTGTTTCTCTGTGTCTGAGATTTTTCCCTTTTATATAAATAGCAAAAGCTAGGGTTTTAACTACACATTCCATATTATGTTTTGTACTCATTTTGAGGTGATTTTTGGAGCCAATTAGGAGTCTTAACATCATTTTGTAAGCTTCTACACTTGTATCTTTAAATCCTAATTCATGTATCATCCAAGATCTATGTTTTAAATCGTTTCATTACATTTTGATTGCTTTGATTCAAACCCTAGTTATAAGTAGCTAAATTCATAACTAGGAGTCTAAACATGCTATAATGATAGAAAATCAATGGGTGTTGTTCCATTTCACTAACTATAACATAAGTAACAATTATCCAAGTCCCTATTACAATAACATCAAAATTCCAAGATCCATGACATTTGGGATTTCGTATCTACTTTGCTAGTTAAAGACTCAGAAGAGATTAACTAGTGTAGAATAGTGAAGTTGGCAAGGATTTGGATTGATAGACTATAAATATAGACTAACCCATCTAAAAGGAGTTATGCTCGGAAGAGGTCTCTTTTCCTTGGGTCATTGAGTAGTGCTTTAAGCGTTCAATTAAGGCTTTGACGAGCGGGTTGTGAAAGATCTCTTCTAGGCCGGAAGGATTCTTGAGATCACAATAGGAAGACTCGACCATAATTATACTTATGTTGGGAAAGTGAAATGAAGACACCATTTGGTTGGAAATCACTATTAGTCGTTTACACTCCTAGTCTCGTAATATCAAATCAACTTACTTGTTTAAATTTGTATGCTTTGTAGTTAAGTGTAGCGCTACTTTAAATAAAACCCATTTCTAGGTCAAAATATTAAACTTCATTTGAATTTGTACTTACGACTCTCTTACTTGACAAGCTAGTTACCTTGGGAAATCGACCCCGACTCACATCAGGTATTATATTTTGACGACCACCCCTCACCATTAATGGTGTATGATTGAGCGTGGATCAGTTAGCCAAATAATGTTTCAACTCTTTCAATGCTTGCCTACACTCCGACATCCACTCGAAGGCAGTGTTCTTCTTCAGGACTGAGAAGAATTTGTGGCATCGCTCCAATGACCTTCAGATGAATCTATTCAAGGCAGAGATTCGACAGTTAAGCACTGAACTTCTTTGGTTCCCGAGAGGACCTGAATTTCCTCTATTGCCCTATTTTTTTGGGATTTGCTTCGATTCCTCGCTCCGACACAATAAAGCCTAGAAATTTTCCCGAACCAACTCCAAAAGCAGATATATCGGGGTTTAATTTCATGTTATATTTCCCCAAGATGGCAAAAGCTTCCCTTAAGTGGTTAAAATAATCTTCTATTAGAAACTACTTCACCAGTATGTCATCAATGTAAACTTACATTGATTTCCCAATGTAATCCTTGAACATGCGACACACTAACCTCTGATATGTTGCCTCGACGTTTTTAAGGCCAAAACGCATAACCTTGTAACAGTACGTGGCTCGGTTAGTGATAAAGGAAGTCTTTTCTTCATCCTTCAGGTCCATCAAGATCTGGTTATACCCCGAGTAAGCATCCAAAAAGGTTAATAACTTGTGTTTCAAGCCGTGGAGTCTATTTATGGCAACAGAATATGAGTCCTTGGGGCAAGCTTTATTAAGATCCGTATAGTCCACACACATCCTCCATTTCCTAGTTTTTTTTGGTAGGACCACTACATTGGCTAGCCATTCAGGATACTTGACTTCTCGTACGAAGCCATTGTCAAGTAGCTCACTTGTCTCATCCTCGATCACTTTTCTTCTGCTTCACCGGAGCATGGTGAGGATCCACTTTAAGCTTATGCATCATAATCTCTGGATCGATCCCAACCATATCGGCGTGGGACCAAGCATCGTTAGACTTCAACAATGCAACAATTGCTCTTTTTGACTCCGGGTCCAACTCCGAGCCAATAAACACCTTATCTCTGGAAACTCCTTCGATAGTGCGAATGATTCCAACTCCTTAATAGTTGAATTTGACTTTTTTCTTTTGAGGCTCTTGAATACATATCGGGATCTTATCAATCACTTCCTTCTAGGGATTCATTTCAAGCACCGAACCCCTTCCTTCTTCAGAACCCAAGCTTGTTGATTGCTATTTGGAAAGTTCGCTCGGGACGACTCCACTCTTCATGATTCCCTAGTTATTCGTTGCTCGCCCGAAATAGAAGAAATCCCTCATGCGGTAGAGAATTTAATAACTTGATGAAGAGTGAAGGGCAAAACCTCCATCGCGTGTATCCAAGGCCTCCCGAGGATAACATTATAGGCTATATCCTCGGTCATTACTTGAAACACTGTCTCTTTAGTAACTCCCTCTACATATGTGGTGAGAGTGATCTCGCCCAATGTCTTCTGAGTGGAGTTGTTCAAACTAGTTAATATGGTTGCCTTCACAATGATAAGGTCCTTCAACCATATTTTCTTTACT
This sequence comes from Petunia x hybrida, assembly GCA_037355625.1. Taxonomy (NCBI): domain Eukaryota; kingdom Viridiplantae; phylum Streptophyta; class Magnoliopsida; order Solanales; family Solanaceae; genus Petunia; species Petunia x hybrida. Next base: position 7,131,520 of record JBBBVM010000025.1, on the reverse strand, counting down.
GTTCCATAGCTTATGATATTTATAGAATTCTCAGGATCGATCAAGACTCATTTGATATTCGAATCATTGATCCTCAATATTATTACCAATGCATCGTGGTGAGGAAATATCATCCCTTCATAATCATCTTCACCAAACACAATTTCATCACCTCGAGTCTCCTGTTCGGGTCTTTTTTTAAAAACTTATGCCATTAACCTCCGATCCCCCAGTAATCACGCTAACAATTCTCTTGGGAGATGAGGCCCTCAACAGCTGTCCTTTTCCTCTATTCTTTGCAAGTGTTTGCTTCCCCTTGTCAATCAAAAACTCTTTCAATATACAATTTTTAAGCAAGTGGGCCACCTCGAGACACAAGGCTTTGCAATCCTCGGTGAGATGGCTGTGGTCATCACGGAAGTGTCAGTAAAGGCTTTGATCCCATTTCCTTAGGATAGTTCTCATGTCCTTCGGGAGCCTTACTCCTTTGTTTGCCATCTCTTTTAGCTTATTCATCAAATCAGTGCTAGAGACATTGAAAATATACTCAGAAATACGGGGCAGATCCTTCTTCTTAGACACTAAGGATGACCCCGTGGTGTTCCTTTGATTAGTAGTGGTGTTAACTTTTTCTCCAAATATCTGGCTCACATGCTTCCGTCCGAGCCTCTGGCTTACATGCTGCCTTTGAGAATTGTAAGGGTCATATCGACCTTTTGAGTTCCCTCGTGGCGCATCATCGCATCGAGATAACTCGGGGTGACCATTATACCCAGAGCTTCGGCCCACTAATCTCCATTCTTCCTCTTCCAATTTGACTTTGCCGAAAGTTCTATCATCTACCTCATCCCAAGTTCGAGCCTGCTACTGTTAGATGTCTTTCTTAAGTTTAGCAGTCGCCTCGGAGTTACTTGCATTTTATATTCCTTTCAAATGCCATGATAATCAAGTTATCATCCATCGTAGGTAACTCACTTCTCTCTGCTTGGAAGCGCTCAAGAAAATCTCTGTGTGGCTCCCTGTACCAATGCTTGATTTCGAAGACATCCTCATTCCGTTTGAGGATATTTTGAGCACCGGTAGGTGCTTTGATGAATAGATCAGCCAATTCATCAAAACTCAAAACCGACTCGGATGGTAGATATAAGTACCAACGTAGTGCTCCCTTCTCAAGTGTATCCCCAAACTTCTTTAAGAACATATATTCTCTTTCCACTTGCATCAAATCATTTCCCCTCACCATGGTCATGTATTCGACAATGTGATCAATTGCACCTGTTGTGCCATCGTATTTCTTCAAGATTTGCAATTTGAAGTGCTTTGGAATGGGGGCTGGGGCCGCCTCTGGCTTGAAGGCTCGTTGCCTTCACTTTTCAATGTCAACACCCATTGGGATTTCCTGACCCCAGGGATATTTTCCAGCCATTTCCCAAAGTGAGCCTCGAGGTCATTCTTCAATTTCTCTAGGTCCGCCGGGACGCTGGTTGGAGCCGCAAGCATTGTCTTTCCCACCGTAGGGGCTGCTCCAAAAGGCGGGATGCCATGAAGAGTAGTCCCCAAACCTCTTGACGCGGCTCCGTTCGGAAGTCCCCCTGTTGTTGCGCCCGGAGGGGCAAAGTTTGGAATGCTTCCATTATGAGTCACGGGTGGAGTTTTGGTGGGTGTAGTATTGATCCTTACACTTTCTGCAATAGTTTGCAAGGAATTACGCATTTCAGCGTTAACTTTGCCTTGTTCAGCAAATTGCTCTTGAACTTATTGCATAAAGTTCATAATATACGCATTCCAAGCATCATTTGACCCCGATGAGGAAGGGTCGGCTAGAGGTGGACGGGGAACAAATGCACCAGCCGGAGGCAGAGGAGGAACAAGTGCACCATCAATAGTGCCAGTTTTTCCAATGAGGCGTGGTTGATTTCCATCAACGCTATCAGTGTTGTCTACCATTGTAATCGATTAAGACGAATCTGAGCAAACATATAGCACAATCTCTGAACAAAACGTAATTGCTCCCCATAGACGACACCAAATTGTATGGGCCTAAATTGAAATTTAGAAATACAATTAAAATTGTTTAGGTTACAAGCAATTGTTCGTATCAAGATTGCAAAAGATTACGGAATATCGAATACAAAGATGAAAATAAGTACAAGAACAGTGATTCTAATATTGCATAATCGAGAATATAAATTAACAGAATTTTTTGCTATATGTAGTAGAATACATTTGAGATAATCATAAATACTAATTTGCTCACTTTCTCACTTCAAGATCATGGATCCCCCCACGATTTGCTCTCAATTAATGGGAGATCGTGGGACTGATATCGTGAGGCTCTAGCCCCGCTGAAATCGAACCGTTTCTCAGGACCAGGATCCTTCCACCTCAGGGCATCGAGTCGTTTATTTTTCTGCAGCGATCATACCATGAGACTTAAATAATCTTGACTTCGGAGTCTAGCCTTGGTTGCCTTTATATCATCCTCGTGACCAAGCTATGGCTCTAATATCGATCTATTTAATTATTATTATATCAATTCAATGATACATTCAATGACTAAGAAATTAAGGACCGACACATTTAAAATTTGAACATATAACCTAAAATAATTTTTAACTCGCTCCACTTAATTAGAAGTTTCTCTTATATTGAAGGGATTCATCAATCTATATATTAAAATAAAATTATTTTTATTTTTTACATGGTACTTTTTTGATGAAATAGATTCAATTGAACCTCACTCCCAATAGGTCGCTTTGCGTATAAACGACACCGCTTAATAATGATTCATTTAGATAATTCTAATTCATTTAGGAGTTGGACATTGTTATTGTTGTCATTGTCATGTTATTACTTATATAAGATGAGACACCACGAGCATAGCAATTTGCAGATATCCCAACAGAAAACGGAAAAAAAAAAAAAAAAAAAAAAAAAAAAAAAAAAAAAATCCTCCTTTACCACTAGCTTAAAACTTGCATCTATTTTTCTCGTTTCTCTCATGCCATGTTTTTCTTATTTTTTTTTTTTCCCTTAGAAATAGTATTTGACAAGGAATATCGTATCTCGATTAGAATCTCCTAATTGCTATCATCATTGCTCATGTGTAAGCTTAGAAGTTACTCCCATTGGCATCCTCTCCGCCGATGTTCATGCAATAGGTCCTAAAACATGAGCTAGTAGTATCAAAATCATGTAGTAGTATCCCTTAAAATTATATTATGTTGACCCCGCTAATGTGACAATTTCCTAGGACGTCGTGCTTTAAACATAAAATTGATATTGACTTTGTACTAGGTCAAACTTTCAATCTCCTTTTCACCTTCATTTTCGTTCTCTCTAGGACTCCTATATCCAAGACTGACCAAAAATGATGGATTCGAACTTAGTAGTGAAAATTGGAAATCCGTTGGATTAATTAATTAAAAAACCTTTACGCTTCTATATCACTTAAAAAAATTGCACACAATCATTTAACGTAAGTAATATTAGTAATTTAAAAACTAAAACATGTTATCAAAGATCTCACATTCTTACTTGTAATTACATGCCATAATAAGTTAGCATACATTGACCATCTATAAAAATGGTCAAATTAATGAAATGATTTCCATCAGAGGTTTTATATTTAAACTTTCGAAACGAACATCTGTAAATTAAGAAACAATTTTTATTTAATAAATTCTACGCAACACAAGTTTAGATTAGATAAACTAATAAACTGAATATCGAATACCTATAATTCTATAGAAACACAACACAAATCATAATTAATTAAATCAGCAAATTTTAAATTTCAAATGCTTAAATCGTTAAAATATTTAATATATTGAAAAATTGTTAAAATAATAAAAGAATTACTTTAGTCAGTAGTAACAACCATTATATATAGTGATTATATACCACATGTAAGAAAGAACAATCACTGTCAAGAAACTCTTATACCGATGTAAAAACTTTGTCACTTCTCTAGGTAAAGTGATAAGATTAAATTTCTACCTTCCATTATTAACTTTTCTTATTATATGTTCCTCCAACTTCCACCCTACACTCCCCACATGCAAACCTCAACTAACTCTTTAATACTCCTCTTTTCGTTTCTCTCTCTCTTCTCATACAGAATCAAAGTACTTATTTTTTCCTCTCTAGAAAATGGAACAAGTTGAAGTTCATATTAATAAGCCTGAGAGACTTACAACATGTAATAGCAGAAGAAAAATAGGATCCGACCCGAATCACTCACCCGAGTTCGAGTTCTGGATGACCCGAAACCCATCATTTCCTCAACCCACTTTGCTCTCCGCCGACGAGCTCTTCTCCGGTGGGGTCCTCCTCCCTTTACACAACATCCAACCACCATTTCCCGAGGACCCACCTGACCCAATTGGCCAAAAAACCGATCCGGAGCAAGAAGCTTCCGGGTCGGGTCGGGTCGACCCGGAACCTGAACCCGGGCCCAAGTTATCAGGTTCGAAGAGGTGGAAGGATATTTTCAAGAAGAGCGAGAAGAAAGAAGAGAATAGTTGTAGGGAGAAGAAGAAGGAGAAGAGGAGGGTGGGTGGTGGGGGTGGGGGGAATGGGGGGGTGGGTGGTGCTGCTGCTGAGCTGAATATTAATATTTGGCCATTTTCAAGGAGCAGATCTGCGGGGAATGGTGGAAGTAGGAGTCGGGTCATAACAGGAGGATCCGGTTACCCGACCCGGAAAGTGAGCAGTGCTCCTTGTTCAAGAAGCAACTCAGCTGGTGAATCCAAGTCAAGGAAATGGCCCAGTAGCCCGGCCCGTAATGGTGTTCATTTGGGCCGGGCCAGCCCTGTTTGGCAGGTCCGGCCTAAGGGTGTTAGAAAAGAGGATAAAATCGAAAAGGGTGTCAAAAAAGAGGACAAATTCGAAAAGGTTGTTAAAAAAGAGGACAAGTTGGAAAAGGGTGTTAAAAAAGAAGGTTTTGAAAGTCGCCGGAAAGTGACGTCAGCAGCGGTGGGCAGCGGCGGCGGTGGTGGAGCTACTAAGGCTAGGGTTTTGAACTTGAATGTGCCAATGTGTATTGGGTACAGGAATCAGTTGGGTTGCAGGAGTGATGAGAATAGTGCGATTAGTTTAGCCGCCGTGGCCGGCGGAGACGGTGGTGGTGGTGGTCAGAGTGGTGGAACGGTGAATGGTGGTGAAGGGGTACGTGGCAGTAGTAATTTATTTAGTATTAAAAACCTCTTTACCAAGAAAGTGTATTAATTAATTTTAATACTGGTAAATCTAAATTAAAGTAATTACGCACTTTGTTTGAATATGTTGGTTATATCCTTCTCTATATTCTCTTATGTAACTTTTTTTCCCTCACGTTTTTTTGTAATGTAAAGTCCTAACTTTAACGTATGCAACTCTGCATTTGTGTAATTCTCAGTAGTCATGCACTCATTGCAGTTGAAATTGAAGTGATTGTATAATTTGCATGCTTGTGCTTACTAGAAACTCCTTTTTTCAAGTTTTGACTGTTCAATAGTGTGAATATTTAGCTGTGTTTTCTAAGTGAAATGAGGTTCATGTATTTTCATTAGCTACCATGCTTGCAGCAGAGGCTATATAACATGTTACTTTTCGTGAATTTTTCTCTTTCTAATAGTAGTGTGCCAGTTTGTATGCATGTCCACCGATTGATTACCCGTAACTACTATCTCTCGTCAACATAGATATCGGATGATCTCGTCCACCTGTACTTAGGATTTGAATCTCGATCTTCCATGATTAATTCAGCTTCATGATTGTTGGATTACGCTATGAGCAGCCAGCTATTTTCTGTGCATTCTTGTAGTACACTAAAAAAATTTGTAGTAATAGTAATGTGTAGCCTTGGTAGTTGGTAATGCATGGTGTTAGCCTTCAATTAGTTAGGGTTAATTAGTCTAGATAGTATAATTACTCTGGGTACAACTTTTTTTACGATTGTTTTAGTCATGTTAGAGATTTTTTATGCATTTATAAGCCAGACGATATACTATCTATTAAATTTACAGTATTTATTTTGATCTCTGACTTAATACTTTATAGAATACTGGACTAAGCTGGGGCTCTAATGGAGTGGTATAAACTCTGAGAATTTCATACTATTATGATATGTTTGTGTTTGTTATAACTTACCTCCATTATAGTAGAATTTTTTGACGGAATTGGTTCTTTACCCCTAACTTGTCCCAGATTACCATTTTTCTATCTAAACTTTACGGCATCCATTTCCTCCCCTTAACAACTTTCAAGTGATACTATATCCCTCCTTAACGCGTCTTGACCAGTTGCATAGTGGAGAGTGTATTACACTCGCGCCAACTCAGCAACATGTGGCAGCCACATAAACATATTGTCAAATAAACTAAATAAAAAATTGTCATGTCATTCCAAGTCTTCTTCTTCCCTCACCACCACCAAACCCTCCACAACACCTCCACACCCACCACCAAATAATACTTTTCACCACCATTAAAATGAAAAATATAGAAGTAAAAACCATTGTGAATTGCATCTCTACAGCCAAATTCGCCACCACCACCATCAATTTTATTACCTACCACTACACCCGCCATCCAACCACCATTACACCACCATCCGCCACCATATCCATATATTCACTATTATTGATCATAAAGTACCTACCACCAAACCAAGAAAAATTACAATTAAACCCAATTATCAAAATTTCACCATCACTTTATCCTTGTTTTCCACCACCAATCATAAAAATTTCCACCATTAAACCACCAAAATCACAATCCCACAAAACCTCCAAAATCACAAACAAACCCATCTATCAATAATTTCACAAACGACTATCAAGAACAAAGAACAAATAATGAGTCTCCTAGAAAATTGAAGATTTAAAATTTCCACAAGATCGGGTAGCAATTGTATAATTCCGAGAGCAATTCCACACATTGTTTTGAATAAGAATGTTGGGTGAAACAAGGAGGCGTTGCTGTGATTAAGAAATTAAGAAGATGAAAGAGGAGGTGGGGTGAAGAAGGAATCTGTGAAAAAATAAGGGGAAGAGAGAAGAAGAACTGGGGGAGGGGGGTAGGAAGGGTGGGTCATATTTTTCAGTCTCACACGCTTTTATTTTTTATTTTTTTTTAATTTTTTGCCACGTCAGTCTTTAGGGTTGAATTAGTATCACTTGAAAGTTGTTGGGGAGGGAGGGGAATGGATGCCCATAAAGTTTAGATAGGAAAATGGTAATCTGGGACAAGTTCGGGGGTAAAGAACCAATTCCGCCATTATTTTTTTGTATCAACCTTGTCGTTAGCGTAACTCACTCATTTGCCCCTATTTTTAACGAACTACATGATAGCCTCAATCTTGCCACGTGGTGCCCCATTTTAACCCTTTTAACCCCAACCCGGCCCAAATTTTCACATTCTTGAATTCACATAATACACCAGCTCTTTTTCCCATTTCATTCTTCATCCGGTAAAAATCTAGTCTTGCTTCATGTAATATATAATTTATGAGTAAAGATAAAATCTTCATCGTAATTACTTAATTCCATTTACGAAAAAAATTGCACTTCTGTGTTTATCTCGGATGAACCACTTTGGGAGTTTTAATTTTATGCCAATTAATTACTGATCCAAACACCTTTTTTCATAATCAAGTGTAGTTGGAATCGTCAATTTGATCACTAAGTACATTATCAACTCTACCATTAATTACAATAACAACTTTATCGTTGATGATGGGGGAACCTTTTCTTCTCCACGGAGTAAAGTCTTGCAATGTTCTTCCTTGAGTTTGCATATTATCTCTCTTTTTTCACAATAAGGGACAAATGGCTATTTACTTGGTAGAAGGAAAAAAGTTGAATGTATAGAAATTCTTGCAAGTCATCCGGAAAAGAAAGGTGATACAATAATGTGAAGAATCTTTTTTGTTGAAGATGATGAATTTTTAGTAGAGATTTTTGTCCATTGTAAAGTAGAATCCAAATGTTGCTGCTATCTTCAGTTGCTCTTTCCACCTGATCGCCACCGCTATGCTGTCGGCGACAACTGCATGATTTTCAAGCATGTGTACAACAACTACAATGCCACCGGCAACCTCACAAGCAACCATATTTGAATTGTAAAAGACATCTGAATTTTACGATCCAATTTGAGGAATACAAGTGCCACAAAAAATTTAATGGCACAATTTAACCGTTATGCTGCCGCCAAACTCCTGTTTTTCAAGCATATGTACGTCAAGCTTCACCTCAAATTTGTTTGAAACAAGCGTTGGCCATGGTGGCCATCTCATCATCTTCACCACAATTTCGAAATAGCTAAATTCATATTTTTTAACAATCTATTGGAAGATCCGTAATTGTGATTTTGTAGAATTCAATTTTCGTTTTGGGTCATATTATGTTGAGGATGTATATTTAATTGGGATGGGTCGGTTTGGATCATAGTTAGTTGGGGACGGGTTATTTAATTTGGTAATGGGTTGAAACAGTTGGTTGGATGGATGGCTGCTGTTACAAGGGTGGTATTTTGACAACCAAAATCTGTCGAGGTTTACCCCGTGCAGCAGCCAAGCAATCGTTGCAAGGTTCAGCCTTCCCAACACTTAGGAACAATTTATGGCAGCAAGATAAACGTAAAAGGAATACAACGACATACGGGAAACCAATTCCCAATCTTTATATTATCACGTAAATACAAAGGAATAGCCAACCTTGACCAAACGTCTTCTTTCCTAAGGAAGACATTTTATTTGTGTTGCCTATGCTACACTTTCTGTCGCAGTCTATTTACAATGAATAAAAGACTTATATATACAAAGGAGATCAACCATAAGGCTTGTACAAGTGGATAGGGGCGAAATCCTACTAAGCAGGCCATGCAGGCCACGTTTTGAGCCAATTTAGCGCACTACTGGGCCATGTAGGCCACATTCTTGCCCATGTTCAGGCGCCCAACTCCCGCTCATGTGCCCTGTACATGCGCCCAAGCCACAGCCGACTCAGCTCACCTCACACAGCCGACTTTGCCTAATAGTTCAGCACATCCGCCCCAATTTTGGCCAAGTGCCATGCACTAACACTTAGCCACTTCATACCATTGTCTAGCCTTGGCATCAAGACATCGAGTCTTGGCACCCTTTGTCCCACAAAATCATTTGCCCACTGCCTCGTTCACTTACCACCCAACAAGCGACATCAAGCCATTATTGCCCACATTTAGACAACCACAAGGCACTAGCTGCCTAGCCGTTGTGCCACCAAACGTTTGACAATCAGCCCACATATGTCTTGATCCCACCAAGTCACATTTAGCTTGAACTTATCCAAACGTTCGTCAATCATGTTGTTTGCCACATGTTTTTGCTCATGGCCGAGCCAACATGCCCAAACTCGTGCCAAGGCCGAATGACACAAAATCAAGGGTCTAATAAACCACCCCCACCACTTGAATTCAACGCCCTCGTCGAAAAAATTCAGCAGCACTCCCCCAAATGCAAAGAAAATACAATTTCAAGCCACAACGTCCCGTTTCTACACTTGCCCTCAAGTGCAGCTTTTTGCTTACCTTTACCCGTTTCCCTTTGCACGTTTTTAGTGTCATAGTAGCATCTTTGTTAGCCCATCCAAGCCGTTCACCACAAACAGTCAACTATTTTTGTCCACCACTTGCAAAGAAATCACAAGCCTAACAACGTTGGGCCTTGTGTTCATCTCGTTCCAAATGCAGCCTGTCGAATGACACCACGAGTTCAACACATTTTCCCTATTTTTTTTAATCTTATCTCTTTCTTTTTTTACAAGTCTAACACATAGCCATGCAAAAAAAATTGAGCAAGCATGCTGATATTTCCTGAAATCAGCCCACAATAGACAGAAAAATCCCATTTACATACTTGTTTTACCACTTCCAAGTATTAGACGGCCTCCCTTTGAATCAAAGTCATCCAAGCCCTTCTCTTGATGTTTTGATTAGCCCGTCACATCCACCAAACGAACCTGCTCGCTCTGATACCAGTTGTCACAGGGGTGGTTTTTTGACAACCAAAACCCGCCGAGGTTTGCCCCGTGCGGCAGCCAAGCAACCGTTGCAAGGTCTCAGCCTTCCCAATACTTAGTTTTAATTTAGAGTCGTTTGAAGTTGTTTAGTACTTAGGAACAATTTATGGCACCAAGATAAACGTAAAAGGAACACAACGACATACGGAAAACTAATTCTCAACCTTTATATTATCATGTAAATATAAAGGAATAGCCAACCTTGGCCAAACGTCTTCTCCCCTAAGGAAGACGTTTTATTTGTGTTGCCTATGCTACATTTTCGGTTTAAGTCTATTTACAATGAATAAAAGACTTATATATTCAAAGGGGATCTGCCATAAGACTTGTACAAGTGGATAGGGGCGAAATCCTATTTTGAGCCAATTCAGCGCACTACTCGGCCACGTTTTTGCCCATGTTCATGCGCCCTACTCCCGCTCATGTGCCCTGCACATGCGCCCAGCGAACAGCCGACTCAGCTCACCTCACACAACCGACTTTTCCTAGTCGTTCAGCACATCCGCCCCAATTTGGCCAAGTGCATGCACTAAACACTTAGCCACGCCACACCATTCTCTAGCCTTGGCATCAAGACACCGAGTCTTGACACCCTTAGTCCCACAAAGTCATTTTCCCACTGTCTCGTTCACTTGCCACCCAACAAGAGACGTCAAGCCATCATTGTCCATACTTAGACAACTACAAGGCACTAGGCTGCCTAGCCGTTGTGCCACCAGATGTTTGACAATCAGCCCACACATGTCTTGATCCCACCAAGGCATATTTAGCCCGCACTTGTCCAAACGTTCGTCAATCATGTTATCTGTCACACATTTTTGCCCATGGCCGAGCCAACATGCCCAAACTCGTGCCAAGGCCGAATCTCACAAAATCAAGGGTCTAACAGCTGCCACGTGAGGTATTTTTTGGGGCCGTTAAAAATAGGGGCAAATACGTGAGTTTTGCTAATGGCAGGGGTTGATATTAAAAAATAGTATAACAGGGGTAGATATGACCTTTTTCCGTACATTAAATATAGATACATAATCTAAATAAATCGGGCCGATAACTTATGCATATATTTACACCCTTTGTACCAATTTGTGTGGAACACTTCTTTCTTAGTCTATTCCAAAAAAAAAATATATATATATATTTTTTTTAGACCACAAATTTTAATTTTTTTTTAATGGACCGTGGAGGGAGTAGAACATAAGAAGAGTTTCCGACGAACTTAAGGCACAAAATAAGACAACATGATAAGGTGAACGTACTGGTTACAGTTTTTAACAGCCATAAATTATAGCTAGAAGATGGACCAACTTCAGTGGGCGTTACACAATGCTTTTCAATAGTAGTAACGGGACCAAGCAAAGCAATGGCCCATGAGGGGACGGATATTACTTTCACTTCCTGTACCGTAACGTTACACTATCGCCATAACATTTGGCAAGATTATCTTTATGGGTGGTTTTGTTTATATCTATTCTTAGCTGCTTGGTACTTTGGTAGGTTGATATCGTGAAAGGCTCTATCCAACCACATGTTCTTTTACCTATACTTTGTTACCAAAGGCGGATGCAGGGTCACAAACTTCAATTGAACTTAGCATTTTTTACACGGAAGCACAAATAAAATAATTGTATATTAAAAAAAAAAAAGAAGAATGCAAGTATATATATGAGAATCTCCAATTGTCTTTGTCCTCTGTGGCCGCTAGAGACATTTTTTTACACAGTTTCGGAAGGCCAACTTTCACAAGTGATTAACGACCTCATAATACTACAGGTTGGATTGTGATCTCTTAGTTATTGAACTGTTATGTCAAATACATAGAGAAATGAGATTCGAAAATCGAATGTCAGTCTTCATGCCAACGGATTACTAAAGAGAAAAGAACAGATGTAGTATGGTCATACATGAGAACTAGTACGACGTTGTATTTATTTTGTCCACATGAACAATTGAACGTAAATTTGTGTGACTTGTGAGCTGATAATTGTTGGCGGGTAGAATCACAGAAACAGGATATTCTTGCGCCGCTAAGTTGCTGCGCTTAAGAAAATATTTCATTTTTAACCCCAATAGCCAGAAGTTGCCGGACAAAAATGGCGAATCACCAGAAGCTTAGCACAAAAGGTTCATTGGCATGTCCTGCAATTCGCCAAGAGTGTCATGCAACTTATGGTGATAGAAGGCTAAAAATTAAAACTTCTTTTTAATCGCAGTTAAAGTGTGAGAATGGCGTGGCATAAGGCTACTGCCATTGATTCTTATTGGACTTGTATTTTTACGCCTTGTGGCCTTCTAGCGCAAAAAATTTCATCCCATGTACCCCTTATCCCTGGTTATGTCCTTTTGTCTCCACTAAGAAATGTTTTAGTAAAATGGTCTCCTATCCATTTTTAAACATATGAAAAGTCTATTTTACCCCTGACCAATATTAGCCCTAATTTCTAATTTTGAGCCACCCCTTCTCTTTCCTCCCCCCCCCCCCCACACACACACACTCTCTCTTTCTCTCTCTCTTCCCCTTTCTTTCCCTTACGAATTAGGATTTTTCATCTGGGTTAGTTTCTCTATTCTTCTTATTTAAGTTTTATTTTTTTCTTTATTGATTTTTATAAATAATCCAATTTTTGCTTCCCTAAATCATTAATTTTTGTTGTTAATCGGTACCTTTTGTTTAATATTGTCGAATATCTTATGAAATTACATTACTTACGTAGTTGATGTAAATTTTTAGCAAAGTATTGGTGTTGCATTTTATTTTCTTTTTATAATTTTTGCTTCCTTGATTCGTTAGATTTTGTTTTTAATCGGTAATGTTCGTTTTATGTTGTTAAACCTATTATATGAAATTATATTATATACGTAGTTGATGTGAATTTTTTGCAAAGTATTGGTGTTGTATTTTTTTTTTATTGTAGAAACTGTTGCCCTGACAACAGTTGAGATTATATTCAACTATAAGTTTTGTTGGCTGTTATATTTTTTATTTTTCCTATTTTGGTAGAAACGGTTGCCCACAGGGCAACAGTTAATATAGCATTCAAATATAAGTTATGTTTGTAGGGAAAGTGTTGTCTGTCAGGTTGTGCTTGCTTACTGTTTAGTAGTAGGTATTAACTTTTTTATTTTTCTTTCTTTTTGTGACGTTGACATTAAATTTGATGGTTGTACTGGGAAAGTTATTGCCTATTAAGTTTAAGTTAATTATGGTATTATATAGCATTTATTGATTCTATTTTTTATTTTTTTTTATTTTTTTGCATTCACCCTTCGTTAAATCTTGTTCAGGTATGGTGGTGGTATATATGTGCTTAAGTTTGTTGACTCAATAATGCATGACAATGATATTTTCAAGATAAAGTGGGCGCAGTTGAAAGATTATCGTTTTGATTGGCCTTCTAACCTGTGGAGTCATTCAAGGTCCAAGTCAATGGTGGATATGGTACTTCTCTTGAGAAGATAAGCGATTGATTACCATGAGCATAATTTTTTATTTTTTTTTATAAAGTAGTGCTTGGAAAGTCTTTTTCTGTTGTACAAAAGTTATGAGGATGACTGAGTTTTTAATGTAAATGCTTGTCTTTTTAGTTGATGTGATTGAATCGTTTGTGTGTAACACATGCTTGTAATGTTGGTAATGTAAATGCTTTGAGATTTGTAAAATTTGATTGTATTTAGTGTTGAATGTACATTTTTTTGTAAGTGTTTTATGTGTTTCGTGGCTTATTTTTTAATGTTTGTTTGTGTTTTGTTAACTTATGATGTTGTGAAGGCAGTAACTCAATGCAAGTGTCTTGTGAAATTTGGTGAGGGATAAGGGGTGAAGCCTTAGCCATGTAGCATTATTTCAAGTGTATTAGCTTTGGGAATTTGGGTAATGGGTGGAGGCCAAGTGCTGCATATGAATGGATCTGGTGTAGGCCAAGTGCTGCCTGTCAGACATCCACTTAAGCCAGTTGGTTGTGAGGTTTTGTTAAGGCTTTGGGGGCAACTGTTGCCTATTTGTTAACGCTTAGAACTAAACACAATGGTATAGGAGAGTTAATGGAGTAATGAAGCTAAAGCATATTGAGTGCCTTGCTTGTGTTATTAGTATTTGTTTGTATATTTTATTCTTATTATATAAGGGCAACAACTCAAGACAATTGGCTTAGGGAATTTGATGCCGGGTGAAGGTCAAGTACTGTCTAGGCAACATTTCGAGGGAATTGGCGACTGGGGGAATTTGGTAAGTGGTGGGGGTCAATTGTTGCCTAGGAAGCATTTCAAGGCTATTGGCTTTGAGAATTTGGTGAGGGGGTGGAGGCCAAGGGTTGCCTAGGAAGCATCTTACTAGAATTGGCTAAGGAATTTGGTGGGCAGGGGAGACCAAGTGTTGCCTGGGTAGCAACTCAAAGCAATTGCCTGTGAGAAATTGATAAGGATTGGCATACAACTGTTGCCTATTTACCAACACTAGTAGACAAGCACAATGATAGAGGGGTTAAGAACGAAACGAAGCCAAGACATATTGAATAAAAATACAATAAGACAAAGGCAAACAAATTGTTCTTTAAAATGTGCTTTACAATATCTTTTTTTTTAAAAAAAAAAAAAACATAATGACATGACAAACTAACACTAATTTGGTGAAGCCAATGGAGTAGATTTGTCAATGATAGGCCCGTCATCGTCATTTATACGTCACGTAAGCATAATCTCTATTTTTTGCTTGAGTACTTTATGGACATTGTGATTCGAACTTCAAATTCTGCATCTAATTTTTCATTTTGTCATCCAGACTTGCTACGTTAAAAATAGCGCTCTATATTCCGTTGTAAGAAATGTAGATGCAATTTGTTGCTACTCAAATGCTGGACGCAATGAAATAGAAACATGAGTTTAGAGTTTGGTTAATAGATTAACAAGATAAAGAAAACATCAATTTTCCTTTGTTAAGCGTTATGCGTAAGTGGTGGAGGTCGACTAGCAATATGTTGTAGAACTTGTTTACACTTTTTTAATTAAAGTGTTGGCCTTCGGCCACAACTTGTAGGGAAACTCCCCTACACAAGTTATATCAGGTGCATGTAAAGATTTTGCAGCACAACTAAAGTGCTGCATATTGGGCATCACATATAGAGATTCTTCTACATGTTGTTTTGCACCAAACCTCCAAGTGCTGCCCACAAGGCAACACTTGAAAAGACACCTACTATGCATTCAAAACTACTTCTTATTAGGCAGCACATGTAGAGCTACTCTACATGTGCTGTTTTTAATTGAACCTCTAAGTGTAGCCCTGTGGGCAACACTTACAAGGCACCACTCCATGCAATCAAAAGTTTTGCATATTAGGCAGTACATGTAGAGTAATCTACAAGCAATTGTTTGCAGTACAGCTGCAAGTGCTGCCCACAAGGCAGTGAGTGCATTACAAAAAAATTCTCATGGAATAGATCTTAAAAAGCATTTCCTGCTAGTGACAATTTACAGATATCATCTACAAGTTATTTCAAGTTAATTTAGGGCAAAACAATGAAGTTGCAACTAAATAAGAGTAACCTCAATTTCTATTCGCAAATTCCGCAGCAAATACAAATTCAAACTAATATAATTTTTTTTGCAGCAATTAAAATTCAATGGGACGTTAATTGTTGGTTATCTAGTAGTAGTTTTCAATCATTATCATCAAAATTCACAACTCACTATAGTTAATTTGTTATTATACGAAAACTAAATAAATTCTATGAATTTAAAGTGTAATTATGCAAAATTTAATTTAAAAACTACGTATAATTAATGAAACATTGAAGAAATTACCTTTGAATCTTCTTTTTTCTCGAAATTTTGGATTCTTAGGGTTTGAAGTTGTTGTAAAAGCTTCTTTTTTGTGGGGAAATAAGCTGCAAAATTGTAAAGGAATGGAAAGAGACAGTCAGATCTTTTTATTATTTGTTAAGGGGTAGTTTCGTCCTGAAATATTCCACTTAAGTTAAGCAAGATCATTTTTGCTAAACCACACTTAGTAAGGTCAATTAGGCAAACCATTGACTTAAGTGTCATAGTTCCGTAATTTACCCCTTCTAGCGCTATGCTCTAACACTTGTAATTTCTATAAATGAACTATCTAACTTTAGCCAAAAATCATGGGCGAATTGCCATCCCAGTAGTTTTGTCATTAAAAATATCTTTCATTTTCTCTTTTTTTCTTCTTCTTTTAGATGATGGAAAATGAACTAAAACTGCGAATATTTCTAATTAATCAATTTTTTTCTGAAGACAGAGCACTCATGACACCACTTGACCTTTTGCCTTAGAAAGACTTTAACATACTTGAAAGAAGAAAGGGGTGTAGGATCTTTCTATACTAACTTCCTGCCTTGACCTGGCGAGCGCCGGGGGTTCTTTCGACTTCTCACTATTAGGGTTATAAGTTAAACAGTTCTTTTACATGGACAGTTCTTTTACATGGGTCAGAAGTATGAGAGGGCGATAAAAGTGCGGTGAATTACAGAAATGAGCAAAAAAGACTCTAGTTTTAATAACTTGAGCTATTTTTTAGTCGTCTTAAAGAATTGAGCACTTTTACATTGAATAAAGTTGAAAGTACAAAAATACCCTTACTAATAGAGAACTTTCCGTAATTGCAAAAATATCACCGCACCTTTTTGAAGCCGTAATTATAAAATGCCAACACACCTTTTTAAATCCAAATTACAAAAAATGCCAATGTCATTAAAAAACAATGTCAATCCGGCTGTATTTCACGTCCATTTTGTGAATAAATAATGTCAAATCGTCATCGATTCGCTCATATACGAAAACCAAAGTAAAACATAATATAAGACCAATCCGACATCAATCTCTCTATATAATAAATAAACAAATATGTTTATTATGTAAATAAATTATGTCAAATCGTACTTACTTTATTGATTCACAAAAATACATTCAAGTGCTTATATATTTAGAAATAATAAAAATTCGGTTGTATTTATGCATATAATTGTGTCTGTTTTGTAAAAAAAAATAGGTAAAATCGATCTCACTTCACACATCCACAAAAAAACCTTTAAGTGTTTATATATTTAGAAATAACAATCCGACATTATTTATTCATAACTAAGCAAATTTACTATGTCTATTTTACAAACAAATAGCACCAAATCGCATCACTTTGTCAATATACAAAAATTCAAATTAAAAATAAAATGAGCAATCCGTCTGCATTTTGCTTACAAGTGAGCCAAACTAAATCTGTCTGTTTTACAAATAAATGATAACAAACTGTCATCACTTTGCCCAAATGCAAAAGTTCAAAATAAAAATAAAACAAGGCTAATCTGAAATCATTTGTCCATTTTATTTTACAAATATATTAGTTCAAATTGTCGATCACTTTCGTAAATTTTGATCCACCTATTAATTCCTTATTTCTAGACTTATTTGAGAGAACCAATAGAATGCCTGACCATTCTGTCTTTTGGCTTTAAGGATAAGTCTGTTCTTGAGTATGAAATGGCTTACTAGGGTGTACTTGCATTCTGATTGCTCTTCGTGATATTTTGGAAACATAAATGTGAATTCTGCCCACTTCAAACAGTAGCAAAAATATTACGCGTTGGAGCTTCAAACTTAGAGCCCGTTTGGGTGAGCTTAAAAGTGACTTATAAACTTATAAGCCAATTAAAATATGTTTGGTAACCTCAAAATTTTTGAACTTAAAAGCCATAAGTTGCTTAAAAGCCACTTTTTGAGAAGTTAGAAAATCCTAACTTCTCAAAAAGTAGTTTTTAAGTCACTTTTTGACTTATAAGCCACTTAAAATAAGCAGCTTTTAAGCCCACCCAAACAGGCTCTTAGTGTTTGGGTTTATTTTTCTTATTCATTTTTCAGTAATAAGATAAGTATCATAAATGTTGGTGCTCTGGAACTCATCATGGATTCCCTTCAATCGGAGAATGGCAAACTCTCCAGGATCATGCTACTGCTGCATTACAATATGAAGGATTAGATGAAAAAACACCCAAACTAAGAGATGAGAATAAAAGAAGAAACAAAAAGTACCGGTCAATGACTAAAAGTCCAGGGGAAAAGATCAAAAAGTTAGCGGAAAAAGTTTACCTGTACTTTTAAAATCAGATCTACACTAATTTACTGTAATTTTTGCAAAATCAATGGTAAGAATGGAAAGAGAAGGCCAAAACGAATCTAGGGATGTAATTTTACAACATTCTGGTGATGGATAGTAGTAGATCGGCGACGATCAACCGCGGCGGAGCTATGATGGAAAAAAGGAAGAACTGGAAGATCATTTTCTACAGAGAGAAAGTATGAAAGAATAAAGGTTTTCAAATAATTATAAAATGCTTAAAAAGTAGAAGTGAAAATATCTTCAAAAGATTGCTCAATCACATAAAAAACAAATAGAAGTGTCCTATTTTTGCAAATCTCCCCTGGGGTTGCAGTGGGCGCAGTGCACCAAAGTCCACTTTTGGCAGTGGCCTTTGGTTTGAGGCCATTTTTTTATTGGTTTTATATGAGATGCCACTTTTTGGAGCTTCAATTCTTTTGGGCTGAACTTGTGTGAAGTTCAACTTACAAGAATTGAAGTTCAACTTCAGCCCACCACAAGGATTGAAGTACAACTTCAGCCCACAAGGGTTGAAGTTTACGCATTTATACCTAAAAGTTCAGGCCTTACAGATTGAAGTTGAAACTTCATAATTTAGGCATGAAGTTCAACTCACAAGGTTTGAACTTCAGTCCGTAAAAATTGAAGTTCCAAAAAGTGGCCTCTTATATAAGACCAATAAAACAATGACTTCAAACTAAATACCAGTGACAAAAGTGGTATGTGAGTAAAAATTTTACTGTTTTAGCCAACCAAGCCCAATCATATATGAGATTTCGAGAATAGTCACGTTTTCTAATACTTGACGAGCTTTATCCACAATTTCCAAAGTAAATGATGTTTAGCTTGCTGTGCTTCGTCTTCTTCATTCTGACGTCTTGTCCCGTTTCACTTATGTAGCTTGTTTCGTCTTGTTAAGTTGAAGGTGGATCATGAGAGGTTCTCTGTTTGCTTGCATATATATCAAGTTATTTTATGGTGTTGATGGAATAAATCCTGGAGTTGAAGGAAATTTTAGATCTTAAAGTTAATGAAATCTATCCGTATGTTTAACTACAATGTTTTCGATTTTGGTGATGGACTTTGAATTTAAGGACATATTCAGTTTTAGTTCAAACTTAGTATTGTTCTTTGAAATTCAGTATTTCTTACTATATATTTTTCCTTTATAGAAATGGCTTGAAGAAGCTCAAGCAGGCAGGTCTTGTATGTCCTGCTTATAACCTGCCTGCTTGGGGTAAATTTTGCACCCCTTTCAGCATATCATCTCGCTCGATTCCAAAAAAAAAAGTTTTTATTGGAGAATCGGGAATATTACGGTAGCTACCATACACATTTTTATGTGATTTGACCAATTTGTCCTCCCCTTACATCATCAACCATCAGAGTATTTTGGCTTCCTGTGATGTTGACAAACAGTTGTACTCTCACAAGTGTCCCAGGTGTCCCTACTGTCCTCTCCTTATATAGTACAATAAATATTCAATCTTTATATTGGTTACTTCTCCACCTTTTATGCTGTGTATTAGAATCGAAGATTGACTTTTCCATAGGAAAAAAATGAGCATATTCTTTGGATATAACAAAACGAATTGCTACTAATCAGCTAATAGTTAACATGGTGAAAGTTGTTTGATATGTTTATAATATTAAATTAGAGAATTCACTTGAATGGAAGTCTATTGTTCATTTCATTTTTCACCATATGGGCAGTAGATTCCCATATGCGATTAAATATTTTGTCGATTAAGTTGTTTATACTTTGAGATTAAATTGATTAATTTTTTATTGATTTTCAATTGAAGATATTATTTTTACATCCATATTTTTCACTGGCCAATTATATATCATTACATAAATTAAAACAAATGAGGTATTTATATATTAACTTTATGCAACATATAAAATTTGACATTAACAACCAAAGGAAGGAAGATACCGAACTTGTAATAAAATAGTGGAACAATGAAACATTAATACGAAATCATATAATTACTAAAAAAAATCCACTCTACCAAGAATTTGGGTAGGGCTTTAAAGAAATATAAAGATAAGGAAGTAAAATTTATACAGATATTTTGTCATCTCAAGTTATTTGAAAAAGGGTAGTCAAGATTATTAATCACGGTATAATACATAAATAACTAATTACTTTTATTATCAAAAAATAAACATGAATATACCTAAAGTTTAGAATACAAGTTTGATTCTTCCAGCATAACGGCCTTAGGCAAAATAATTGGCTTATCAAAATGGAGTAGGCTAAATGCGAAAGTGAGAATAAAGGAAGTCAAAAGCAAAATCTTAATGTTTTGACATGAATGGATAACAACAACATAAAAGTATAAAAGGTTGCACAAGATACTTGATAAGAATTCAGGAAGTTAATTATTTTATACTTTAGAACGGTTACTAAATTTGACAAGAAATACCAACGATATATTCCTACTATACAGAAGCAGCGTCAAGCAGGCACGACTTCATCAACATGCCTGCTTGGCAGTAGGACAACTAGGGAATTCATCGAAATTGTGTTTTAAGAGCTTGTACTTTAATGGAGTTATGTCTACTATTCTTTGCTTAGACAGAAAAATCAGGTAAGTTTTATATAATTTTTCTTGTGTCCCCTATGCTGGCATCAGTGTGCCTTTTCTGAGTTTGTGAACCCTGAACATTTTCTTTAACAACTTTGATATTATAGATAGATGTGGGTAATTAGTTAGTATTTTGATAGTATAATATAAAAATCTTACTAAAAACCATTTGCTGAGTTTTAATTCTTCTAAGAAGTAAATAAGTGACCTTCAATGCATCGTATAATTATTTGAAATATTAGACTTGAGCTAGGTGCAGTATGTAGAAAATTTAAATACAAAAATTAGTAACTAGCTCTAATTTTGATTTATAATTGAAAAGGGAAATCGAGGTGACAGTGCAATCTAGATTAACTACAAGTGCAATAAAATCAGAAAGACAATCAAAATAACACAAATATGGTTCCTTCGTTATAGTTTACTCCTTTGTCCCATATTAGTAGCCTCTTTAGTAAAAAATAAGTGTTGTAAATTAGTTGTCCATTTAGGATTTAAAGAGTAAATTTATTACTCCCTATATTTCAATATATGTGAGCCCATTTGACTTGACACCGAGCTTAATAAAGAAATGAATTTTTTTTAAAACTTGTGGTCTAAAATAAGTTATAGATATTTGTGTAGCTACAAATCATCTCATTAAAGATAAAAATGGAAGTTCGTTTACAAATTTAGAAAGAGACGATTTTTTTTTTTTTTTTTGAGATAGACTGAAAAGGAATACAAAAATTAATATGATGGAAGACTTACCCGTTTGTCCATAAATTTTTTATTTACTTTTTTTCAAGAAGTTTTTGAAAAATATGTTTGTTCATGAAATCCTGTGGCTTTTTCTTTTTTTTTTTTTTTTTTGAAAACAGTTTTTATTCGAGCACTTTTTCAAGATTTTTTAAAAAAGGTTTTTTTTCTACTCACAAAAGTCTACATTTTTTTCAAGTGAAATGTATGTCCTAAAACAACTTCAACTTTCAAATACCATTTTTTTAACTCAACTTCAAAAACTCTTTTTTCAAATATTTTTTCAAATTTATGGCCAAACGGCCACTAAATATCAATAAGAATAGAATAGAATAGTAAAATATTTACTCTCATGTTTAATGTTTTCTTGAAGAACGGTTAAAAGGCAAACATTAGACATATATTGTAACGCTTTTCGTCGCCATTCTCAAAAATCTATTAAATATTACTTACCACAAGATGATTTGACTTTCTTGGTAAGATGTAATTTTTTAGAATAATATAAAAGAATAAAACAGTATACCAATAGTAGAATGGTTAGACAAAATTAAGTCATTCAATAAGAAGCAAAATTAAGTCATTCAATAAGAAGTTTTCACTTCTAATGAAAAAGTTATTATATTCATCTTAAATTGTTAAACAACAAATTGTTGTGAATTTACTTTACAAATAGTAGTTCCATAATTTTTATGTACAAACACCAAGCCACTAAATATTTCTCAAAATATCAAAAAAGGTAAAATAAAATAAATAAATAAAAGAATCTCAAAAATCTCCACAGCAAGCCCGGGCCTACCTCACCTAAAGCCCGGGCCTACCTCACCTAGTGTTTGCACTAGACGTTGAAGATTAACAAGATGATTTTAGTTTATACTCGGGCTTTTTCTTTTTCTCTTGAAATTCAGTTTAAAATCACGAGCTTTAGCTCAATATTCTTGAAATTGACATTTTGACTCCAAATTCCATGTTTTTATACTGAAGTCATGTCAACTTTAAAGAACTTTTTTGTTGTTTACAAGTGGTTTCGTACTTCTTAAGTTAGCTAAAGGTTGAAGGTTCAATCCCTACTTTATATGATAAAAATTCTAAAGTTTTAATTAAAAAAAGACAAGTTGTGCTACAAGCGGATTCAAATTCTCACAGTTCTAGACTTTCTCAAAGTGCTAAATCACTAGACTGCTAATTCATGATGTTTCAAGTAGTGTCACTTTCTTCATTTATACTGAATATTAGTATATTTTTCATATATTTACATACATATACATAATAAAAAAATTCGGCGAAGAGGTGTCTCGTAACAACCTTTGCCACAGGATGCTTACGCCCCTGACTGAAGTATAAAACATGAACTTTTGTTCAATATTTTTTTGAAACTAAACATTTTTACCTACAAATCTCAACTTTTATATTATTTATATGAAACATTGTTAATGCTGAGCGATCTAAAATATTGGCGGGGCACAAATTTTACAATATACTCGACTATCCAAAAAATTCAACCATGCGTCCTCTAAACCGACTGGTAACAACATGACCTCCGTTTCATCTGTAGGCAGCACTTCAAGTTATGAATCGACAAACGCTGCTTCTTAGGAAGAGATCAAAGGACAGGTATGACCTGTTAGAATGTGAGAAGTGATTGAAAGGGCAAGTGTTGTCCAAATAGTACTTCAAGTTATCTAGGAGAATATTGGAAGAGATTAAAGGTCAACCGTCGCCTATGCAAAAGAGGGTCAAAGGCAAGGCAGCACTTACGAGAAAAAAAGGTCGGAACACGAGCGTCATTATAAAATTTCGTACAGGCATTTTATTCGAAATTTATTTATCAAACTTAACGGATATCATTTTTGCTAAACCACTTTTATAGGGGTCAAAAACACAGACCATTGCCTATGGTGTCATAATTTTGTGCTTCTTCCTCGACTATCAAACATGTCCAAAAGAGTTAGTTTTACATGGGCTGCTTTCCATCATTTAAGCTCATAGGCCTTAGTTGGAAAAATCACGTGGTATAGACATTTGATAGAGGCTAAACACACGATAAACATATTTCACCTTATCCCATAATATATATATCTATATATTATTAGTAAAAGAATAGAACGCTTAGGAAAAAATATAGAATAAGACATTTCGACAATATTTACAATGATATTTTATTCAAATTTAAATTCAAGTTGAAAGATAAGTGCTTTTTTTTTATTTGAATTGAAAGATAAAACGTATTGCCTTATCTTATACAATTTTAAAATTTCATTGAAAATTTCTCCACATATATCTTTATTTATATTTATCTATATCTATATATTATTATAGAAAAAGAACATTTAGGACAAAATTTAGGATACGACATTAGGACAACTTTTGTATGACAAAACTAAGACAAGACTTTTGTTTAAAATTTGAATTGAAAGAAGGTAAATACTTTTTAAAAGATAAAAGTTACTCCCTTATCTTAACAAAATTAATTTAAATTCAAATATAAGGTAGGACATTCAAACATTGTTATCTTTTTAAACTAGTCTTATACCCGCGCGATATCGATATTAAAATAAACTAATCGTACAAATTTTATATATCAAATTAATATATATAAATAAAAAAATATAAAAAAGAGCAAACCGGTGTACAAAACACATATAAATGAATAATTTTCAAGAAGATTATTGATAAATTTAGATACTAAAAGAATTTGAGCAATAAAATAAAATTCTAAAAGTAAATTTAATTTGAAGAGTAGGAAAAATCTATAATTGATATTTGAAAAACATCTAATATTAGAACTCCCACGATTATCAGACAATGTGTAAGAATATTAATCTATGTTTGCA
Organism: Petunia x hybrida; assembly: GCA_037355625.1. NCBI lineage: Eukaryota > Viridiplantae > Streptophyta > Magnoliopsida > Solanales > Solanaceae > Petunia > Petunia x hybrida. The sequence continues at coordinate 7,107,229 of JBBBVM010000025.1, read as the reverse complement.
ATACCTGAGCACATTAGTAGATCATATAGATCTAACAAATATTTCAGCTCCCATCTTATTTTTTTTATGTAATGTACAATACAATATTGCTATGAAATTAGAGCAAACTAATCATAAGTCATCGATATTCCCTATTAATTTGTATAACACCATTGCTATATAACTTGTTATCAACATGTCAATTGGATTAATATTTTATGCAATACTTCAGCTCTTTGTCATTCCTCGTCTTTGTAGGACGTTGATATGCATATTTTGGCTTTATTTTTTTTTTTTTATAAATAATGAATTAATTTTTTGTTTTACGTAAAAAATTTCACCATGGGTATCTCATTTTCTGTCGTGAAAAATGTACTTGAACTATTCCATGAGAAATTAAAATATGTTGATAAGATTTTTGAAAATTTACATTAATATTTTCTTGGTAACTAATATCAGGTGTATCTAATTTTACACTATCGTAAAAGGTATTTTGAACTCTTTCAAGGACACACCAAAGTAAGGAGCGAAGATTTACATCAAATATTTTATTAAAGTTTTTTTAATTTTTCTTTACCCCCCCCCTCCCATTTTCATTCAAATAAGGTTTTCTAATATTTCTTGAATGAAAAGCATCGATTCACGAAAACCCGTAAAACTTCATTCTTATGTGTACATAGTGAAGCATATAAATATGATTTTAATTTTCATCCAACTACGCTTTTATGCCAATTTATAGTTATATTTTTCTAATTAAACTCAAATTCACATTTTTTATATTTTCTCTTTAATATAGAGTTTGTGAATACGATTTGTTCAAATATTTTCGTTCCTACATATACATATTTAAAAATTTGAATAAAAAGTTAAAGTTTAGATTTATCCTGAAAAAGATATTTTATTTTGATTTCGATTTCATAATGTAAAAAATAACAACCTCAATATTGCAAATAATAACGGATAAATGTTGCAAACATAAAATTTGAAAGTATGATTTGTCATCACTAATGTGTATATCTTAAGTTCAATACTCTTTATAATATGCATTATTTTTTGTATCATTTGCCATATAAAAATGAATCTACAACACCATAATGATTAAATGAGACTAAGCTTATGTACAAAAATAAAAAATAAGAATAGTCGTTATAGAAACAATCCCAAAAATTTTACTCATAACATCATATGAATAATTCAGTATTCTTCTATTTCTTCGCACTGTTCGAATTTATTACATTATATGAATGTGAAACTCAATACCTGCTCAAAAGCATTAGCGATTAGTCTGTACACGACCCAAAATAGAAATCTCAGTAGCATTCTTCCCATCCTAATTCACTTTAGCATAAATAGAAACAACTAAAAGCTAATTTAAGATGAAATAAGAAAATATGTCTTATCTTCTTCATTTTTTAAATGTTTTCTACCTAGGCAAAGAAGTCGCCATATTCTTGCCCATTCAAATTTAAAAGTTTGATATATAAAACTAATAAAAATTATTTGTCAAATTTTTTTCATATTGATTTGCATAATCTAACAATATTTCTTGAATTTCCACAGCTTAGAAAATATCCGCTACTCTAATAAACACATCTGATCAAAGATGATATACACAATTATATGAGATAAACATATTTACGTTAATTACTTTTTGAAAAAGAATATTTTATCCGTACTAAACTGTTTTACGGTTTAGCTAAAAAAGTCAGTTGAATGCCAATTTTAATTCAATATATGATATAAAACAAACCCTAATTCTTTGTAATGTTCTTTATTTTTGACAATAAATAATCACTTCTTAGCAAAAGAGATTATATCATACACAGAAAAATATTGACTCTAAAAGTAGTACTACTATCATATCGACAGTGGGACTCTATTCCTTTGCAAGACAGAAAAAAGGAATTGGAAACACCAAAAGGGAGAATTAATAAAACAAATTAAGAAATTTTGATGAGTTATCCTTCAAAACTATGTTACTGTTACCATTTTAAATGAAAGTAAAAGAGTTACCCTTCAAGGCCAGGACTTGTTGTGATTGTATACCTCTCAATCCAAGTCTTCAATAGCTATTGAAGCTGTTGGCCACCTAATACATGCAACCATATTATCCGATTGCCTTGATGCTTGCTGGAATAAGATTACTCCAAAGATTATTAATTATGTCAAATAGTGATATGGTTCTTTGAACGCATCATATTCAACTATAATCTGGTGTTATTTGATTGGTGCGACTTATCTCACTTAGTATTACCTACAATTGAAGAATGTCATATTAGTTACATTAATCTTTGCACCCTTATATGTACATTTATTTGTAATTTGATATTTTTATTAGTTTTTAACCTAAAATTGAAAAACGGTCTGTTTATTGTGATTTTGTATTCGTCAAGTATAAACATATATATTTTTTTTATATTTTTATATTTAATCAATTAATGTGTTGCTTGAAATTTTTTCATTGGTCAATAATTTTTTGTTTGGTTTTATCTATTAGAATTTCAGTTCAAGGTCTTATCCAAGTAGTATGACTTCCTCTTAAAAGTTAGGAAAACTTTCTCATCTCAAATTCTTTAATCTTACCCTACTATTCTTATACATTAAATTTTCATTTACATATTTTCTCTCTTTACATTCATTGCTCACTTTCATTTACATATTTCCCCTCTTTACATTCATTGTCTGTCCTTATAAGGTTATCGAAACTATGTATATTTTGAAATTTATTGTTTGCTTGCCACATGACTTTACTTGCTATTCCCTTTGTAGACAGATTTTTTATTTTTTTTATTTTACTTTGAAATAATTTTGTCCATTGTCATATAATCTTCAAAGACAAATACACTAAAGTGTTTTAAGGACTTTGCTAAGTAACAAATTCAAATATTTTACTTTGTATTATAGCAATCAATATTAATAATATAGGATTCAAATAATATTTCTTTTGATTGTTTGTGGTAGTTGTAGTCTTGTAGATACCATTTCAGTTTTTAAAATAGCTCTCGAAAGATGCACTGACTTTAGCTTATTGTATTGATAGTTTAACTTACAAACTCTCATTCTTCGCCAAGTATATTTAATAAATCTTGCTAATTAAGAACTTTCTACTATTTATGAGAATCAGGTAACGTAAACGAGACGCTTAGGACCAAGAAAGGGACTTCTATTTTTTTCTTTGCCTATTGCTAAGAGAACTAAAGCATCTAGCACAATACTCTTCGCTCCACACATAATAATCTCTCGACTCTCAATGCAAATTTTAAGTCTATTTGTGAATAATATTCATCTTCAATTCAAATTCATAAAAAAGAATCTAGAATTCAAATCAAGAAATTTATCAAGTCACATTCAAAATGTAAACTAAAATTTGATTACTTTCATATCAACAACGTATTGTGTTTAGTCCAATTAAAGAAAGATAAAAGTTGATTTGGTCTTTAACTTCAACTATCTAACAAAATATTTAAATTAGATAAAGATAAATAGTTTTGCTTATATTTTACTTTACTTTACATAATACCAAAAGATAATTTGCTTTATATTGTAATTGAATAAGTGAAGACAAAAAGCATTCCAAATAAGTGTGTACCCACATATTCATATTAGACAATATTTTGAATTATAAAATAGCACAGCAAAATTTGAAGAAATCAAATAAAGACATTCTTGTCTTTCATATCAGCAATGTATTGTTAGTCCAATTAGAGAAAGATAAAAGTTGAATTGGTCTTTAACTTCAACTATCTAACAAAATATTTAGATTAGATAAGGATAAATAGTTTCGCTTATACTTTACTTCACTTTACATAATGTCAAAAGATAATTTGCTTTACATTGTAATTGAATAAGTGAAGACAAAAAGCATCTCAAATAAGTGTACTCGTATATTCATAGCACACCAAAATTTCAAGAAATCAAATAAAAACACTATTGTTAAGGATTAGAGATAATAACATATTCCAAGGTGTGCTCCTTGAGCTTATCAACACAATAATCTATTACCTACAATTAGTTGAAAACAAAATTAAACTTGGACATCTGATAAAACTTGTATCAAATTGATTCAAATCCAATATTAAAACATACCTAATAGAAAGCGAAATACACATAAGAATAAGATATATGTATATGTATCTACAATAGGAAGAAGACATACCAGTTCCCTAAAGACCTAATTAAATGAATATTTCCTCGTCGCCCTTTCGCATTGTGATCTAAGCTGAGAAAAATTACTCACAATTTCAATAACCACGGAAAATTGATGCCATGTACCCGTTAAAGCTGGTAAAAATAAAGCAGCAAAATAAAAATATGATCAACCATTAGTGATATTAAGATGATATTTATTCAAATAAAAGTAACATAGTAGTACTTTTATCAAATTGAAAAAAATAATGTAGTGGTAATAGTAAATTACAGCATTAAGAATTGTGTAGATTGACAATGATTTGGAGGATTATATAGGGGGAGAAGAGGGCGGGATATCAAAAATTAGTATAGATAGATATAAATTTAAATAATTTTATCTTCAATTCAAATTCAAATATTTTTATTTTTCCACTCAAATCAGATTTAAGTTTAAATATTTGTGAAGATAGATGAAATAATAGCTGGTTCTGCAAATAAAGAGTCATCTAAAAAAAGTTATAAAATTTACGTGGTAGAGTTGGTCAATTGAAATGTTATAATCTTGATAACAACAAAATTATCGTTAGCAGACTTAGTGGAGCATTTATTTTTATCTCTATAATTAGTTAAGATATGGGATTAGTTTTATTTCCCAAGACAAAACTTAATAATCATACTTCATCTACAACACATCTTTATTTTTTAAGTTCAAATTTGAAAACTAACTAAACTCTATCCAAAAAATTTATTCAAATTCAAAAAGTATCTAAACTCAAACCAAAAATTTATTTTTCCATTTAAACATAAACACTAATTACATTCTTTTCAAAACTCTTACTACATTATTAACTAACATTTGTTCTAATTTAATCATAACAACTAATATAACTATTACTCTCTTTTTATATAGATATAAATTTAAATTGAAAGACAAATTTTTTGGATTAATTTTAGTTAGCTTTTAAATATGAACTTAAAGATAAATATGTGTTCTGCAGATGATGATGACGAGGATTTGTTTTCAAAAAAATAAATACTATAATGATGATTAATCTCAAGTTACTTCCGTGTAGTTGTCTAATATTTAATGTTTTTTTCAGTGGCATAATATTTTTTTTTTATATAAGATGAAAGATAAGAAAAGGATAAATATATCTTTTCAAATATACAATATTTTTATTTTGAATATAACAACTTAATCCTAACAAACTGATATGATTTTCAAATTTAAATTTAATAGAATTTGAGTTGGAATGGAACTCCAACTTCTTAACCTTTTATATATACTTCCTTAGTGTACAAATTGACATTAGGCTTTTTTCTCTTTTTATTATTGATCATTAGCTCAAGTAAAACTTATTTTGTATTTTATTTCTTTTATCTATTCTACATGATACTAACTTATATGGCTATTAATTGCAGGTAAGCAACTCAATAAAGTCTAACCCAAAAAAAAAAAAAAAAAAAAAGCAACTCAAATAAAGTGTAATCTACATTGTTGGAGATTTCCATTGTATCTTCTTAGACAATTATTTGCTATGATGTTGTTACATATCGAATTCCATATCGTGGGCATAAAATGTTTGGCAAGCAACATGAAACTATTGGTCTCATCCATGAAGAGAGAGTACTATTGATTACTCCGGTACAAAAATTAAACCTTTTACTTTTAGTTATTGTATGATTTAAGTTATGATTGCAAATAGATGTTTTTTTACAAACTGTCTATAAGGATTTAAATGTGGTTTTCAAGAATAGGAGAAAGCAATTATGAATTGATGTCCTAAAATATAAATTCTAAAATAATATTTGCTTTAAATTTGAAACTCTTGCATATCCAATTTAGATGTTTGATCTACATTTGTTAGGGAAATAAACAAACTATATGATGGTTATATGCAATAGAATTAAAAAAATTTAATCGTACTAGGTTCCAATAATAGTTGATATAGGATATATTTCTAGAGAAAGAACTATTAAAAAATCTTGTACTTGAACATGTTAAATACTTTTGTATAGCTAACATTTTTTTTAATATCAGTAGCAAAAAAGATAGTAAGTAAATTTACTATAAGAAAAAAAGGTCAAAAAAATAAAAATAACTAATTAATAGAAGAACAAATTAAACTAAAATGAAAATATATTGAAAAGTTTCCATCAAGGCACAAGCGCTTCTTACTATTTTAAAGTTTTTTTTTTAAAAATAAAATATTCTGATATCTCCAGATAATATTGGGATGTTTTCTTAGAAATAATTGATGTGATAGTTATTTACTTCATGACAGGCACTACCTCTATTATTAATTTAATAGAGTTGCTGAGGCCATTATGCATGGATTGAAAATAGCTTTTGGAAATAGTTTAGTAGAATTAGTTTGCAGAGACTTCGTTGATATAATTAAGTACATTATCAAAGAATGATCATGTTCTTTACAACCTTATTGTATGTTGAGAGACACGACGTCAAGTACAATTTTAGGGAACAAAGATTGTGTTTGCAAATAAAGTAGTATGAGTAGTCATTTAAGAATTATGTTTGAGCGTGAATTTTTAGCCTCTAATAGTAGGTTGATCGATTACTAAAACAATGAATTGCTAGGGAGCTGACTTCCAAAATTTTGATTAGTAATGGTATTTAATATCATCCTTTAACAAAAAGAAAAATTATAAGCGAGGGATGATATAACAGTTTGAGCAAGGAAAATATTTTAATTACTAAATTAGGAAATAAATATTATCCGCACCCAATTAAATATTTACACCAAACCGTACAATATAACTTTAACAATTAAATATTGAAATAATAATACACATCACTATAACTATGATTAAAAAAAACATGATTACTCTCATATCTTAACTAATTATTTTAAAGATAAAGATGGAGATATTATAGGCAAATCTTACATTTTAAATTAATTTGATTAATATTTTAAATCGAATAATAGGATAAATTAGTAGGATATGTAAAAACATTGGATTTCAATTAAAATTCAAATGAAAAAAAATAAACTTTACGAATTTCAATTGAAATTAAAAAACAAGTAACTTGAAATATAAGTTTTTGATTTTGAATTGAACGATTACAAATTGAATAATGGTTTTTTATTTGTATTAAAATATTCTATTTGAATTTCAAGATGTAAAGCAACAAAACACAAAAGTTTCATAAAGCTTATCGAATTTCAGCCTAAATGGATAAAGAATTCGATTTGGGTATATAACATAATTTCAAATTTAAACTGACAAACTTAAGATGCCTTCTTTCACTTAACCAGAAAACATTAGCATTAGGATAAGTCAGTAAAAAAAAAATTAAATATAGATTTTCCAATATGATACCAAGTAAGGAAATAAGTCCTTGGACACAAAACTAAATTAAGATACTAGGACAATATCTTAACTAATAAGTCTATAAAATCTGAACGGAAAGATATTAACATAAGTTAATCATTTAAAAGTTGAAGGATTAATCTCCCAACGTGTGGTTAAATTCATATTGGAATTGACGTAAATATATAGGACAAAGTAAGAATGGGGACCAAGTTCAAAAAATTTCAAGTTCATGATTGAAAGACAAAATTGTCAAATTTGAAATGGATAACTATATAGAAAGATTGTTTGAATTTAATTGAAATATGTTAGTGTATTGAATTTAACTGAAAGATGAGGATTGATAGAATTAAAGATCACTAGAACAATTAGAGCTAAAATGAAAATTTCTGTAAACTCTTGCTCCATTAGATTAGAGCTATACTGAAAAACGGTGAAAATTGCAACTAAATTCAGTAAATATGTTTTGAAAAATTGTCTCAGAAGGAAAAAAAAAAATTCCTCCAATTATAACAAAATATTATGTTAATTTGTAAGAGTAGCCCTCAATCATTAAGTCTTAGAAAACATATCTGATAAACTACCAATTAATTCAAAAATCATAGATATTAAGAATTATTGCTAAATAAACTTGACATTAATTTTTTTTAAATGTTATTAATAAATCTTACTAACAAATAATAATGACATGAACAGCTCGTTATTCTCAAATGTATCATTTATATGGTTAATTTAGTTTCCGGCACGATGATTTTAATATTTTATGGTTAATTGGTATTAGTGATTTCAGTTTGTTGAGTAACTTTCATCGGTGTAAATCCATCGTATTGAGATTAGGTTGTTTGTATCAAAAAACTAATATTTATGTTCCATTAAAAAGTTATTCGGTAAGTATATATATTTGTTGTTCTTAGGTATTTCACGAGAGAGTGAGAAAAATACTGTAGAAATTTTGATTAAGCAATTATTGTTAATTTTGTTAATCATACAACTTCACAATGTACTATAATTAGCTTTGAATAATGAAAGAATCAATCGAGTTATTATAATATCATATTTATTTATTTGTATCTATATTTCTATTACTAAAAGGAGAGCAGGGGTGACAAAATTGACTCAATTTCATTTGACTCGCCCAACTAGCTCAAGTTTTGATGGGTTTGAGTTAGATGATTTTGATGATGGGTTGATTTTGGGTTATACATAAGTTAGCTCATCAAAAATCAGTAATCCAAGTTGACCCACGATTATGCCCAACTTGATGCATAAAATGTTCAATGTTATCTTTTATTTTCTATATTTGACTAAGTAAATTAGTATGCTCAATAGTGCATTTAAATCTTTTTTTTTTATGTTATAAGTCTCCTTATATTTATATAGAATAATGAAAAGGTAAATTTAAAATTATAAAATTAATGGGTCAAGTTGGGTGGATTAGACTATAAACTATTGTTTAACCCATCTTAACCCAACCATCTTAGTTAAAGTAAACTTTGGGTTGATTTGGGTTGGGTTTTGACCCATTTAATGATAGAAAGTTTTCAAAACTAGCCAGCTCACACTAAAATATTACCCGACCATGGTCTAACTTTTTGTTTAAACATCTGTTGCTCACAATCACAACATTGGGGTATACCATTGGGGTACCAAACTTGTATATCATTGGGATAATAGAAAGATATACAATAGAAGCATGATTACATTGTGACGAATCAAACTTGTATACCAGCTTGGGGTATACTGCGGCTATAAAATAAAATAATTTTAGCCAAATAGCCAACTCGAGTAAATCATAATATTATAAAAGCGGGAATCTACTAAGTTAAAAAGTGAACGACAATTTTGCCATGTAGCTACACAATAGTGGGAAGCTACTGTTGAGAATTGGTGTTGAAGAATGACAAACAAGAAGGACTCAGCGGTTTCGGAGAAGAACCTAGTCCTTGAATAGAGGGGCACAACTGGTCGAAAAGATCTGAGGGTTCTAAATCCCTGCGGAACTAGGAGTCGTGGCACGTGAATGAATATACATCCTAGTCAGACTAAAACAGGCGGTGCCCAGGCTGTGTCTTCGAAGTACGAATAGGAGTTGGACTTCAACAAGGAAAAGAGTTACAAGGAATCTTGTCTTACCATAATTACAAGGATTCCTTGTGGGACTTAACTAGGGTTGTAAAGCCCATATAAATACAAGTAGTTGATACAGCCGAAAGCAGTTATTCACAAATAGAGAGTTGAGAGCATACAAAAGCGATCAAGCAGCTTACTACATGAGATAACTTAAGAAGACGACTGGTGGAGCTAAATAGATTGAGTCTAGATATTCTGTCTAGGTTCGTGAATTGTAAGTTGTCTTGCTTTGTGCGATCATTATTTTTACCTATTAGCTTATTGTAGAAGCATATGTATTAGGTGAACTTTTGAGAGATTACTTTGTAAAGCTAGAGTTTAGCTTTGTTTAGTGATTAGAGTCTTGAGTGTAGCCCCTTGGTTATAAAGTCTTGTAATCAGAAACTTGCTCGTGTTGTTAGTGGATTGTGTTCTAAAATCCCAGAGTGTGGGTCATGGTTTTTCTCCTTTGAGCAAGGAGTTTTCTACGTAAAAATCCTCGTGTTCCTTGTGTCTGTGTTTGGCGTGTGTTGTGATGTTCAAGTTGCAAAACTGTAGAGGCAAGAACAGGGTTCTTGACTCAGGAGAATCGAGTTCTTGAATCAAAAATCGGTGGACACTATTCAACCCCCCCTTCTAGTGTACGTAGGAGGTGCACAGCTTATAACAAGTGGTATCAGAGCAGGTCTTCTCGTACTAGGTTAACACCTTGAGAAGGATCAGAATTATGAGTGCACCACCTACCATCACGGAAGGTCAGTCAGTTCAGAGGCCCCCACAGTTCAATGGGCAGTACTATGCTTGGTGGAAGAATAGGATGGAAAATTACATATGTGCTTAAGACTACCAACTATGGCTTATAGTATCAGAAGGAAACTTGATTCCTACTAAAATAGTTGGTGAGGGAGCTGCTGCCAAACAAGAACCTAAGTTGAAAGAGGAGTTTAATAAGACAGACTATAAGATGATTGAAAAGAATTACAAAGCCAAACGTCTAGTAATTTGTGGTCTTGGCCCTGAGGAGTTTGACAGAGTATCATCTTACAAGACTGACAAGGAGATCTGGGATGCCTTGCAGGTTGCGCATGAAGAAACCACTGAAGTGAAGGACTCAAAGAGAAGAATGCTGAAGAGACAATTTGAGTTGTTCTCTATGGGAGAGAAGGAATCAATCCAGGATATGATGACCAGGTTGACCATTATTACTAATGAGATGAGATCACTGGATATGGAGTTACCAGAAGTAGAGATGGTGGATAAAATTCTAAATGTGCTACCTGAGGCTTGGGAACCCAAGATGACTGCTATCATATAGTCTAAACCTCTAAGATCCATTAAACTTGAAGAACTGGTTGGTAGCTTGAAAACTCATGAGATGATGAAAGACTCAAAAACTAAACCAGCTCTCAAGAAGGACAAGACCCTTGCGCTCGAAGCAACAGATGAAGCTGATGAATATGTTGATCTGCAATCAGTTGAAGCATCAATGGTACGTTAGTGCCTCGAGACAGAAGCTTTACTTGGGAAGGTTTAAAGGCTTTAAAAGAAGTGGCAAGGAAAAATCTGGAAGGAAGAACATAGTCGACAGTCCTGACTACTCAGGATGCTTTAAGTGCTTCAAGAAGGTGCTGTTATGGATTGTCCTATGTGGAAAGCAGAATGGATGAAAAACAGAGCAACTAAGGAAAAGGAAAAAAAGGCGTCAAAGGAGAATGACAAAGATAAGAAGAAGGCAAGACGACCTCCAAACTTTAGAGCAGAAAGAAGGAAGAGAAATGAAGCTTTCTATGCTACATGGGGACCAACTGACAGTGAATCTGATCATGAAAAGGAATCTGGAGATGAATCACCACTGGCACTGATGGGATTGACATGCATCAGTTCTGATGAGGAAGACCCTCGGGAGTTCAGAGGAGGAAGAGATCCTTCAAAGCCACATGTGTTCAATGTGACTAACTACAAGTGCTGGAAGAAACAGATGAAAAACTTCCTTCAAGCAACAGATTACAGTCTCTAGTTGATTGTCAAGAGAGGACCTCACGTTCCTGTGAAGAGAGCAGCGAACGGACTTCTGGTGCCAAAGAAGGTAGAAGAACTAGATCCTCAAGATCTAGACTGTCTTTAGGCAAATTCCAAAGCTGAATTGTACCTGAGAAGAGCACTGACTAATGATGTGTTGGAAAGGATACTTGAATACAAGTTTGCTAAGGAAGTATGGGAAAAGCTGAAGGAGTTGTACACAGGTGACGACCAAAAGAAGGACTCTGGCCTTATGCTACTGATGGAGCTGAAGCTGCTCACTCAGCAGAGGTATGTCTATCTGATCTTAAGGAAAATCTACACACATACTCTACTGACAATTTGATTCTAATCACAGCCACTTTGATTGAGGGTTATGAAAAATAAAAAATTGAAAAAGATAAATTAACTGAAGAGTTAAGTGATCTCAGAACCAAGCACAAGAGTCTTCAAGAACAAAACACTGAACTGGAAAAAACCAATGCCATCTTAAAAGGGCAGACTCTTGTGTCAAACTCCAAGATCGCTGAACTAGAATTGGAACTCAATCAGTTAAGAGAGAGTATAAATAGTAAGTAAGTAATAAGTGAAGTTCAAACCTTTCTTGAAAATGAACTTTAAAGAGCTAATGAGATTCTGTATCAGGAAACTGAAAAGAACAGGATTTTAAATCAAAAGGTTGAAAAATCTGAATTTGAGCTTACCAGATTAACAAAATGGAATAAATCATCTGAGGCAATGAACTGGGTTCTTGAAAATCAAAACAAGGGAAAACAAGGACTAGGATTCAAGAAATCATTGCCTCCATATAATCCTAAGATCAAGCATGTGGGATTGCCTTGCAACATGTTGTGTACCTTTTGTGGTGAAACAGGACACTACAAACAAAGGTGCATAAATGCAAGCAAGGCAAAGACCAAGAATAAAAGAAGTGTTCTACCTAAATGGGCTAGACAGGATTTGATTTATCCATTCTCTCATAAGAAAGGACCCAAGCTTGTCTGGGTTCCTAAAACTAACCCTTAATCTGTTTTGCAGGCTGGAGTGATGGAGAACAATCCAAGATGGATTCTTGATAGCGGTTGTTCGAGGCACATGACAGGAGATAGAAGAAACTTTCTCTCACTCGCAGCATTTTAAGGAGGCAGTGTAGCCTTCAGATGAGGTAAAAGTGGTCAAATCGTAGGAATTGGAAGAGTTGGGAGAACTCTGGATCACACAATTGAAAACGTATAATGTGTCGATGGTCTCAGACACAACCTGCTGAGTATCACTCAACTGTGTGATAGAGGAAATTAAGTAAGTTTCTCCTCTATAGGATCTATTGTGAAGAATATACAGAGTGGAGAAATTGTTATGGAAGGAAAAAAGGGTGAACAATGCGTACAAAGCATCACTGAAATAACTGCCTGAAAATAACTTAACATGCTTGAACGTGCAAGAAAGTAATTCTCAGCTGTGGCACAAAAGAATGGGTCATGCAAGTTTCTCACAACTGAATAAGCTTGTATCTAAGGAGCTGGTTCGTGGACTGCCTAGCAAGAGATTTGAAAACATAAGAATGTGTGATGTTTGTATAAGAGGGAAGCATGTGAATTCATCCTTTAAGTCAAAGAAAGTGGTAAGCACATCAAAACCACTAGAACTGTTGCATATGGATCGGTGTGGACCTATGAGAGTCAGGAGCAAAGGAGGAAAGAGGTTTGTGTTCGTAATTGTTGATGACTACTTCAGGTACACATGGACCTTGTTCTTGGCATCTAAAGATGAAGTCTTTGACAGCTTCAAAGACTGGGCTGGTGTCGTGCAGAAAAGGTTAAGCCTAGAAATTATCAGTATTAGATCTGATCATGGAACGGAGTTTGAAACTAAAAATTCTCTGAGTATTGTGCAAAATACAGCATTGATCATAATTTCTCTGCACCAAGAACTCCACAACAAAATGGAGTGGTTGAAAGAAAGAACAGGTCTCTGGAGGATATGGCAAGGACTATGCTGCTGTCAAGTGAGCTTGCAAGAAACTTTTGGGCTGAAGCAATAAACGTTGTATGCTATTTGCTGAACAGATGCTCCATCAGAGCTATTCTTGACAAGACCCCATATGAGCCACTCAGAGGAAGAAAACCGAATATTGCACATCTGAGACCCTTTGGCTGTAAATGCTTTGTCCACAACAACGGAAAGGGGCCATTGGAGAAATTTGATGCTAGATCTGATGAGGCAATATTTCTTGGGTACTCTACTCAAAGTAAAGCATACAAAGTGTTTAATAAAAGAACACAAACAGTGGAAGAAAGTATGCATGTGGTATTTGATGAATCCGATAAGACATTAGGAGAAACTGAGAGAAGATGGTGCAGCTGACTGTGAAGACTCTGAAGACAAAGAAACATCAGCTGAAAATGCAATTTCTCGAGAACAAGGAGTCAATATGACAGAGGGAACATCAGACGAAGTCGATGATTCAGCAAGTCAGGAAGAACCTACCCAAAGTGATGCTGAAGGGTCTTCTCGTCATATTCAACCCAGGCCATGGAAACATCAAAGTTCTCATCCCTTGGAAAATGTCTTATCAGAACTGGATACTGGAATCATGACCAGGTCAGCCTTGAAGAACTTCTGTGCATTCTTTGCATTCATTTCATCTCTGGGACCAAAGAATGTAAAAGAAGCCCTAGAAGATCCCGATTAGATTCTAGCCATGCAGGATGAACTTCATCAGTTCGAGAGAAGCAAAGTGTGGCACCTGGTTCCTAAGCCAAAGGACAGATCAATAATTGGAACAAAATGGGTGTTCAGAAACAAACTGGATGAGCATGGCATAGTGACAAGGAACAAGGCAAGACTAGTAGTTTAAGGATATAGTCAGGAAGAAGGAATTGACTATGATGAAACTTTTGCACCAGTGGCGAGAATGGAGGCTATTAGGATGCTGATTGCTTTTGCTACATACATGGAGTTCACACTGTATCAGATGGATGTGAAGAGCGCCTTCTTGAATGGATACCTAAATGAAGAGGTCTATGTAATACAGCCACCAGGCTTTGTGAACAATGAATTTCCTGATCATGTTTACAAACTGGACAAGGCGCTCTATGGACTAAAGCAAGCTCCTCGAGCCTGTTATGAAAGACTTTCAGGTTTCTTACTGAAGAATGGTTTTTTAAGAGGAAATATTGGTAACACATTATTCCTGAAGAAGAAAGGAAATGATCTATTAGTGGTTCAAGTATATGTCGATGATATCATTTTTGGAGCCACTGATGAGGAGCTATGCAAGGGGTTTGCTAATTTGATGGGAAGTGAATTTGAAATGAGCATGATGGGTGAACTGAATTTCTTTCTAGGATTGCAGATAAAGAAGATGCCTGAAGGGACCATGATTCATTAGCAAAAATATGTCAAGGAACTTTTGAAGAAATTTGACATGGAAGGAGCAAAAGAAATGACTACGCCTATTGCTCCTGGAACCAAGCTGGATATGGATGAACTAGGTCCTTCGACTAATGAGACAAAATATAGAGGAATCATAGGGTCACTTCTCTATCTCACAGCTAGTCGACCTGATATTGTATATAGTGTGGGACTGTGTGCTAGGTTTCAGTCCAACCCTAAAGAGTCACATCTAATAGCTGTGAAGAGGATCTTGAGATACTTGAAAGGAACTCAAGATCTATGTTTGTGGTATCCAAGGGGAGGTACTTTTGAACTAATTGGTTTTACTGATGCAGATTATGCGGGACACTTGGTGGACAGGAAAAACACTTCAGGGATGGCATACTTTCTTGGTCCTTGCTTAGTTTCTTGGGCAACAATGAAGCAAAATTCAGTAGCCTTGTCTACTGCAGAAGCTGAGTATGTAGCAGCTGCATCATGCTGCTCACAATTGCTATGGATCAAACAGCAGTTGGAGGACTTTGGAATCAAGTGTGGAGCAGTGCCAATTTTCTGTGATAATACAAGTGCAGTGAATATTGCTAAGAACCCAGTCCAACACAAAATAACAAAGCATATTGATATTAGACATCATTTTCTTAGAGACAATGTAGAAAAGGGTCTGATTACTATGAATTCTTGCAGGACTGAAGATCAAATTGCTGACATATTTACCAAAGCATTGAACAAAGTGCAGTTTGAGAGGAACATGTTGGAGTTAGGGATGACCAAAATACACGGATGACCCAACAGCTGTCCCTCAATGATTGGTTAGTTAAGTGTTAAATGATTTGCGTGTAACATTTGTTATTATTGTCCAGTCTAATATTGTACTTTACTAAGTACACTTGTTCAGCTTATGAGCACCAGGTGAGGATAATGTGATCCCATGAAGAACCTACTATATACTTAGAAGGAACCGAATGAAGCATGAGGAATCATATCCAGGTACAGTCACATTGCCTTACATGATAGATGTCATAACTGAAATCAAATTGTCAAACTATACGTTTGTCAAGGGAGACTTTCTATGTTCTTATAACTGTCCTAAATTATAGGAACGCATTCCTTTTTGGGTTAGAATTCTATTAGACTTTGAATGGACCCCACTACTTGAAAAGGTTTTTTTTTGGGCAAGTCTAGTAACCGTCAAATCCATAACTCTTTCCCGGTTCTCAAAAAGTTCAAAAAGCTGCTTTTCACTTATCCGGTCATCATTACTTTGTGTTCCCCAGGAAACCATCTCATCACCATACTCCTTCTCCTCCTTTCGTATTGATCGACACAGAACACACATACTCAACAAATTTCTCTCCTTTCAACCTACTCTCTCTTTCAAAAATTCAAGCCGAGAAAAAAAAAACTTTGTAATCCCAATTCAAAACCCAACCAATTTCACCATGTCTCAAGCACAATCTTCATCAACATCACCCACCAAAACCCTCAAGAAATCAACTCCAAAACCCCCTCCCTCCACTCTTGCGGAAAGAATTGCTAGGGGTAGGTCAAAGTTTCTCAAAAAGGGAGAAAAGAAGTTGGTCAAGAAGATGATGACCAAATCTTTTTCGACTACGCCTACAGAACAAGTTTCTTGTGAAAGACCGGTTGAGGTAATACCTGACTCTACCTTATCTACTTCTGTCAATTTAGAAGGGGTAAAAAGTCCTGAAAAAGTGAGTACTGAAACTTTAGTAAAAGGACTAGATGAAATCGTATGAGAAGTAGAGTCATGTGATAAAATTGATAGGGGGAAGGTAGTTGAGAAGAAGCAACAGGATGTTCAGGAAGAACCTAAGGCTAGTATGCATGTGCCTGTGGTAGCTGAGACTGTGTTGGAAGTTGATGTAGTGGGAAAAGTGTTAGAACAACTGAGGGAAGAAGATTCTGTTGAGTCCTTTAAAGAACAGGTTAGTGAACCCAGTTCTAGTGGTGCTCTTACTGAGAAAACTCAAGGGTTTTTTGTACTTGAAGGTCCAGTTGGTGGAGGACCTAGATCTACTGAGGCCTCACAGGATTTGAGCAAAGAACCTGGTTCTTGCCCAGATCCTACAGAGGCTGATGACGCAGAACTCAAGTGGACAGACTCTAAAGAAGAAAAAGATGAGGAAGTTGCAGAAGAAAATTTGAAAGTGAGGAAGTTACAGAGAAAGCTGAAGAAACAAAGAGAAAAAGTGTAAAAAAAAGGTTTGGTGAGGAGGATGAAAGGCTGATGTGTGAGGAAGAGGAAGTAATATTTGTGAGTGAGAACAGAGTAGAGCCTGACAAGAGGAGAAGATTGGTGAGAGGGGAAATGCATATCTAAAAGCCGGTTAGTAGATGAATCAAGTGAGGAGAGTGATGGCAAGGCTGTGGCAGAGCCAGTTGTAAGAAGAGTAGGTACTAGGTCTGCTCTGAAACAACAGCTGGCGACTGTTGGAAAGCTAGAAAGAACAATTACAAATGTGAGAGACAGAGAAGAGAAGAAAAAGAAGGAGGAAGAGAAGAAAGCTGGTGAGGCAAAGGAAGAGAGTGACGAAGCTGGCAGCTATGTGGAGCCAAGTAACTCTGAGACTAACAGTGAAGTAGAGAATAGGAAAAGAAGAAGAGGATCTGAAGAAGAGGTTTATCGAGTGGCTTTCTTTGCCAAGCACCAGGTGCTTGCTGGTAGCATTCTGCATGACGAGAAGGAGCATCATATGAAACCCTTGCTCAGGATGATTGGTGACCAAGGGTGGCTGAGCTTGTTTGGAAACAAAGACAGGATGTTATTCTCTGATGAGATCAGGGAATTTTATACAAATTGCAGGGTTGTAGCCTGGAGAGTGTTCGCGATTGTGAAGGGAGTTGAAATAGAGTTTGGGAAAACTGAGCTGGGGGTGATCCTTGATGTGCCTGCTTAAGGTTATTGCAGGTACATTAAGCTGAAGTGCCCAAAGAGGACAGACGGAGTAACCCTCTTAGTGTGGTCAAGAAATTTTTAGGGAAACCCAAGCTCAGGAAAGAAAGGAAAGTAGACAAAAAGGATATGGAACCAGCACACCAGTTGCTCTTTGAGTTTGTGCATCGGTTCCTTCTGCCTAGAGGAGAAAGAAACAGTGAAGCTAGTGCTCTGGACCTAACCTATATGGACCTGCTGGATAGGGGCGAGAATAAACTTGTCTGGTCTAATCATCAGACATATCAAGAGGATTGCAGATACTGATCAAAAGCTACATTCTTTAGTGCCTTCCTATGTCCTTCAGCAGGTTCTAGAGCATTTTGGGGTTCCATTGGAAGCAGGGAAGAAGCCTATAATTTGTCACGCCCTAAAAAAAAATTAATTATTAAACTGCGCGGGTTTGCGAGGTTTATTATTTAAAGGCTCGTGACTGGTGTTCAAAAAGGTACAAAATTATTTAGAGAACTCGGAGTCGCCACTTGACATAGTTTAAGGTGTGCCAAGTCACCAAAGGTACCTTGGAACACCTCTGACTCGTCTAATGGTCTGCGTTAGAGATTCGGGTAAGGTTCTCAGTTGACTCTAGGGAAGGTATTAGGCACCCTCGAGTCCTGTGCCGAGCACAGTTGCTTTATTGTCGCAGTTTTAATTTATTAAATATAGTTGTATTATTTTAATGCCGTTGATTTGAAAAGTGTTATTCCTATCCAACCTCACGGAGGACTGGACGAATTTACACTTTGATTCAAGAAAAATTTAAAACCGCTATTCTTATCCAACCTCACGGAGGACTGGACAAATTTACACTTTGGTTTATAGTAAATAAATAAATAGATAAATAAAATTTATTATACATTTTTTTCAAACTTACAAAGGGGCTTGTCAATTTTTAGAAGAGTTTAATTAACTTAAAAAAAATAACTAATTTAGAATTGATTTAATCTCAATTTAGCATTCTTTTAGCCTAATAAGTAAATTACAAATCATACTTATTATTTACCTAATCGTATCATATTACCATTCTTATTGATTTGACTAATCGTGTAAAAATTTCCTATTTCGATAAAATAAAGTAAGAATGCATCGTTCCCTTTAATCTTCATAATGTGCTAGTCCTTTTGAAAGAAATTGTCTATTTTTAATAGATCTCCAAAAATAACTATTTCTACTAAGTGAAAGAAATATTTGTTAAAAAGGAAGGTTGTATGGCAAAGTGGTCAAAAAGTGAAAGCTACTTGTTAAAAATTTTTTATTGCTTACAAGTTATCATGCTAACAGAATGCTAAAAAAACATTGAGTTTATCAAACTGATTTTTGTAAGTCATTTGTATGATTCAACCTAAGTTTTGCCTAACATTATTTTTAGCAACAAAAAAAGAATTTATAACATGTGATAAGCATTCGGCGAGATTGAGTACATTTATCTTGTTGGAACTTAGGAAAAAAAAAAAAAGGAGCAGCTCTAGAATTTCTCTTTAAACATGCTCACCAAAACATAAATTTACCAAGACAAGCATAATAAAGTTGTTATGGTGAGTAAACTATCCTAACATGGCCATAATTATTTCAAGATACAAGTTAATAATGAGCAGAACTTGGACCTCAAAAAATATGCTTGACTTCATTCACTTTCCATAGCCAAATATTCAAGAAAAAAGATAAATACAAGGTAATGTTATGTTTACCTAATAGCAAGACCTTAAGAGTAACAATGAAGCTCCCACAAGCTTAGAAATGAGACCCGAAACGCAGCACAAATCAGCACCCTTGACAGCCCTTAGAACAGCCTTTCAAACTCC
Organism: Petunia x hybrida; assembly: GCA_037355625.1. Taxonomy (NCBI): domain Eukaryota; kingdom Viridiplantae; phylum Streptophyta; class Magnoliopsida; order Solanales; family Solanaceae; genus Petunia; species Petunia x hybrida. The sequence goes on along the minus strand of JBBBVM010000025.1, from coordinate 7,087,510 downwards.
TATCTAACCCCTTAAACTTAAAGATTTATGTTCCAAAAGGCCTATGAAGTAAAGGCTTTTGGTTCTAAATCTCAAACTTTAAGCTCACTATTTTTTTTCTCTATCTTTTGCTCTCAATTTTAATGCTATTTTCAGCTGGTAGTTGTGTATTAAATGAGGGTAGTAAATGCCTCTATTTATAGCTAAAAGGTGGGGCTAAAGGGTGGGGTGTGGACTTGTACAAAAGTACAAGCCCACACCCTACACTTGAGTGCGTTTAGTACCATTTTTTCAAGCAAAAGTACAGCAGTAGGACATGCACTGTTTCAGCTATTAAAACAGCTCCAAAAAGCTGAAAAAAGCACAAGTTGTGTCCTTTAAAGGACACCCAATACTCATTCACTAACTAGAAGAAACTATGACCAAACTAGAGTAACTAAATCAGCCCTAAGACTAACTAAACTAATAGCAACTAGATCTTCAAAATCAGACCAAAACAAGAACTAAACTAGAGGGTAACCAAATCCTAACTTCATCTAACAATGTCTAAAGCCAATTCCTAGAAAGCTAAACTAAGCCACCACACAGTCCAAAATAAGAAACAAACAATTCAAGCTAGTTGCTTCAACCCTTGGATAATTCAAAAACCTGCTACTAAGAAGAACAGACATTTCACAAATTAAGGACAAGAAAACTGCCATTATGCTTGCATTGTGAACAAAAGCATAGTATTTGCTAAACAATTAACAAGCTGATTCATATTAATTCTACACCTCCAAGGCAAACACTAAATTTTAATTGCCCTAAAGCTAAACAAAGTGCATTATGTTAAACAAAATGAGCTTAAATAAACAGAAATTTCCCGAGTTTGCTAACCCGTCTAAACGAACCAGCCTCACTGCCTCGTTCCCATTGTCTCGCAGCCATTGTTACGGCGTCAAACAACTGCGTCGCTGCCTCGCTTCAGCATCACCACAGCCCCACTGTTGCTGCGTCATCTCCACAGAACCAAAATACCCCAACTACCTCTGTTCAAACTCATCTCAGAACAAACACCCCCGCTGCCTCCGATGCTACAAACAGTCATCCCAACACCAGCTCCTCCGTTCAAATCAGCATTACAACCCAAATACCCAAGCATTACCAACCAATCGAAACAAACGAGCACACCACTGCCTCCGTTCCAAAGTGAAAACAGCCCCCTCCCCAAAACAATTCCTAACGCCCCAAAACAAGTCGGAATGTCACCCCCGCTGCCTTGACTTAACACTCTCCGAACCAACATCAAAAAAAAAACAAAAACGAAGAAAGAAATAAGAAGAAGAAGGGAGAAAAAAACAGAAAATGGGACGGGAAAGGGAAACGGGGAAAGGGAAAGAAATAGGTAAAACAAATCAAAAGAGTGAAAACTTACCAAGTTTGAAGTTTTGACCAAATTTGAAAACTCGATCTATGAAAATTGGACCACCTTTTGAGAAAACTAATAGCGGAAACGGAAAGAGGGGGCCAAGATCTATAAAATGGTGTATTTTGGTATTTTTCCGGCCACCGGAGGTGGTGGCCGGCGGCGACCGTGCGGTGGAGATACGGCGGAGCCACGGCTGAGGGGGATTTCCGGTGGGAGGGGAAAATTTGGGCAGAGTTTCTTCAGCTCAATGAGAGCTAGAGTGGAATGAGGAAATTGTGGAATTTTTAGCTTATATACCTACACAGTGGGCCGGGTAAAGAAAATGGGCTAATGGGCTAAGTGTTGGGCTGTTATTTTTTTACAAATGGCCATTAAAATGGTTTATACACACACAATTAACTAAAATTAAACCACATAAACTTACAATATTGTCACAATTTAAACATAGAATCACAATTAAACATATAACAAACAATTTTTTGTTTAATTTTCAATTTTTTAACGTCCTAATTAAAGACGAAATTAGTTAGAACAAACAACAGAAGTCAAGAAAAAATTGACGAAACGTTCTAAGAATTTAATACGACTATTTTGACTATTTTTAATTGTGTGTGCCAAAATTAGGTGATTACAGCTGCCCCTCTTTGTTCGGGAACACGAAGAGTTTTCGGACAAAGAAGTAATCGACAACTAATTTTGGCTTTTCGGTTCTAGCCGAGAGCAATGCTTTTTAAAATGGTGACCGTACCTTGAATTTCGGTTCTAACCGAGAACAAAGTTACCTACATATCCCCGGACTAAGGAATCACGTCAGTGTAGTTCCTTACGTGCGGTAGCTGGGACTACCGCATTCAAACAGACACTAGACTCACTAAGACAACCCTAGACACTCTAGACTACTTAAGACAAACCAGAGGCTCTTCTAGACACACTTGGGGCTGATACTAGACACTCTAGACTACTAAGAGGCTGTCGCTGCTGATTACTGGTCGCTTGCTAGTGGTCATTGCTTTACAAGGAATGGAAATACAAGGAAAAATGTAAAATTACAATTCCTAGACTACTCTTCATGCTTCCTTGAGGTAAATCTCGGCTTGAAAGACAAACTCCATCGCTCGTTGTATGGGCAAGCACCATCTGAAATTTGAAATGGTCGCATCTGTTTCAAACAGGTCTTGACTTGAAGCTAGGGATGGTTGCTATCTTCGAGCAGGACTAACTTGAAAAGGAAGTGGTTGCTATCTTTGAGCGCAAATGAGTTGAACTGAATGTGAGTGCTATCTTCTAGCAAAACTGACTTGAAAGGAAAATGATCGCTGTGTTTTAGCAGATCTTGACATAGAAAGGAAATGACACTATCTCTGAGCGAACTGACTCGAAAAGGAAATGATCGCTATCTTTGAGCAGATCTTGACACGGAAAGGAAATGACGCTATCTTTGAGCGAAACTGACTTGAAAAGGAAATGATCGCTATCTTTTTAGCAGATCTTGACATGAAAGGAAATGACGCTATCTTTGAGCGAACTGACTCGAAAAGGAAATGATCGCTATCTTTTAGCAGATCTTGACATGGAAAGGAAATGACGCTATCTTTGAGCGAACTGACTCGAAAAGGAAAAGATCGCTATCTTTTAGCAGATCTTGACATAGAAAAGGAATGAAGCTATCTTTGAGCGAACTGACTCGAAAAGGAAATGATCGCTATCTTTTAGCAGATCTTGATATGGAAAAGAAATGAAGCTATCTTTGAGCAAACTGACTCGAAAAGGAAAAGATCGCTATCTTTTAGCAGATCTTGACATAGAAAAGGAATGAAGCTATCTTTGAGCGAACTGACTCGAAAAGGAAATGATCGCTATCTTTTAGCAGATCTTGATATGGAAAAGAAATGAAGCTATCTTTGAGCAAACTGACTCGAAAAGGAAATGATCGCTGTCTTTTAGCAGATCTTGACATGGAAAAGAAATGAAGCTATCTTTGAGCAAACTGACTCGAAAAGGAAATGATCGCTATCTTTATAGCAGATCTTGATATGGAAAAGAAATGACGCTATCTTTGAGCGAACTGACTCGAAAAGGAAATGATCGCTGTCTTTTAGCAGATCTTGACACGGAAAAGAAATGAAGCTATCTTTGAGCAAACTGACTCGAAAAGGAAATGATCGCTATCTTTATAGCAGATCTTGATATGGAAAAGAAATGACATTGTGTTTTAGCGGGAATTGACTCGAAGAGAGAATGAAGTTCCGTCTGACATCTTAGCGCAACTATCCCAGTCCAAGTGGTCCTAGCTCTTTCTTGGCAACATAGCAAATAAGCTTAATGACTCTTGTTCTATTTTTCACAGTACTGTGGGATGAACAACGCTTAAAGCTTCTCCCAAACATATCCACTCTTCATGATACAATTTTGGTATGTCGTCCTTCCGGCCTGATGTGCCGTGCTGGGCTCCAATTATCAATGTTGATCATGACTTGCTGAGAACTTTCCCATTGCCGAGGGTGTGCCCTGCTCGCTGGAATTAAACCTGAATCCTGAAAGACAGAGTTTTGCAATTTTCTTTTGTTGCTCATGTGAGGTTAGCGCCGAAAGGGCGAGGAATTAATGGTGAGGCGAGATGTACAAAATGGAAATAAAAAAGTTTAAGGGCGAAAGTCGTTTGGACAGAGAACGTCTTTCTGAAAAGGGAAACTTATCTGGCAATATACTGGCAGCCTTGATGATCATGACATGTATCTTGGATGACCTCGTCCGACCAGTGCCACTTGTTTGTTGATAGTTGATCCACGGAAGATATCAAACCATAACCAAGTTGAGGTGACTCTCAAGTCGACTAGTAGCGCCCTTTCGGGTTTTCGCCAACTAGCCTCTCTCTTTGATCTTTTTCCTCACTGTTTGTCTTGCGGCGCCTTCTCAGGTTTTCACCGACAAGACTTCTTTCTTTTCTCTTTTTTTTTCTTTTTTTTTTCTTTTTTTTTTTCAATTCAATTTACAAAACCAACATCTCTTGAAAAATGTGAATAGATGATACAAAAATGATAGATGTTTGTTTTTATTTTATTTTATTTATGAAATAAAATAAAAACAAACTTCTGCCCCAGTTTAGCATGAAAAAGGGAATCTAAACTTCCTTTGATGTTGGCCGCAAACTTGGAAGCAAGTTTTGCGTCAATAAAACAAGGAAAGAGGAATTTTTTCTTATTGCGACCGCACCAGAATGGTTGCCTACTTATCCTTTTGAGAGGAATCAGGTCAGACGTAGCTCTAGGCAAATGCCCAGGTTTTTTTTGATGCTTTTCAGTTTCATTTCATTTTGGTACAATTACATTGATTCCAAACGGAGAACATGTCTCGAAAGTACAATGTTCAAAGTGCTAATAAGGGATACATTTTGGGATAGCAAAAAAGAACAAAAGCTTTGCATTCATCCCGAGTTGAAAGCCATCTTGGAGTCAAATGTAGTACCTCTTGACCGCGTCTGCATTGACGGGTATTTCAGTTGTCCTGCCTTCTGGATCTGTAAGGTACAAGGCGCCATTTGGCAATACTTTCTTTACCAGGTATGGCCCTTGCCAATTTGGAGCGAATTTCCCTCTAGCTTCTTCCTGATGAGGAAAGATTCTTTTCAAGACTAATTACCCTTCTTTCAAGTCGCGCAGGCGCACTTTCTTGTTGTAGGCTCGGGCCATTCTTTGCTGATACAATTGACCATGACAAACTGCATTGAGCCTCTTTTCATCAATGAATGACAACTGTTCCAATCGGGTTTTGACCCATTCTGTGTCCTCAATTTCTGCTTCCACAATGATTCTGAGAGATGGTATTTCAACTTCAGCGGGTATGACTGCTTCGGTTCCATATACCAATGAATATGGGGTGGCGCCTATGGAAGTGCGCACAGTTGTGCGGTAACCAAGCAGAGCAAAAGACAACTTCTCATGCCAATCACGAGATCCTTGTATCATTTTCCTAAGGATCTTCTTGATATTCTTATTGGCTGCTTCAACCGCACCATTTGCCTTTGGTCGGTAAGGTGTGGAATTTCGGTGCATGATCTTGAATCTTTCACACACGTCATTCATTAAATGACTGTTCAGATTTGCCGCATTATCAGTGATGATGGTACTTGGGATACCAAAGCGACAAATAATGTTAGAATGAACGAAATCCACCACAGTTTTCTTGGTCACGGATTTGAGAGTCACGGCCTCAACCCATTTGGTGAAGTAATCTATTGCAACCAGAATGAATCTGTGCCCATTTGATGCTCTTGGTTCAATAGGCCCGATAACATCCATCCCCCATGCTGTAAAAGGCCAAGGGGCTGACATTGTGTGCAACTCTAAAGGGGGTGAATGTATCAAATCACCGTGTACTTGGCATTGATGACACTTTCGCACAAAAGTAATGCAGTCATGTTCCATGGTAAGCCAGAAGTATCCTGCTCTGAGTACTTTCTTAGCTAACACGTGCCCGCTCATGTGGGGTCCACAGATCCCGGAATGCATGTCATTGAGAATTTTCGTGGCTTCAGTTGCATCCACGCATCTTAACAGTCCCAAATCAGGTGTCCTTTTGTACACCACCCCTCCACTCAGAAAGAAACCACTTGCCAGTCGTCGAAGCGTTCTCTTTTGATTATTTTCTGCCATTGGAGGATATGTCCCATCTTGAAGGAAATTCTTGACATCAAAGTACCACGGCTGACCGTCAATTTCTTCTTCAATCACATTGCAGTATGCATGTTGGCTTTGGACCTGAATCTCTAACGGATCAATATGGGCTTTATCGGGATGGACAAGCATTGAGGCTAATGTAGCCAATGCGTCAGCCAGCTCATTATGTATTCTGAGAACATGTCTAAACTTTAGAACATCGAACTTTTGGCGAAGGTCGTCCATACACTGCTTGTACATAATCAACTTAAGATCTCGAGTCTCCCATTCACCCTTCATTTGGCGTATCAAAAGATCTGAATCTCCGATCACCAGCAATTCTTTGATGTCCATGTCTAGAGCCATACGCAAACCCATTATGCAAGCTTCATACTCAGATGTGTTATTAGTGCAACTGAAGCGGAGTTGGGCAGCTGCCGGATAGTAATGTCCCGTGGGAGAAATGAGGACTGCTCCAATGCCATGACCCTTTGAGTTAGACGCACCGTCAAAGTACATTTTCCACACGTGCACTTCTTCATTAATCAACTCTTCAAGCACATCTACCTCCTCATCAGGGAAGTAAGTCTTCAATGGCTCATAATCATCATCAACCGGGTTTTCGGCCAAATGATCAGCTAAGGCTTGAGCTTTCATTGCAGTTCTGGTGACATAAACTATGTCAAATTCGGTGAGCAGGATTTGCCATTTTGCAAGTTTGCCAGTTGGCATTGGCTTTTGAAATATGTACTTCAATGGGTCCATCCGGGAAATCAGATAAGTGGTATAGGACAAAAGATAATGTTTCAGCTTTTGTGCAACCCAAGTTAGGGCACAACACGTCCTTTCCAACAAAGTGTATCTGGCCTCGCAATCCGTGAACTTCTTGCTCAGATAATAAATGGCCTGTTCTTTCTTTCCCGAGGCATCATGTTGCCCCAATACACAACCAAAGGAGTTTTCATTGACTGACAAGTACAAAAACAATGGTCAGCCAGGCTCAGGCGGAACCAAAACAGGAGGATTTGACAGGTATTGCTTGATCTTGTCAAAGGCTTCTTGGCACTCCTCGGTCCATGCAATTGATGCATTCTTTTTCAACAACTTGAGGATCGGCTCACATATTGTGGTAAGTTGAGCAACGAACCTACTGATGTAATTCAACCTGCCTAGAAAGCTTTTAACATCCTTCTTGGTTCGAGGGGGAGGTAGTTCTTGTATTGCTTTGATCTTTGCGGGATCCAGTTCAATACCTCGCCTACTAACAATGAAACCCAACAGTTTTCCAGCAGGCACACCAAATGCACACTTGGCTGGATTCAGCTTCAGATTGTACCTACGGAGCCTTTCAAAAAACTTTCTGAGATCTCTCACGTGGTCTTCAGCAGTTCTAGACTTGATGATCACATCATCCACGTACACTTCTATTTCTTTATGCATCATATCATGGAAAATGGCAGTCATAGCCCTCACGTAGGTTGCCCCAGCATTTTTCAAGCCAAACGGCATCACTCTATAGCAATAAGTTCCCCAAGGTGTAGTGAATGCCGTTTTGTATGCATCATCTTCATCCATCTGGATTTGGTGATATCCAGCATAGCAGTCAACAAAGGATTGTATCTCATGTTTGGCACAATTGTCTACGAGAGTGTGAATGTTAGGCAACGGGAAATTATCTTTGGGACTTGCCTTGTTCAAATCTCGATAGTCGACACATATCCTTGTTTTTCCATCTTTCTTAGGAACCGGAACAACATTTGCAACCCAAGTAGTGTACTGAACCGATTGAATCACTTTTGCATCCAACTGTTTCATTATTTCATCATGGATTTTCTTGATCATATCAGTTTTGAACTTCCGTTGCATTTGTCTCACTGGAGGGAAACCGGGTTGAATTGGCAATTCGTGGACTATCAATTCAGAACTCAAACCCGGCATCTCATCATACGACCATGCAAAAACATCTCGATATTCAAATAGCACTTTCCGAATATCATTCTTCACTTCAGGTAGGGCATACATGCTTATCTTGGTTTCCCTCACATCATCGGGGCTCCCAAGATTAACATCCTCTGTATCAGCCAAATTGGGTTTAGGCTTGCCCTCATGGCGTTCAACTTCCAGGCCTATTTCAATATCAGCCTGTTCCCCATCATATTCAGTATTGTTAACAGATTCCTCAATGTTTTCTTCATCACTTTCAACCTCAACTATGGTTATGAAGCCAAAATCAGATTGCGGTCCTTGGATGGACGATAAGTTCCTTGAACATGTCATGATATCAGGACCAGCAGATATATCACTACAGATAAACAAAAATAGAAGAAAATTAGGAATATGAATAGAGATTGAAGTAAAGCTTGGCTCTTGGCCTTTCATTAATGAAAAAGGGTTTGAATTACAAAAGGAAAGATGAGCAAAATAATACACTTGGCATACAACCCTTAGAATATCCAAGTGTATTCAAAAGAAAACTGTAAAACAACAGTCTACCAAGACCCCTTCCTGATGGGGAAGGGAGTTGCATTCCAGTTTGTCAGGTGCACGTCCGGGCCAATGTACTGAATTGAAGCATTACTGGAGCCTTCACCCGGCTGTACCATGCAGATTTCAAAAATGCCACTTAGATCAAATGGTGCATCCTGATTGTCTTCCACTCTGTTGACATTTGTAGTGACAACCTTTGGTTTCATAACATAACCCACAAAAGACTGAGCGAGACACGGAATTGGCTTTGGGAGAGACCAAACTTCCGACTTCTTTTTCTTTGCTTGCTTGCGATCAGCTGCTTTTGGCTTGAAACCTAGTCCCCACGTGCCTTGCACACCATTTGGATAAACTGGATTTACCCTGCCTTGTAGTGATGCTCCCAAACCCTTTCCAAATTGGAAACCATGCTTTAACATTTCGGACGCCATCATGATAGACGTCTCTGACACTCTTGGGATGGGTATAGGTTTCCCTTCTGTTACTTTTTCCACATACACCACATCGGAGGTTTGATACATGATGGTCGGGCGTGTAGTGACGGCTTCAAGGGCTGGCACGTCCAGGCTATTGTTAAACTGTGAGTCATCCTCCCCATAAACCACGACAGCTTGATTATCCCAAGTAAACTTGACCACCTGATGAACTATGGATGGTACTGCACAAGCCATGTGAATCCATGGTCGGCCCAATAACAGATTGTATGATGCATCCGTCTCCATGACTTGAAACTCAATGCTGAAGGTAGCAGGCCCAATGGTTAACTCAAGATTGATGATGCCCAAAGATTCTCGAACTCCACCATCAAAAGCACGAACAGCAGAGGAACTTGCCCTGATTTTGCTCATATCCACCCTTAGACCCTTCAATGTAGACAGAGGGCAAATGTTCAATCCCGCGCCACCATCTATTAGAACACGTGTGACATAGGAGTCTTCACACTTGACTGAGACATGAAGCGCTCGATTATGACCGGTTCCTTCTGCTGGCAGCTCCTCATCGGTGAACATCACACGATTAGTCTCAAATACTCTGCCAGCAAGTGCTTCCAGATTAGCCACAGTAGTTTGCTCAGGAATGTAGGCCTCATTCAATATCTTCAACAGTGCATTGCGATGTGCTTCAGAGTTCATAAGTAGAGACAAGAGTGATATCTGAGCTGGAGTCTTTCTCAATTGCTCGACGATAGAATAATCTATCGATCTCATTTTCTTCAAAAATTCCTCAGCTTCTTTCTCAGACACAGGCTCTTTGATGGGTCCTTGGTCTTCTCGACCTGGCTTTGCCTTTCTCAATTCTTCCGGGGTAAAACATCTCCCGGACCGAGTTAGACCATTCACGTCTGCAGCAACCTCCATGATTTCTTTCCCATTGTAAGACACAATTGTCTTGTTGTAATTCCAAGGAACAGCCTTTGTACTTTTGACAGGGAGTTGTGCTGCTTGAGTGATGATAACCGGCTCACACTTCTTTGCCTTAACCTCGAAGACCGGAGTTTTCTGGCATGATGCCCCTTGCACAATAAATGTTGGTGCACTGTCACGAACTTTTTCCTGCTTTGCAGCCGGAATTGTGAAACTTGGCTCAACAGCAGTATCTTGCTTTGCTTTGTTGACAACAGACGCACTTGACTTTCCCCTGATTACAACAATAAATGGCTCGGGGCCTTTGATGTCTGGAGAGGGACCAACTGCCACAATCTGCTTGGCGGCTTTCCCTTTCAAGTCCTCTTCTATGCATACCATTCCTACCATGGGTACGTTGTTTTGAACATCATGAGCTGGTAAAGGATTTTGATTCACATTTTGTGTTTCATCCCCCACGACTTTTATCTGATTATTGTCTATCATTGCCTGGATTACCCTTTTGAGTTCCCAGCAGGATTCTGTGTCGTGTCCAGGTGCTCCAGAATGAAACGCACAATGGCGTGAATGATCAACCCTTCCATTGGGGTTCACTTTTCCCGGGATTGGCTTCAACAGATTGGCTTGTTGCAATTTTTCAAACAAATTAGTGTAAGTTTCCCCCAGTGGGGTGAACTGCCATTTCTCTTGTTGCATGTTTCTCTGTTGAATGTTTGGACGAAAGCCCTGCGGACCTCGTGGTCGGTAAGGCATCTCCTGGTGAGCCTGGAATTGAGTATGTGCCTGTTGATTGTTGTATTGGACTGGAGCAGGGGGTGGACGCCATTGTGGACCAGATAGAGGCTGAGCATAAGATGCTGCATTTACAGGGAATGAGAACTGCGGCATGGCAAATTGTTGGCCGTGAGTTGGATAGAATTGTTGTGGCGGGGGTGCCTGAATATACCCTTGACGGTCGTTGTATCTCCCATCATTTCTTCTCGGTCCAGGACCAACCATTGCCACCTCATCTTTTTTCTCTTTCTTCTTCCCATAAGTACCTGACCCTGATTGCAACGCTTGGGTCGTGGCTCTCAAAGCTGTTTGGCTAACAATCTTGCCTGCTTTGATTCCTCTCTCAATCATCTCCCCAATTTTTACTGCTTCACTGAATTGCTTCCCAAGGGCAGAGGCCATTGCTTGGTAGTACGTTTCGTCAAGTACTTCGACGAATTCTTCAACCATTTTATCGTCTGGGATCAAAGGGCTCACACGCGCCGCCTGTTCGCGCCACCTATAGGCATACTCTCGGAAGCTTTCGCCTGGTTTCTTTGTGATCGTCTTCAAAGAAGAACGATCAGGAGCAGCCTCCATTTTGTAGCCATAATGATTCAGGAAAGCGCTGGCCATGTCGTCAAAGGTGACCCACTTGGAAACATCTTGTTGCACAAACCATTCTGTGGCCGATCCTCCCAAACTGTCCGCAAAGTACGCCATCAATAATTCGTCCTTCTCGATACCCCTCATTTTGTTAAGGTATATCTTCACATGGATCCTCGGGTCACTTTGCCCAGTGTATGGATCGAATTTGGGCACAACAAAGCCTTCAGGCAATGGCACATGAGGGAATAAGCACATGTCTTTGTATGAAATACTTGCTTTACCCCCTTGCCCTTGGATGTTTTTCACAGTTTGCTCCAAGCTTTTCAATTTTCGAGCAAAGTCAGCCTCTTCTGTTTTCCCCAATCTTTCGACATCAGCATGTGATTCTGGGTGGTGTCCATGATCATACGACTCAGTGGGGCGGAGTACATTGCCCCGGGTTTGGTCGAATTGTTGATCACGAGCCCTCAACTGTGGGTCACTGTTTGACCTTTGCAATGTGTGTCCTGCAGGAACAGTGAATACTGTGGCAGGAACTTGGGCTTGGCCATGTTGTCCATGTTGTGGGAATTGTGCCCCAGGTTGTACAGTAGAGGGCCCAGCTATGTTGTCAGTTTCTGGATGTGGACCGAACCCTGGAGGATAACGGGGGTCTTCTGCCATTGTAGATTGCCCTTGCCCTGGTGGCTGAGCATTCGCCGTGAAACCAGCAGCACCTGGCGGAGCAGGAGGTGCCTGAACTGCCGACAAGTTACGGACCAGTTGCATCATCATTTCTTTCATGGCCGTGAAATCCTCGGCCATCTTAGCCTGTTGTTCAGCCAAGCGAACCAGCTCAGTGTTCTCAGTTTCTTCGGCCATCGTTGCTGGAGTGTCTTCTTGAAGAGGTGCTTCAACCACTTCTGGAACAGGCAGTGGTCCCTTGATTCTGGTGGAATAGGAATGTGGGGCCAGCACGGCAGTTGCTCAAGCTCTAGACAAATCAAAACACGTTAGTGCAACAAGATAGCATGGAATATGAATTTTGCTCGTCGGCCTAAACAATGCCTAAGGTCGTTATGCGTCATCCCAAATTGGTTTAGATTAGATCCCCAAGTGTATTATTTGATCTTTTTTTTTCTTCTTTCTTTTTTTTTTCTTTCTTTTCTTTTCCTTTCTTTTCTTTCTTTTTTTTTTTTTTTTTTCAAGTGAGGCTAGAGGGTGAAATGAATTGACACATAAAAATAAGTAAAATATTTTCATTACTTCAAAAGAAAGAGTACATACGGTGCTTCCGGAGCACGACCAAAAGGAACGTACAAATGACTTAAAAAGGTGAAAATAAATTACAACATGCCAAATTCAAAAGCGACATAAAGTACAACAATGCCAGGATGTAAAATAAATGACAAAAAGCAATAATCTGCATCATCTTGGCCTGATGTATCTACTAGGGTGACTGAGGCACAAAGTCAGCTGGCTCCTCTGGGTCGAACTCAAATGGCTCCACGGGATCTGCTGGCGGGCCTTCTGCAAAAGTACGACGCAATCCATTCAAATCTGCCGCAACTCTAGTGACAAAGGGAAGCACATGTGGGAGTATGTCCTCTGCGGGAAGCCTCCTATACTCATCGATGGACCGTGCCACATATGTAGCGGAGTCATAAACTTGCCGATAAGCTACACTGATGGTCCGTCCTGCAGCCTGTATATCTCGAAGTCGGTCCTGTGCTAGCCCTCTGAGCTGCTCACCCTGCTCTAATGCCCTGTCAAGTCGAGCTCGAGAATCTATGGCATCCTGGCGATGATACTCTTCCCTTTTCCTGCTTTCCAACAAAGCTGCCCTGTCGGCATCCCGCTCTGTCAATGCCTGTGAGTGCATGACATGGAGTCGTCTGACTGTGTCTAGGTGCTGATGCGCGAAACCCTCACTCTCTGCCTGAGCAGCTCTGGCGGCATCCCGCTCTGTCAATGCCTGTGAGTGCATGGCACGGAGTCGTCTGACTGTGTCTAGGTGCTGATGCGCGAAACCCTCACTCTCTGACTGAGCAGCTCTGGCGGCATCCCTCTCTGCAATTAAGCTTTGTATGGTATCACGGCATTCCTTCCTAATCTCGTGCCTAGCAAGCTGAACCTGCATATCCAGCCTGGCCTCAGTGTCAACCGTGCCTGCTCTCGACCTCGCGGGCATCTCTTTGGGTATGGGCTGATGGTAATACCAGAACTTATACTCCCGAACGACCTCCCCCTTAAGTCCATCCTGAACCTGTGTGCTTTCTGCGAGGTGCCTCCTAGTATCCCACAGGCGCAGGATCTCTCCTCTAAGAGTAGCTGGGTTGAGAGGATAGTCTGAGGCATATGCACTCATGTCCTCAACTATTGGGATCTCCTGCTTCCGACCCAACTGCCTAAGTACACGCAGAGGAACATAAGGCTGGGATGCTGTCAAACCCATCAGAACGAGAAAAGGACGATCCACGCATCTGTGTACAACCTCCCTCTTAGGAAACCAGCTACACTGCCACAAAATCTTGTCCGGCGTGAGGGAGTTCAAGAAAGACCTCCAATCTGGCTCACTTCCTGGGAATTTATACCTCTCGATGTGTTCGAGATGGTGTTCAAGATAATCGATGTCACAGCACCTAAGAATATCACGAGGTGGGCAAGGGCGTACATGCTCCAAGAACCAGACCTGTAATAGAAGGTTACATCCCTCAAAGAAAACGCTCTCTCCCTTGTGGCATCGAGTCAAAGCATGAAACATACTACCCAGAATCGTCGGGATGATAGTGGCATCTGGTGCTCCACCATACAAAGCTGCCATGGTCCAGCTGACCTTAATGGATATCGCTCTATCCGGTAGTGGGAAAACCAACAACCCTAGCAAAGCGAACACAAAGACCTTAGGACAGAGGAGTACCCAATCTTCATATTTCAGCTTATCGTGGAACTCAAATCCATACTTCTTAAAACCATTATCGGCCCCAAAACGATCATAAAGGTAATCAAATGAAATCCAGCCTTGACGAACGCTAGCGATTGAGAGGTCCGTTCGTAGCTTGATATTATTGAAAAAATCACGCTCATTAACCTTCCTCGGAGCAATCATATTCTTTTTCTCAAAATCCAGCTTAAGAAGCCCAGCTATTTCCTCGAGGGTCGGCGTCATCTCAAACCCCTTAAAACAGAAGGTATTTTGGTTTGGGTTCCAAAACCCGACTAGTGCACTGACCAAGTCTCGCCGCGGGACAATAGTTTTAGTCACAAGGTCAGTCAGAAAACCAATCTTCTCCTGGACTATATCTTTCTGCATTTCACTCATTGTGTCCCACCAAGACTTTAGAGATTTATCCGATTTGGGTGGGCCATCAGTCATCATAATAGAGGGTGGAATGGCATCAGCAGGGTATTTTCTTTTGACTGTCCTAGAAGATGATGCAGCCATTGTTCCTAATAAAAAAAATGTGTCAAATGTTTGAAAGCCTGAGAACAACTTAAAACAACTGACCGACAGAGCAAAACAGATGCCTAAACTGCTAATTCGAAACTCCAATTTTCAAAAAAAAACTTTTGTCATTGTAATGACGTAAAGTTGACCCTAAGAGAATCGAAAAATTTTGCCATCATAACGGCATCAGGACTGACTCCAGGAAATTACCAACATTGGTATTTAGATGTAATTTATGAGAGAAAAAATTCGACGTTACAACGACGCCACATTGGCATCAAAACAAAATTTCATTTCCAGTGATGAACACTACAGTACTTTTGCAAAAATTCGCCGGCATAACGACGTGAAAAACTGGATCTCGAAAACTCCCAACATCGGTATACGAGCCTTTTTCTAAAAATTCGCCATTATAACGGCGTGAAAACTGACACAAAAATTTTTGACTTTCTAACTACTAAGTATGTACATATTTTTTTGTAAAATTTTCGTCATTATAACGACACAAACTGACATATACAAAGGACGGCAAACACTGACGTTTTTACAAAAATTCGCCATTACAGCAGTATGACTCAATTTTATAAAAATAGCAAAATATTTACATTTAAAACATAAAATTCAACCTCTTCCTCACTTTTCCTTTCATTTTTCTCTTCTTTTTTTTTTCTATTTTTTTTTTCTTTTGAAATCCGTCTCTCCCCAACTTGGTCAGCATAACAACCTTTCCTAATCGCATGCAACACATAGAATGCTTTTTTCAGACAAGTCTTTCCCGGGAAGTGGGTCCCGTTCAGACAACAGGTAGTCAACCTAGACAAGTGCAATACCGGTGTATCGCACCTCATTAAGTCGGATATGATGCAGATAATTGGGCCTAAAGGTTTAACTCTAGGTGACACAACTGACTCAGTGTCTAGACTGGCTGAAAACCCGGTGGACAAACCGGGCGGAAAGCGCATCAGGGCCATCCGGAGACAGTGTGTCCGGCCTAAAACCCCGTCACGCCTTCCTCCTAAATCATGGGCAATTTAGTAAGAAAGTCCCAGATGCCACAAGCAATCTGGTAAGTGCACGTGTGTGTGTGTTTCAGAGACTCAGTGGGTTGCGGAGGAAGACAGTTTATATATACAGTTCAACAATATCAAAGCAGTAACATTCAACTTTTCAGGTGATAACGGCAATAAAATAACAACCAAATATTTAATAAATTAAAACATGCGACAATTTATCAAAGCCGGAGATTCTAGTTTTCACTAATTTCCCCAGCGGAGTCGCCAAGCTGTCACGCCCTAAAAAAAAATTAATTATTAAACTGCGCGGGTTTGCGAGGTTTATTATTTAAAGGCTCGTGACTGGTGTTCAAAAAGGTACAAAATTATTTAGAGAACTCGGAGTCGCCACTTGACATAGTTTAAGGTGTGCCAAGTCACCAAAGGTACCTTGGAACACCTCTGACTCGTCTAATGGTCTGCGTTAGAGATTCGGGTAAGGTTCTCAGTTGACTCTAGGGAAGGTATTAGGCACCCTCGAGTCCTGTGCCGAGCACAGTTGCTTTATTGTCGCAGTTTTAATTTATTAAATATAGTTGTATTATTTTAATGCCGTTGATTTGAAAAGTGTTATTCCTATCCAACCTCACGGAGGACTGGACGAATTTACACTTTGATTCAAGAAAAATTTAAAACCGCTATTCTTATCCAACCTCACGGAGGACTGGACAAATTTACACTTTGGTTTATAGTAAATAAATAAATAGATAAATAAAATTTATTATACATTTTTTTCAAACTTACAAAGGGGCTTGTCAATTTTTAGAAGAGTTTAATTAACTTAAAAAAAATAACTAATTTAGAATTGATTTAATCTCAATTTAGCATTCTTTTAGCCTAATAAGTAAATTACAAATCATACTTATTATTTGCCTAATCGTATCATATTACCATTCTTATTGATTTGACTAATCGTGTAAAAATTTCCTATTTCGATAAAATAAAGTAAGAATGCATCGTTCCCTTTAATCATCATAATGTGCTAGTCCTTTTGAAAGAAATTGTCTATTTTTAATAGATCTCCAAAAATAACTATTTCTACTAAGTGAAAGAAATATTTGTTAAAAAGGAAGGTTGTATGGCAAAGTGGTCAAAAAGTGAAAGCTACTTGTTAAAAATTTTTTATTGCTTACAAGTTATCATGCTAACAGAATGCTAAAAAAACATTGAGTTTATCAAACTGATTTTTGTAAGTCATTTGTATGATTCAACCTAAGTTTTGCCTAACATTATTTTTAGCAACAAAAAAAGAATTTATAACATGTGATAAGCATTCGGCGAGATTGAGTACATTTATCTTGTTGGAACTTAGGAAAAAAAAAAAAGGAGCAGCTCTAGAATTTCTCTTTAAACATGCTCACCAAAACATAAATTTACCAAGACAAGCATAATAAAGTTGTTATGGTGAGTAAACTATCCTAACATGGCCATAATTATTTCAAGATACAAGTTAATAATGAGCAGAACTTGGACCTCAAAAAATATGCTTGACTTCATTCACTTTCCATAGCCAAATATTCAAGAAAAAAGATAAATACAAGGTAATGTTGTGTTTACCTAATAGCAAGACCTTAAGAGTAATAATGAAGCTCCCACAAGCTTAGAAATGAGACCCGAAACGCAGCACAAATCAGCACCCTTGACAGCCCTTAGAACAGCCTTTCAAACTCCTATCTAACCCCTTAAACTTAAAGATTTATGTTCCAAAAGGCCTATGAAGTAAAGGCTTTTGGTTCTAAATCTCAAACTTTAAGCTCACTATTTTTTTTCTCTATCTTTTGCTCTCAATTTTAATGCTATTTTCAGCTGGTAGTTGTGTATTAAATGAGGGTAGTAAATGCCTCTATTTATAGCTAAAAGGTGGGGCTAAAGGGTGGGGTGTGGACTTGTACAAAAGTACAAGCCCACACCCTACACTTGAGTGCTTTTAGTACCATTTTTTCAAGCAAAAGTACAGCAGCAGGACAGGCACTGTTTCAGCTATTAAAACAGCTCCAAAAAGCTGAAAAAAAGCACAAGTTGTGTCCTTTAAAGGACACCCAATACTCATTCACTAACTAGAAGAAACTATGACCAAACTAGAGTAACTAAATCAGCCCTAAGACTAACTAAACTAATAGCAACTAGATCTTCAAAATCAGACCAAAACAAGAACTAAACTAGAGGGTAACCAAATCCTAACTTCATCTAACAATGTCTAAAGCCAATTCCTAGAAAGCTAAACTAAGCCACCACACAGTCCAAAATAAGAAACAAACAATTCAAGCTAGTTGCTTCAACCCTTGGATAATTCAAAAACCTGCTACTAAGAAGAACAGACATTTCACAAATTAAGGACAAGAAAACTGCCATTATGCTTGCATTGTGAACAAAAGCATAGTATTTGCTAAACAATTAACAAGCTGATTCATATTAATTCTACACCTCCAAGGCAAACACTAAATTTTAATTGCCCTAAAGCTAAACAAAGTGCATTATGTTAAACAAAATGAGCTTAAATAAACAGAAATTTCCCGAGTTTGCTAACCCGTCTAAACGAACCAGCCTCACTGCCTCGTTCCCATTGTCTCGCAGCCATTGTTACGGTGTCAAACAGCTGCGTCGCTGCCTCGCTTCAGCATCACCACAGCCCCACTGTTGCTGCGTCATCTCCACAGAACCAAAATACCCCAACTACCTCTGTTCAAACTCATCTCAGAACAAACACCCCCGCTGCCTCCGATGCTACAAACAGTCATCCCAACACCAGCTCCTCCGTTCAAATCAGCATTACAACCCAAATACCCAAGCATTACCAACCAATCGAAACAAACGAGCACACCACTGCCTCCGTTCCAAAGTGAAAACAGCCCCCTCCCCAAAACAATTCCTAACGCCTCAAAACAAGTCGGAATGTCACCCCCGCTGCCTTGACTTAACACTCTCCGAACCAACATCAAAAAAAAAAAAAACAAAAACGAAGAAAGAAATAAGAAGAAGAAGGGAGAAAAAAACAGAAAACGGGACGGGAAAGGGAAACGGGGAAAGGGAAAGAAATAGGTAAAACAAATCAAAAGAGTGAAAACTTACCAAGTTTGAAGTTTTGACCAAATTTGAAAACTCGATCTACGAAAATTGGACCACCTTTTGAGAAAACTAATAGCGGAAACGGAAAGAGGGGGCCGAGATCTATAAAATGGTGTATTTTGGTATTTTTCCGGCCACCGGAGGTGGTGGCCGGCGGCGACCGTGCGGTGGAGATACGGCGGAGCCACGGCTGAGGGGGATTTCCGGTGGGAGGGGAAAATTTGGGCAGAGTTTCTTCAGCTCAATGAGAGCTAGAGTGGAATGAGGAAATTGTGGAATTTTTAGCTTATATACCTACACAGTGGGCCGGGTAAAGAAAATGGGCTAATGGGCTAAGTGTTGGGCTGTTATTTTTTTACAAATGGCCATTAAAATGGTTTATACACACACAATTAACTAAAATTAAACCACATAAACTTACAATATTGTCATAATTTAAACATAGAATCACAATTAAACATATAACAAACAATTTTTTGTTTAATTTTCAATTTTTTAACGTCCTAATTAAAGACGAAATTAGTTAGAACAAACAACAGAAGTCAAGAAAAAATTGACGAAACGTTCTAAGAATTTAATACGACTATTTTGACTATTTTTTAATTGTGTGTGCCAAAATTAGGTGATTACATAATTCATCAGATGTTTGTAATGTGCTTAAGAGCTATGACTTTTTCAAAGAAATGAGAGCTTCCAAGAAGCCCATGCAGGTTAAGCAAGAGCAGACTGAGGAGAGTGAGGATTATGGACCCGAGGAGTCCATTACAGCTATGAAGGAACTGGAAAGCCATGTTCTTGAAGTCAATACAGAAAATGCTGAGCTTCACAGACAGCTGAAGTTGAAGGATCAAGAAATTGATCGTTTGAATATAGATTGCCACAAATATGAGGCCGAGCTGGTGATGGAGAGGGCCAAAAATACAAAGAACCTTGAGGCGCTTGTCAAACACTTCAACTTACAGCCCTGAGTCCTCCTGTCCTACCTTCCTGTCCCTTCTCCTAATTGCCTTTATCTCTTCCTACTCTCCCTGTATATGTGATGTTGTTTAAGACAATTTATTTTCAGTTGTGTATTTTTGGATAGGGTTGTGCTGCTGTCACACCCTGGATGATGATCTTAAATTTCTCTTGTTTATGTTTGTTTGCTCTATGGTACTTGGTTCTTGTTGGGCCCTTATCCTTATCTCTGTGTGTTTAAATTTTAGCTGACTTGTTGCCCTGTGCTCTAGACTGGATAGTACTAACTGGTTCATGCAGGTATTTGAATCTTTTCGATGATGCCAAAAGGGGGAAGAAGGAAATGTTGAGGTGTTTGTAACCTAACTCATCTGTTTTAGAATTTTTCAAACTGTTATTCGTTTTTTTGTTTTGGAAATTTTGTTTGTTCAGGTTCCTTGGCAATATTTATTTGTCATCGTAAAAAAGGGGGAATTTGTTGAGAATTGATTTAGAAGAATGACAAACAAGAAGGACTCAGTGGTTTCGGAGAAGAACCTAATCCTTAAATAGAAGGGCACAACTGGTCGAAAAGATCTGAGGGTTGCAAATCCCTACGGAACTAGGAGTCATGGCGCGTGAATGAATATGCATCCTAGTCAGACTAAAAGAGGCGGTGCTCAGGCTGTGTCTTCGAAGTATGAATAGGAGTTGGACTTCAACAAGGAAAAGAGTTACAAGGAATCTTGTCTTACTATAATTACAATGATTCCTTGTGGGACTCAACTAGGGTTGTAAAGTCCATATAAATACAAGTAGTTGATACAGCCGAAAGCAGTTATTCACAAATAGAGAGTTGAGAGCATACAATGGCGATCAAGCAGCTTTCTACGTGAGATAACTGAAGAAGACAACTGGTGGAGCTAAATAGATTGAGTCTAGATATTCTGTCTAGGTTCGTGAATTGTAAGTTGTCTTGCTTTGTGCGATCATTGTTTTTACCTATTAGCTTATTGTAGAAGCATATGTATTAGGTGAACTTTTGAGAGATTACTTTGTAAAGCTAGAGTTTAGCTTTGTTTTGTGATTGGGGTCTAGAGTATAGCCCCTTGGTTATAGAGTCTTGTAATCAGAAACTTGCTCGTGTTGTTAGTGGATTGTGTTCTAAAATCCCAGAGTGTGGGTCGTGGTTTTTCTCCCTTGAGCAAGGAGTTTTCCACGTAAAAATCCTCGTGTTCCTTGTGTCTGTGTTTGGCGTGTGTTGTGGTGTTCAGGTTGCAAAACTGTAGAGGCAAAAACAGGGTTCTTGACTCAGGAGAATCGAGTTCTTGAATTGAAAATCGGTGGACATTATTCACCCCCCTTCTAGTGTCTTTAGGAGGTGCATAGATTATAACAGCTACAAACTCAAATATTGAGGGACAAAAATGACATTGTACTGTTAATTGACTTATGTTCCCTTAAAACTACGTTCTACTTCCTACATACATCATTGAATGTCCAGAAAGTTACAACGTTTGGAATTTTAAACTTTGTGTGAGAATTTCAAAGAACTTATCATTACACATGCATGTATTTAGCCGTAACATTCTTCTGAGTATTTTTTACTTTTGGAATCCATATACATGTATTAGGTAGTAATAGAAGATAATTAGTCATTTCCGTCATGTGGTGCAATAAAAATTTATTAAAGCAAAGATGTTTCTGCCTGATTTGCATCATTAGTATAAATACTTATATCTTAGCTAGCTCTTCAACATTCGGTTGAACGCCGCTCATCCTTAAAGATGGACATTTATAGTCAGCTACAAGGCGCTTTGTGGTGCCCTCAGTTCATTGGCAAGTCCAATCATGGTGATTTTAAGAAAATTTTAAATTTATAGTATTTAGCCATGTAATTAGAAAGCCTTCACGTTGATAATTTCTAATTTATATTTTTAAACAGTAATACAATCATATCAATGACTTTATTTACAGTGAAAAAATTGATAAAACAACATATGCAGTAAAATATAAAAACTAAAAGATCCATAAACTTGACAATTTGTATTCTATACATGTATGTTAGTTTTGAAAGAAAATATTTTTTAAATTGTTTATGTGACGGTCAGGAATGGTTTACAACAGTTTCGCCAAAACATCATACATAAAAAAAAATGTGGGCTTATTTGTAGCCAAGCACATCTTTCTCATCACTACCCAGCTAGATCCTACTCTTACAAAACCGGAAGATACTTTTTTAAATTCATTTAAAATAGTTTATTGTATCCTGGAAATAATACACGCCATCATTTGGTTTTTCATTCTTGTAGATATTCAATTATTTTAAATTATAAATATTGGGTAACTAAAATAATTAGTAGGACATTTGCAGCTTCTGTTGTTCTATTTTTTCCTTTTAATAAATTTTAAATTTTAGTATTTATTTTGTAATTCCATTATGTATAAAAAAATTAAATTATTATTGGGATACACGTGCAATGCACGTGTCCAAAACTAATATTTTTAAATGTGAAGTTCAAAATAAAAGTCAGTGGACATACAAGATAAAAAATTCTTTAATTATTTAGCCCAACTTAACCCATCCAACTTCAACTCAACCCGCCCCATTTGCCTCCTCAAAGGAGAGTAACAAAAAATAAATAATATAGAATTTCAAGTAGAACAAAACAACTATTTAACTAATTCCATTTCCTTAGTATGTGTATTTCCATGTTTACGGAATCAAGATATACCCTTTTTCTTTGATTGCTTAAATAAAATTATATCGTTTAATATTTAATCAATTACTTTTGTTATATAAGAATTTAGCTATATTTTGAAGAAAATATCAAATATAGCATCTGTTATTAGTAAGTAAATCATACAACAAACATCAAAGCTAAAGAAGGTGGCCATATAGAACCTTATAGACTTAATACACGTCATATAGAAATAATTTAATTCTCTATTTGAGATTTTAAACTAATTGTGAATAATGATTTTTTTATTTTAAGGTGTTGTATAAGGCTATTTCTACCAAAATGTTATTCAATAATTATAGTATTTGTTTGCTTTAATTTGAAATAGAGAAATCATTTTCTATTGTTGGGTAGCGTTGATAATCAAGCATATAGTTAAAATTTTGTTAAAATAATTAAATTAAAGTGCTCAAATATGTAAAATAATAAATTAATTGATAACAAATGAAGGATCAGCTAATATAGCCATATTTACTTATTGAGCCATCTTAGGGGGTTTCAACTTAAAATAAAAAAGTTAGGAAACTACAATGGTAAATATTAAAATCATATCGAAATTTTATTTATGCTACTTTGATATACAAATTGTACTACAATCAATTTCTATTTAAATATGGATAGCGCATTGTACGGGTACTATACTAGTATTATTAAAAGGAAAGAATGCTTTGGACAAAATATAGAATAGGACATTAGGACAATATTTGCAATGATATTTTATTCAAATTTAAATTCAAGTTGAAAGATAAGCGCTTTTTTTTATTTGAATTAAAAAATAAAACCTATTGCCTTATCTTATACAATTTTAAAATTTCAATTGAAATTTATCCACATATATCTTTATTTATATTTATATATATAAAAATGGATATAAAAATTTACTGTTATCAAATTTGAACTTAAAGATAAAGAGTCTTCCAAATTGAATTTAAAAATAAGTATCTCTATCTTTATCTACAAACAATTATTCAAAAAATTTAACAAACTTTATCTGCAAACAACAATTTAAAATATCAACAAAATGATAAGGTTTATAAGTTGTACTACAGTTTCAACCCTTTTTGTGCTTCATCTATCACCTATAAATAGTCGGCTTTGGTTTTAGTTTAATTTGCTCTACTGATTATAACGTGGAGTGTGATAGCAATTATGGTTGAAGAAAAGCCTTGGCTTATTGGATGTAGTAGAGGTATGATCTTTAACCTCTAAATTCAACTTTGAAATATTTTATCTTATTTATGTTATAGTTAAATAAGTGTTAGATGTACCTTGGTGGAACATATTTGAATCGCAAATGTTTCCAAGGTCAGATCATTTCTTTTGTTTTACTAATAGTTTTTTGTTTGTGTGTTCATGATTTGGAGATGTTTGAGTTTGTTTATATAGACTTCCAATCACTCTTTAGCGCACCTAATATTGAAATGCTTTTTGTATCAGGATTATTTATTTATCCATTGTTAATGTTATGATAGCTTGGATGGAACCCCTTTGACATACCATTTTAACAAATGATCTGCTACAGGCAGACTTTACTAGAATTAACAAATTACATGATTAGAAAAATTGCAGAATTCTTTCAATTACTATAGAGTAACTATCGTATTTTCAGCGGATGTTGAACTTGCTGATTCCTTAAATAACATTAATTCCATTGAGTATATTCTCTGTTGATCTTAATAGATACAGCCAAAATAATAGTTATTGGACATATCGATTGATTGAAAAACAGATACTCACATGACATACTATATATTAAGACTAACAAAAAAAGTAACTAAGTTAGGATAAAATAAGACATTGTTTGATTAAAACTATATCATAGTAATGGAAATACAGTTAAAGTGGCAGTTTTCACACTTTGAATAATCTAAAATGTTAAAGCAAAGTAATAAACGAATATACTATATCCATCTATAGTACATGAGAAATGCTGAGTAGCAAGGAAATTGTATTAAGTCTCAATGACAAGTTAATAAAAATTCACCTGGTAATCATACTAACTAACGGATAACACAATAACAATACACAAGGAACGAAAAGAGAAAAAAAAAATATAAACCAGCTATAAAAGAACTACAAATTTTACACTAAATAACTTTATCCTTATCTCATTTATCCATTGCAGCTACAGGAATTTTTTTTAACTGAACGGTAAATTATAAAAAAGTTAAAATTGGGAACTATCTGCTGATAGAGATAAAGGAAGTGTCTTAATTATGATGGGGTTCTCATTATCTCATTTAAAACAATAGGTGCATCTTTCATATCTTTTATTTGTTTCATTCGTATAGAGATGGAGAAGGTAGTTATATCACGGATGTGGCCTCTTTGTTGTAAGTCTTATACTTTTTCTTAAAGCTGTAATATATCCCCGATTATTACTATGTCTAAGTGGTTTTTCATTAGATTTGATAAGTTTCATTATTTTTAATATGATATTCAAATGAAAAGTTTCATCAGAAAGATATAAGGCGTAGTACCATGGTCTTTATCTTACCTGAAAAGAACGAAAAAAACTTATCACAATTATTGGATTAATTGAATCAAATTTTCATATTTATATCAATAATTAAAACCCATGCAGTAAATTAGTTAAAATTTCATGACAGGTATGCAGGAGATCATTTAGTGGCAAAATTTAAGGTGAAATGACCAGCCGTCATGGAGTCATGGAAATACAAGTGTAGGAATGATACAACTCCTTTGAAGAATATCAAGGCACTAAGTTATTCATGGTGCATGCTCTCTTGGACGCAAAGTTATTTTAGATGGCTCTCTTTTGCTATGTTGGTGTGAGGAGATAATTGGAGTAATTTGAATTTCAGATTTAATGATGTTATTGTCTAAATATAAATTAAAAGAGTTAAGTTATCTCCTGGAAGAAGTATTAGGATATAAGTTTATTTATATTTGTAATATGTTTGAAAAAAGAGTAAGATCAAATTTCTAATTGAATGACAAAAATATTTTAGAATTAACAACCTTTAATTTGAGCAACATTTCCAATTATATCTTTCTCATGTTCTTTTTCTTTTTTTACTAATTGAATAATTTATAAATACAATATGTGTATGTGTGTGTGTATTTTTTTTCATATATAAATTTTATAATATTTTGATGCATAATGCATGTATTTAATGATTTGTATGCTAAATGTAAGAAAAATTCATGTTAATGAACTAATTAAGTAGCACGTCATCTATCTATATTATTATAAAAGCACGAAGGCGTTAGTGAAATGTCATTCGCCTTTTTTACCCTTCAAATTATACTTTATTTAGGGTAAAATTGTCATCACCATCAATTTGCTCTTTAATTTGGGTTTATTTGTTATGTGACATATGCTTAATCTGAAGGGCTTTATATTTGTTAGAGTTGGTCTAGAACGAAATTATTATGAGTCCAAACCAAAACCTAACTCTAAATACAAAGATACCACCGTTCCACAAATTGCTTCAAGTAAGCAATTATCATTCTAAATCTCCTTAATTAGTCCTCAATTTTTTAGAGATCATTGTGAGTCTAAAGTTTCCTGAATGATTACAAGCATTATCAAGAATTTAAGCAGTTACTTCCAAAGTCAATGTATAACGATCAAAGTTAAAAGGCAATTTCAACAAGCTCGGTATGTTATTGAGTTCGTTAGAGACATAGAGCCTGTTTGGGTGGGCTTTTAAGGAGCTTTTTTTAAGTGGCTTTTAAGTCAAAAAGTGACTTTTAAGTCACTTATGACTTAAAAGTCTAAAAAAAATGAAGTTACCAAACATATATTAATGGGCTTATAAGCTTATAAGTCACTTTTAAGCCCACCCAAACAGGCTCATAATCTATTGAATTTCTTGTAGGTCTATTTGAGTTCGAGTTGTGGGATATTGTCGCTTTGGCATAGCACTTTATCTCCATAAGCGAGATTTCTCTGCGTAAATTTGAATTAATTGAGCTCAAGAAAATACTCCTATATAAAAAGTGTTTGGCATGCTTATTTTATGCACTATAAACTTTGGTTCAAATTTATGTGTATAATGACGACGTGAAGAAGAGAAAAGAAAGGATTGTTGATTGACGTATGCTTTGCCACCTTTTTACAATCGGTTCTATATATATCTCTTACACTTTTTTCATTTTAGGTTAGCTTGTATTTTATAATTTCAAAGTTCCTAAGAAAGAAAATCTTTTAATAGTGCTAATTCATTTAGTAACTGTCTGTACATCTTAATTTATCACGTTATTATGGAAGAGCATGTACTTCAGTTCTATGCCTATATTATATCTGTTAGAAAATAAATTGTAATTAATATTTATGAATACACCTTATGTAGTAGTTTGAAGTATAGTAATTCCTCTGAATTAGAATGATTTTTTGTTTCTTCTTTTGGTAATAATACAGCTTAACCAAAAATAGAGTTGTAGATAAATTTGAGATGTCCACAGTTATTAGCCATGCAGTCCTTTTCTTCCTTTTGCTTTCTTCTTCATAGTAATAGCGTTCACGTTTAATTTTCATTGCAAATTCAATATATCTGCTGCATTTTAACATCGCTCTTTGTTTGCAATGCAAACTAAATTTTTGGTGTTTCTATCCTTTGTACTTACATGATGAATTGGAAAAAATTGTTAACCTTGCATGTTATAGCTTTTGTTTGTATTCAGGCGGATGATTCTTCCCCTCCACACCAATCACGAGTTTTTCTCTATTCCTCACGTATATCGTCGTAACGCCCTTTTCGATTTAGTTTTCATAGATTTGAGCTAATTATTGCTGGATGAGGTATGATCATGTTCCCATCTATCTATATTTCATCCTTGCTTGGTTTACTTTGCATAAGACATTCAAGAACTTCTATGTGGTAAGATTAAACTAGCCAAATAGGATTAGCATTCATCATTTTCAGAAACTGCACTTTATTTATTTATTTTTATAATTAAAGACATCGTTTGACATTATCTATATGATTTTATAAAATTTTATACTCACTGATGTGGACACACACAATGCACATACCCAAAGATAGATAATCGGGGAAGAAGAATATTATAATAACTCAGGGAAAGAGAGGGCAGCCGAGATGGATTATAGTGCTTGGAAAGAGGGCAGCTAAGATCATTGCGTCTTTATTGTTGAGTTGTGACTTGTATGTATTCGTATATTGCCTATATTTAAGTTGCCAATTCTGTGATAATATCGTGGTGTGGTAGATTTATTATTTTTATCAATGTAATGTATCATGAATATGTTGGTTCTGTTTTGTATGTTGGCATGTGTCTCTGATAATTAGATATGTTGTTTTGAGTTATACCACAGTTTGGTTTGAATTAACTAGACTTGATGTCTCATAATGTAACTCAAATTTTTCTACCAGTATTTTTTCAGTGTGCTATCATCATATGCACTATCGACCCAACAATAGTCTAAGAACAGATCATTCAGAAGTTTTTAAGAGATTGATCAACTGATATAATGCCTTTTTGTCTTGATTAATACAGCTGAAATATTATTATTTGGGCACATATAAATCAATGTTATTGCTGACAAGCGGCATGTGGATTAGGACAAGTATATCTACCGTGAAAAGCTTGGTTCAACTTTCATAAATTCTTTGTCTGTTTTGATTGGAATTCACAGTTAGTTCCTTCAAACCTAACTTCCTCCCCGTTCTGGCTTTTACGTATGATGCAGACTATGTTGCTCTGTTTTCCATTGAGGCTATGACTATATCTAAAATGTTCATTTGATCATTGTCCCTGCACTTTTAGCAGTCTTGATAAAAACTTGGTGAGTTATTATGGAGTGTGTGATATTAAGATAGATAGTAAATTTTCACTTAGTCTCTAGACGTATAGGCACACATCGAACTCTTTCTCTTTGGTTCCCAATTAGGTGCTTTGGATAGTTGATGCATTTCGCTGACAATCTGATTTGGTTTTAATAATTTCGATGATCCTACTATTTGATAGTTTTAGATTTGTTTACAATTTTAAAATAATAATTTTAGAAGTAAATAAATAGTGAGTGGTTTATACATACACCAAATATAATAAGGTCATTATCTCATCTCATCAAATTTGAGCTGATTATTTTCCTGTATCTTCAATTTTGTAAATGTTCCTCGTTAATTAAATAGGATAAACATTTATTATTTTATTATTGGTTTGTCGAAATTTCTTATTGATTTGTAAATGTAAATTATTATTAGATGTTATACTTATTGATTTGTCGAACACGTGGTTG
Organism: Petunia x hybrida; assembly: GCA_037355625.1. Lineage (NCBI taxonomy): Eukaryota > Viridiplantae > Streptophyta > Magnoliopsida > Solanales > Solanaceae > Petunia > Petunia x hybrida. Next base: position 7,058,804 of record JBBBVM010000025.1, on the reverse strand, counting down.
AACATGTGCAACGCGCATACGCAAAAACTAGTAATATAAAAGTGGAAAATTGATTATACTTGATAATATTCACCAGTTTTTTTTTTTTCTTTTTTCTTCTTTCAATTTCGATCTAACTGCAACCTTATCCAATGTGTAATTGAGTACATGACGTTTTTTGAAGAATATTTAGACGGATTAGGTTCAAGTTGCTTCACATAGCTTTTTAGATTCTTATTATTTTATTTCAGAGGAAAAAAGTTAAACTAGAACCTCACTTGGTTGTAAATATACGAGGTTTGATGAAAAAAATATTGGATAAGACAAAGCTAAATTGGTTTGGTGACACAGTGAAAGATGTCTTCCTTAGTTTAGAATCTTACGGGTTGTTTGGTTGACATAGAGTTTATGCGGGTATTAACAATGTACGTATTAGTAATGCGGGTATTAGCAATGTGCGTATTAGTAATGTGGGTATTAATAATACGGGTATTACTAATGCGGGTATTAGTGATGTGGGTATTAATAATGCGGGTATTAGTAATGCGGGTATTAATAATATGGGTATTAGTAATATATGTATTAGCTATGCATATATTATAACGTAGGGGTTATTTCTTGAATCACTAATATATTATAAATTAATATACAATGTTATAATTTAAAATATTTAGTTAGTCCTTAAATATAATTTAAAAATATTCTTACTATTATGAGGGTTAATTTTGTCATTTTAAATTTTAATACCTGCATTATTAATACCTGCATTATTAATACCCGCATTATTAATACCATTTTCTACCCCGCATAAAATAATACATAGATTCTCGCATAACTTATGCGAGTATTAGCTATGCGGAAATCAAAATTTTGAACCAAACATTGTATTAACAATGCAATGTTTTATGTGGAATACAAAAAAGCAACCAAACATGGTACAAAATAATGCAAGTTTCAATACAGGGATTATTTTTTCAAATGGTGCAACCAAATATGGTATTAGCAATGCAAAGTTTAATGCGGGTATTACGCACTATAATACATCCAACCAAACGACCCCTTATAGTATATTTTAGGATTTTTTACATAAAAGTACAAGTTTTAGAGCTTAATTACCAAACATAGCAACATTTTAGTAAAATTACCCTATATAGAGGAAAACACAAGATAATTACAAATATAGCAAAAACATAGCAATATTTTCTCATAGCATACCAAACCCTTGCATTCTTCCTTCTATTTCCCCCACTATCACATTTGCTCCTCCCATTTCCCCCTATTTCACTTTTACTCCCATTATTTCCCCAATTTCACTTATACTCCTCCAATTTACCCCAATTTCACTTTTTCTCATCTCATCCTCAATGTGTCTCGTTGTATCTCACCATATCTTGTTGTATCTCACCGTATCTCGCTGTATCTAATCGTTTCTGCACCGTTTCAGTTTATTTCAGCACCGTATCAAACTGTTTCTGCACCGTATCAAACTGTTTCTGCAGCACTGTATCAACTATTTCTGCACCGTATCAAACTGTTTCTGCACCGTTTCAACTGTTTCTGCAGCACCGTATCTAACTCTTTCTGCACCGTTTCAACTGTTTCTGCAGCACCGTATCTAACTGTTTCTGCAGCACCGTATCTAACTGTTTCTGCACCGTTTCAACTGTTTCTGCAGCACCGTATCTAACTGTTTCTGCACCGTTTCAACTGTTTCTGCAGCACCGTATCTAACTGTTTCTGCAGCACCGTATCTAACTGTTTCTGCACCGTTTCAACTGTTTCTGCAGCACCGTATCTCACTGTTTCTGCACCGTTTCAACTGTTTCTGCAGCACCGTATCTCACTGTTTCTGCAGCACCGTATCTAACGGGATGAAACAAATGCACAAACGGAATGAAACAAATGCAAAATCTGCACAATCTCTCTTTAACAATTTTTTATTACTTACCAAAAAGAAAAATAAAGGATTAAAAGTGAAATCATATGTTGTTCTGGTATTATATCCAATTTCACACGAGATTGGTAAAACTTACTAACAATTCTTGGCCAACCTTAAACAATCAAGCCAATGCAAAATTTGAGAATTTGGGTCTCTCTCGATAACAACATCAGAAACAGTAATCTGTACATTCCCTCTAAAGCTAGTAATCCTGCCACGAACTCTAGCAAGAACACCAAGCTGAACTTGTGAAGCAAAATCAACACCAATTTGGTAATTCAAACGAAGGTCCCCACTCTAGTACTGGAAAAGATCCAAGCTTTCTGTCTTGGTCAAGCAAAGCAGAACACTATTAATTTCCCTTTTTTTCCTTGACTTTTTCTCACAGGCCAACCTTTAAGCAACGTTTCTCATTTACACTTTTTTTTACCATTTGAATTTCAAATTTAAATGTTCAGATCCATACTGAGTGAAAAGTGAAATAGCTTCCACTAAGAACTTTAAGGGAGAAAAACAAATAATGACAGAACAATAATCCCAACTAGTAAATTTTCCTGATGCTAACATTCTAGTACAGTTCCTACTTCTCCAATTTGTCTTCTTTGTTGCAAAAACTCTCCTACTTGGTGACACGTTTGTTTTGTCGTATCATGGTTGATTTAGCTTGTCTTATGCATACCTTCTGCTCTTCTGCCTTACCCAATGAAGCAAAATCAGCATCCATTTACGACAATGCCCACTGTTATGGCATTGGGGGTGGTGGGGGTGGGTGTGGGGTGATGAGAGAAAGAGAGTAAGTGAGAGAATTTTTAATTTGGGGAAAATGGGAAGTGAAAGTGAAATGTATTAGATTATTGTTAAATGTGTTAGAAAAATAATGCTATGTATTGTAATTAGAAAAATATTGCTATTTTGTTGTAATTAAGGGTGAAAATTTGTATATTTGTGTAAAAAAACCCTATATTTTATGATGACAGGTATACATTGAATTCGGTGGTATTCGAGGATTGCTTTAGGGTAGATTTTTAAATTCTGATAAATCACAGAATGTAGAATTGCTTGCTAAAGAAATAAAAAATGTGTTCTATTTAGTTTTTCATTATGAAAATATTGAATTTTCTTGCAAATATATGTCTTCGGGATTCGACTACCTGGTACTCCTATGATATAAATGCTTCAATTATTACTCTTGGATAGTTAGCTTCTACTCCCTCCGGTCCGTATTATTTAATTTTTTGATTGTTTTCACACAGATTAAGAAATCCACATTTTAGCATTAATTAAGAATGTCATTTACTATATTAACCTTTGACTCTTTCAAATTTACTTATCGAAATCTGTGAGAGCTTTTAAAAAATATGATTAGATCATTTATTGACAATGGTATATTAGGAAAGAATCATTTAAAAGCTTCTTGAACTTTGAACAAATCAATTATTTTGGACCAAAGAAAAAAGACAAAAAAATCAAATAAAATGAACCGGAGGGAGTAATAATATAATCTCTTAAGGTAGGATTCTTTTTGGCATTCTCCCTTAATGTCTTACATTCAATAAAATGGAGTATATATAATCATGGCAAATTCTTATTCACTTCAACATATTAACCAATTGTGACACCTTTTTATCTTTTGTTTATGCTTTTTCATGCTTCAGTTAAACAAGCAAAAAATTGAATCACTATATTTTGAAGGAGATTACTGAGCTTATTTCATATGGGCTCTCTTTTGCTATGTTGGTCTGAGGAGTTACCTGGAGTAATTTGATTTTCAAATTTAATGATATCCCAGTGCACAAAGCATTCCGTAGTCATGCAGGATCTGAGGAAGGGCCCACCCCCAAAGGATGTGATGTACGCAGTCTAACCTAATACAAGTATCAGTGGCTATTTTCAAGGCTCAAATTTTATGATATCATTGTTTAAAATAAATTGAAAGAGTTAAATTATCGTTCATAGGAAGTATTAGGGTATAAGTTTATTTATATTTGTAATATGTCTGAAAAAGAGTAAGCCCAAATTTCTAATTAAATGACAAAAATATGTTCAATAACGTAGATGATGATGTGCCTCTTTCATTTTCTAAAATTAAATCCACTGTATGAGTACTTGAGTAAGCCAAATATCAACCAATTTAAAAAATAATAGGACTTTTTAGTATGAGTATTATATCAAGCCAAATTTTAATATATAGATGAGCATCTTGGACAGGGGCGTATCCACTCATACCTTACGGATGATCTTGGACAGGGGCGTATCCATTCATACCTTACGGATGTCATCCGACACCGCTGAATTCAATTTTTTTTGTTAAATATGTATATATAATATTAAGCTAAAGCAGAAAATTACCTATAAAAATAGAGAATGACATTAATGCAATAATAGGAATAGTAGTTGAGTTGGTATAACCACATGCATTTAAATTGTAGATTCTAGGGTTCAAATCTCAAGGTTGGTAGAGCCATACTTTTTTTTAAAGCTATATTCCGACACCACTAACAAAAATTCCTGCGTACGCCACTGATCTTGGATAAGTTTTTTGTAAGAGTAATATAGATTAAAGGTAAGAAAACAAATCTGTTAAGTTTTTGAAAATGAATAGTATTTGAAAATAATAATTACATATTAAGTCAGGTTAATAGAATTTATATGTTCTTCAAAATATTGTTGCACGGAGTAAATTTCATTCATGAATAAATACTCCTAAATCTACTACCTGCAATAGTCCGAGCAAAAATGAAGTCTTAATTTAACTATTTGATATATCAGTTTAAAATAAAACTACTATAACAACATTATCCCTTTTCATTAGTTTATTTATTTCCAAACATTCGTATGTTTTTATTTAACTTATATATTTAGAATAATTATAAATCCACCACATCACATGATGAAATCACTGATACTAGCAAATTCAGGACATGATCTAGGATTTAGGAGTAAAATATTCTAGATTAGATTTTGCAGAAAATTGTCTGAATATAGGAAATTCCAATCAATTTGCATCAAATGGGAGACAACCATCTTTTTCGGACAAAAATGAAGAAGTGCAAAGGAGATCATGCAAAGTTTTTTTTTTCCAGCTTACCTTTACTGTTGAAAGACGGTAAAAGAGTAAAATAGACCAACATTTAGAAAATGAAAAAGGCAAAAATTTATATACACAACAAAGATTTGTTTCCTAAGAATATATCAACAACTGATCAAATTCTATCAACATCACTAAAAAATATACTCTAAGATTCACTTAATTATATGTGTTTTGAAATGCACAAGAACCATTTTATAGCTAATATGATTTTTCTGAGCATTTGGAACTCATGGGTTTCAAAGAAACAATTCCAGAATCAGGAGAGACTTCATGATTAATAGTGTCCTTCTTCAATCTTTGTTATGGCTTTACTTACAATTTTAAAGTAATCTCTAGTATTTAATATTTTTAATACTCAAAAGATGTTGAAAATGTAGTAAATACTGTATTATTATTTGTTTAGAATCATGTTACATTTCAGATTGTTCGTTCGATTTATTTCCTTTAATTTCATGGAATTTTTACTATTTGGCACATTGCATTGAGAAACATGATAGAATGTTGAGATTTTATTACGCAGTAGGATATAATAAGCTCAGACAAGCAGACTCACAGTTTACTACGATTATTATTCTTTGATTTAGTGTGCTCAAACAATTATTTTGATACTTTCCACACATCGCGCGGGTGCTATACTAGTAGGCATTAATCGAATCCTCTCCACGTTTTATAGCCATAATTTTGGTTGAAACATGTGCCTATTTTTTGGGTAGTTACTTTTCATTTATATCTTTACACTTTAAATATTATCTAATATATACTCTCTCCATCCGAAAGTAGTTGTTACCTTCAGTTTCTTCACGTCCATTAAAAAAACTATTAAATAAAGCGTATATTTTACTTTGTTACCCTTATTTAATGTTTGACTATAATTTTTTTTTTGTAATGCTCTTAGTTATTAATGGTATAGTTGGAAAAGACTAACAATTTTAGTCTTGAAGTTCTAAAGTGACAACTAAATTGGGACACATATTTTTTACTAAAATGACAACTAAAATAGGACGTATGGAGTATCTCTTAAATATATGCAAGACCATCTTCACTTAATTATCTCATGTTATGCACATTAAATAAGAAAACTAATACACGGTAAAAAGTAAAAAGTGATTAATAGCCTGTTTGGGATTGCTGCCAAAAACTGCTTATTTTGAGAAGTACTTTTGACATAAGTACTTTTTAAATAGGTACTTTTGGCTAATAAGCAGTTTGTGTTTGGACGACTCATTGGAGAAGTACTTTTGATAAATAATTTGTGTTTGGTCAATCGTTACGAAAAGTACTTTTCAGTATCAAATTACGAAAAGAACATCCAAGTTCATTTTACATTTGGATTAATAAAAATAAAAAAATAATTTTGGATATTTATCATAAAAGACTTTAATTAGAAAATTTATTTAATTAAATGTAAAAGATATAAATTTAAGCTATTGAACAACATAAAATATAGTTAAATCAAAGTGATAGCGGAATTAGGAATTACTAGTAATCACTTGCTTTTAAAAGATGATTTAAAGAGTAGGACATCCTATATACGGTTGATAGTAAAAGTACGTAGTAGAAAAAAATAGGAAAAAGAAAAATATAATTGTATTTTGAGAGAGATATATATGGTTAATTTATAAGGAATAATATGGTAAATATGAATTCTTGGTAAGGATATTTATGTCTTGAAAAAATTAATAAACTGATTCTGCTTCTACTTCTGCTTCTTGGAAGAAGCACATATTTGTAGCTTCTCCCCAACAGCAGAAAAATTGCTTCTGCTTCTACCTAAAAGTACTTTTTTTAAGTTGCCAAACACCTCAAAATTCTAAAAAAAATACTTTTATTGAAGAAAAAAAAAAGCACTTTTGGCTTTGGAGAAATAATGCCAAACATGCTATAAGATACCAAACACATATACCCACATTTTCACATGTTCTTTTTCGGGATTGTACCCTTACCCTTTCATTTTCGGCGTTAAACCTTCGTTACAACACCCCCTAATTTTCAGCGATTTCATACACTTTATTCTGTCATTCAATATTTTACACAGGTTATTTGTTATATTCTTGGTATATATTTTGCATACTTTTTTTGTGAGTACATTCTGTGTATATCTTTGCTGTGCATATTTGTGTATAACAAAGTTATACGTTATGCTTTCTTATACGTACTGCATATTTTTCCCTATTAAAATACATTGTATAATTTTTGAAATTCATTTTGAACACAGTTTGCGTATACTTTATGCATATTGTTGGGTATATTTTTTGCATACTGATGGGTATATATACTTTTTGCATATTGTTGGGTATAAATGTGGCAAACTTTAAGAGGTCGTTTAGTATGGAGTATTGACTAATTTAGTACATGTATTATATTTTATCCCTTATTTTTTTAGCAAAATTCAATCAAGTACTAATAATCCATGTATAATTTAGTACCTCAATTTTGGTATAAATTAATACCAAGGCCAACATGACAGTAGTAATACCATGCTTATTAATACGTAGATAAATAATGAAATGACAAAAATACCTACCCTCAAACCCTTATTTTTAATACATGGATAAAAATTCAAGGGTATAATTAAAGATAATACTTTACATATTTTTATACCAAACACAAGTTTAAGTTATACAATGTTTATCCAAGTTTTAATACAATGAACCAAACACATGACTAAAAATAATCCATGCATTATCAATCCCTGCATTATTAATCCTTGCATTACTAATCCTTGCACTACTAATCCATGTATTGTGAATCCATGTATAACTCATTTATCTACCAAACGACCCCTAAGTAACATCATACATACTCGATGTTGAAGAATTGTTGCTCTTCTTTCTACAATGAAGATATACATGTTTTATTCAGAAAAATATTCTTTATGTTATAGAAGCAAACAACCGATGAAAAGGGAAACAGATTGTGTTATTTATGCGCGTTGATTGAATATATTTAAGGTAACAAAAGATTTTCATTGCAACTGGAATTTCCCTAATTCTTCTCTAAAATATGTTAAATATATCCCAATTGTTTAGCTATTTTTTTAGGAGTGTAATAAGCCTATCATCTAATTATCTTTGATAATGAGTTCTTATAAGTGGCTAGCATTTGTTGACAATTCCTGAGAGGCAAATAGATGTTGGGCCAATGTGATTTATGGCTACTTATGTTGAAAGCTCATAGTAGTATATAAAGACAGAACTAAACCAACCTCTTATAGCCTCAAATTATCTTTGGAAGTAGATAGGTGCTCAAGTAAACAAATTTTGTGATGTATCGTATCTACGGGTTGTATGACCTTTAATAACAAGGGGATCAACCACGTATTTTCTATGAGACTCACTGATTAATGGGTAAAAAAGAGACGAAGCAATAATTTTTGTGATAAACATAGTGTTATGAATGTAAATACCTTCTTGGAGGGTATATTAAGAAATTTAGAAAATTATCTTTGGGACCCGGGTTAGATAAATAGTTAAATACCACTAGAATAGTAGAAAGAAAATTAGCTATGATTTTGTGAACCCTTACCTCTCCTATCCCCCTTCTTCGGGTCTTCCTCTATCTTCTCTTTCTGTTCTCCCCTCTCTATATTGTTCTTCTCTGAGTCTGTATCCCATCCCCTTCTACCTTCTTAGTGTTATCTTTCTATCCTTGTAATCGTTAATGAATCAAATGAACTTGTTCCATGTTTGTTGATAAGTGTTTGGATTAGTATATGTTACATTGGTGCTTTCATTGACTCCATCAACCATGGTGGTGGATTATTCTCAACCTCCCAAAATGGTTAATTTTAACGGTGCAAATCCCTTACTCGGTGTCCAATTCCCTCAAGCTTCCTTTAGCATCATTTTTTATAGAGGGTGAGGCTCGTGAATGGTTTCGCTCGCTTTATAGCAACCATGAATTTCGGGATTGGGACCATTTTGTAGGCGAATTGTTTATTCGTTTTCCCAATCGGACTCGTGATGCATCTACTGTCACTGAAATGCCAACGATAACAGTGAGTGCACAAATTGATGATCGTAACACTTGTGAAACTAAGGGAGTAAGTTCAGCAACTACTGTCGTCTCAGCTTTGGACACTGGATCTTCAAACTTTTTGGCTATTCCCGAGGTTGGTGCTAAGATGCTTGCAAATCTGAGTGAGGTACAAGTGCTCGATGAAAGTCCCCAAAGAGATCCATCAAGCGAGCCAAGTCCAATTGCACCTCCATATTCTTTGATGGTTCATCTTGATCGCTTAGACATTGTAGACGAGGTTGACTCTTCTTTGGACGATGGGAAATCAGAGGAGAAGGGAACTTTCCCACAGGCTATATCCAGACGGTTAAGTCCAATAACACCACTAGGATTAGGAGAGAATTGTGTCAACACTCTGGCAGACAAGGGGTTTGCTAAAATGACACACAACATTTGCTGCTCTCAGGCATTCCCTGCCATGTCAATTAGATTACCTTTTTACGACATTCTGCCTCGTCATAATATTGTGTGGGTTCAACATGTTGTTGGTTTACACTCATGGATTGATACTGGGCAAACAAACACTGCATACCTGCCTGGGGTTTATGGAGGGAACATCGACAAACATTCTATTGAAATGACTCAGGCCTTCTCTATTATAGCAAACTCTTGCATTGCTAAGACTTTTGCTAAAGCAGATTGTGCCATTGCTTCTAGGCAACTAGCTGGCGCATCTATGATCAGCTTTCCTTTCGATCCTGGTGCAACTCTGAGTAAACTCTTTACGAAGCTGAGGAAGCACGACGTAACGAATGCAGTTCCTCAAATCAATCTGGGGCTTGAAACTTTTCCCTTAAAAACCAAGGCAACTGTTCATCGTCGGCTTAAATATCTTGATGGTCCAGATTCTCTGGTGCTGCCTGAATGCCCCGCACAGGACCTATTGGCTAGGAGAATGATACATTATGAAGGTACTCGTCCTATCTGGATGAACATGGTGATGCGAGTACCACCATTCATTGATAATTCATTGACGTTTTATCCTTTCAAGGATCCTTCAGCCATGTATAGGGATAATTTCATGGGAATCTTTACGAAATTTGAGCGACATATTAATACCATTGTCCCTGCTCATTGTGTGCTGAATCAGTTTCCATTTGATCCTGGCTCACATTTGCTTCCATCATATTTGCATAATGCTATCGAGAATATTGTAGCAGTTGTAGCTATAGAGTTATTTAAAAGTTTATTGGAGACTGATGATCCTTTTTGTGAGTTGAGGCTTCCCGTAGGCGAGTTATGTGTTGATTTCTCGCTTGCCACTTTTGACTGCCTCTAAGATGCTGCTGATGCTATCAGGAACACTTGTGCGTTAGCAAGAGCTCGAGTTGTGTTATGGAATATGAGTGAATCATTGATTTTTCATTTGTCTCGTGGTGGTGTTGATAGTTCTCCTCTAAGCCCACATTTTGATAAGGTCCCTAATAAACTTTATGCTCAGATTGATGACACTTATATAGTGTTTGATCCCGGAGGTTCTACTTTCGATGTATCTATTTTGGGTGAAATAGTAGTTGGTCTTCTGCCAATTTTGGAGACTCGACAAGAGTTTGTAAAGGTTACTTTTACTGACTTCTTTAGCTTGACAGACAAAGTGGCGTTGTCATTGATTGTTCTTCACAGTAAGACTTTGCAATGGTGGAATTTAGCTTTTCCTCCCGATTCTATGGTGCTAAGTCAACAGTTGTCAAAGTTTTCAAAGGGTGTCTTTTTTGGTGATTCTCAACTGGTTTATATTATCAAGACTATGACACTCATGAATATCAACCTAGCCATCCCGACCTTATACATTCCCTCTGAACAAACTATGAAGAAACTTTTTAAAAACATATTGCAGTTCTATCATGATTCTAGTGTCCATTGGGACAATTGGTTTGACAGTGTACATGGACTTGAGGCTAGTAGCTTCGCTACAGCTTTGTTTCTGCATATTATGATTGACATATATATGTATGTCAAAAGTAGTTTGCTGGAAATCGGGCGAAGCCTATTGGATGATCAAGTTTACACGTATTTTCTTGCGATGCTCGACTCTCCTATACTTGAATCTGGTGTGCTTCGATGTTCAGGGGATGTGTTTGATTATTGGCTTGGTAGAGCATCTACGCTTTGTGCTCATTTCATTATTTTTTATAATGCAAATATACTAGTTGTTGCTGCTATTTATCTAATCTCCGAGGAATTGACCCTTACATTTGAAGATAATATGGTTGTTCTTAGTATGCTTGTATTCACAGATATATCTTTTGGATTTGTGTATGAGGTTGGTTGCTTTCGACTGTGTGTGCTACCAATGATAAGTGGTGTTGCTATGAGTACCGTAACGTGTATTATTGGAGTCATGCTTCTTGGGGGGTTATATGTTGTTAGGTGCACATTTGGGGTTTCCACTCAAATTGCCACATGCCTTTGGCTCCTGCTATCTTTCCTCATTAACTTTCTTACCAAGGATATTGGTTGTAAGTGGCAAGTATGCTTTTGGATGTCCAACATATCTGTTAGGATACTTTCTCTTTTGCTGTACATTTCTGCTAATAATTTCTACTGGTGTTCTAAGAAAAGAAAACTTAATGTGGCCGAGGAAGCGCTTGAAAAGCTTATGATGGCAGCATATGTTAAATATGCTATTGCAAAAGTGTCGAAGCCTAGTTCACATGGCTTCTCAGTTGACTATCTGTGGTTGTTGGTGATCGTTCAAACCAGCACTTATGGCTTAGCTGAAATGGAACATCGATTATCTGCACATGCACGGGTGAAAGCAGCAAAATGGAAACAAGTGATGGTGTGGACCGATATTCGACCAGACTTTAGCACTCTTTCCTTATTATTATCTTCCTACTCGAACCTTGAGGACAAGGTTCTTATTGAGGACGGGAGTAATGTTATGAATGTAAATACCTTCTTGGAGGGTATATTAGGAAATTTAGAAAATTATCTTTGGGACCCGGGTTAGATAAATAGTTAAATACCACTAGAATAGTAGAAAGAAATTAGCTATGATTTTGTGAACCCTTACCTCTCCTATCCCCCTTCTTCGGGTCTTCCTCTATCTTCTCTTTCTGTTCTCCCCTCTCTATATTGTTCTTCTCTGAGTCTGTATCCCATCCCCTTCTACCTTCTTAGTGTTATCTTTCTATCCTTGTAATCGTTAATGAATCAAATGAACTTGTTCCATGTTTGTTGATAAGTGTTTGGACTAGTATATGTTACACATAGGCACATCGGAGGTAAAGTATGTGCAACCATTTGACTATTTGAGATAAATCTAAATGTAGTGTAACCTCAAGAATTTTTACCAGCTCCCTTCGAGCATGAAGCGAACTAAAAAGAAGCTTTTAAAATCTTCGTGAAATATTTTTTTTACTAGCTAAAAAAATCATAATCACAATAAAGATAAAGAAGTTTTATTAGCTTTGTTTAATATTAAACAAATCATAAGAAAGCATAGGAATCTTGGTAATGAGTTGGACATATGAGACTATGATCCATTATTTAGCACATTTTAACCCACTATATCTCACACAAAATAACAATTGAACATGTTAATAACTCATTCTTTTCTCAATGTATTTTGACCCGCCCAAATCTATGTTTATGCCTAAAAACTGTTGTACAGGTTAAATCCGTAAATTTTGAAGGAGTCACAGGTAATAAAGTAAATACAAAAAATAATATAGAAAAACAGAGAAATAGTGATTGTATTTCTTGAGAGCAGGCGGATTCTTGGAGAATTGCTTGATAATCAATACAATAGGGGAGATGGGTATTTATAGTTATAGGTTTACTCCAATCCTAATTATGATAAAATACTATATCTATAGTTTGTGGATCTGATTACTTAAGGTGGTGACACTAAACAAACACTAACTAGAAGACGGTAAACCTGAGGTGGCCCGTGCCAGATGGGCGGGAGTGGCTATGGGGCAGTTGTATATCCTCAGCGCCCGGTGACTTGTACAGTAAGTCTAATCTCTTCCAATTGGACTCGTATCCCCATAGTTGTAGGTGGTGTATTCTTACCCATACAGTCGGTCCCCTCACTTACTGAGTACTGGCGTAAGCGGTCAGTAAGTGAAAGAGGTATGTGAAGGAGACGTGTGAATAGATATATCATTTACTCCGGCAATTTCGTAGCCATTTTGATCGGAACAAACATTTTGTGCCTTCCAGAGCTCTACGCGTCTTCACCTGATTGGCTTCTCCAATCCTTTGCATTTTCGCAATAACTGCCACTTATTGCACCAAATCGTTTCATATCATTTTCCATAATGACTCATTGACTGCTTCGTGCTCTTCCTTATCTCTTTTTTCCTATAAAAATGGTCTTGTTCTACATATTATATCCACGAGTTTTTCATCTTACAGATATCTAGTTTCTTCAAAAAAAGTTTCTCTCATTTATAATAAGCAAACTAGCCTCCGATACTTCTAAATGTTCATCTTCGATCCCGGCTCTTTTCCATTTCTAAAACACTTTCTTCCTCAATAGTGGACGGTGTGCGAGAAAACTGAAACCAAGAAGGCAGTAGTTTTCTTCTTCCTCCGCACTTCTGTTCATGTTGAAAAGGACAGAGTCCTGCGACATATGAAACTTGAGCGGGATCCAAATGGTGTTCTTTGGAATGTCTTAATCATGGAATTTGCACAGATTATGGTGCACTTTTTTTTCTAACACAACAGTTGATGTGACATTTCTCTCATCCTTAGCCTTTTCGGTTGTCGTAAGGCTTCTCCTCCAGGTAGCCTTCAACATGCCGGTGGCTCCTCTGACCGCGAAAGGTCCATGAATAACTGCCTTGCCCCGCTCCTTCGCCGACAAGGAGATTCAGCCTTACACCATCAGCAGGTTATAGGAGCCTTAAACTCCACGCTTGCTGAAGGTTCAAGGTCGTGCTTGGGTTTTGTTCGAGTTCCTCATCATGTTGAGGGTCTTTCTTAATTCAGACGCTTCCGAAGTCCTTTATAATGGGCATTATGCTGTAATCAGCTCATGCCTGTACGGGTGCCGGAAGTGATGAAAACTCTACCCAAGAGAATGCTCAAACCAGCTTGCCGTCTAGGCAGGGGCCACTCTGAAAATCGAGCCTTTTCCCGATCGTATGAAGATTAGAAGACTTTTTAGATAGAGTCCCATGGGACCTTGTGGTAGCTAGAGAAAGCTGTTGTAAACAATATTGTATAAAAAGTTCAATTGTACATCGTAGCCTAGGGGTCTTTGATATTAATGAAAACGGATGTTCACCAATATTTATTTTTGTGCATGCATGCACATTTACTTGAATGTAGTCAATCAGTGTTACACGCCTATTCATGTGTGTGTCTATTGAAGATGTATGTGCGCTCATAGAAAGCAGCTTTTTGTGCATCGGTAGATGTTGGCTTGAATGCGTCTGTAGTAGACGTCTTTGAGGAGGGTATTGCCCGCACCCACAAGGGGACGTCTTTAGCCCATTGATATAAAGAATTTTTGTGTTCATAGAGAACGGTTGTGCTTTTCCACTCGAGTGCTTAAGTCTTTATAGCACTTTGTAGGCGGGCGTCCCTACCTCATGTAGGTTCAAGTGTTGAATTGACGATTTCAACGTATGCTGATGCCTGGTGGCGTAACTAGAATTAATCTAGCTTGATCAAGCATTTAACTTTAACTCAGAACATGGCTGAGGGCTAAGAACAAGTGAATCTAGATGATCTGAGATAAAATCAACTAGTAATGAAGTACATAGTAGTTTTATTAAGTTATGCAGGCGTAAAGGCCGAATCAAAGTTTAATAAACTTTGATAACATTGCTTAGGGCTGGATATCCTTTAAAAATAAGAAAAACCAGAAAGAGAGTAAATATCTTGAGAATATAGGCCTACTGGCCTTTCAAGAATATTATTCCTCCCGTTGCAAAAAGGATAACCTATTTCCTTTTTAGTCCGTTTAAAAAAGAATCACCTCTTTCTATATTTAGAAATAAACTTTTACTTTTACCTTTAATGAGATTATTTGTAGCCATACAAATATCAATGACTTATTTTAAACCACTAGTTTCAAAAGTCTTAACTTCTTTATTAAACTACATGTAAAGTCAAATGAATTCATCCTTTTTGAAACGGAGGGAGTACTTCTTAAGCCAAGTGATATTCTAGTTGTTTGGGAGTTCTGTTCCTTCCATGTCTTCAAGGGTGACGCTTCTTTCCCAGGGATGCCCTGGTATTTGTATGGCCTTTTTTAGTTTGGAGTTAATTTGCCTGCATTGGCTTCCTTGGTGCTCTAAGACACTTTCACGAGGACCAGGTCCAATATATTGAAAGAACATTAATTAGTCTTTGCATTGTAATACTACTACATTCGTTTCTGTTGGGCCGCTAAGCGAACTGCTAGTTCCCGGCGCTCGCCCAGCAAATCGAGTGCGGTCGTTTAGGCCTCATTGTTGGGTCCTTCTTCAACAAATGCTCGACGTAGACTAGACTCTTCTTCGTATGTCAACAAGAAAGGTATCTCTCCCGTGCTTGCTTTAGCAGTAGTGCGATAGGCCCACAGAACTCCTAGCAACTCAGTCTACCACTTGCCTTTGGCTTCCTCGATCTGCTTCTTCAAGCTGCCATGATGGTTTTGTTTGAGGATTTGGCCTTGACGTACTCCGAAGGATGGTAAGGTGTCGAAGTTATCTTTTTTATTTTCCACTCCTTCAAAAACTTTGTGACTTTGGCTCATACAAACTAAAGTCTGTTATCACTGTGTGGGCAAAAATATGCCACCTCCTATTACGGAAATACGAGTCCAGCTGGCGAGAGTAGACTTATCGTATAAGTCACCTGGCGCAAAGGATAAATATATGTTCTAGGAGTTACGACCGTTCATGCGGCACGGGCATAGGACAAAGGGCATATATCCTGCCATCTTAGGGTTACAGTCTCCTAGCTAGGGTTTCGTATATACCATTGCCTTGAGTTATAGGACCATAGCCTTATTAGTCTTTGTATTTTACCTTAATTAGGATAGGGTATCCATTACTATAAACACCACTCATTACATTGTATTGTACATCGTCGCGATTCACCACAGAATCCGTCTATTCTCAAGGAATAAGGTTACTTTACCTTTCTTGCTCATTATTTCTCTCTTTTACTTATTTACTTTTCCATCATATTTACTGTATTTCTTGTGACTCATTCTTAATTAATTATTTAACCTAGGCGACCAATATTATGCATACACAATTTGGCGCCCACCGTAGGGCCCATGCAATTGTAGGTATTCTACGAAGAAAGAGGCGCAATCAGATCAACCAGCGACGGTCACACCGTACAAAATACTGATAACGAGATCCGACAGATAATTTATAACTCGGTCAATACGACTGAAACTATGAACAACTATCTAAGATCAAAACCATGTTATATGTCATCATGGTTAAAATCTTACCAGTGTACGCGCCTTATCATGCCACTCATGGAGCGAAGCCGACGGTCCAAAAGTTTGTCAACACCATCTTTGGGGGCCCGGGGTTGGAAGCATCAGAACCAGAGCCATCATGGTCTGCAAGGCTCACCAGGAGATAGCCAAGAAGCCACGTATCAACACAATAAAGTTTGATGACAAGGATTCACGACGAGTTCATCACCCTCACTATGATGCTTTGGAAATCACCTTGCAGGTACACGGTGCTCGAGTCAAATGTGTGTTGGTAGATCCCGGCACCGTGGTTAACATTATTCTCTGGCAAGTTGTTTGCCAGATGGAGATACAAGATCAGGTAATTCCCAGTCCATACACCACAACCAGCTTTAACAGCTCCAGTGAGAAGTCTGTATGAGAGATACTCCTTCAAGTGGACCTGCCGGAAGCAACCCGGATGGCGTCCTTCCAAGTAATGAGATGCGACTTCTCGTATAACATTATTCTCGGGAGGCCTTGGATTTACGAAGTACGCGCAGTGCCGTCTACAATTCACCAAATCCTTAAATATCCGACTCCTAAGGGGGTGAAAGAAATTCAAGGAGAAAAGAAGCTGTACTGGAGCTGTTATGTAACTGTTGTAATAGACACAGCCAAAAAGAAGACAAAGAATCAAAAGAAGAAGCTAGATAAGCTGCTTGGTCCTGATCTGGTCACCAGTGTACCTTTCGGGTATGGGGTCCTTGAAGCGGCTGGGTCTCAGGAGCCGACCATCGTGCCTTCTGACCTGGAAGATGAAGAAAGCCAACCAAAGCTACAATTGATGACCTTGACCCGTTGATCTTCGACGAGAAGGCTCCAAATAAGAAATTCTATGTGAGGCCCGAGCTTTCAGCCGAAGCCAAGCGGGAATACGCTAACTTTCTGCGTGCTCGGTCAGACACCTTCACCTGGACACATGCCGACAGGCCGGGAATATCGACTAACGTCATTACACATAATCTGAACGTTGACCCTATCTTCAAGCCAGTCAAGTAGAAGAAGCGGCCGATCAATCCTGAGAAGGGACTAACAGTCTATGAGGAGGTTGAAAAGCTACTAAACAATGGTTCCATTCAAGAGGTGCAATATTCGGATTGGTTATCTAATGTAGTAGTAGTCCCCAAGAAGAACGGGAAGTGGAAGATATGAATCCTTCACCGATCTGAACAAAGCTTGCCCGAAGAATTCCTTCCCATTGCCCAACATCGACCAACTTATCGATTCAATGGCAGGCCATGAAGCTTTGAGTTTTCTGGACGCTTATTCAGGATATAATCAGATCTTCATGAACCTGGATGATCAAGAAAAGACTTCCTTCATCACGGATATGGGGACTTATTGTTACAGGTTAATGCATTTCGGATTGATAAATGCAGGAGCTACTTCCCATAAATTAGTAAACTTGATGTTCAAGGAGCAGATCAGTAAGACCATGGAGGGACGATATGCTGGTCAAATCAGAATTCACCGAGGATCACATCGACCATCTGGAGATAGCATTTGATATCCTGGACAAATTTTGGAATGAAGCTCAACCTAGAAAAGTGTGCCTTTGGTGTATCCTCCGGGATGTTCCTCGGCTTCATCATTTCCAACAATGGAATAGAAGTGAACCCCGTGAAAATCGAAGCAATCGAGGCTATACTAGAAATCTTGAAGAATGAAGTTGAAGTTCAAAGGCTAAACGGATGAATTGCAGCGCTCATTCGATTCATCTCACGCTCATAGAGAAGTGTCATCAGTTTTTCGATGTGTTGAAGAAAATAAAAACTTTGAATGGACAGAGCAGTGTAGCAAGGCGATTCGAGAAATAAAGAAGTATCTGGCAAATTCCCCGTTGCTAACCAAAGCATGCGAGGGAGAACCATTATTGATGTACCTAGCAGTATTTGAGGTTGCCGTCAGTGCTATCCTGATACGAGAAGAGAACGGGTGCAATCACCAGTGTATTATGTCATCAAATCTCTTTTAGACGCATAGAGTAGGTATCAACACCGGGAGAAATTTGCACTAGCCTTAGTCATGGTTGCAAGGAAGCTGCGGCCATATTTTCAAAGTTACACCATTATCATTGTTTCCTCCATCCCCTTGCGGGCTATTTTGCACAAACCCAAGTTGCCGGGCAGGCTGGCAAAGTGGGATGTCGAGCTCGGTGAGTATGACATCATTTATCAGCCTCGTATGATCATCAAGTCACAAGTGCTTGCGGACTTTTTCGTCGAATTCAAAACTGACTTGATTCCGGGAGCTGAGACAGAGCGCACAATAATAGAGGGAATTACCCCTGGAGAATGGGTGATCCACACCGACGGGGCCTCGAACGTAAAAAGGGCTGGGCTCAGTTTAGTGATCAAATCTCCAACGAAGAGCATATTTAGGAAAGCTGTCAGCTGCTCCCAGATGACGAACAATGAAGCTGAATATGAAGCAGTAATTCAAGCTCTTGAATTAGCTTACATATTGGGGGCCAGGGAGATCAATTTTAATTGCGACTCTTAGCTCGTAGTCAATCAGGTAACCGGGGCCTACACTGCCAAGGATGCCCTCATGAAGAAATACGTGGCTAGAGTAGAAAAGTGCTTGAAGAATTTTCAAAAAAGGAAGATCAATCAGATACCGAGAGAAGAAAATGCGGAGGCTAATGCCCTAGCCAGTCTGGCGGCCACTGCAGACATGAATGCAGACAGACCGGTTTCTACTATTGAATGAACTTATGCAAATGTCAAACGCCATGAGGTCAACGCAGTGGGATCATTGTGAGACTGAAAACACCCGATCATTGAGTATTTGGACAAAGAAGTACTTCCGGCAGACAGAAATGAGAGCAGAAGGTTGAGAGCCCAAGTGGCCCGCTATTGCTTAATCAATGGCGAGGTGTATAGGCGGACGTTTAGCAGACCTTTGGCTAAATATTTGGGACCCTCTCAAGTAGATTATGCACTCAGAGAAATCCATAAAGGAAAATATGGAAACCATTCCGACGGGCGATCTCTAGCTCGCAAGTTAATTAGGGCGGACTATTTTTGGCCCCGAATGGAAGACGACGCGAGCAAGTTTGCCCAAGCGTGCGATAGTTTCGAAGGTTCTCCCATGTACTTAATCAGTCGGCAGAAGTATTACACTCAGTAATAGCCCTTTGGCCTTTCATGAAATGAGGGATGGACATCACAGAGCCTTTGCCTAAAGCACCCGGAGTTGTCAAATTCATGATCATCACGACAGATTATTTCACCAAATGGATCGAAGCAGCAGCATACACTCGCATTCGGGAGCAGGAGGTAATAGAGTTTATATAGAAGAACATTATGTGCCAGTTCGGTATTACAGTAGAAATCACTTGCGATAATGAGTCTTAGTTCATAGGTGAAAAAATCACTGCTTTCCTGAAAGAGTGGGATTTAATAAGAATAACCTCTACGCCCTATCATCCTTCGGCCAATGGACAAGTAGAATCTACGAACAAGACAATAGTTTTTTTTGTTTTGAAAAAGCGACTCAAGGAAGCCAAATGAAAGTGGCCAGAAAAACTGCCAGGAGTTCTATGCGCCTACTGTACTACATTCAAAGCCAGCACTGGAGAAACTCCATTTTCACTGACATACGGAATAGAAGCAATGATTCCCCTAGAGATCGGCGAATCAAGTCTGAGGCGGTCATTTGCGGTGGAAGAATCCAACGACGAAGCTTTGAAAGCCTCCCTCGATACTTTGGAGGAACGACGAGAAATAGCAGCCATACACCTCGCGGCCCAGAAGCAACGGGTGGAGCAGTATTATAACGCGAAGGCTAATCCACGGTCCTTCAAAATAGGGGATCTTGTCCTTCGCAAAGTTGCTCAGAACACAAGACAGGCTGGCGAGGGCAAACTTGCCCCAAATTGGAAAGGGTCGTACAAAGTTTGAGGGATAGCTAGAAAATGTGCATATGTTCTTGAAGACATGGAAGGAACAACCATTCCAAATAACTGGAACGTCACATGGCTAAAGAAGTACTACTCTTAATTGGCTCATTTAAGACCATACACTAGAGACATATATTTTCTCCTTTTCTGTTTTCTTCCATTTCCATTATTTACAGCGGGCACGCAGCCCCATTTTTTATGCTTGCAAGGCTCCGCGCCCTGTTCATCAATAAAATTGCTATTTTTACTCCGTTAGTTTTACTTATTTATTTAGATCCATCTACGATCCAACTATTCATAGCCCCGCCCAGACCTAAGTTGAAGTAATACACCAACTTTTCGCTATAAAAAGTAGGGTAAACTACTCACTTAGAGCTAGATCACGTCTATCTCAGCCACCAGGCATTACTCGTACGTTGAACTCGTTAATTCAAGAATTTCACCTACGTGCCAATGGGGACGCCCGTTCGCATAGTATTAGAAAATCTTAAATACTCGAGTCACTAAGCAGAGATGTTCGAAGTCGGAGATAAAGTGCTCGTTTTCACACGGACTAAATTCGTCCATTGTGGGCGCAAACAGCTATCTCCTACAGATGCAACCTAGCCGCCAAATATTGGTGCACAACAGACGTAATTTCCCAAGTAGGCTCACTGATAAACGTTCTAAACATTAGGACATTCAGGACGACAGGAAGCCATCTAATCTTTAGGTACACAAAATATACTGCATTGTTACACGTTACGGAGCATGTAATTACACAAGTACGTATAAAATTATTGATGAACAATCGTTTCATTGATAATAAACAGCCCGTAGGCTCATAATATACAATTAGTTCTTCCTGAATACAACATTTGTTCATAATAATTGTAGAAAAAAAAAGAAATGGAAGACTAAATTTGCAGGTTCCTTCAAATTTGCATGGCCAGAGACTCTTCATCTGGATTGTAGCTCTTGCATCAAAGTCTCACCCAGAAACAAGAAGGTACAATTCCCAAGTTGATACTCAAGCAACAACATTTTTTAGACGCTATACCATGAGAATTGGGAAAATCAACTCAACTGAGGAATCCCTCAGTAGAAAGGCGGAGGCAGCAGAACGGGTACCGAAGACTTCACTTGGAGAGACTCCAATAAGGAACCCCCATGAGTCTAAAGAAAGGCCTTATACTCCCTCTTCCCCAAATGATTGGAAGCTCACACAAACCCCAAAATCGAGGAACAAGGCATAACCATACAGCCACCCTGAACAGAAGGCAACTGCAAATGAGTTTCCTCCTACGGCTTCCTCATGTATTGGTGCAATGCAATTCCCGAAGGGGTTGCTTAGCACAAACGCGGAACAAGATTAAATAAAAAAGAAGATAAAAGCAAGACAAAACTTGCTTCTTTCGAAAGAACAGTGGGGAACCTGTCCCAAAGCTCGATCAAAAGGGAGACAAGAATCACCCTAACTATGCAACAATCCTCAAGAGAACATTGCCTCTCGCAAACTGAATGATCAAAGAGGAATGTTCAATCGGATTAACCGAAAGCCACAAGTCCATAAAAGCCCTCACCGGGGTTTGCTCACGACGGAGACAAGAAATGTGCTCGGCACTTTCATTCAATTTCAATATCCAAAAACTAGGTAACTTACAGTGTAAGGGAATAAGGTTTATATAGGGACTACTAAGGGTAAACTAGTAAAAGGGTCACAAGCGACCAATAGAAATAAGCCACGCAGGGCTGAACTAAAATGTGTTCGGCAGCTTTTGACTTCGGTCAGCCTTGGCTTCGATTCTCGATTGTCTGCTCGAACACACACTTCATCGGGCGCTGACTTAGCATCGAACACATGTTGTTGTGTTCGGCTCTATGCTGCCCGGGGCCAAGAGCTGCTGTTCGGTAACCTTGTCCTCGGGCTCAATTTTGAAGATGTGGTCCTTGGTTTCAACACCTTGCAATTCCCTCTCCAAACACATGCTACTTCCCATCATGGTCAGCTGTACGTGCATGTCATGGAGCAGCTTAGCTTGGCTTCGAGTGATTCGTCTCCCCGGTAGGTCAGTCATTGCCTTCGGTGGAGATCTCCTCGGTTGATTGTCATCGGGTCCTTGATCAGCACTTTGAGCTGCATCATCCTCCCCTTCTTGAGAGGATTTCGTCCTCGAAATCGATTCATCCTCTGCTTCTGATGTTTGGCCTACAACACAAGGAGTCAAATCAGTAACATTGAAGGTGTTGGACACATTATACTCACCTGGGAGGTCGATGACATAAGCATTGTTGTTTATTTTGCTCAGCACTTGAAATGGACCATCCCCTCGAGGAGCCAATTTTCCTTTCCTTAGGTTCGGGAAACGTTCCTTTCGGAAGTGAACCCAAACCCAATCACCCTTCTTTAACTCCAACTTTTTTCGCCCCTTGTTTTTCTTCAAGGCAACCTTTGCATAGGCGTCCTCGAGGTTCTTCTTCACTTTCGCATGTAACTCGAGCAGAGCTTTGGCTCGGTGAGTACCTGCAAAATCGATAACAACATCTCGAGGCAACGGGGTCAGATCAAGTGGAATTAAAGGGTTAAATCCATACACACACTCGAACGGGGTCATGTTAATCATTCGATGCACCGTTCGATTGTATGCAAACTCCATCATGGGCAAACGATCAGCCCAGTTTCCAACCTTTCCTTTGGTCATTGCCCGAAGCAAAGATCCCAAGGTTCGGTTAACTACTTCGGTCTGTCCATCAGTCTGAGGATGGTGAGACGTCGAGAAAAGTAGTTTGGTGCCGAGGGCACCCCATAGACACTTCCAAAAATGACTCAAGAATTTTGTGTCCCGATCACTCACAATAGTACGAGGGACACCATGCAATTTCAACACATTGGAAACAAATAATGTAGCTACATGCTGGGCATCGTCACACTTCTTGCAAGGAATAAAATGAGCCATTTTCGAAAATCGGTCAACCACAACAAAGATGCTATCATGTCCTCCCCCCGACCTCGGTAACCCCAAGACAAAGTCCATGGATATATCAACCCAAGGGCGATCAGGCACAGGCAACGGGGTATACAAACCATGAGGGTTGGACTTCGATTTAGCTTTCTTGCAAACGAGACAAGCGTTGCAAAGCTTTTCCACATCTCGTCGCATTTTGGGCCAATGGAACTGCTCGGTCAAGATACCAAGAGTTTTGTCGACACCGAAGTGTCCCATCAGTCCACCGAAGTGAGCTTCTCGAACCAAGAGCTCTCTCCACGATGACACTGGCACACAAACCCTCCCATTCTTGAAGAGGTAGCCATCGTGCCACTGGTATTTCTCAACCCTTCGGCCACTCAAGATCGCGTCTCGAACGCATTTTAGCTTGGGATCGTCTTCGTACATCGACTTGATGCTTTCAAATCCCATGAGCCTAGAGGCGAGAGTGGTCGCTAAAGCAAATTTCCTTGATAGCGCATCGGCCACAATATTGTCTTTTCCCTTTTTGTAATGAATTACATAGGGAAAGCTCTCAATGAATTCAACCCATTTGGCATGCCTTCGGTTCAGCTTCTCCTGACCTCGGAGATGCTTCAAGGACTCATGATCACTTCGGATCACAAACTCTCGAGGCCACAAATAATGCTGCCAATGGGCGAGTGCTCGAACGAGGGCATACAACTCTTTGTCATATGTTGAATAATTCAGAGTTGCACCCTTAAGCTTTTCGCTAAAGTAAGCGATCGGCTTCGATTCTTGCATCAGCACTCCTCCGATCCCAACTCCAGACGCATCACACTCGACTTCGAATGCTTTGCCGAAGTCAGGGAGTTGCAACAACGGGGCAGAACAAAGCCTCCGCTTCAACTCTTGGAAAGCCCTCTCTTGGGACTCTCCCCACACAAATGGATTGTCTTTCTTCACCAGCTCGGTTAAAGGAGCTGCTATGGTGCTAAAGTCACGAACAAACCTTCGGTAAAAGCTAGCTAAGCCATGGAAGCTACGAACTTGTGATACCGAGGTTGGAGTTGGCCAATCTTTGATGGCTTCGACTTTAGAGTCGTCGACTTCGACACCATTAGCACTGACAACAAATCCAAGAAAGACTACACGATCGACACCAAAGGCGCATTTCTTGAAGTTGGCATACAACTTCTCTTCTCGAAGCTTTTCAAGTACTTGCCTTAGGTGGTCGACATGTTCATCCACGGTTCTGCTATAAACAAGTATGTCATCGAAATAAACGACAACAAACTTATTTATGAACGGCTTGAGCACATGGTTCATCAGTCGCATGAATGTGCTCGGTGCATTGGATAAGCCAAAAGGCATCACCAACCATTCATAGAGACCGAATTTGGTCTTGAATGCGGTTTTCCACTCGTCACCCGGGTTTCATTCGGATCTGGTGGTAACCGGACCTGAGGTCTATCTTCGAAAAACATGAAGAACCACTTAACTCATCTAGCATGTCATCTAATCGAGGGATAGGATGACGATACTTTACCGTTATTTTGTTGACTGCTCGACAGTCAACACACATTCGCCATGTTCCATCCTTCTTCGGGACAAGGATAACAGGAACGGCGCAAGGACTCAAGCTCTCACGAACGAGGCCCTTGTTCAGCAATTCATCAACCTGCCGTTGGAGCTCTTTGGTGTCTTCGGGATTACACCGGTATGCAGGTTTGTTAGGGATTTGAGACCCTGGTACGAAGTCAATTTGGTGCTCGATTCCCCTCAACGGAGGTAATCCACCTGGCATTTCCTCGGGAAACATGTCCTCGAAGTCTTGCAAAACTTTTTGAACAAACAAAGGCAAAGGGTTATCATTAGAAAAATCATCATTAGAGTTTAGAAGGATACCCTTGTGCACGAGGCAAATCATCATCTGACCGTGGTCGTTGCCTCGTAAGATCTCACCGGGTTGCATGATTGCACAAATTCCTTTCACTTCGGTCGGTGAGTTTATCTCGTCGGGCCCCAATTTTGCTCCTATCGGAAGCTTAGCTTTGGCCGCTTCTTTCAATTCTTTCATTCGTTTATAGTCCTCGGAGACTTGTTTCGGAGACAATGGTTTGAGGATGAAACTCTTCCCATCAAGCTTTACGGTGTAAGTGTTGGATCTGCCATTGTGAACAGCTGTTCGGTCATATTGCCATGGTCGACCCAAGAGCAAATGACAAGCTTGCATCGGCACCACATCGAATACCATTTCATCTTGATACTCGCCGATTCTAAACTTGATCCACACTTGTTTGACAACTCTCAATTCTCCACACTCATTCAGCCATTGTAACTTGTAAGGGTGGGGATGTTTCATCGTAGGTAGTCCCATTTGTGAAACCAAAGTTTGGCTCACCACATTTGCACAGCTACCAGAGTCAATGATCATCGAACACACCTTTCCCCTCACTCGACATCGGGCATGAAAGAGGTTTTCTCTTTGGTTGTCCTCTTCTTCAAGAGTCATGCAGCTCAAATTCCTTCGAACCACAAGAAACATTTCCGGATGATCAGCTTCGGCAGCCTCATGATCATCATCATCTTCAGCTCGATCAGTCTCCTCGATAATTTCCTCCTCGGTGTCACTCGCTTGCTCATGGACGGTTCCATCTTCGAGCAGAAGCATAACCTTGCGAGTTGGACACTCTTTTGCCATGTGACCATAACCTCTGCATTTGTGACACTGAATATTTGAAGCACTAGGAGAGTTGAGTTGAACTTTACCTCCTACTTCTCTTGGTTGGTTAACGGTCATACCTCTTTCGAAGGGTCTCTTCGAATCTCGAACAGTGTTAACATTTGTTTGGTTTGGACCTTTCCATTCTTTACTTCGGTTCAAAAGAGCAGAAGTAGTAACTCCTCGATACCGGTTTGCCTTATCGTCCTTCACCAATTTTTCAGCTTCGGTGGCAGCATCGAACAGATCTTCCAACGTGTGGTACACGTGGAGTCTCAACTGAGATGACACATCCCTAGCCAAGCCATTTTTAAATCTGATAATGGCTTGCTCTTCGTCTTCGACCAGATCAAGATTCAATCGAACCTTTTCAAACTCATCGTGGTACTCTTGGACGGACTTAGACCCTTGCTTTAACTCATAGAGTTTTTGCATTTGAGTCTGCCTGT
This sequence comes from Petunia x hybrida, assembly GCA_037355625.1. Lineage (NCBI taxonomy): Eukaryota > Viridiplantae > Streptophyta > Magnoliopsida > Solanales > Solanaceae > Petunia > Petunia x hybrida. Next base: position 7,032,350 of record JBBBVM010000025.1, on the reverse strand, counting down.
ATTTGGCACTTAAGTACTTACCATCCATCGCTCTCATCAACTGTGGCCATGTATTGACTACTGGATAGTCATTTCTTCTTCGATGCCTCTTGTCAGATTCCCACCATGTTGATGCATAAGCTTCGAACGAAGCAATGGCATGGGCAGCTTTTCTCTCATCGGTCATCTCATTTGTTTCAAAGATGCGTTCCATTTTAAGCTTCCATTCAAGATACTCATCGGGATCACTAGTTCCTTTAAAGGGTGGAATAGTGATCTTGACACTGTTCAAGTTTGAGTCTCGAACAGCTCTAGCCTGTTCGGGAAACTCATCTTCTCGATCATCAGCCTCACGCCCAATATTTCTTTCAACATTTGCGCCTCGGCCTCGACCTCGGAAATTTCCACGTCCTCGGTGAGCTTGCCTTCGTTGAGCGAATGGCGGCTCACGCTCATATTCGTCCTCGGGAAATTCCTCTTCATCAACCTCTTCGGTCACAGCTCCAAGATCTCTTCGGGTCCTTGGAAGTGGCAACCTCTCTCCTCGGGGAATGCCCAAGTTTTGATTTCCAGCTTGGGGATTGCCCAAGTTAAGTTGTGCTTGGGGATTGCCCAAGTTAAGCTCTCTTCGAATTGCTTCACTTGTCAACTGATGTTGTCGTACAAGCTCAGCATACAGTTCAGGTTTCATCGGAGTGGATTGGCTCGTTCCCATGCCGGACCCATTCATGGCCACGGACGCGTTTCCCTGCTCGAGGTTAGCTACTCGAGCACTCACTCCTCTTACTTCGGCACTGATGCCTTGTATCGCAGCCATGAGATCGGCTAACGACAATTCAGGCTTTTCAATACCTTTGCCATCGTTTCCAGCCATCGTTCCTGCACAAGTCAAAGATCAAACAAAGATTAGGGTTAGAAATCACCTCACACTCCCTCACCTTTGATGGGTGGCACTCGGGTCCACTCAATTTATGGGTTCGGTTTTTGATCACTCAAGGACTTGTTAACAGTGGCTCGTCCAATTGATCGGTCCTCTAAGATCCTTCAAGTTCGACAATAGTCACTGCCTCTTCGGGAAGAGTGAAGTGATGTTCGACTCGATGGAACGGACGCTTTTTAACTGAGCTCGGGGAGTCAAAAGAATTTCTACGAAAGTGTGGACTTCGGTCACCCCTTAGCACGAGTTCCTATCAGCTCAAATGAGTTGGTACGACCTCGAGTAGGACAAGTACTCAAAAGATCCACCAACCAGAATTTGACACGAAAGAAAGTGAGAACCTAGGAGAATCTACCCTTTGATTCCCTTTGGAATCTTTTTCGATCACACCACTCCTGTCCGTACAAAAGTGGTCCCTCCTTGGTACGGATAGGGTTTTACCTTATCCACTTTCCTTTTTCAGCCGACAACTTTCACCTGGGGGTTTTGATGTTAGAATTTTAACCCCTTTCTTCTTCAATGGAACAGTGACCTTGCTCCGGCGTACGGACACAACGACTTCGGTTCACTGACCACGAAATTCAACAGATCTGAGTTGCTTCTTTCAACTCCGGTTCCAAACATCAACGGAGGAAATCAAACGAAGTTCTTCGAGCTAAGATCCAGCTCGTTCGAGTCGTACACTGTTACGATTTGTAACAAGTTTCCGGCGTACGGACTTCGAATTGAACCCAGAACTTCGATTCTTAAGCAACAAACAAACCCAAATCACTCAAGAACCACCAATCTTCACCGGTTTCTTCCAAACACAGTGGGGTTCGAGTTCAGTCACCATTAAAGCTCAAAAACAGTCCAAAAATTCACCAAGAAACCCTAGTCACGAAATCAGTACGTCGGGTATTCGTTGGAATCAGAACTCGAAGGTGAACAAGAATCCAAGATTGTTTTTCCCAAACAACCAACAATCAAACACAATTTTTGAATTTTTCTTTTAACACTTTTTTTTTTTTTTTTTTTTTTGTAAAAACACCAACAGTAACAAAACAAACAGGAACACGAAATGGAAAACAAAGACTCAACGCACGAAAATAAAGATAACTTGAACAGGATTGGGGTTGTAGAAACAAGCCCAAACCGTGCTCTGATACCAAGATGGTGCAATGCAATTCCCGAAGGGGTTGCTTAGCACAAACGCGGAACAAGATTAAATAAAAAAGAAGATAAAAGCAAGACAAAACTTGCTTCTTTCGAAAGAACAGTGGGGAACCTGTCCCAAAGCTCGATCAAAAGGGAGACAAGAATCACCCTAACTATGCAACAATCCTCAAGAGAACATTGCCTCTCGCAAACTGAATGATCAAAGAGGAATGTTCAATCGGATTAACCGAAAGCCACAAGTCCATAAAAGCCCTCACCGGGGTTTGCTCACGACGGAGACAAGAAATGTGCTCGGCACTTTCATTCAATTTCAATATCCAAAAACTAGGTAACTTACAGTGTAAGGGAATAAGGTTTATATAGGGACTACTAAGGGTAAACTAGTAAAAGGGTCACAAGCGACCAATAGAAATAAGCCACGCAGGGCTGAACTAAAATGTGTTCGGCAGCTTTTGACTTCGGTCAGCCTTGGCTTCGATTCTCGATTGTCTGCTCGAACACACACTTCATCGGGCGCTGACTTAGCATCGAACACATGTTGTTGTGTTCGGCTCTATGCTGCCCGGGGCCAAGAGCTGCTGTTCGGTAACCTTGTCCTCGGGCTCAATTTTGAAGATGTGGCCCTTGGTTTCAACACCTTGCAATTCCCTCTCCGAACACATGCTACTTCCCATCATGGTCAGCTGTACGTGCATGTCATGGAGCAGCTTAGCTTGGCTTCGAGTGATTCGTCTCCCCGGTAGGTCAGTCATTGCCTTCGGTGGAGATCTCCTCGGTTGATTGTCATCGGGTCCTTGATCAGCACTTTGAGCTGCATCATGTATCATCCATTCCGAACGAAGAAAACTCTCTGGGAATATAAAACCAGGATCGAAGGCAAATATTTTTGAAAAAAGAGAAATTCTTCACCATCATAAGAAATTGTTGAAGAAGTAAAGTATTCTTCTGAAGAGGAGTTTGTGATTTTTCCAATGTCATGAATCCCTATTTATGGGTAGAAAAGAGATAAGGATGATATGTGAAACGAACATACGTAATTATTGCTGGAAATACGAAATAATTCGGAGCAGTTAATAGTAGTTCTTGGAAAGGTGCATGGAATCAGCATTAACCAATCAGATGATAGCACACGAAGTTCTCGAAGAAATAAGCATCATTCTTAGTCAAAGTGACTGCGAGTCTCAAGGAGTCAGCGAGATATCTCTTCACATCCATCTTGTACGCTGCTTTCACTTCTTGACTTGCGTCAACACTCAGCAAGTGGAGGGGCTGACTGTGTAGGAAAATATATGCCACCTCCTATTACGGGGATATGAGTCTAGCTGGTGAGATTAGATTTATCCTATAAGTCACCTGGCACAAAGGATACATATATGTTCTACAAGTTACGACCGTTCATGTGGTACGGGCATAGGATAAAGGGCATACATCCTGCCGCCATAGGGTTAAAGTCTCATAGCTAGGGTTTTGTATATACCACCGCCTTGAGTCATAGGCCCATAGTCTATTAGTCTTTGTATTTTACCTTAATTAGGATGGGGTATACACTACTATAAATACTCCTCCTTACATTGTATTGTACATCATCACGATTCACCATAGAATCCGGCTATTCTCAAGGAATAAAGACTACTTTACCTTTCTTGCCTATTATTTCTCTCTTTTACTTATTTACTTTTTTTTCCATCGTATTTAATGTATTGCTTGTGACCTCATTCTTAATTAACTGTTTAACCTAGACGATCAATTTTAGGTATAAACAATCACAAATGATATGGGTCGGAACTCCAAAACGACAAATGATATTCTTCCAAATGAATTGTATCACCTACTGCTCTCAAATTTGGGCGTAGGCTGCCGCTTCGACCCACTTGGTGAAGTAGTTGGTCATCGACCCTACGATGTCCATCCCTTATTTTACAAAAGGGCAAGGTGCAATTACTGAGTGCAACGACTCTGTATGCTGATGAAGTGCATGGGAGAATCGTTGATAGATGTCACATGCTTCGACGAGTTTGGTGGCGTCATGCTCTATTTGGGGCCAGTAATAGCCTGCTCTGATTACCATTCAGGCTAAGGCCCTTCCTCCTGAATTGTTTTCGACATGCCCTTCATGGGTCTTCCCCAGTACATAGTCGGCTTGTGTTGGGCCTAAGCATTTAGCTAGTGGGTCGTTAAACATTCGACGGTTCAGCTCTCCTTAGATCGGCCAATAACGAGCCGCTCGCCTCCTAAGCCGTTTGATATTCTTCTTATCGTCAGAGAGTGTTCCCTTATCCAAGTATTCAATCAGCATGTGTCACCAGTCCTATATGAGTTTGGTGGTGTTCACTTCGAGACATTTCAAATCTGAGTGAGTTAGTTCAATCACCGTCTCTAGGCAGTCTGCATTCATGCCTGCAGCTGCTACTGGTTAACTAGTGCGTCGGCTTCCGTAGTCTCCTCCCTTGGCACCTATGCAAACTTTTATTTGTGAAATTTTTTCAAGGGAGTGTCTACTTTCGCTATGTATTCTTGCAAGCGAGCATCTTCGGCTGCAAAGACCCCATTCATTTGGTTGACTACCAACTACACATCTCTATGAAGGCTGATCTCCCTGGCCCCCAATATGTATGCTAATTCAATGCTTGAATTACAACTTCACATTCTGCTTCATTATTAGTGATCAACGGGTAGTTGACAGCCTTTTGGAATACCTTTCCGGATGAAGTCTTAATCATTAAGACAAGCGCGCTCCTTTGACGTTCGACGCACTATTCGTGTAAACCATCATTTCCCCGGGAATGACTCTTCTCATTGTCTTCAGTTCATTTTCGACCTTTGGCAACATATCAGTGCTGAATCCAGCAATGAAGTTTGCAAGAACTTGTGATTTGATTGTCGTTCGCGGTTGATAGATGATGTCGTACTCTTCAAGTTCTACGGCCCGCTTTACAAGCCTCCGCATAAGTTTGGGCTTGTGCAAAATGGTTCATAGTAGGAAAGATGAGACTACAACGATCGCGTGATTCTGAAAATATGGTCGTAGCTTTCGGACTGCAACAACCAATGCTAGCACGAGTTTCTGCAAGTATTGGTAGTGTGTATGTGTATCCAGGAGAGAGTTGTTGACATAGTATATGGGAGACTGTACTCCCTTTTCTGACACGCAAGATACAACAAAAGCTACTCTCCTTCGCATGGTTTAGTCAGAAACGGGGGATTGGAAAGATACTACTTCAAGTCCCGAAGTGCCTGACTACACTGATTTGTCCATTTAAAGCTTTTGTTTTTCTTCAACACGTTGAAGAACTGGTAGCACCGCTCCGAGGAGCGAGAGATGAATCAACTAAGTGAGGCTACACGGCATTGAGTCTTTACACCTCCGCCTCATTCTTCAATACCTCTGGTATAGCCTCGATGGCTTTGATCATGACTGGGTTGGCTTCTATCCCACAGTTCTAGACGATGAATCCGAAGAACATACCTGATGACACGTCGAAGGCACATTTTTCAGGTTTAAGCTTCATGCCGAACTTGTCCAATATATCGAATGCTATCTCTAACTACTTGATATGGTCCCTGGCAAACTCTGACTTGACCAGTATATTATCGGAGTATACCTCCATAGTCTTGCCAATCTAGTTCTTGAACATTATGTTCACCAGCCTCTGATAAGTTGCTCCAACATTCTTTAACCCGAAAGGCATCACCTGCCAGTAAGTCCCTCTGTATATAATGAAAGAGGTTTTCTCTTGATCATTCGAATTTATCAGGATCTGATTGTATTTGGAGTACACATCCAGAAAATTGAGTGTCTCATGTTCTGCAGTAGAATGAATGAGTCGATCAATGTTGGGCAGTGGGAAAGAGTCATTCGGGCACGCCTTGTTCAGGTCAGTGAAGTCGATGCACATTCTCCAATTGCCATTCTTTTTCGGGACAACAATCACACTATAGAGCAAATCTAGGTAGTGGACTTCTCGAATGGATCTGTTGTTTAACAGCTTCTCTACCTCTTCATCGACTGCCTGTCCCCTTTCGTGGCTGATCGGCCGTTTCTTATGCTTGACAGGTTTGAAGTGTGGATCTACGTTCGTCTTATGCGTAATCACCTGAGTGGATATCCCTGGCTTGTCTCTATGTGTTCAAGAAAAAGTGGTTGCTCGAGAACACAACAAGCTAATGAACTCTTGTCTAGCTTTTGCTGAAAGTTTTTCACCCACGTAAAAGTTTTTGTTTGGGGGCGTTCTTGTTAAAGATCAGTGGATCCATATCGTCTACTGTGGCCCTAGTGACTTCTTCCTCTCCGTCCAAGTCCTGTGTGATGGCAGGTAATTCTAGGGTTATCTTCTATATTGACTTCTTTGGCTCAAATGATATGTCATTTACTAGGCAAGTCCTAAGTAACTTCTCCACCAGCTTCCGCTGATTCTTCACTTTCTCATTTACTGCGCATGTGATGGCAGCCACGTAACAGGTTTTGGAAAACTTCCGTTCTCCTCGAATTTCTCTCACACCCATGGAGTCTGGTTTTTAACGGCCTGATAAAGTGTAGAGCCTATCGCCCTTACTTTGGGTATCCAAGGTCTCGCTAATATGATGTTATACGAAATATCACATGCCATCACTTGGAGGGGCGTTAGCTTCGATACTCATAGAATAAGAACTGGATGACTATCTCTCCTACTGACTTCTCGCTCGAGCTGTTGAAACTGGTTATTATGTATGCGCTTGGGACTATCTGTCTTATGAGCTCCGTGCTACAAATAGCTTCCCATAGGATGATGTTTACAGTGCTTCTCGAATCTACCAACACTTGCTTAATTTAGGTGTCGAGTACCATGTCAGTGATGATTAAAGCGTCGTGATGCAGGTAGTGAAGTTCTCTTTCGTCATTCCTCTTAAATTTGATCACGTAGACTTGGGACCTCTTCTTTCTTTTCTCTCGGGCATTGCAGACCATTAATTTCTTGGCTTTCTCTGTCTCGAACCTTGGTCCCCCAAAGATGGTGTGGATGATTTGTTTGTTCTCTTGGTCTGAAGTAATGAATCGTCTTCTTTTTTCCACAAGCAGATCATTGAGGTGGGCTATCTTGAGCATGAGTGCTTTACAGTTAATCGTATCATGACAGCTGCTTCGGTGGAATTCGCAATAGGTTGCTAGATTCTTCCCGGAATTGTTTCTGATGGTAGGAGGCCAATGTACTCACGAGCCTAGTCTTCCAAAGTGATTCATGACTAGCTCTACCGCGCTCACTCGCAACCCAATTTCTTTAAAGTTCTGGGACTTGAAGCTTTTCTCCTGGGAAGTCATTCCCCGGGTGTCACTTCGCTTATAAGAGGATTTTGTGAGATCCTTCTGATACTATGTTCTTCTCTTCGTCCTTCTATTTTCAATATCTTCTTCTAGAGCACGACTATTCCTCCGGGTCCTTCGAGTATTGTCATCAGACAGCTGGGATACATTTGGCTCGATACGAAGCCTATCGTTATACCACTAGTATAACGCATCCAAGTTGTTACCGGGTGCTCTTGGAGACTCCACGAAAGCTATCGTTATACCTCAGAGATTCAGACCATTTTCGAAAGCTACCGTGGTGATGTTTTCGGGCATATGAGTGAGGTCCATTCGTTCCCTCTGGAACCTTTCCAAGTAATCCTTAAGCAACTCACCTTTTTGGTGACAGATCTTGAATACATCCTCCATTTTTTTCTCTCATTTACGGGCGGCAGAGTGCGCCTGTTGAACAAATCCTATATTTGGGTAAAGGATTCAAGCGACCCTACAGGCAGTAGGGTATACTATGTCAGGGCCTCATTTGTCAGAGTTGAACCAATTCTCTTTACCAGAGCGAACTGGGTCTCCTCTTCTGCTATCTTGTTGTTTTTGACGGCCGTGTAATATGCGACTATGTGCTCATCTGGATCAATGATACCTTCGTACTTAAGGTTATCCAGCAGACAACAGTGCCCAGGCACGCGGACTGGTACAACATTTGCCTTGTATGTATGCTTGAAGAACTTTTGCTCGTCAATGCCGGCAACTTGAGGTGGTGTACCTAGCACATTACCAATCCGATCGTGGATCACCTTCAACTCCTTGAGTATTGCCTGAATGATAGGTGTCTACTGTAGTCCTGGATTGTTGGCTGTTGTCGAACTTCCTGGAGCGGTCTCCAAATTGATCCTTTGTCTGGGCACAACAGCTAAGAAGTTACCCACTGGCTCCGATTGTCATGAGGATCCTGGCCTTGGGATCGAACCGATGAAGAGCGCCTCTAGACATTTGGCCAGAATTTCGGCCATGGTGACTGTGTTCTAAACCGTCTACTCCTCCTGCGCCTTGAGAAAACTAGTGAAAGCCTCTTCGAACTTGTTGTTGGCCCTAGCGGCGCTTCCATGTTGTGAGTCATCATGGTCATTCTTTTCTCCAATGGGGATTGGCCCCTTAATACGTATCCTTCTCTTGCTTGTTGGGATTGCTAGGATCCTTTGAGGCGTCGTCAACTGCGTGAATTTTGTTGTGTAAAAGATCGTTGTTGACGTTCCACACGGTCGTGCATTTCCTTCGTAAAAACTGATTGTTGCCTGGGGCCCCACGGTAGACGCTAAACTGCTTATGCCTAAAAACTGCCGTATAGGTTAAATAGATAAATTTAGAAGGGACCACAAGCAATAAAGTAAATACAAAAAAATAATATTGAAAAGTAGAGAAATAGTGATTGTATTCCTTTAGAATAGGCGGATTCTTGGAGAATCGCTTGATGATCAATACAATAGGGGAGAGATGTATTTATAGTTATAGGTTTACCCAATTCTTAGTTATGGTAAAATACTATGTCTACTGGTCGTGTGCCTGATTACATAAGGCGGTGACACCAAACAAATCATAACTAAGACACTGTAAACCTGAGGTGTGCGGTGTCTGATAAACGACCGTGGCTATGGGGCATGTGTATATTCTCACCGCCCAATAACTTATAGACTAAGTCTAATCTCTTCTAGCTGAACACGTATCCTCATAAATTGTAGATGGTGTATTTTTACCCACAACATCTAACAAATCCGTCAAACAATAGTTTTATCCACTTCGTTTATATAAGGAATTTTATAATATAACTACATGGTATGAGTTAGCTAAAAGAGCGACACTTTTAATATCTTCATGTGATGATGAAATTAACACCTTTCCAGTTGTACATGCATTCACAAATCATACCTTAATTAATCGAGCTATTTCGATAATTTTAATGTTTACTCATGTACTTTTTCAAACTTTTTAGTACTCTTTTGCTTTTCCATCTTTCTATTCATATTTTTGGAATGTTACGTGCGGAACGTGTGTATAGAAATTAGTTTAATGAGAAAGTATTCACGGGTATACACTATTCCAAAAAAAAAAAAAAAAAACTTTAAAAAACAAATCATATCCCAAAACTGACTCAAATTGTCTCGTCAACCACTGAAACTTGAAGTAGATTGACGCAAGTCTTCTACCATTAATCAAATACTACCTTCGTTCTAAAATAATTATCATAAATTTTTTACTAGTCCGTTTAAAAAGAAATGATAGAATTCTAAATTTGAAAATATTTTTGTATTGAAACTACTACTTTACACTTATAATTTATTTTGGACCATAAATTTCAAAAATCTTACCATAATTCTTAAACTCCGCTCCAATCAAATTATGACAACCATTTTGGACCGTAGGACGTATTTTTTATTCAAATCATAAATAAAAAAATTAAAGCACCGAATCTTATATTACATCACAAATCGAAAATAATCGAATTCAATAGATGTATAGGATATTGAGTGGAGAAAAAAAATTGACTTGTCAAAAATTCATGATAGAAAATCACTTCCCTCACAAAAGAGCCTTACTCAAAATTCGAGTCAAAATTCCTCAAATTCATTGTATGTGCTGGATATCTGGTGGAAAGAAGTTGGCACGTCAAAAAGTAGACAAAAATAATAATAATAATAATAATAATAATAATAATAATAATAATAATAATAATAATAATAATAATAATAGCTGCTTAATATAATGATTAAAATCGAATCATATTCTCTCAGTTACAGCAACAACACATACCAAATGGCTTCACGCGATACCCAAAAACCCTCAAGGCAAACGTCGGGAAGCCGACGCGCCGGTGGTGGAATCCGTACACTTTCCGATCTGAATCGTCCTTCCGGCCGTGATTCAGATAGCGATTCCGATGGTCCCCAAGAATACTACACCGGCGGTGAAAAAAGGCATAATCAATTTCTCTAGCCCTAGCTCCCTTTATTAATTTTATTTTATTTCCATTTTACATCATTCAATCTATGTTTGTTCAGCTCTATTTAGATTTTTTATGATAATTTAAATAAGTCGGGTTGCGATGGGCTATGATTTGTAATTAAATTTTAGTTATATACGCTGTCGGTGCAAATAACTTTTAGAGTTATCTACTATTACATTTTAAGTGACATAACTATGTAAATATTAATTTTTACATTGATACTACAACAACATACCCAGTGATATCCCACAAGTGGGGTCTAGGGTGGGTAAGATGTACACAGACCTTATCCTCACCAAAGTGGAGAGGTTGTTTCCAATAGACCCTTGGCTAAAGAAAAACATTTTGAACACGTGTGAAAACTAACACAATGAGAATACCATGCTAGAGAGATATACTGACATAAAAGCTAATGGGCACACACTGAACAAAAAACATCAATAACCATTAAGACGAGTAATTTTACATCGATGTTCAAATAAAATTTACATCTTTAGTATAATATAACTTGTTATAGTAGGTAATCTACCATTTATTTTAGGTTATCAATCGAAGCTTATTAGATAGAGTGACGTACGATTATCTTTAAAGTGACTTGGCAGTGTAAATATTCTTTGCAGTGCTAGGGCATATTATAACTTTCATGAAATTTACTTGAGATCCTGTTCATTTAGTTCCGCGGTTTATGTTTAGATGAAAATATAGTAAATTTTGTTACATGTTTGCAAGTTTAGTTAGGAGTGATATAAGAGTTTGTTAAAGCTCATGTATCGTATATGTTTGAATATTTGCTATGTTGCACTTAGCTGAAGGCAATGCCTTGTGCCATCTATCAGGTGCACTTTGTATGTTTGTACTTCTTAGAGGTAATGTAGTAGGGGTGGACCTACATGTAATTTTGGGTGCACGAGCACCATTGACCTCTACTCGAAGTATGCGTGGTTGTTTAGAGAATATTAAGGAAAAGGACAAACAATTAACAAGCACAGATGAAACGAGAAGTTTGATGGCTGCTTTGGTTAAAGGGTGGGTCCTGGAGGCTTGTGCAATTATCCTGGATTCACCACTAGTAGTGAGAAAAGGTTCAATATTTAGTTGCAGGTAGCAGTTGTTTTGTTGCTAGTGTTGAGCTGTTAGACAATTGTGGTCTATTGCTGTCTTATACTTTGAGAATGATATTCTTGATCATGTTTTTGTAAAGAAACCCCAGACTCCAGCGGTGGTTTAGACTGGGTATGTTGTTTTTGTAGAGAAACCCCAGACTCCACCGGTGGGATAGACGGGGTATGTTGTTGTTTTTGTAGAGAAAGGAGGGTCTACTAGGAAATACGGAGGTGGAAATGGGGTAGGATGTGATTGGGGAAGGGGGGGGGGGTTGTGAATCTCCGGCTTGGAGCAAAATTGGGTAGTGATAATTCATATAGTCAATCTGAACAGGTTTGAAATTGATGTGTGGTTGTTGTATTGGCTGAAAGGAATGTATTATGGGCATGATGAGAAGAAATGATCGTGGAAAAAGGCATTATTAGTATTAAAAGTCTTTGCTTAAAGAGATAATCCCTTCATAGCGCGAAGCCATGGGATCGGATTAGTGTGCGCTTCAAACAATGACGCTCAAAGTGATCCCTGAGAAATGATAGATCCTTTGATATTCAACTTTGTTGAGTTGGATGAATATTGATATTATTGTATATTTGATACTAATATATATTAATACTAATTTAAATTTTATTTATCATAGTATTAAAGGGCATGTTTTCTTGGTATTTCCATAATTTCATAAATTGTGCGCTTCACTTTATAGAAGTGTACACTTCTTCTCGCTTTTCCCTTCAAGTTTCCATTGCTCTTATCGCTTTGTTGCACTTTACTTTTAAAAATACTGGCCAAGTAAGATGGTGGCAAAATGGCTGGGAACAAAGGACAGAAGTTGGAGTGTGGTGAAGTAGGTTTCATGTTTATCATTTATGATAATATAGGAATCACAGGTGCATACGAAATTGTCTAATTTATTCTATCTTCTCTGGTGCTCTCTTTCCTTTTTTTTTTTTTGATCTCTTTCTTTTGTTCTTTTCTTTTCTTGCTATTCAAGTTATTATTATATATCAACATTGTAACTCAGTGATGTCAGACTTCAAAAGTTGTTTCTACTTGTTATTTGCATATTTAGCTTCATTCTTTTCTTTATTTTCAGGTTGTGTGTATGACAAGTATAAATTCAGACATCCCATAAGCAAGTTTTGTTCCTTTTTTCGCTTTCAAAACATGCATGTCAATTTGTTGGTTGCTGTACCTATATTTTTGTGGTTGTATGATGATTGCTCTATTCAACTTGAATGTTATTCTTACTCTGAATCTGAGGTAGCTTTTGAACAAGTCAAACGAGTTATTGCTGAATGTGTCGACTCGTGTTAGTTGTTAATTCTATCCATGGTCATGTTCTGTTGTTTTAGCTATTTTCTGCACATTGAGGGTTGACATATAAAACTTTAAAGGGAAATAGAGAGGCCAGTATGCCTCCTATGGTGCATAACTGTATCACTGATCGTAGCTATGATAATGCCTGCAGTGGAATGCTTGTTCAAGATCCTTCAAAACATAATGATGTGGACTCCATCTTTGACCGGGCTAGACAAGTGGGTGCCATGCAAGGTCCTATGGAAAATGTCGTCCCTAGTTCAAGCTCAACAAGCTTTACTGGAACAGGGAGAACGCTTGCGGGGGAGACAGTACCAACATCAGCTCCTCAACCTCCTGAGGCAGTTGTGCACAATATTATCTTCTGGAGAAATGGTTTCACCGTAAATGATGGCCCTTTGAGAAGGCTGGATGATCCTGAAAATGCATCTTTTCTAGAGGTAACAGTTGTGAGAATTAAAATAAATAGTCATGAACAGTTGGAGCAACCGGTAAAGTTCTCTTCGTGTGACCTATATGTCATGGGTTCAAGCCTTGGAAACAGCCACTAATGCTTGCATTAGGTTAGGCTTCATACACCACACGGACCCTGCATGAATGCGGGATGCTTTGTGCACCGGGCTGCCCTTTTTAGTCATGAACAGGACAACCACATGGGTCGCCCGATCCTTCTAGATAGTCAGTAATCCATTATCTCATACTAAAAGTTCTCTATATTTTGTATTGATATATAAATCTCTCATAAGATGAAAGGACTCTAATAAATTATTAGACTTAAAGTAGCCAGGTGTATTTGATGATAAACATTTTCCTGTTTTGGATGAATATGGTTCTTAACACGCTGTTGCTTTATTTGCAGAGTATCACAAAGTCTGAATGTCCAAGAGAGTTGGCACCGGCAGATAGTAGGTCCCAGGTGCACTGCAACCTCATAAGGAGGGATGAGAACTGTCCTGTGAGTACTGCATGTTATAATCCACTATTTTTTATCTTTTTCATCTCCTCTGGTGCACTGAATATGATAAAGGGAATAGAAAAGGAAGGGGAACGAGCTAAAGGAACACATATACGGCATTACCCATAGTACCTTTGGTTTTAGTGGATTTGTACTCTTATTAAATATGATCACGTCACGTTTTGTCCTATATGAGCAGCAGTGACAACACCATGACACATTCCCTACTGTGATATTTATTGCATAAAACTAATGTTAATAATCGTGTCATTCGAACCTTAACATGATGTTTTCTCCATGCACATGCAGGAACCAGAGAAACGGCAAGTTCCATTTCAAGGAGTGGGAAGAACACTTGGAAGCAGCTCAAATCCAGCAACTTCTGAGCTATCTGCTTCTGTTCCAATCAACACTGCCCCAGCACCTTCTACTAGTGTTCTGGATAATTCATTGCCGTCAACCTCGCTTCAGATTAGACTAGCTGATGGAACTCGCATGGTTGCAGACTTCAATTTGCTCCAGACTGTTGGTGACATCCGTGCCCACATTGATGCTTCAAGGCCAGGTGACACAAGGGCCTATCAACTACAATCAGTTGGATTTCCTCCTAAGATCCTCAATGATTCAACCCAAACAATTGAGCAAGCAGGACTGGCAAATTCAGTGGTTATACAAAAATTTTGATGGAGCGGCAAAACTACTTCAGCTATTTATTATTTACGAACTGATAGCAGGACATATTTTATCCATTTACGGCTGGATTTGTCTGATTCTTAATCTGTGTATCTAAACTTGATCTATATGAAGATGCTGGTGTTTGTTGACCATTAAAACCCAAGTTTCCCTTGTACGGTATAGTGTCGGTCTTTATGCCAGTTATGTGTCCTATGGTATTTTCTTCATCTTGTGCAAGAACAGCTGCTTTGTATGGAAATAAAGTAGAATGGTTTATATGTGCCTTAGGAGCATTCAGAAGAGTATTTATGTCATGTTTCTTCTGTAATTTAGAGTTTTGGTCTTACTATTGGTTACGTACCTCCAAGCTATCACTGTTAACCTTGTCGAGGAAGCAAAAATGTCTCGTCCCTTAAACCGTTGCCTTTTAAACTACTACACTAATCTAGGCGTGTCAGAGTGGGAATCCACGTAAAAAATATACTATACATGTGCAAAATTAAAACCTCACACATAAAATTAGTAATAAAATTAATATTATAAAATATAGCAGTATTCTTTATATACAAGCAGGTAAAATAAGTAAAGAAGAAACATTCTAGTATCCATCTCATGTCTCAACCCCCCCACCCCATAGGGGCGAACCTACCCATTGTCAAGGTCACCAGAAAATTACCTTGTGCAGATGAATAATTTTTTTTTTTTTAATTATTTTTGTATATATGTCATATGCTAAGTTCCCACTTAAGTTGTTCATATCTTTATTTGTGTATATTTTGATACCCCTTAACAAGAAATTTAGTTATGCTACTGCCCCCTGCTGCCCCACCCCTGCGGCCCCCTAAAGCCTATTATCGGGCGCCGGACTGCCGCCGCCATCGATCTTCCGCTAGCCGACCGGAAAAAGTCCATGGAAAAGTTGCTGGACATTTTCAAGATATGAAAGATAGAGAAGATTAGAAAAGTGAACTAGAGATACAAAACATACGCAAAAAATGCAACACACATATATGCACAAACAATTATATAAATAGAGATACAAAAAGATACAAATATACACTTGAGATATAATAGAAATACAAAAAAGTGTAAAGTTACTCAGCCGATATAGTAAAGAAAAAACAAAGATACATACAAGAAAAAAAGATTTTGACAAACAAAAAAGTACAAAAATACACAGTAGATATAATAACTAAAAAAGGGTAGTCGGTGCACAAAGCGTTCTGCTCATGCAGGGTCCAGGAAAGAGCCGCACCCCAAGAAATAAGAAGAAATAAAAAAAGAAACAAAAAAGTGTAAAGATACATTACAGATACAATGAAGATAAAAAAAAAAATACAACGGAAATACAAAAATGTTCAAAGATACAGTACATATACAAATAAGATACAATAAAGATACTTAAATAAAAAGGAGATGCAAATTAAAAGCAGTGTAGATACATTAAAATAAAAAGATGAATAAAAAAAGATAAATCAGTTTAAATGATATAGTATTATGTACAGTCTTGAAACACCGTAGACACAGAAAAATAAGAAGACGAAGAATAAATATTTCAAATGATATATTAAGATACAAAATGATACACTAGATACAATTTTGATCATTAGATATATTGCATATACAAAAAATAAAAAGAAGAAAACCAACAGAACTGACCGGAAAAATAGAAGATCTAACCAGAAAATATTAGATTTGAACGTAAACATCATATCTGAATGAAAAACTCTAGTTCTTCATCAGAAAACACCATAGTTGAACGAAAAACATCAATCCTAAACAAAAAATAAATGGAGTTATACTATGATTAGAAATTGTATCCTGTATTGAGGGATCATTAATATGTCTCCCTTATTCAACTGTAAACCTTGAATTATTGTATAGTAACAAAGATGTTTAATCTGGAAATGTAATCTAACTGGTATTCACTTTTTATGCAGTCGGTTAATATTTGTTATAAATTGCATACATATAGTATTCAAATGCTACATAGTCAATAACCCATTTTTTGTGGTTGCAAAATATACACATATTATTCAACTATTATGTATTCTATCATCACACTCAAAATGGTATGCACAAGATGTGCACATATTATTTAACTATTATGTATTCTACCATCCCTGTATGGGAAAAATTACGCCATCCGTAATCACGGAAGTAAAAAGGTTAGCTGGCCCAAATAAAATAAGTCCAAAAGGCAACGGGCACTAAAGGATCTAGAAGACATTCCAGCTCCTTCAGCCACGGCTGCTCGAGAAGCACAGACACAAATAGAGCTGATATATTATTTCTATTGTTTAGCCATCTTAGGTGAGTCCTACTCATGTCTTGGGTAAAAATTGGGCAACCGCCTCTTGTAATGGGTCAAAAGGCCCCACGTACAGTGTTTTACTAGGACTAAAGTTGAGATAGAGTGTTGTACTAGGACTAAAGTTGAGATAAGTCTAGCCTATAAATATCCCATTCTATGTCTGTTGTATTTCACACATTTAGATACCACTAGAATCCTACTTCTTTCTTTGATATTCAAACAATACAAGGAGACTTTATTTGTTTTAGGCATACACAATCATGTTCTAAATAGTATGCATAAAATATACACATCTTATTTAACTGTTATGTATTCTATCGTTCTGGTCTAACTGGTTTTCATAAAGTATAAACATGATTATTCAACTATTATGTGTTCTATCATCCGGTTCTTAATGGTCATTCATATATTATTTATTTGTTATGTAGTCTACACTACCTATTATTGTTATAGAATACTTGGTGCTTGTTTTAAGATTTTCTGGAAATCTGCTGCTTTTCGAAAGGAACAAGTCCTCTCTATACTTGATGGGGAAGCTTTTTTGATAAGTAAGATATCCCTAACTTTAGGGATTTTTACCCCACATAACAATTCCCAACCGTTATCCACTTTTTGTAACTATATTTTGTATTTTCTGTTTTTTTTTCTAGCATATTTATTAAATATAATTTGATGATATAAATATTTAAAAAATATGGGACAAATATATATGTGTATAGAAGGTATATATACAAAATATCAATCTATTATATTTGATATTTTAATTATAAATTAAATTTTAAATATAAATATTGTGGCTATATTATGTTAGTGCTAAATGACTTGTTAATATGAAATATTGTGGGCTATTTATGTGGAAATCCCTTAACTTTATAAAGCAATTTTGGGATTGTTTGTTGATATCCAACTACAAGTGCTGTGATCAGGGGCGGATCCATGTGGTTGGGAGGGGGTGCCACGGCACACGGTAGCCTCGCCAAAAAACACTGTTATCAACGGCTATATATTAACAGTGGCACCCAGTGAATGAAAGCTGCGATGGTGCCACTGGTGGAAGGGAGAGGTCAAAAGTCCCCCCAAGATTAAGGACTGGTGTTCGAATCCTTTAAGGAACATTTTTCCTTCATTTCTACGTTACAACTTCTTTTTGTTTTCTTTGTTTTTTCCCTTTTGCATATTTACATTGTCTTTTGTTCTTGTGCTCTAAATTTTATAATAATATACCATCTTTTGATTTTCGTTTTTCTAGTTGAACTTCTGTTTCTCATTTTTATTTCTTTACATTTATTCATCTACTTTTGTTTTATACCACCATTACTAGTTATCTATTTTATACTTTCAAATTCGATTTAAATATTAGTTAATAAATTAGTTAAATTTGTTTATAAATTTCAGTAATTCTAAATTAATGTATATTTATCTACTTCTAAATAAAAAATAAATCTTTATTCCATATTGTTGAAAGTTTTATGCTTTGCTTAAGTTGTTACAAATATCTTATATTTTTTCATCCGATCCATTTTTTCATATAGACTAAAAAAAGATGAATATCTGGAATAATAGCTTCTAATTTAAAAATACATAAATTTGCTTTATGCCAATGTCATTGTATATTTTCCGTTCAATCAATTTATCCGTATAAATAAAAAAGACAAATAATTTGTGCCGAAACCCAAGCTGATCAAATCGACCAAATATTTATCCTATTGAACATTGTAAATAGCAACACGTCTACGTTAAAAAAAATGTGGCACCCGCTACTTTCAAGTCCTGGTTCCGCCCCTGACTGTGATATTTGCTAATCGATAGTGAGAGAATATTTTTTTTCTTCAAAATTTTCTACTTTATGTCTTGTATGATAATGGCTAATTTTTTTTTTTTTTATAGGGCCAACAAAATGTGTTCTAATTTATTTGACTGGATAGTTATGTATTTCCCCTATATTATACTTAGTAACAATTTAAGGTTTCTATCTAACCTTTTTTTTTTTTAAGCTTTTATCCTCAAGTTTTTTGTAAGATTTCAACCTCCCTTTTCTATCCGGTGATTGCTTATGCCTAAAATTGGACGTCTAAGTTAAACACTTAAACTTAAGAATGGGTCATAGGCAATACAGTAAAATACAACGGAAAAGTAAGTAAATAGAGAGGAGAATAATAGACAAGAAAGTAAAGAGTTTTATTCCTTGAGAATAGCCGGATAGTGGTGAATCGCTTGATGTACAATACAATGTAAGAACGGGTATTTATAGTAGTGATTATCCAGTCCTAATTATGAGAAAATAAAACGACTAATAAAGGTCATGGGTCTATAAACTCAAGACGGTGGTATATATAAAACCATAATTAGGAGACTGTAACCCTAAGGCGCCAGGATGTATGCCTTGCGTCCTACGCCTGTACCGCCTGAGCGGTCGTAACTCATAGAACATGCGTGTATCCTTTGTGCCCGCTGACTTGTAGGGTAAGTCTAATCTCGTCAACTGGACTCGTATCCCCGTAATAATAAGTAGCATATTTTTCCCACACAGTCAGTCTCCCCACTTGCTGAGTGCTGATGCAGGCAGTCAGGAAGTGAAAACAGTGTGAAAGATATCTCACCGACTCCTTGAAACTGATAGTCTTTTTGACCAAGAATGATACTGATTTATTCGAGAACTCCATGAGTCTTCATCTGATTGGTTGATGTTGATTCCATAACCTTTCCAAGAATACTTTTTACTGCGCCAAATCGTTTCATATCTCAAGCCATAATTACGCTTGACCATTTCGTGATCTGTTCTTATCTCTTCCAGCCTATAAATAAGGGCTTCGTGATATTGGTAGAATCACAAATCCTTTTCAGAAAAATACTTCATCTTCTTCAAAGTTCCTTATGAAAGAATGACTCTTCTACCTTTAAAAATATTTTCCTTTGATCTTGGTTTGATATTCCTAAAAAAACTCATTCATTCTGAATGGATGGCTTATGGGAAAATTGTAGGGAAAAGACCATGTGCAGTTTTCTTCTTCTGTTCCTCCATCCTTGATTGGTTGAATGGAGTCCCCTGAGTCGTGAAGTTTGATCGGAATTCTAATGGCGTTCTTCAGAATGTCTTCATCATGGCATGTGCACTGATTACGGTGTGCTCCTCTTCTAACACAATGGTTGCTGTGATATTTCTCTTGTCATGTAAGGTCAGGACGCTTGGCCCTTTCAGCTGTCATGAGGCTTATCCGCTAGGATTTTTCTGGTGTTCAGGTAGCTCCTTTGACGGTGTAGGGCTGAAGTCTACTTGTCTGACTCCGTTTCAGGCAGGAAAGAGTACACAACATGGAGCCATGGAGTCACCAAGCTCTAACTCTGCTAATGTTTAGGGGCTATCTCTTGATTTGGCTAGTCCAGCCGTATTGCTGCTGCAATGCCTCATCGGCTGCTTGCTGTGGGATACCCGAGGGAAGAGGCTCCCTTGTGGTAGGTTCCCAGCTCAAGCCTTCCCATCCTCGATGAGCTCCTGATTGTGGTTGAAGATCTACGGGGCAGTGCACTCCCGTTTGACCAGCAAGGATCGAAGCAAATGTTCAAGTTTTCTTTCTAAGCTCTGTGTACGTGATGGGGCAAAAATATGCCTGCGCTTAGATGCTTCTGATGACCCTTGATTTGATCAACTGTATGGGCTTCGGTTGCGTCAACGGCTACGCACCTCGAATAAATACTCGGGTGAACATATCTCCGGCCGCCAGGGTGAGCTCCGGACTGCTTTACGGCTTGTAGCTACAATCCACATGAAGGACCTTCAGTCGTGCATATCCTGAGGAACTTATAGTTTTTAGCCTTCTCTTTCCATTTTTTGACAATTGTTATGAACAATGTTGTATTCAGGAGAACTAATTGTATATTATAAGCTTATGGGTTCTTTGTTATTAATGAAATGAATGTCCATAGACGTTTTTATGCCTACTTGTGTAAGTTTAAATAACATGATTTGTGTACCTTTCTGGGCTAGTGTCTTTAAAAGATGGGCGCTTCATTTGAATCAGTAGTTGATGACTTATATTGCGCCTGTGATAGACGGCTGTTTTGCACCTATAATGGGACGACTTCAGCCAGTGTGGGAACATGGCATTTTACCGTCTGATTTAGAACGTCGTTTCTTGTTTATTCGAGTATTTTAAGACTTTCTGACACTATGCTGGTAGGCGTCCCCACCGATATGTAGGTGTAAATTCATTGAATTGACGAGTTCAACTTACGAATAATGCCTGGTGGCTGAGCTAGGCGTGATCTAGCTCTAAGCGAGTAGTTTACTCTACTTTTTGTAGTGAAAAGTGGGTGTATTACTTCAACTTAGGTCTGGCCGGGGCTATGAATAGTTAGATCGTAGATGGATCTGAATTGTGATTGTAAAACTTGTTGAACCCTCCCAAAAAATGTACACAGGTATGAATCGGGATGTAATTTCAACAAAATGGAGACTCCAAAGGGTTTCTGTGGAGTCGCCACCTAATTTAAGGATTATTAGGAACCTAAGTTAACTAAAGAGTGCAACTTTATTCCTTATTTTTAAAAGGAAATTAAACTTCAGAGATTCTAGGTAAGTGGTTCTATTAAATTCGAAAGAAGATCCTTTGGAAGCACTTTCGAAAATCCGCTAAAAGCGATTAATCCGGCGATTTTCAGGAATTTTACTTAAAGATAATTAATTTAGGATAAATTTTAAATAAAGATAAATAGATAATGAATAATATAATATAAATAAGATAAGGTTTGATTATGCCGATACTTAGATAAATAAACAAAAAAATTTAAAATTAAATAAATGGATAATGAGATAATGATTGGCTGCTTAATTAATTAAATAAATAAAGGCTGAATAAAATTAAGTAAATAAATAAATGATTAAATAAATAATGATAATTGATTAATTAATGGGTTGGATAGATAAATAATAAATAGATAATAACTTAATTAATTAAATAAATATTTATGAATTCAATTAAATAAGGAATAAATGAATAATAATTGATTGATTAAATAAATAAATAAATGAATAAATAAATAATTATAATTGATTAAATAAATAATTAAATAAATAATTAAATAAATGAATTAATTTATTAATTTATTTACTTATAAATAAATACCACTTAAAAAATTTAATTAATGAATAAACAAATAAATATATAAATAGATAAATAAATAATAAATGGATTAATAATTAACTTAAATATAAATAATGAATAAGTGAATACAATTTTAATTTTGATTCTTTTGCACTCGATAGTTAATCAAAGTTTCCTATTATCTTAAACTAATTGGCGAGTCCCAAAGAAACAGGATAAGCAATTGTATAATCAATCCTAAACATGCAATAAGATAACAATTTGATATAGCGGCTACCCTACCATGCTTCTAATCATGCAAAGTCCTAATCTGATTTACGGGATCCTAAAACATGCTTTCTAAAGGGGACGGGAAAGAGGGAGTTTAGAAGATAGAACCCGGATATAGCAAGCTCAATACAAACCGTGTATTTCACAAGGTTTTTATTTTTTCTTTTCTTTTACATTTTCGGGGATATCAAGTCCCGAAAATATGGAGCGGATCGAATAACTTCCCAATGCATGGCATCCATATTTGTGAGTTTTGACCAACTCATTCCCAAGGAGTGTTTTCATGCAAAAATAGAACGATATAAGGATTAGGAACCTATTCAAAGAAAGAAGAATGCATCGAAGTAAAAGAAAACACCACTTATTATTAAACTGAGATGTGAAAACTAGAAATTTAATCAAACTTGTCTAAACACAATATGACAATTTGTAATTTCATGTTTATCAAAGAGACAAATTACAGCGGACCACATTATACATTTTTTGAAAGGGAGGAAGAACAGACTACTAAATTTAAAGGCTAACACTAACAAATTATGATTAACCGGTAATCTACTCCTAACAAAATAGCACATTCAACCAAAATTTCTCTTTGTCACATAAGCAGAAATCGAATTATGATTTCCAAAATAATATGAAAAAACATCCAATTTAAGACCTTGATATTATGCCTCACAATTTCAGGTTAGTTATTGTTGAACCCCAAAAATTACCTTTCTTTAAGAAAAGACAGGTTTCGGGTATATTTCAACAAAATGGGACTCCAAAGGGCTTTTTTTGGAGTCGCCACCTAATTTAAGGATTATTAGGAACCAAATGTTAATTAAAGAGTGCAATTTCATTCCTTATTTAAAGGAAAATAATTCAGAGATTCTTAGGTAAGTGGTTCTATTAAATTCGAAAGAAGATCCCTTGCGGGAGCACTTTCGAAAATCCGCTAAATGCGGTTAATCCGGCGGTTTTCACGAATTTGTTAAGGATAATAAGTATATAGTTAATTTTAAATAAGGATAATAGAAATAAGATA
Source organism: Petunia x hybrida (assembly GCA_037355625.1). Classification (NCBI taxonomy): domain Eukaryota; kingdom Viridiplantae; phylum Streptophyta; class Magnoliopsida; order Solanales; family Solanaceae; genus Petunia; species Petunia x hybrida. Next base: position 7,009,239 of record JBBBVM010000025.1, on the reverse strand, counting down.
AGATTTTAGTTATGCCGATAATTAGATAAATAAATGACCAAATTTAAGATTAATTAAATAGAAAATTAAGTAATGGTTGGTTGATTAACTAATTAATTAAATAAACAAGAATAATAGATTAATTGGTTAATTGGGTAGATAAATAATGAAAAGATAATAACTTAATCAAAATAAATAAATATTTATATAAATTCAGTTAAATAAAGAATAATGGATAATAATTGATTGATTAATTAACTACATAATTATAATGGATTAAACAAAATGATTAGTTAAAATTAAATAACTAAATTGATTAATTGAACAAATTAATAATAAATACCACTTAATTAATTTAATTAATGAATAAATAAATAAGTAAATAATAAATGATAGATAGATAAATAATTAATTTAAATGTGAATAATAAATGAAGATTGTATAATTTTAAATAAATTTTGATTCTTTTGCACTCAATAATTGACGAGAGGTTTCTATTGCCTTAAATTAATTGGCGCGTCCCAAAGAAACGGGATAAGCAATTGCCTAAACAATTCTAAACATGCGATAAGATAATAACTTTAATAGAGCGGCTATCCTACCAAGCTTCTAGCATGCAAAGTCCTAGTCCGGTTTCAGGGCTCCTATAACATGTTTTTCTAAAGGGGACGGGAGAGAGGGAGTCTAGAAGGTAGAACCGGATATAGCAAATTCAATCATTGAGCCTTGATAGCAACACATTTAACTTGAGACCCGAACTCAACCCCAAAAACGACTCCAATATCGATAAGCCATCCCAATTTGTGAGTTGGCGAAACTCGTTCCCAAGTGATCATGCAAAGAAAAAAATAAAAATAAAAGTAAAGATTAGAAATCTTAATCACTACAAACAGATAGCAATAAAAGTTAATATAACCCATGTAATAAAAGATGCTTTATTAACATAAAATGTTTGCATATATTCTTTTAGCAGCAGACACTATGAATGTTAATAGACTTGAAAGGATGTTGAGTTCAATTGAAACTCAACTCAGGTACATGCCACGTAAACACAAAAGGAAGAAAAAGATTAGCATACAAACGTGCAAAAACAATCAGGTGTTTTCTAAGAGTGATCAACTCAACTTATAGAAACCATATCAATTGCAAACAAACCTAAGCTTAAAATCATGTCAATAGAGACCACCTTCAGGGATATAAGAACAAGTTCATAAAAAATAAGTTTTGTCCACCTAATTTAAACATTACTTACACCCAGGCAAATAGGCTCAAACATACTATATACATTTAACTAAGATACCAAAATTCAATCAGGCCTTCAAATTAACAACATAACATGACCAAATCTTTGGAACCAATACAAGGTCCATAAACAGCTAACTATAAACTTCAATCTATCGAGATATTAAATCGGATGATAAAAAGAAAACTGAACTTAGGCATGAAAACCAAGTTTAACACGAATTTGAACAACTCTTAGATGAAGTAGGCTATCCGACAGTCGTGATAAAAGACTAAACTATTAGTCGAATTTAGTACATGAGCAACAAACAGAGAAAGTAGTATTAATCCCCAATTTCATTAAATAGAGTTAACATTTGCCTTGAATCACAAATAAGTGTCAATTACCTTAAGTGAACTGTATCCTACAAACATGTTATCTTAAAGCAGCTAGTTCCCTAATTAGTTAAAGAAAAAATATTCACAATGTAAACAAGAAAAACCACTTAAGATGTAGACGACACGGTGTGCAGATTAAAGCTAAAGCTAGAGATCTACTTTAAACCTCTTGAAACATTCATTTTCCAAAATGATGGATTGCATTTAAACAACTCAAACTGGACTTGCCAATGACATCTAGACCACACTTACACTTGATGAAACTAAGCATAGCTATTAGCCTAGGGATTTGAACAGGATGAACACTTGTAATTTGATGCTTAAACAACTTCACTAAGACTGAGGAAATACATACATATTCGATTTTTTAACTCACCAATAGTATAGGAACTTATTGGTTCCGACATATCTCATGACATATGAACACTCATACACAAGCTATTACGCACAAACTTATACTCACTCAGCTGCACTCCCTCACAAAACTCCCACAAACCTGAGACTACAGCCTCTTGACTACTGCACATAACTCACACACACACCAACTCAGGTGCAACACTCAATACCTTAACAAACTCACACTCACTTGCTACCTAATCCCTGCATTCTATAACAAACACCATTTACACATAATCACCTATAACAAACTGCTCACCCTGTCCTGAACATGCATATACCAGACCCTGCACACAACTTGAGATAACCAGATACAGCTTCTAACAAGCTGCTCCAAACACCAAGAACCAACCCCTAAAGTAAAATAGCCCATCTCGAGCACCAGGACCACTCCAGCACACACACACACACAACCGACTCACAACCCTCACACTCACTACACACATTCTTGAGAATTACACACATATTTGCTCACATAAACACTGATTTGACACCCTTGCTCCCTTACTCATTCCCCTTGCTAACAAGAAATCAGGCAAGACATAGGCACCCTTGAAAACTTGCCAAACTAACTGCTAGAACTCTCCTTCAAACTCACAAAGACACCAGGGAAGCAATCTCCTACCAGGAAAACAGGAAACACCCTATTCCCTTAAACAAACTAGGAAATAACAACCTGAACTCCTGCATAATCCATTAGCACTAATGCTTCTCCAGAAACTTAGCTCCTCTATACTCCTTTGAACTACTATTAGAAACAACCTGCAACATATCCATCTGCTTCCCTGACCTGAAGCATACACAAGCAACCCCTCACACCATAGAAACATCCCACTTTTCCAACCTAAAACAAACTCCTAGATCAAACTGCAAGACCACAAAACTTACTCCAACATGTTACCAGGAACCAAGTTACAGCTGGAACGCCAACCTCACACATTTACCAACTCCAAACAACCTGCATCACCTCTCCAAACTCTATCCTAGTTCCCAGAACAAATACAACTCCATACCAGCAAATAAATGATCTTATGCCAAGAAATAAAACTAAACCACTGAAGGAAGAAAATAAGAAGCTGACTGTTATTTGAACGACTGCATAAGCTAAAGATCACATCTTTGAAACTACCAAACTCGAAAATGTCAACCAGTGGCAATTCTTTTATCCATAAGCACACATGTGCTGGTTTTACACTTGGATTTTAACAAGTTGATGAGAAACATAAATAAATAGGGGTGCGGAGACTGGAAATATTAAGAAAGAAGAGTTATTACCTTTTACGGAGCAGTGAATAGGGCGTCGATCCGAAGAAATGCGCGACTCGACTAAGCGATGCGAGCAAGGTCGACGGCTAGAAAGCTGAAGTGACGACACGAACTAAGTCGACGAACGAACAAGCTCGATGACTCGAATAATGAAGCGATAACATAAAGTAAGAATGACAGAAACAGTAACGCGATGAACTAAGCAAAAGCTGAGAAAAACTTTTGTCTACAATATGTATGCTGCTGTTTTTTGGTATTTTAACTCCTCGACCTCTCTGCCGCTCAGAACCGAAAGAAAAATCAACGAAAGAATATTATATACCTCTCCACGCTAGGGTTTCGGATTAGGCTCCAACATTCAAATTTTAAACCCAATTTGGATTATTCACTTGTAAGATAAGGGTTAAAGTCGTCTAATCTCTAAAGATTGTACAACTTCAATCTTTATCCTACAAATCTGCCCGTTGGGATGATTTGCGGCTTGGATCGACTTGCACATGAACAAACATCTAGGATTCGTCCATCTCATGCTCGTACGGAGAAGAAGACAAAACTTTTAAGTTGGGGTGTCGTTTTGATCAGATTTTGATGCGTTTTGGGTGAGAATCGTAAAGGGTCGCGGGTTCTAGGGATTTAGGAATCGGGTTGGGATTGTGGGAAACGGGTTAAGGGTATTGGGGAAAGCTGAAATGGGCTAGGAAGGTGTGTGATGTATATGTATAGGCTTTGCACAGATAGGAAAATTTTTAGGCTGTGAGCAGATTTAGCCCTTTAAGGGTAATTAAATAAGAATAGAAATGTTTAGTGGGGTAGGCTAGGATTTAGCTTATGTCTTCACATTTGGCCCCTTTTCTTTCAAAATTAATTGATTTTCTTTTACTATTATAATTTATTTTAATTTTAAATTTAACCTTAATTATAAAATATCGCAATAATTTATTAATTTTAAGAGAATTTCGGGACAAAATTGGGTGTCAACAGCTGCCCCTCTTTACTCAGAAAATGATGAAAGAGTTTTCAGGGTAAAGAAATTGACATAAAGCCAATTTTGTCACGATAAAGCCAAGGACTTCTGATTCCATGGACCAAAAGCCGAGGCTTATAGGCATGGCCGAACTCTGGTTTCCGAGTTGCCTACATATCTCGGGCTGAAAGAGAATCAGGCCATATGTAGTTCAACGACACTTAGACACGAAAACTCGCACGATTGATTGAAAAAGACACACGAATAGGAAAGAATTCAAACTGACGCCTAATCTGAAACGAAAGATTAGGTAAAATTTGCTTGTTCGAGTGCGATTCTTCAGATCCTCGTTGACGAGTCTAGCTCATATCAACGATTGCCCCAGTTTACTGCTAAGAAAAAGTTCCACGTTATGCTCCAAATGCTGCTGCGATGCCGCTAAAATTCTGTAAAGACTTAACAAACAATAAGCGAGCAACTGCTAATAAACTTTGATGACTTTTTGGAATAAGGAAGTAAATAAAATGATAATATAAAATTGTAAATGCTGGTTGTGACGCTCAATAAGTTCTTCTCTCAATCAACTGATGAGATGCTCTGCCCGGAGAACCTCTAGGCTGATCATTATTCTGAAACAGTAAAGTAAGACAATAAGTAAAGCGAAAATGAATTGTAAAAATGAAAGGCTTTCATAAGATAAGTTTGACTAACAAGACATAATGTCTCAAGCCGAATCATGTATTTCAAATACAATATGTCAATATTGCAAGACAACCGACATCGCGAAACACTCCGAAAGTGGTGTTCCAGCCGACTTGCCTTAAACTATCAATCTACTTTAAACATAACATGCCAACATTGCAAGACAACCGACATCACGAAACACTCCGAAAATGGTGCTTCAGCCGACTTGTCTTAAACTATTAATAAATGCCAATATTGCAAGACAACCGACATCGCGAAACACTTCGAAAGCGGTGTTCCAGCCGACTTGTCGTAAACTATCAATAAATTTTAAATATAAAATGCCAATATTGCAAGACAACCGACATCGCGAAACACTCCGAAAGCAGTGTTCCAGCCGACTTGTCTTAAACTATCAATAAATTTTAAATATAAAATGCCAATATTGCAAGACAACCGACATCGCGAAACACTCTGAAAGCGGTGTTCCAGCCGACTTGTCTTAAACTATCAATAAATTTTAAATATAAAATGCCAATATTGCAAGACAACCGACATCGCGAAACACTCCGAAAGCGGTGTTCCAGCCGACTTGTCTTAAACTATCAATAAATTTTAAATATAAAATGCCAATATTGCAAGACAACCGACATCGCGAAACACTCCGAAAGCGGTGTTCCAGCCGACTTGTCTTAAACTATTAATAAATGCCAATATTGCAAGACAACCGACATCGCGAAACACTCCGAAAGCGGTGCTTCAGCCGACTTGTCTATCAATATCGCGAGGTAAATTCTATCGCAATGTTAAGATGTTGAGAAAAGAAAAGCGCCGTCTTTTCGGCAATAATCAAATGTAATGCTTAGATGCCGCAAGGGTAAATTTGAATGATCTGTCAAGCAGAATCATATGCGTCGTCAATTTAATTGGTGTTGCTGGTATTGATAGTGGTGCAAAGTGTTGAATGCTCCCTTCAGTTCATATTGAATCTGATGTTCAATTCCTGCAAATTTAAAGTAAATGCGTTGGAAAACGAGAGAATAATAAAGCAAAGTCTATAATGAAAAAGAAAGAAATAGATTTGCGCTGCATATGCGACAAGGCGAATAATCTCCGAGAAACTGATGGTTGACCTGAAAAAGTAAAGCGAAGCATTAATTTAAAGCCAATATAAAGGCAGAATTTAAAGCAAGTGCAAAGCAAAGCAGTGCGGAAACATAATCAGTGCAATAGGCGTTTGATAAATCAATTTGCGAGACAATCAGACAATGAAGGTCTTGAGCAGATTGTCAATTAAAATAAGGCAATGCTTATTTTGGCGTGATTTGAAAACATAACGCATGCCTCGGCTTCATTGCTTATTTGGGAATGAAAATCCTAGAGGTAGAAATGCCGCCTGTTCGGCAATAGCTCATGGCGAAGCAATAACGCTTTAAGTCATGAAAAGGCAATGCAACGCAATCTGCAAGGCGACTTTGAATGCGCGTTCAATAAGTTGTTCATCCATAGTGCGAATGATCCTTTCATTGCAAGCTTTCACGTTCCTGCTCTCAAAAGAAATTCGTTAGTTTTGGGGATGGGTGTTTGATTTGTGCTGACTTGATCTCGATCTTCTTGATGTTCTTTTTGCTCCCATATTTTCCTCGGACTTGGATTTGTGAATCATACTCGGAGACTTGGCTCATGAACTCAAATGAATGTTTTGATAATAGAGGCAAAGTAAAAGTAGTTTTGGTAATAAAGTAAATAAAGTAACCATGCAAATATTTCATGAAAGTAAGATGTATTTTATGAAATTTCTGCCTTGACATAAGCTTGTGACATATCTTAAAACAAACTAAACATCATTTTCTTAGAGTTGACACTTCTTCATCTAGCCAATTCCCAAGATCTTCCCAGCTCATCTTTTTATAGTCAATGTTGATTCTTGCAAAATTTTGCCCCAGTTATGACCATCTAAATCTTCAACTTGCCCTTGCAGAATTTGCCCCAGTTTCTATCTTCTATATCTTCAATTTATCCTGCAAAATTTGCCCCAGTTGCTATCTTTCAAATCTTCAAATTATCTTTGCAAAATTGCTCCAGTTGCTATCTTTCAAATCTTCAAATTATCTTTGCAAAATTGCCCCAGTTGCTTGCCTTAGCGGAGACTGAAAATCTTAATATTATAGAGTCGAGCCCGTTAAGAGCGCCTACGTATCCCTCCACGGGAATCAGACCGTGCGTAGTTCTGCTTACATAAAGATTTTGGGGAAGTATGGCACTCTAAGTATGAAACCGCATCCGAGTTGGAAAACCTACACATCTGCCCAGATGCATAGTTCGGAATTACATCACAAAAGATAAACAAGCCTAAAGTGTTACAATATTTTGACCGAATCCGAAGGGGATTGCCTACTTATCCTGTTGCCATTCCAGGAATCAGGTCAGAAGTAGTTCAAACTTACACAAAAGAGGATATTGGGAAAATTCTATGCTAGTGCAACCGAACTTTACGTGAGTTGCCTACGTATCCCGCCTTGGAAATCAGGTCACGCGTAGTTCGCGTTACATCAAAGATTACATTCAACAATACTAACTTGCGGCTGCTTCAAATATAGTGTCTTGTGAAGGCATTTGTGTTCAATTTTCAGCCAAACTTGAACATCCACTTTGTAAACACCAGTGTTCCTCCAAATAGGACACGATGAACCAGGTGAAGACTTTGTCAACTTCATGAATTCTACATCTTCAACTCATCATTTTAAGCAATCCTCAAATAAAGAATGTAGATAAAACTACTTCCATTCCATATGCCAACAAATAAGATCTGCCCCAGTTGAAGTTCTAACGACAGTCTGACACCTCAAGGGTGCAAAATATCGCTTTTCAGCTCATCATTCCCAAATTGTTCAGTTGTTTTGTTGTTAGTCACGAGCAATGCTTAGGCATGTTTGGTAATTATAAAATTGAAATAGGAATGAATATTAAGTCAAAAGCATACCATAAAGTAAATAAAGTATAATAACACAATGAGAATGCAACGTATAATTTATTCAAATTCTAACTTAAGGAGGCATAACGCGACAGACATGCAAAGACAGAAATTAAAAGTCATTTTCAAAAGACATAGACATACTTTAAAGGCAAAAAACACAATTCAGGGCCTCAATTTGAATTGTGATGCGAAAAGAAACTCTTGAGCTCAATTGCCAAGTTCCTTTCAGAAGGGCATCAACTCAGAGATCATCATCTTCATTTTGAGTCGCATCGTCATAAGCAAGCTGGAGTACTCCATCATCAATCAAATCTTGAATCTTGTGCCTCAGAGTAATGCAGTTCTTAGTGTCATGTTGACAATATTCTCCATGGTAAGCACAATATTTGACCCCATGAATCAATCTTGGAGGAGGATCAGATGTCCCATCTCCTACCAAAGGCTTTAAAACTTTTGCACCTTTCAACCTTTCAATCAAATGCTCTTGAGATTCTATTGGAAATGTAAACTTTCGGCGAGCCCTCTTTTTAAAGTTGGAATTAGATCCAGACGCTAGGCTAAATAATGAGTATTGGGAACTAGGAGGAGCTGTCACCAATTGGATTTCTCCTGATCTTATCATTGTTTCAATCTTGTTTTTGAGTGCGTAGCAATTTCCGATGTCATGCCCCGGTGCCCCAGAATGGTAGGCACAATGTTTGGTTTCATCGAACCATTTTGGAAGAGGACTAGGTGTTGCATCAGCGATAGGGTGAATCATTCCAGCTTCCCTTAGCCTTTCATAAAACTGATTGTAAGGTTCGGCTATAGGTGTGAAAGTTTTGAAGACCTTTGTGCAGGGTTTTTCCATGACTAGGCGACTTTGGCGAACAGAAGCTATAGGTTGATGACTAGATGAAGGCTGGTGCTTTAGAAATGGTTGATGATTTGGAAGCGCATGGTTATTTGAAAGTGCTTGATGAACATACGGTTGTGGGTAAGGCTGATAAACAAGCGAGTTGCATTGATGATATTTTAATGTAGGGAATGGAGGGTTGAAATCAAGCATTGGCGCAAAAGGAGCTTTGCATTGACTATGATGATTAAAAGTGGATTTGTTTTGGCAAGATAAATTGTAAGGTGGGTTTAGACAACTTGGAACTTGTACCCTTTTTCCTTTCTTCTTATCATTGGCAAACTGGGCCATTGCATTTGCATTTTTTGGAGTGACTGATTCAAGCATCATTTTGATTTCCATAGTTTCTCCCATCTTAACGATATTGGCAAATGTTATTTCCAATGTATCCGACATTTGGCGAAGAATTTGGTGGTAGAGCTCACTGTCCAGAGATGAAATGAAACATGCAATTGCTTCATTCTCTGTATAAGGTGGTTGGACCTTGGTGGCTTCACTTGTCCAACGGCTAGCATATTCTTGGAAAGTTTCCGTTGGATTCTTTTTCAAATTTGACACATGGTATCGACTAGACTTCTCCTGTGTTTGCCAATGGCACCACTCATTCGGACTGGATACATGTTCCCCTTCTGATTGTCCTTTTTCCTTTGTAAGACCAAAGAGAACCCTTTCATCATTCTTTGCATTTTGTTCAAAAGATGGGTAAGACACTGTCCTATTCTTTTTTATGATCACAATAAGAAGAGAATCTCCTTTTCTTGCTTTGGATTTTGCGAAGTCAGCCATTTCAAAGTTAACACAAATCAAACTTCTGTGGGGAAGGGAGTAAACACAACAAAACAAAAGTTCAAGGGTAACTATGTTAGTTTGCATGTTATTTATGAGGTTGCACAGAAGCACATAGCGCGCGTCAAGTAGCGCTTTGGCAGTTTGACCATGGAAGATATAACAATAAATTGGCATGTGGCAATCACACGTAGTCGAGCGTAAATAAAATGCGAACGCGTCCTACCCTGTAAGGTGCCTCTTTGTGCCAGAGGTGGGCCTAAGACACGCAAACAAGTGGTAACGAAAAATAGTTCATACCAGTTTTGAGCAATTCAGATTTAGAGTAAGCAATAAATAACAATAAGTGATAATAATCAGCTCTCCGCCTCGACACTGCAATCCCGTTATCCCAACTAACTTCCAAAAGTTGGTGTCAACTCGAAATGCTAACACAGCTCATGCTCTCCACAACATCTGCACCAAACTTCTAAACCCAAATGCCTAAAACCTGAAACAATCCCCCATACACCTTTTGCAAACATCCACACTCCTCCAATCACAACTCCCAATTATTTTACAACATCCAGGGGTGAGATTTCCAACTGCCTTCACAATACCAGACTGCAAATCATGAAAGGCGCCAATTGGCCTTTCAAAAATAAAAACCTCACTGGTCCTCGGCTTTAGACAAGCCTCTCAGCTTCCTAGGTTTTGCAAGGCTCACAGACCTTGTTCATAGGGCTCCTCACTGGTCCTCGGCTTTAATCAAGCCTCTCAGTTTCCTAGGTAGCCAAGACCGCACTGGTCTTCAAGGAGGGACCCAATTGGTCATTCAAAGACACAGGGGCTTCGCTCTCCTAGTATGCAACAAGCATACTTCATTCCAAAAGGATTTGCAGTTGGTTAGTCAGCATGGGCCTGCACACACGCAAAGCCATTCACGAGAGGGACCCCACTGATCTTTTAAAGACACCAGGGGCTTCGCCTCTTAGATCTCACTACACCAGGCCATCTCCAAAACACAAACCAATCAAATCTGCCTAACTTTCCCCGGACTGCAATTCTGTCTATGATCTCAATTCTACTAAATTCTTCAATTTTCTAACCTAAAAGACAACATAGGAGACAAAATTCTAAATCTGATTTTGCTCAAAACATGGTTAGGACTGAGGATTCGTTATCACATAGCACATAATATGCATTGTCGTTGGGTTTCAAGAACCCGCTGACGTAAGGGTGGTTTCCTAACTATGGAGGCGGTACCAAGGACCGGGTCCAGACTAAGGCGTCAATGCATGCATGCTCCTAAAGCTCCGTCTAAGAGTGGGTTAACGGTTGAGGCTAACAGTGAGTGGCAAGCGGTCTCGCAGTCGAATTACTCCTACGATGGCCGCCGGTGTACCAACTCGTCACAAGGGTTCTTTAGTGGAAGAAAGTGCGGGTGCGCATGGGCGCACCTCACGGATATTTGGGGTGAAAATGCAAGAGGTTCCCAGGAATGGGGAAAGTATAAACGGAATGCCAATTTATATGTGCGCAAATAGGGGTGTAGTGACATGCTTTCGTGACACACATCAATCAACTAAATTAACTAAACATGCTTGCAAATAAACAATAGAAATAATCATGCTAGTTTCAACAATTATTAAATAAGCTACGTATACTAATATCGGCATACAACTCAAACAATACAAACAAACAAATTCGTGAAAGCCTTTTGGTTAGAACCATTTGCGTATCCCCAGCCGAGTCGCCACGCTGTTGAACCCCAAAAATTACATTTCTTTAAGAAAAGACAGGTTTCGGGTATATTTCAACAAAATGGGACTCCAAAGGGCTTTCTTTGGAGTCGCCACCTAATTTAAGGATTATTAGGAACCAAATGTTAATTAAAGAGTGCAATTTCATTCCTTATTTAAAGGAAAATAATTCAGAGATTCTTAGGTAAGTGGTTCTATTAAATTCGAAAGAAGATCCCTTGCGGGAGCACTTTCGAAAATCCGCTAAATGCGGTTAATCCGGCGGTTTTCACGAATTTGTTAAGGATAATAAGTATAAAGTTAATTTTAAATAAGGATAATAGAAATAAGATAAGATTTTAGTTATGCCGATAATTAGATAAATAAATGACCAAATTTAAGATTAATTAAATAGAAAATTAAGTAATGGTTGGTTGATTAACTAATTAATTAAATAAACAAGAATAATAGATTAATTGGTTAATTGGATAGATAAATAATGAAAAGATAATAACTTAATCAAAATAAATAAATATTTATATAAATTCAGTTAAATAAAGAATAATGGATAATAATTGATTGATTAATTAACTACATAATTATAATGGATTAAACAAAATGATTAGTTAAAATTAAATAACTAAATTGATTAATTGAATAAATTAATAATAAATACCACTTAATTAATTTAATTAATGAATAAATAAATAAGTAAATAATAAATGATAGATAGATAAATAATTAATTTAAATGTGAATAATAAATGAAGATTGTATAACTTTAAATAAATTTTGGTTCTTTTGCACTCAATAATTGACGAGAGGTTTCTATTGCCTTAAATTAATTGGCGCGTCCCAAAGAAACGGGATAAGCAATTGCCTAAACAATTCTAAACATGCGATAAGATAATAACTTTAATAGAGCGGCTATCCTACCAAGCTTCTAGCATGCAAAGTCCTAGTCCGGTTTCAGGGCTCCTATAACATGTTTTTCTAAAGGGGACGGGAGAGATGGAGTCTAGAAGGTAGAACCGGATATAGCAAATTCAATCATTGAGCCTTGATAGCAACACATTTAACTTGAGACCCGAACTCAACCCCAAAAACGACTCCAATATCGATAAGCCATCCCAATTTGTGAGTTGGCGAAACTCGTTCCCAAGTGATCATGCAAAGAAAAAAATAAAAATAAAAGTAAAGATTAGAAATCTTAATCACTACAAACAGATAGCAATAAAAGTTAATATAACCCATGTAATAAAAGATGCTTTATTAACATAAAATGTTTGCATATATTCTTTTAGCAGCAGACACTATGAATGTTAATAGACTTGAAAGGATGTTGAGTTCAATTGAAACTCAACTCAGGTACATGCCACGTAAACACAAAAGGAAGAAAAAGATTAGCATACAAACGTGCAAAAACAATCAGGTGTTTTCTAAGAGTGATCAACTCAACTTATAGAAACCATATCAATTGCAAACAAACCTAAGCTTAAAATCATGTCAATAGAGACCACCTTCAGGGATATAAGAACAAGTTCATAAAAAATAAGTTTTGTCCACCTAATTTAAACATTACTTACACCCAGGCAAATAGGCTCAAACATACTATATACATTTAACTAAGATACCAAAATTCAATCAGGCCTTCAAATTAACAACATAACATGACCAAATCTTTGGAACCAATACAAGGTCCATAAACAGCTAACTATAAACTTCAATCTATCGAGATATTAAATCGGATGATAAAAAGAAAACTGAACTTAGGCATGAAAACCAAGTTTAACACGAATTTGAACAACTCTTAGATGAAGTAGGCTATCCGACAGTCGTGATAAAAGACTAAACTATTAGTCGAATTTAGTACATGAGCAACAAACAGAGAAAGTAGTATTAATCCCCCATTTCATTAAATAGAGTTAACATTTGCGTTGAATCACAAATAAGTGTCAATTACCTTAAGTGAACTGTATCCTACAAACATGTTATCTTAAAGCAGCTAGTTCCCTAATTGGTTAAAGAAAAAATATTCACAATGTAAACAAGAAAAACCACTTAAGATGTAGACGACACGGTGTGCAGATTAAAGCTAAAGCTAGAGATCTACTTTAAACCTCTTGAAACATTCATTTTCCAAAATGATGGATTGCATTTAAACAACTCAAACTGGACTTGCCAATGACATCTAGACCACACTTACACTTGATGAAACTAAGCATAGCTATTAGCCTAGGGATTTGAACAGGATGAACACTTTTAATTTGATGCTTAAACAACTTCACTAAGACTGAGGAAATACATACATATTCGATTTTTTAACTCACCAATAGTATAGGAACTTATTGGTTCCGACATATCTCATGACATATGAACACTCATACACAAGCTATTACGCACAAACTTATACTCACTCACCTGCACTCCCTCACAAAACTCCCACAAACCTGAGACTACAGCCTCTTGACTACTGCACATAACTCACACACACACCAACTCAGGTGCAACACTCAATACCTTAACAAACTCACACTCACTTGCTACCTAATCCCTGCATTCTATAACAAACACCATTTACACATAATCACCTATAACAAACTGCTCACCCTGTCCTGAACATGCATATACCAGACCCTGCACACAACTTGAGATAACCAGATACAGCTTCTAACAAGCTGCTCCAAACACCAAGAACCAACCCCTAAAGTAAAACAGCCCATCTCGAGCACCAGGACCACTCCAACACACACACACACAACTGACTCACAACCCTCACACTCACTACACACATTCTTGAGAATTACACACATATTTGCTCACATAAACACTGATTTGACACCCTTGCTCCCTTACTCATTCCCCTTGCTAACAAGAAATCAGGCAAGACATAGGCACCCTTGAAAACTTGCCAAACTAACTGCTAGAACTCTCCTTCAAACTCACAAAGACACCAGGGAAGCAATCTCCTACCAGGAAAACAGGAAACACCCTATTCCCTTAAACAAACTAGGAAATAACAACCTGAACTCCTGCATAATCCATTAGCACTAATGCTTCTCCAGAAACTTAGCTCCTCTATACTCCTTTGAACTACTATTAGAAACAACCTGCAACATATCCATCTGCTTCCCTGACCTGAAGCATACACAAGCAACCCCTCACACCATAGAAACATCCCACTTTTCCAACCTAAAACAAACTCCTAGATCAAACTGCAAGACCACAAAACTTACTCCAACATGTTACCAGGAACCAAGTTACAGCTGGAACGCCAACCTCACACATTTACCAACTCCAAACAACCTGCATCACCTCTCCAAACTCTATCCTAGTTCCCAGAACAAATACAACTCCATACCAGCAAATAAATGATCTTATGCCAAGAAATAAAACTAAACCACTGAAGGAAGAAAATAAGAAGCTGACTGTTATTTGAACGACTGCATAAGCTAAAGATCACATCTTTGAAACTACCAAACTCGAAAATGTCAACCAGTGGCAATTCTTTTATCCATAAGCACACATGTGCTGGTTTTACACTTGGATTTTAACAAGTTGATGAGAAACATAAATAAATAGGGGTGCGGAGACTGGAAATATTAAGAAAGAAGAGTTATTACCTTTTACGGAGCAGTGAATAGGGCGTCGATCCGAAGAAATGCGCGACTCGACTAAGCGATGCGAGCAAGGTCGACGGCTAGAAAGCTGAAGTGACGACACGAACTAAGTCGACGAACGAACAAGCTCGATGACTCGAATAATGAAGCGATAACATAAAGTAAGAATGACAGAAACAGTAACGCGATGAACTAAGCAAAAGCTGAGAAAAACTTTTGTCTACAATATGTATGCTGCTGTTTTTTGGTATTTTAACTCCTCGACCTCTCTGCCGCTCAGAACCGAAAGAAAAATCAACGAAAGAATATTATATACCTCTCCACGCTAGGGTTTCGGATTAGGCTCCAACATTCAAATTTTAAACCCAATTTGGACAATTCACTTGTAAGATAAGGGTTAAAATCGTCTAATCTCTAAAGATTGTACAACTTCAATCTTTATCCTACAAATCTGCCCGTTGGGATGATTTGCGGCTTGGATCGACATGCACATGAACACGTGGTAGAAAATCCACGAGGCGAGGTGCCTCCAAAAAAATGGATATAAATACTTACCTCTTTCAAAAGTTAGCACTTGCTAATCAACAACCGCTTTATCCTTTGGTTTCATTGCCAAACGATCCTACTCTATTCAATAAGCTGAAAAATATATCAAATTAGGCTTAAGGCTTCATTCCTTACGTCTTAGGGCAATCCGGTTAGGAACCTTATACCCTATTCGCATACGCAATACGCAGGCCAGGCCTATATAAAGGGTTTAAGGTCACATAACCAAACCCCAAATAAATTACATTTATATATTGCCCATAACCCACTGAGTGCGAATATATAATCAATTCCATTATCGGGGTCCATTTGACCCTTTAAACTATTAATTGAACTTATTAAAATGATGTCTAATATTTCAAGTTTTACCGTTAAAACATATTCAAACACACGTAATAAACTCAAATAATGCATTAAGATCCTTACCTCAATGTTTCGGGGTAAAAATTCTACTTTTCTCCGGCTCCTTTTCTTATTTTCTGGTATTTCTTTCTGTTGCGTTCTCAGCTTTTCGTTTCCATTTGCTTCTGTTTCGGCCTTCCCTTTTTGAATGGAAGATAAGGGATTAAGGTTAATCCCTTTTGACCACCGATTCCAATTTTTATGTTTTGTCTTTTTTTTTCTTTTTCCTTTAAAATTCGCTGCTACTGTAAAAATTAAAACGGTACCCTACGATATTCGAAATAATCCCAACTTTTGCATACAAGTTATACAAAATATATGTAGCATACTCGCTAAGGCGGATCTCAAATTGGATTCCCAAAACTCAAGATGCAAATTAAATGAAAAAAGTCAAATTATTTAACTTTCGGCATTTTAGCGGAAACTAGCCGAACAAAATCGAAATTCACTTTCGAAAAATCACAAAAGTCACAAATAATCATACTAACCTAACGGCGCTTTCAGATTTCGAATCGGAGCTCATTCACCAAAACCAAGCTCGAAAATCTCTTTTTAATATTTATCGATAATAAAACCGAAACCTTCTTCCGATGCCTACCAAGCGAGGTCTGATTTAGCTCAAATTTTACAGACATGTCCTAATGTACATTACGAATATTTTACAATTATCGGCACGCCAATCGGAGTCCTAACTTCCGAAACGACTGACCGAGGTCGTTTCATTCTCCTCCACTTATACTCTCGTTCGTCTTCGAACGAGCTTAAGTGTAAAGAAAGATCCACGCAGATAACAAGAGAACTTGCACAACCTTCATAAACTACGCCACATATATTATCTCATGATTACAGAATCAGAATTAGAATTATAACACGCCACCGAACTCTTGGAAATAAACATATCTGGATAATATCATAACGCCATTGCCCAGCTTATTCTGACTAAGATGATCCTTCCTCAATCACGAGAGGAGAGCTCTACATTTTCGAAACAAACATACACAAAATTCTGGATGGATTAACATGATTCTGCCGATAAATCAGCTCGTCGATATAGTTTTCGATATAGAACAAGTCGATGAAACAAAGAATTAGCTTACGCTTCAGCAACGCCTCGGAGATTTAATATTATGATTCGGTATCAATTGGAGGAAGACTCCTCCACTTAGAACATAAACTCATACAACTAATTTGAATTGAAATAGTCATCCTCGCACAACTTGCTGGATTAAGGAAGACTTAGCTAAATAGAGAACGCGGCTCAGACCTGAGCTACCAAATTACTCTCTCGAGTTGCCAAACAGCTGCAACTCTCGAGTTCACAACTCCATACATTTTCTATAAGCACCACCGCCTGATGGATCAAATTAAAGATTAAATGACACCTCTCATTACCCTTAGTAGCCTTGAAAAAACAACATGCTTATCCGGCTACCTTGACACGCACTCTGGCTCAACATAGGGAACATCACGAGTGGCTACTAACCGCCCAAACTCACTAGTATCGGAAGAAGAAGAGATGGCAATAAACTGTGTATAGAAACAATTAGATCTTTAGGAAGCTCATCTTCTTATTTGCTTGGCTACCAAAGCTAGACTACTTCCGAGTCAGGCTAACCTAAAAATCGCAATTGAAGAAATAGACATTAAATGAGCTGTATGGAGCAACATCCATATCAATTTAACCTTCCAATAAGAAAGAAACTCTGACAATTTACCAGATCCAGATAAGCTCATGGGATAACATGACTTTACTAGTGTCTTGAACCAAGAGGAGACACGTAGATCGAGTATTACTTACTAACCACTTTACACCGGAAGATATAATAACACTTTCTGATGGTGATGAATTAGGATCCCATTATCCTACCAACACGAAATTCCGAGAAGAGAGGTAAACTGATTTGACATAATAACAGAAGGTGGAACAACAAGATGCCAGGCAGAAAATACCGACACTTACTGCCAAATCTCTCATATTTAGACTAGAAAAATTAGTAAGGTCTCACAAATGCCAAGAAGAAATCATACAAGAAGCTCGCCCCTCTACCGCAACTGATTCTTAATAGAAACAATTTCCCATGAAAAAAAGAACAATATGCTTATCTGGCTACCTTGACACGCACTCTGGATCTGATACCAACTGACACGACCCGAAATCTGGTTAGGCCGTGCGGGAACCCGACATCCTCCCCTAGACTTGTCGGGCGAGCCCTTACCAATTAAGTTAGGAAAATAAATATAATTCAATTCATAAATAAGAACAAGACATAAAAAAAATACTGACATACTGATACCTCTAAGCTGTACAAAAGAAATTACAGCTGGCCACCCAACATACTAGGTTTAGGGCTATCTAGACTAGACATCTAAGAGCACAAAAGAAGACAGATACCTCCTGAAGGGAGCAAAATGCAACTGAAATAATAACCAATAAACTGATGGCCATCCGGAATGAAAGCTGGCTCACTTTGACAGCTGAACTTGTCTTTGCTCCTTCACAACGTGGCGAACTCAATCCGGGAGCGAACCTGCCGAAACGAAATAGATAGATAAGAGACAAACAACAAACAAGGGTGAGTCAAAAGGACTCAATAAGTGGGGCAGACTAGCCACCTCGAAGAATAGGATAGCTAGCCAGGGAGGAGAAACATATAAACAAAATTCATCTTATTTAAATTATAAAAAGACAGAGCTAGATAATAACTAGAAATACGTATGGAATCACAAACTCATTAACAACCAGGAATGTAAGATAGCCAGAACATATAGGTATCCCGAACATATCAACAATCAGAAATACATCATACCGTCGCAGTGTTCAACTCGATCCTTACATTTATACCGTTGCGGCGTGCAATCCGATCCATATATTTATACAGTTGCGACGTGCAACCCGATCCATATATTTATACCGTTGCGGCGGGCAACCCGAACCCCGCAACCTAGAATACGAGCCGGAAATATATAGGCAAACTGAGATATGTCTACGACATAGTTACATACCGCATACATAAAACACAACACAATACACACAATAGTTAGTATGCGGTGCGATGAGATGAGATGAATGCGGTACGATGCAATGCAGTCACATATGCCTGATACCTATCTCCGGCGCGGGACTCTCATCGTCTGCCGGGAGATATATGCAATAATGACCTTTCACCGGCTTGGGACTCTCATCGATTACTGGGAAGTATATGCAATAATGACCCTTTACTGACTCGGGACTCTCATCGATTACCGGGAAGCATATGACATAATGACCCTTCACCGGTGCGGGACTCTCATCGCCAACCGGGAAGTATATGTAATAATGACCCCTCACCGGCTCGGGACTCTTATCGATTACTGGGAAGTATATGCAATGATGACCCTTCACCGGCTCGGGACTCTAAACGATTATCGGGAAGTATATGCAATGATGAAAAACAGAGTGCAATGCTCATATGCTCAATGTAATACCAACAACAGGGCATAACATATAATATACAATGTAAATTCAAAGCTAGAGCGTAATGAGTACACCTATCGACAGCTACACACGTAGGAACCATTTTTTAGAAAATCCACGAGGCGAGGTGCCTCCAAAAAAATGGATATAAATACTTACCTCTTCCAAAAGTTAGCACTTGCTAATCAACAACCGCTTTATCCTTTGGTTTCATTACCAAACGATCCCACTCTATTCAATAAGCTGAAAAATATATCAGATTAGGTTAAAGGCTTCATTCCTTACGTCTTAGGGCAATCCGGTTAGGAACCTGATACCCTGTTCGCATACGCAATACGCAGGCCAGGCCTATATACAGGGTTTAAGGTCACACAACCAAACTCCAAATAAATTACATTTATATGTTGCCCATAACCCACTAAGTACGAACATATAATCAATTCCATTATCGGGGTCCATTTGACCCTTTAAACTATTAATTGAACTTATTAAAACGATGTCTAATATTCCAAGTTTTACCGTTAAAACATATTCAAACATACGTAATAAACTCAAATAATGCATTAAGATCATTACTTGAATATTTCGGGGTAAAAATTCCACTTTTCTCTGACCCCTTTTCTTATTTTCTGGCATTTTTTTCTGTTGCGTTCTTAGCTTTCCGTTTCCATTTGCTTCTGTTTCGGCCCTCCCTTTTTGAATGGAAGATAAGGGATTAAGGTTAATCCCTTTTGACCACCGATTCCAATTTTTATATTTTGTCTTTGTCTTTTCCTTTTTTTTTTTTATTTTTTTTAATTTTTCCTTTAAAATTCGCTATTACGGTAAAAATTAAAATGGCACCCTACGATATTCGAAATAATCCCAACTTTTGAATACAAGTTATACAAAATATATATTTAGCATACTCGCTAAGACGGATCTCAAATTGGATTCCCAAAACTCAAGATGTAAATTAAATAAAAAAATGAAATTATTTATCTTTCGGCATTTTAGCGGAAACTAGCCGAACAACATCGAAATTCATTTTCGAATATCACAAAAGTCACAAATAATCATACGAACCTAACGGCGCTTTCGGATTTCGAATAGGAGCTCATTCGCCAAAACCGAGCTCGAAAATCTCTTTTTAATATTTATCGATAATAAAACCGAAACCTTCTTCCGATGCCTACCAAACGAGGTCTGATTTAGCTCAAATTTTACAGACAGGTCCTAATGGATATTACGAATATTTTAAAATTATCGGCACGCCAATTGGAGTCCTAACTTCTGAAACGACTGACCGAGGTCGTTTCACAACTAGCGAAGCAATAAAGCAAGTGCGAAGGCATAATGCAAAGCATTTTTAATAATCTTGACAAATAAACTGGCAAGCCGGTCGGGCATGAAGCAAGGAGGGTCTTGGGGTTGATTGTCGAACAAATCAGCTAGCGAACCGGTCTAGCACGAAGCAAGGAGGGTCTCGGGACTGACCTGTTAACCTGAAAAGTGAAACAAGACGTAGTACAAAGAAAATACGAAGGCATAATTTAAAGCAAGTGCAAAGCAATTTGAACAATCTTGACAAATCAACTGGCAAGCCGGTCGGGCACGCAGCAATGAGGGTTTTGGGGTTGATTGTCGACAAATCAGCTGGCAATCCGGTCCGGCACAAAGCAAGGAGGGTCTCGGAACTGGCCTATTAACCTGAAAAGTAAAACAAGACGTAATACAAAGAAAATGTGAAGGCATAATTTAAAGCAAGTGCAAAACAATTTGAACAATCTTGACAAATCAACTGACAAGCTGGTCGGGCACGCAGCAAGGAGGGTCTTGGGGTTGATTGTCGACAAATCAGCTGGCAATCCGGTCCGGTACAAAGCAACGAGGGTCTCGGGGCTGACCTGTTAACCTGTTAAGCTAAAAGTAAAGCGGTTCATAATATAAAGCAAGTGAAAAGTCATAATTGAAAGCAAGTGCAAGGCAATTTGAACATCTTGACAAATCAACTGGCAAGCCGGTCGGGCACAAAGCAAGGAGGGTCTTGAAATTGATTGTCTACAAATCAGCTGGTGATCCGATCCATCACAAAGCAAGGAGAGTCTCAGGACTGACCTGTTAACCTGTTAAACTAAAAGTAAAGCAAGTCATAATATAAAGCAAGTGCAAAGTCATAATTGAAAGCAAGTGCAAAGCAATTTATCATGAAATGTAAAGCAACGCAAAAGCGATTTAGCTAATCAACAGGCGTGAAAGTCCAACAAGAGAGAAGCCCCGCCTGGTGGTCAATCTGAAAAACGTAAAGCAAGGCATCAATTTTAAAGCAAGTACGACGACATAATTAAAAGCAAGTGCAAAGAAAAGCAGTGCAGGAATGTAGAGCAATGCAAAAGCCATTTGGCGAATCAATAGGCGAGATGTCCAACAAAGGGAATCCTCATAGCCGATGGTCAACCTGAAAGAGTAAAGCAAGGCATTATTTTAAAGCAAGTGCGAAGACATAATTCAAAGGAAGTGCAAAGCAAAGTAGTGCGGAAATGTAGTCAGTGCGATAGCCATTGATAAATCAATTGGCGAGACAATCCGGAAAGGATGGCCTTGTGCGGATCATAACCTGAAACAAAACGATGCCCTATTTGGCTTAGTTTTGAAAACGCAAAACAAGACTCGGCTTTATCGCCTATTAGGAATGAAAGTCATAGAGGTAGAAATGCCGCCTGTTTGGCAATAACT
Organism: Petunia x hybrida; assembly: GCA_037355625.1. NCBI lineage: Eukaryota > Viridiplantae > Streptophyta > Magnoliopsida > Solanales > Solanaceae > Petunia > Petunia x hybrida. The sequence goes on along the minus strand of JBBBVM010000025.1, from coordinate 6,987,215 downwards.
CATGACAAAGCACAATGCTTTAAGTCATGAAAAGGGCAATGCGATGCAATTTGCAAGGCAACTTTAGATGCGTGTTCAAATAATTGTTCATCAGTAGTGTGAATTCTCCTTTCAGTGCAAGCTTTCTCATTCCTGCTCTCAAAGAAAAATTTGTTAGTTTTGGGTAGGGGCGTTTGATTTGTGCTGATTCATCTTGAACTTGCTGCCGCTGCTCCGTCTTTCTTCTTTAGACTTGGGCTTGCAAATTATACTCAGAGACTTGACTTATGAACTCAATATTGTATAATATTTCAAGATAGAGGCAAAGTAAAGTAATTTGATAACATATTTAAGCAAATAATATTTGATATGCAACCGAAAGTTATAATGCAAAAAATTTCTGCTTTAACTCAAACTCATGACATATCTTGAAACAAACTGAACGTCCTTTGTCTTTGCAACTTGTTCTGATCTTGAATACTTTTAGAACTTCGCCACTTCATCCTTTGATAAGCAATACCAATATTGCAAAATCTACCCCAGTTATAATCTTTATGCCTTCAAACTCTTTTTGCAAAATTTGCCCCAGTTTCTATCTTCCATACCTTCAATTCGTCTTGCAAATTTTGCCTCAGTTGCTTGCTTTAGGGAAAACTAAAAATTTTAATATTATGGAGTCGAGCCCGTTATGAGCGCCTACGTATCCCTCCACGGGAATCAAACTGTGCGTAGTTCTGCTTACATAAATATTTTTGGGGAAGTATGGCAATCTAAGTGCGAAACTGCATTCGAATTGGAAAACATACACATCTGCCCAGATGCATAGTTCGGAATCACATCATAAATGATAAACAAGCCTAAAGTGTTATGATATTTTGACCGAATCCGATGGGGATTGCCTACTTATCCTGTTGCCATTACAGGAATCAAGTCAGAAGTTGTTCAAAACTTACATAAGGGAGGAAACAGGGGATTCTTGTGCTAGTGCAACCGAACTCTATGTGAGTTGCCTATGTATCCTGCCTTGGGAATCAGGTTACGCGTAGTTTGCATTACATCAAAGATTACATTCGAACCAATGCTAACTTGCAGGTTCTTCAGACATAATATCTCTCGACAACATCTGCGTTGATTACCTTTGGCCAAAATTGATCATAAATATCTACCAGGATTAGTGTTTTTCCACATAATGACATTGCCAACTTGGTGCCAGTTTTCCCGTTGCTTCTTCTTAAGTAGGAAAGAGCTTCTTCAACACCAATTGCCCCGGTTTGAAGTAAACTATTCAAATCTTCTCTTCGCGCATTCAACATCTTCCAAATTATCCTCTTGAATGGTTTCTCAAATAAAAGTCTTCCATTTGTATAGATAAACCACTTCGGCTCCAATTGCCGGCAAATAAAGCTGCCCCAATTTGAAGTTCTAACGATAATGTAATATCCAAAGAGTGAAAAAAGTAACTTTCCAGTGCATCATCCTTAAATTATTTATTTGTTTCGTAATAGGCCACAAGCTAAGTTTAAGCAGGTTTTGTTAATTTTAATTTGAAACAATAGTAAGTATGTTAATCAGAAGCAAATAATAAAGCACATACATATTTAAAGTATAGCAAAATAATAAGATAGGAATGCAGTGCATTTGTTTATTTAAAACCTAATTTAGGGAGGCATACAACATAAAAGTAAACATGCAGGATTTAAAAGAGTTATTTGAAAGACTTAAACATAAACAAGTGCAAAACACAGTTTAGAGCCTCAAGCTGACTGTGATGCCAAAACAAAAATAGCGAGTTCATTCTTCTAGTCTCTTTTGGACCACAAGTCCAATTAGCCATCACATCACTTGGTTCAGCATTCTGCACATGTGGCTCTTTCTCAGAATCTTCAATAGTTGCACTGCATTTCAATCCATCATTCAAGAATAGGCTGCCAACACCTTCAATCAGATTCTGCATGGTCATTTTTGGTGCTTGGACAAATGACTGGTTCAATGGTAAAAGAGGCTGTGGTATGACACTAGTCGGCTTCTTCTCAGACTCAGCCTTTTCCATCTTTCCTTAAGCGGGGTTGCTACCTAGGCCAAAAGTTCCCTCATTCTTTGGCAATAGAATTTGTGCTTGCTTAGGTACCTTAGAAGCAATATTATCAACCTTTACATCATCAATAGAGACTATGGTGCCTTTCAGATTTGGCTCTTCCTCAAGAGAAATCATATTCACTGCATTGTTGCCATGATTGGGAAAAGGATTATTCACATTTGGCTGAGTGCCGGTGAGTTGAATGGTGCCTGCTTTGATTAAACACTCGACCTTGTCTTTGAAAGTATAACATCTCTCAATATCATGGCCGGCTGCCCCTGAATGATAAGCACAGTGCTTATTTGCATCATACCATTTTGGAGGAGGGTTTGGGGTGTTATCAGGGACAGGCTGCAAAACTCCCGCATTTCTTAATCTCTCAAAAAGCTGGCCATATGACTCGGCTAGGGGAGTATAGGTTTTGGTTTCTCTCCTTTCGTAATTCTGATTAAACCCTTGCACATTGGGACGAACAGGAGGACGAGGCTGGTAATTCTGGGGTGCTTGAAAATTTGGCCGACGAGGGTATTGATTAGGTGCGTGTGCTCTAGGTTGGTAGTAATTTGCTTGTGCATTGTAAACCGGATAAGGAACAGGTGGCATCTGGTAGTGAGTGGGGTAATTTGGGTAATATGGGCTTTGGTAGGTGGGAAAAGCAGACGAATTGTCAAAATTCAACTTTCCAGCTGGTCGACGCTCGATGTCTCCCACAGCAGCTCCCACTTCCTCTTTCTTCTTTTTATTAAAGCCATTACCAGATCAAGACTGGATTGCCTTACTTGTAGCTTGCAAAGCGGCCAAATTTGTGATCCTACCAGATTTCAAACCAGCTTCATACATCTCCCCCGTTTTCACTAGATTGGCAAAAGTAGAGTTAGTCATGGATGCCATTCGATCATAGTAGAATTCATCCAATGTCTCGATGAAATGTCCCACAAACTCTTCCTCACTCATGAGAGGCTTAACTTTGGCTGCCTCACTCCTCGAATGTACCGCGTATTCCCTAAAGGTCTCGGTCGGCTTCTTCCTAAACCTTGCAATAGCCAACCGATCTAATGGTATTTCAGCATTGAAACAAAAACGCTCCATGAAGTCGTGAGCCATACTCCTCTAGTTAATCCATTTTGAGGGATCCTGCTCAGAGTACCAGTTTAAAGCCTCACCTTCAAGAGTATGAATGAATGATTTCATATGAAGCTCTTCATTATTCCCAAGGTTTCACAGTACCTTCTCAAATGGGCTCGGGGGTTGCCTTTGCCATCAAACTTCACAAACTTTGGTACTTTGTACCCTTCTGGGTAGTCAATTCCAGGATGAACACACAAATCTTCATATTCCAGACTTTCCTTGCCCTTGCCTATTGATGCTTTGCTAAGAGCACTCATCACCTAATTTTGTACCTTTTTCTCCAAATCTTCACCCACATCGACTGTTTTTTCGGCTCTCCTAACACCATTTGAAATTTCACATAAGGAGGATTGGTGTAATCATCAATTTGCACAATAGGAACATCTTGCTCGCCAGATACCGCCACTTGAACTAATGGTGCGGATGGATTTTCAGTATAAGCTTGCAGGATGGGTTCATTTTGGTATGTGGAGGTTTGGTATGGATATGGAGTGTGTGCTGATAATAAATATTGGCAGGGTGCGGGGTGTATGACGGGTATTGTTGATGTGATTGGTAGATGTGTGGTCGGTTGATTGTTTGACTAGATTGAGTGTTATTTGGAGGTGGAGCTTGGGCAAGTGGCAAGTTGCTTTGGTAGACTGGTGCTTTTAGGGAATTGTGGGTGTTCAAAGTTGCGTTCATATTAGCGACCCCATCAATTGAGTTCAGAGATTGTCCCAGAGACTGCCCCATTTGACCTAGAGAGTGGGATGCATCGGGCCCACACAGCGGCGTGTTTTTAGGAGTTTGCCCTTTTACCGCATCCAGTTCATCTTTTAGCATCTGTAGTTCCCTAGCCATTTCAAGAATCATTTCGTCTTGAGAAATAATGACATTTCTTTTTGAAGATTCAGGAGTTGCAAGATTTTTCTCGGTATTGCAAGGTTCATCATCTATTCCAGTCATTGTCAGTTGTGAAAATGTGTACCAGTACGCAGATTGGTCTTTTGTCCTTGTGTAATAGGAGTGATCGGCTAGCTTAAATCAGCACAAATCAAACCTCTGTTTGGGGATAAACAAAACAAAAGAAAAAGTTCAAAAGTAACCATGTTAGTTTGCATGTCACTGGCAAAATTGACAAATCACGTAGTGTGCATCACGTAGCACTTTGCATTTTAAACAAGTTTGACATCTGGCAATCACAATTAGTTGAGCGTAAATGAAAATGCGAACGCGTCCTACCCTGTAAGGTGCCTCTTTGTGCTAGAGGTAAGCCTAATCGTCAAGTTGCACAGCGATGCGGTGGCAATAGATTGATCCAAACCGTTTCCAATGTAAATTTGGGAGATAACATCATAATAAACAATAACAATTTAAAAGCCAATTTTTATTAAAAATCTCTCCAATAATACAATGCCTTGAACAGAAATCCGGTAACAAACCACTACAACGTGGTAATACACTGTTTTTGAAAATAAAATAAATAATAAAATGCAATAACTCAGTCCCAAAATACTAAAACCACAATTGTTTGCTCCTTGTTGGATCAAGATCTGTCAACTGCTGATCTTCAACTATATTGAACGCATTGGCAAACAACTGTGAACATTACCTTATTGAACAAAAGGCTATCTCCCTGCAAACAAAAGGAACGGTGAGATAAGCTCCCAAATTTGGCAAAGGCAAACCAACATGGATCCGTCTATGGCCACCACATACCAAATAAAATGAAACATCGTTGGGTTACAAGTACCCGTCAACAAAAGGCGGTTTCTTAATTACTGGAAATGGTACTAAGGACCGGGTCCAAACTAAGGTGTAATGCATGCATGACCTAATCTCCTTCTAAGAGTGGGCTAACGGTTGAGGCTGATTCTACCTATGCAGGATAAACCTGGCCTCATAAACCAGTAAAACCGGCCATGACAAACCAGGCAAACCATACCCCAACTAACTTTGGTGACACGAATGAAATTCAAAGAGTTAGGAAGGACAATGCCCTTCCTGTATAATTTCCCATCAAACGGGCCCCCCGTGATGAAATCGAGGAGATGAAAGAGAATTGACAGGCTCCGTGAGGGAGGAAATATGAATGGAATGCAGACTATGCACAAATAAATATAGATTCAATACATTCATTCACAACAATTAATTCTATGCATGCAAACAAACAAAGGGTTAAGCTACGCATACATACAAACAACATATATATAAATAACGCACATTCGTGAAATTTTTTTAGTCAGAACCATTTGCGTTCTCCCCAGCGGAGTCGCCACACTGTTGAACCCTCCTAAAAATGCACACATGTATGCATCGGGATGTAATTTCAACAAAATGGAGACTCCAAAGGGTTTCTTTGGAGTCACCACCTAATATAAGGATTATTAGGAACTTAAGTTAACTAAAGAGTGCAATTTTATTCCTTATTTTTAAAAGGAAATTAAACTTCAGAGATTCTAGGTAAGTGGTTCTATTCAATTCGAAAGAAGGTCCCTAAAGGGAGCACTTTCGAAAATCCGCTAAAAGCAGTTAATCCGGCGATTTTCACGAATTTTACTTAAAGATAATTAATTTAGGATAAATTTTAAATAAAGATAAATAGATAATGAATAATATAATATAAATAAGATAAGGTTTGATTATATCGATACTTAGATAAATAAACAACAAAACTTAAGATTAAATGAATGGAAAATGAGATAATCATTGGCTGCTTAATTAATTAAATAAATAAAGGCTGAATAAAATTAAGTAAATAAATGACTAGATAAATAATGATAATTGATTAATTAATGGGTTGGATAGATGAATAATAAATAGATAATAACTTAATTAAATAAATAGATATTTATGAATTCACCTAAATAAGTAATAAATGAATAATAATTGATTGATTGATTAAATAAATGAATAAATAAATAATTATAATTGATTAAATAAATAAATAAATAATTAAAATTAAATAATTAAATAAATGAATAAATTAATTAATTTATTTACTTAAAAATAAAGACCATTTATATAATTTAATTAATGAATAAATAAATAAATAGATAAATGGATAAAACTTAACTTAAATATAAATAATGAATAAATGAATACAATTTCAATTTTGATTCTTTTGCACTCTATAGTTAATCAAAGATTCCTATTATCTTATATTAATTGGCGAGTCCCAAAGAAACGGGATAAGCAATTGTATAATCAATCCTAAACATGCAGTAAGATAACAATTTGATAAAGCGGCTACCCTACCGGGCTTCTAATCATGCAAAGTCCTAATCTGATTTACGGGACCCTAAAACATGCTTTCTAAAGGGGACGAGAAAGAGGGAGTTTAGAAGATAGAACCTGGATATAGCAAGCTCAACACAAACCCTGTATTTCACAAGGTTTTCATTTTTTCTTTTCTTTTACATTTTCGGGGATATCAAGTCCCGAAAATGTGGAGCAGATCAAATAACTTCCCAATGCATGCCATCAATATTTGTGAGTTTTGACCAACTCATTCCCAATGAGTGTTTTCATGCAAAAATAGAACGATATAAGGATTAGGAACCTATTCAAGGAAAGAAGAATGCATCGAAGTAAAAGAAAACACCACTTATTATTAAACTGAGACGTGAAAACTAGCAATTTAATCAAACTTGTCTAAACACAATATGACTGTTTGTAATTTCATGTTTATCAAAGAGACAAATTACAGCGGACCACATTATTGAAAGGGAGGAACAACAGACTACTAAATTCAAAGGCTAACACCAACAAATTATGAATAACCGGTAATCTACTCCTAACAAAATACCACATTCAACCAAAATTTCTCTTTGTCAAGCAGATTACGAATTATGATTTCCAAAATAATATGAACAAACATCCAATTTAAGACTTTGAGATTATGCCTCACAATTTCAGGTTAGTTATAACCAACAGAAGGAACAATGATGCGTTAGTCCTTTCAATGTTAAGAAATGAAATGATATAGCAGCTTACTACTAACGGAACACCAGACACAACTTAACAAAAGAAACCAGCCTAACTCCACACTTAATAGCACAAAACGTAGATTTATAGCTTCCTTTTTAAAATGACCTGCACCTCTCTTCTACAAATAAGTAACAGATACCCCTGATAATAAACCAGCCTAGTACTACATCACTTGACTAACTCTACCCTGAACCTACACACCTCAAACATACCCTGCACTCCCTCACCTGCACCTGCACATACATATTCACACCCTAAACCCAAACTTCTAACTCCTGGACACCTTCATACTTTCACAGAACCAACCGGCAGCTTCACCTCCACAGACAAACTCCTAGCTTCTACTCCAACTAACTCCTCCCTCACAGGATAGAATCAACCTAAGAGGCCTAAACCAAGAGCTTCTCATGAAGCTAACAACAGACTACTCCCTGAACCAGACAACCTGCATACTCACAAAGCAAGCAAAACAGCCACCGAGACCAAGGAACCCCTCACTTTGCACCTGCACTAATCTGCACACACCATCACAGCCTCCAAAACATTTTCACCACCTCATCTCACAGGCTCCCTCACTGCCTTCTAACAATTTTCATGAACCTGCAACAACCAGGACCAACTCTACACCTCAAACTCACACACAACAAACCATCAGGTACCTCTAGAAAATCCACCTGAACACCTTGCAGCGCCTCTGCAATCTTTCAGAGCTTACGAGCTAACAAACCAACTCTAATTCTACAACTCAGACATCTGCTATGAATTCTATTATGAAAACAGGAAAGATGTCTGAAACTAAACCCAAAAACCAAGGTTGAAACCAACTGAACTTTAGTAAGAACTTGACTAAGTCATTTTAACAGCATGATACAGATCCCAGCTCACTTAATAAATAAAAACAATGATCTTAACATACACAAACTAGACATCAAGAAAGAGGATTAAAGACCCTGATTGCAAAATCACAGAAGCTGCTGCAGAACACACTAATAAACAGGTTTTAGACACTTCATTTTGATCATTTCAGAGTTACAAAAAAAAAAAAAACAAGGCCCTTGAACCCTTACTCCAATAATTTGCAAACAGAACCAAAAGGGAACTAACAGACACCCTCAACTCACCTAAAAGAACCTGAAACAAACTCCCTGCACCTATGCTACTCTAACTCACCAAAACATCTCACCAAAGCCACCTGCAAACACCCTCGCAAACCTGGAACAAACATAACAGACCCTAGATTTTAATCTAACCCTTGCAACAAGATTAAGCCGAAACAGCCCCTAACAACTTCTACACATGACCAGGGCAGACCTTTCTACTACTTCTCTTGATCCTCTACATCTCACATAATATGACTCCACCAGAACTCTCCTACATTTACCTACAACCTCACAGAACTAAAACAACCTATTTCTAACTAACTTGCAGCAACTCAGGACCATGAAACAAACCTGCAAACTACTGGGACTATTCCGCTTCACCTGCACTCACTGCCTACAACACCTACAGACCAACGTAGACACTGCAGCCTCATCCCAAACTCCCTCACATTCACCTACACACTGCCTAGATTCTTAGAACACACACCAGAAAACCTTACAGACCTTCTAACACTCTTAAAACTACCAGGATCCTCCCTGGTCAACCTACTAACATCAAGGCTAACCTTGAACAACTCCAACCAATCACACCTGCACCTGCTAACCAAGAACATCCTCCAAATTCCCTGAATCAGAGTCTAGAACCTGAAACACCTACACACCAATCTAAAGCCACCTGCTACATCCTAAGCGATTCCTAAAAAAAAAAAGCTGAAACAAACTCCTCCTGAAACACCCTTACACAAACAGAACCAGCCTGCTGCATGCATAAACATCATGCAGCACCAACTAGAACCCCTGCACATCTCCAAAGCTAACTGCATCTCTACTACACACTCGTTCATAACACCTATGCACCTCAAGAGCTCACTGCACTGCAATATCAGGACTAGCACAACCATCTAAAGCCACCTGAACACCTTCCTAATCATCTATTCATACACATGCCTCAAGATCCAACTTTCTAAAACCATAACTAAACGGCAGCATCTGCATATTCCCTATTAAACAACCAGACTCCATTTTCTAAAATCTGCACACACTTAAACACATTCACCTATTCAAATTGCCCTGCTACACCCTCATACCCTCACCACAACACCCTTCTAAACCCCTGAACTAACTGAAATCCACTACTCTTGTTTTGTTCATTTTTATCATAATTTATTTGTTCCCTTTTTTACTGCAAATCCAAACATACTTTACACTGCTGGATATACATTTTACTCTACACTAATTCACATATTACAGAAGGGAAATGAAATAAGCAAAAGAAAGGAAGTGTTACCTGCTTTAAGGCAGTGAACTAGGTAATAGGATTATAAGAATCGAGGTTTGAACTAGCGACGACACGAATAGAAAACGGTGCTCGTATCCTAAACAAGAACAAAATCCCCGGAAAAAGAATGCAATGACACTGTGTATATATCTATTTTTTGACTTAAAGCTGAGAGGAAAATTTTAAAGCTGCTGCCGTTTTCTCCTCCTAAAAAACTAGAACTCCCCCTAAACAGCCACATAATATCAATTTATACCTGAATTCTAGGGTTTTTACCCTTTGCCAAATTTCGATCCTCTCCCAAAAAATCGGCTATTTTCTTTACAAAGTAAGGATAAAATTTGTCCAAAATTCACAGAATTCGTACAAATTTTATCCTTACATGTAAGGATTTGACCGTTATTGCAATCGAATGGCTCGGATTGATCAAGAACTCAAATACATGGCTGAGATCAAACCTACGACTCTGGTATGAAAAAGGTAAATGAGGGAACGTGTGGGGGGAGGGGGGGGGGGAGGGAGGGACCAGCTGAGCTGTTCTTGGCTGTTTGTGATGGATTTTGGGGGGGGGGGGGGGGGGAATGATTGAGAAATTGGGTCAGGGTTCGTGAGAAATGGGGAATTGGGGAATCGGGTTAAGAAAACAGAAATGGGCGATGCGCGTGTGTAATGTATATATGTGCCTTGCACAAATAGGATAACATTTGGGATTAGTAACTATTTTGGCCTCTTTTAGGGTAACTAAGGGTTGCGCGGGGTGGTTTAATTGAAGGTTGTGCATTGCACATTTGGCCTATTTCAGAATGAATTAGGAAACTTAGGAATTGCACGAGTAATTTAAATTAAAGGGTGCATTGCAATGTTAGCCTACTTTATACAATATTATCAATTTGACTAAAATTATCAATTAGCCTATTTTTTTTTTAAAGACCTTATTTTTAAAAATAATTTGACATTAATTGAAAAATTTCGGGACAAAATTGGATGTCAACAAAACTGACTAAGTAAAATAGTAGTTTTATTGATAAATAGGGGCGCAGGGCCTGAACTGTTGTGGGTGAAGACCCATAACATGACTGATGAATATGTAAATATTGCAATAAAATAAAACTAAAGACTTAATTTAAAGTAAATACTGAGAAGAGTTGTACTTCCATCGTTGAACGGAGGGATATGCCAGGAGGTGCTGAGCCTCGAGCTGTAACTTGTGGACCGCTGACAATCCGATGACATAAATCCCCGGTGATTAAACAGTAGTGAACTTCCTGCCTTCGCAGATGTCTGCTTTCTAACTTGTCTTCGGGGAGTATTCCCTTGTCCAAGTAGCTAATCAGTGTGTGACGCTGTTTTGAGGCGGATTCTGTACTTGGAACTTTAAGGTTCATCAGATTCGTGGGGGTCAGCTCGATTACTATCTGCTGGCCATCTGAATCAGTGTGTGAATCCTTGGGGACTTCTCCCTTGTTTGAGCTTTCCTCCTTATAGACAAACTCCCATTTGTGAAATTTTTTCAAAAGTGATTTAATTTTCTCTTGCCGATCCGGCATACAGATGCTCTCCGTGGAAAAAATATCATTCGCTCAACTGACCTCCAACTGGGAACTACTGAAGAGGTGACCTCCCTGGCCTCCAATACATAGGCTAAATCAAGAGCTTGAGTTATGGCCTCATATTCTGTTTCGATGCTTAGGCTTTCACAGTCTTACAAAAGACCTTTTCATTTGGCGTCTTAATCCATAAATCAAAGGTGGCTTCTTCACCTTTGAGATCCACATTCGTACGGACTCCTTAGTGCCCGAGCTCGATTGTCTCTGCATGTTGGATTGATTCATCCGCCTTTGCTACTAATTCTTCCACAAAATCTGAGGTGAAGCCTTCCAAACCCGCGACTGATGGCCGTTCGTGGTTGATAAATGATATCGTATTCTCCTAGTTCCTCAGCCCATTCCACCACCCCTTTTTAAGAGCCCATTTTTGGACAATATGGTCGGTAATGGTACCGAAGACACCACACTGACCGTATGCCTGAGAAAATACGAGCATAACTCTTGGGTTTCCATGACAACGGCCGCAATAAACTAGACGGGTAGAGGCAGAAACCCATCCGGGTATGGAAACCCCTTGCTGGAATATTTTATGGGAAGCTGTCTCCCATGTTCTTCTCGTGCGAGCATTTCATTCCACACTACTTTTGAAATTGAAACATACTGGAAGTTGCAAGAGTTGCTCCTTGACCTGAGCTAATACCAAGCAGTAGTGTATCACCCATAATGGCTCATCATGCTTTACCAATACCTCGGTTAGCTGGTACCATAGCTCTGCTGCCTTAGGTATTAGTTAGCTCATCTCCGAGAGCCGCTCCCTCAACACACCAGTCTCTATCCTAGCCTTTTACTCCATTATTTTGTACCAAAGGGATTCCTCATTGATCATATTTACCTTGGCTATTGGCCCTTCGGCATGTCCTCTTTCGAAAGCCGTTCATTCCGCAAGTAGTTAATCCCGTACGAGGTAGGCTACCTGAAAACTTGGTGGAGCGTCGAGGGCACTCCATTTACACTGTGTATCCAATACCGTCACAGGATGATATCATATGACATATCATAGGTTAGTACATGGAAATTATGCTCGTTATGCCCGGGATATGAACCGGTAGAGCTAATTCTCCAAGAGTTTCTTTTCGGAGGCCGTTGAAGTCGATTATCCTGCGAAGGCTCGAGGTCAACTGATGGTCTTGGCCAACCAAAGCTTGCTTGATTTGTAGATTTGATACCCTTATGTGGATGGTGAGAGCGTCTTGATGTTCTCATTCGTCCTCCGGGCTAAACGCAATAGCACTAACGATCGATCCTAGCTTTCCAGTCCCCCAGGCCATGATAGGTCCTGGAGTTGCGAAGATTGCATTGATGTGCCGCTTGTCCCCAGATTTCGACACTCTCGACCGCTTCGGTCCTTCTTCAATCAAATCCTTGAGGTGTCCCTCCTTTAATAGGTGCTCGATTTCGACCGTAGAATGACCATTGCTACGGTGGAAGTCATAGTAGGCTGTTATATTCCTTCCGGTTGCTCCTATTACTGTGGGCGGCCACCATACTTTTGGCCCTAGTTTACCAAAGTGATTGGCAAATAGTTTCCCTATTTTGCTGCTCTTGTTTGGCTATGTGTCTTTCCTTTTACTCTTCTTCCATCCCCTTCTCCCTCTAGGGACAGACTTCCTGCTCGTTTTCTTCGTTTAATTTCAAGGTTTTTAGAGTGCTCTGGTTTCAGGTGGAGCTTTTTAGTGTACCTCTGATCTAGGGCACTCCATGTTGACATAGGATGTTGAGTTAGACACCACTGCAATTCCCTGGTAGCCAGCGACCCTTTGGGATTCAGGCTCTTGCCGAAAGCTACCACATCAATATTATCGGGGGCTGGAGGAAGCTCCATGCATTCCCTCGAAAACCTTTCAAGATATTCTTTCAACAGCTTGTCGTCGCGCTGTCGAATCTTAAAGATATCCTCCATACGCTTTTCCCGTTTACGGGTGCCAGAGTGTGCTTTCTTGAAAAAATCTTATATCTGGGTGAATGACTCGATGGAGCCCATCGGTTGTTGAGTGTACCAAGCAAGGGCACCTTTGGTCAAGGTTGAGCCGAATCTTTTCACCAGAGCAGACTGGATATCTTCCTCTGAGATTTCATTGCTCTTGACGGTTGTTTAGTACGCAATAATATGCTTGTCCGGATCCATGTTCCATCGTACTTCAAGTTATTCGGCAGGTAGACATACTTTGGTACACGGATCGGTGCAACATTTGCTTTGTATGAATGCTTATAAAACTTTTACTCATCTGCGGTGGTAACCTAAGGTGGTGCACCCGGTACATTACCGATCAAATCGTGGATGGCTTTCATCTCCTTTAGGCTGTCCTGAATGACAGGTGCTCCTTTGAGCTCTTGACTATTCATTGTCGCTGAACCTCCAGAATCAACGTCCATGTTGAGTCTACGATTAGGAGCGGACGCTGGAGTATCATGCATAGGTGCTGGTCCTCGCAGGAATGTTGGCCTCTGAGATAATCTAGCGAACTTTGTTCCTAACTTTTGAGATATACCCTCGACCATTTTGACCGAGTTGTGCTTTGCCTGTGCTGACAGGGTTGTGAGGAGATTAACAAAAAAACCTCTGAGATCAGAATTACCTTCGCGTGATTGATCACCTTCACCGTCCCCTGGCACATGGACTGGCTTCTCGGTGGGATACTTTGGCTGCACGCTGGGATCGCCAGGTTCTTGTACAGACTTGTCTATTGAGTCAGCAGTGTTCTTTAAGGTGTTGTCGTTGTTGTCTGACATGACTGCGTATTTTCCTTATAGAATACCTACAATTGCCTATGCCCTATGGTGGGCGGCAAACTATTTATGCCTAAATTTGACGTCTAGGTTAAACATTTAAATTTATGAATGGATCACATGAAATACATTAAAATACGATGGAAAAGTAAATAAATAAAGAGGAGAATAATAGACAAGAAAGTAAAGAGTTTTAATCCTTGAGAGTAGCGGGATTCAGTGGTGAATCGCTTGATGTACAAAAAATATAAGGAGGGTAATTTATAGTAGTAATTACCCAGTTCCTATTTTAGTAAAATACAAAGACTAATAAAGACCATGAGCCTATAAACTCAAGGTGATGGTATATACGAAACTCTAACTAGGAGACTGTAATCCTAAGGCAGCAAGATGTATGCCTTGCGTTCTACACCCGTACCGCATGAACGGTCATAACTTGTTAGCAGGCATGTATCATTTGTGCCTGATAACTTGCAGGGTAAGTCTAGTCTCGCCGGCTGGACTCGTATCCCCATATGAATAGGTGGCATACTTTTGCCCACACATTGATGCCGCTGCTGCGGCCTCCATCTTCCTCTTCCTCTTTTCTGCTCCACCTCTGCTACCTCCCTCTTTCTCTCCCTTTGCTCTGCTGCCACTGCTACCTCTCTCTCTTCCTTCTGCCACTACCTTATCTTTTTCTTATTCCTTAATTTTTTAATATGGTATTATTTTATATGTATACATAACATATCATATTAAAATGGTTACACAACATATGATCCCTATACAACAGTGTGTAATAATAAAAATTGAGTGCACATGCACTTTAAATTGAGTCCGTATACACTGTGAAGCTGAGTGTATAACTTCTGAACATTCTCATTACATTTCATTATCTTACAGGCATGATAAATCCAACGGTTACAACGACAATTCTGGATGAAATGAATATCTATTAAAATTGAAATCAATGTGACTTTAGGAAGCCACTTCAAGAGGAAAAGCAAAATTCCAAAGACTTGATACTTGGTTTTAGTAAGAAAAATAGAAGAAATAGTTGAAAGTATGGATAAATCATCGGGCAAATTGAATGCTTATTTGGCAAAAATGATAACTATTTTATTTGGTTGATTCTACTTCATTAGGCGATCAGGACTTACCCCATTTGTCTTATCCAAATGGCTTGGTTCATTTGAATGTAATTAAGGGGGAAGTGGTCTTGAATACAGATGAAAATAAAAAATCTCATTTGGACAGCTATTCGTTATTTTCTAATATTCAAGATGATCTTGTGGATTTTTTTGTTGAGAATATTCAGGAAAACATATGGAGTGGTGATCCGCTGGAAGAAGGCTAAATAGAGTTAAGGATTCTGTACATGAATACTTGACAACTCGTGATAGAATAAGAATGAGGCGAAGAGTGGAATGTTTGTAGAAGAATACTTTTTATGAAGCATTTGGAATATTGAGGTCCAATAAATACACTAAGAAGCGAAGAAGAAAATCATGTTGATACTTGAGGATAGAGTTAATATGTTCAGGAGGAAGAAAAAGAACAAAGGTGTGTTGTTTGGGATGGCATGGACATGATCTACCTTACTATTTCAAGGAAGCTTCCTCTACCCTCTCACATTATCGTTTAATTTGTGACGCTTGTGAGCAATGCGAAGTTTAATTTTAGGGGAGTGGTTAGAAAGTTACATTGCAATTTTAGTATTTACTTAATATTTTCGTGTTATTTTTTATTTATAGAGTAACTTCTTGGTACTTGTTACCCGTTTGTAGATTTCTTTGGTCTTCAATTTTTTGCCACGGTTGCTGTTTAACCTAGATCCGACTTTAGGCCAATTAACAATTAAATTTGTATTTGCGGAGTCACGATCAATAGTTTAGATTAAGAGTTTAGCCAAATTAGATACGAGATTGCATTAATTACTAGGTTGTGAATATATACACAATTTCCAATGGAGACGTAATGATAATCAACAATGATATGAAAATAACTCGAAGTAAATGAAAGAAAATAAGATCAAATCGCGAATTAAATAGATAGAAGGAACCGTATTAGATCGCTTGATTTCGGTGAGGATTCCTTGATATTGACTACACTTGAAGACTTGAGTATGAAGTATGCATCAATATAACGATGAACTGTATTGAACAAGAGCAAAGAGAATATTTTATTGATATTGTCGATAGAGAAGAGAATATGTGTTACAATGATTCGAAAACAATTGCTATATATAGATTTACTAGGCATCCGTTGGGTTTGTAACGTTGGGTATGTAACCGCTGGGTGTGTAACTGCTGGGTACGTAACCGTTGCCTTTATAACCATTCATTGAGCAGTCGCGTATGAACAGGTAACGGTTCATTCGAATTGCGTTGATTATAGGGAGGCGTTACATGACTGCCTTGGGCCTGCTCGTGGTAACCGCCTGGCCAGTCATCTGTCCGTTAGATGTCTATCCGGGGAAGCTTCTGCCCGTGCCACGTGGCAGACACGTGTCACTCTTTTAAATGACGATTGCTTTTATCTAATACAGATAGTCCCCGCACTTCTCGAGTAGAGTTTCTGCTCGAGGAGTGGATGTGAATTTTGGCAGGAAATATTATTCGTAAAGTCCAACCTTTATCTGCAACATGACGAACTCCAGTGACGTGTGCATTAAATGCGCGATGTAAAAAGTAACTGCGTCGGGCATGTCCACACGTCCACCGTCAGCTTCGAAGTGACTAATGCGCGCCCCAAGGGCGAAAGTAATGATTTTAACCGCCTCAGTCACGTGCACACGTCTGTTGTCAGTTGCGAGGTGACTGCTGCACTTCAGAGCAATGATGCTGCTTCGGAACCCGGCGAAACCTACTTCCTCTTTTGACGGTTGGATCTGACCGTAATCTCTTCGATGATATCCAGGTGTCATATGGAAACTTGATGGGCCGGACCCACTTACTCCTATAAATATGGGTTTGTTGAATTTTACCCCTTTTGCTTGCTTTCATTGTACAACTTCTGAATCTTGAAAACCCCTTGAATTTTCTTCAATCTTTCTTCAAATGTTCAATTCTTTTTCAACTATGTCTCCAAAGGCTAAGAAAAATTTGAACATGGTTGCTGCTGCCGGTAGTTCTTCTGCGACTACCCGTAGATCTAGGGCCGCTCAGGCCACTGCTTCAGAAATCATCCCCAAGAACTGGGGTGAACTGGAGAAGGACAGCAGTGTCAAGGCCTTCAACAATTATGGAGATGTGCGCGTATGGCCAGCGTACAGATTCATGTCTGGATCACGTCGGAGATGATCCCACGAGTTAGAGCAGACTGCGGCTGGGATGCGAGCGTTTCCATTTTGCCGGTGTCTGAAAATGAGAACATTACTTCTCATAGGACTGGGTGGACGGCCATGTCCACCTACCCATTCACAGTTGGTTGCACGTTACCCCTACATCCTGTACTCGACAGGCTTTGTAGGGAGTATTTTTCTCTGCTCGGGGCAACTGAGCCCCAACATGTATAGAATGGTAAAGCTTATTGACTGGTTTGTTGAAGAGACCGGTCAAATTTTTGAGTATGAGCATTTTATTTCTTTGTACAGCATCCAAATTTTTAAGGATGGTTTTGTCAATGCCAGAATAAGTGGAAGCAAAGGCTTGATACGTAGTTCTGAGGATACCAATGACCGGGGTTGGTTGCACCGGTACATATTTGTGCGTACCCAGGCATTGTCCCTTAACTCCAAGGCTCCTCTCTCCGAGATCCAATACAGATAGTCCCCGAGTTTTTCTTTGGAATTTTCATATTTTCCTTTTTCCATTTATTCACTTATTTGATTCTGCCTTACAGCTGCCAAGCTGCCCTACGACAAGCTCATATCAGTTGATGAGCTGACAACGTGGGTTGAGGCTATTCTGGAGAAGTTCCTGGTTTAGCAGAGGGAATGGACATACTTCGCCATGCAGAAGGGTCTGGCCGCAAAGACTCACGGTGAGAACTTTTCGCTGTTGCAGCTATTTCTTCTCTTCGTGGTTTTGCTGTATCTAAACATTCCGCCTTTTTGCAGGTCTTTTGCCTTTATGAAGGTCTTATCTGGCCTACAGGGGCCTCTTACCACCCTCCTTGTTTTTATGTTGAAATACGAGAAGATTTAACATAAAAAGAGTTAAGGCTGGTCGTATATTAAAGAACACATATAACCAAACGAGGAGTGTGTCCATTGAGGGATTCGAACCCACAGCCGCGAAGTTGAAGAACTTCGAGTTCTACCAGTTGAGATAAACGGATCTGGCCTTGTTTAGGTCGTTAGTGCCATTTAGGAGAAATATAATAAAAGTAAGGATGCCACAAAAGTAAAAGGCAGGAATAGAATAAATGACCGTTTTACCATTCAAAAGTGGTACCTTTTGAGGTGAATCACATTCCAATTGTTTGGGACGATTGAGCCAACTGGTCGTGCCAATCGATAAGATCCCTTGCCGACTGATGCGACTACTTTGTAGGGGCCCTCCCAATTAGGGCCTAGCTTTCCTGAGTTTGCTTCTTGTGTGTTCTGAGATACTTTCCTTAATACAAAATCCCCAACTTGGAAACTTCGTACGCGTAGTCCCCGATTATAGTATTGTTGATTCGTTTCTTTTGGGCGACTACTCGTACAAGTGCTAGTTCCCTTTGTTCTTCGAGGAGATCTAATTCTTCGGAAAGATTGATTGAGTTGGATTCCTCAGTAGCATATGCATACCGTAGGCTCGGTTCTCCAATTTCAACTGGGATTAGAGCATCTGCATCGTATACCAACGAGTAAGGTGTCTCCCTTGTACTCATTTTTATTGTCGTGTGATAAGCCCATAGTACACCGGGCACTTCTTCTACCCAACACCCTTTGGCCTGCTCAAGGCGCTTCTTGAGAGACTCAATGATTATTTTGTTAGTTGACTCTGCTTGTCCATTGGCAACCAGATGGTATGGAGAAGAGGTAATCCTTTTGATGTGTAAGTCGTCGAGGAATCTAGTCACCTTCTGGCTGATGAATTGTGGGCTATTATCCATGACTATTTCCTTAGGTGCTCCAAAGCGACATACGACATACCGCTAAAGGAAGTCAATTACCTCTGTTTGCCGTATCTTTGCATACGCAGCCGCTTCGACCCATTTGGTGAAGTAATCAGTGATGATTAGCAAGAAACGTACCCCCCTTGGCGAGGCAGAGAGAGGACCAATTATGTCCATTCCCTATTTCAAGAACGGCCACGGAGAGATAATTTAGTGGAGTGGTTCTGCTGGTTGATGGAGAAGATGTGCGAACCTTTGACACTTATCACATTTCTTGACGAAATCGTTTGTGTCTTTCTCCATCTTATCCCAATAATACCCTGTGCGGATCAATTTGCGCGCTAATACTTTGCCCCCAGAATGATTAGCACAACAACCTTCGTGGTCCTCTCGCATCACGTAGCTGATCTGGTTTGGTCCTAGGCATTTGGCAAGGGGCCCTACGAACATCTTGCGGTAAAGATCGCCGTTGATGATTGTATACCGGGCAACTTTTATTCTGAGTTTGCGAGTGGCTTTCGGTCATCGGGCAGAGTTCCATGAAGAATATAATTCGTGATTTTGTTTCGCCAGTCCCAAGTTGCGTTTATAGCATTAACTTCAAACTTTTCTCGATCTATGACCGTGCAGAGGAGTTGGACGACAGCCGAGGAGCTGGCCGCCCCAATTTCTGCTACTAACCCCATATTTGCCGGGGCGTCTGCCTCGTGGTTCTCTTCTCGTGGGATTTGGAGCGCTTCCCACTCATCGAATTGGGCCAAAATTTCTTTCACACGGGCAAGGTACACTTGCGTTCTGGATTCCCGCGCAATGAAACCTCCGGTCACTTGGTTGACTACTAGTTGAGAGTCGCTCTTGAGTTTGATAATGTTTGCTCCATAGGTTCGGGCTAACTCCAATCCTATAATTACGGCCTCATATTCGGCCTTATTGTTAGTAATAAACGGGCACTTGATGGCCTGCCTGACGGTCTCTCCGGACGGGGTGATAAGAACTAGTCCAAGACCGGACCCTTTGACGCTCGACGAGCCATCACTAAATAGGGTCCATACAGCATAGAGAATTACATCGGTTTCCGCATCAGGATATATATTAGTGCTAAAGTCTGCTACGAAGTCTGCTAGGGCTTGTGATTTTATTGCTACCCGGGGCTGGTAGGTAATATCGAATTCGCTTAGTTCTATAGCCCATTTAACTAACCTTCCTGAAAATTCGGGTTTATGCAAAACATTGCGCAAAGGAAAGGTTGTCCCTACAGCTATTGAATGACCTTGAAAATAAGGACGTAATTTTCGGGCAGCAGTTACGAGTGCTAAAGCCAGTTTTTCTAAGGGTTGGTAACGTGTTTCCACATCAATTAAAGCTTTACTAATGTAATAAATGGGAAGTTGCTTACCTTTTTCTTCTCGAACCAAAACTGCCCTTACCAAAGAGTAACTGCCAAATAGATCAACAACTGCTCCCCGTGCTGAGGCGTAGAGAGTAGTGGTGGGTTGGATAGACATCTTTTCAGATCTCTCAGCACTTGTTGACACTCGGGAGTCCAATTGAATTCCTTGTTCTGCTTCAGAACATCAAAGAAACTTTTGCACCAGTCAGATGAGCGGGATATAAACCTGTGCAAGGCTGCCACTCGTCCAGTCAATTTCATGACGTCTTTCCGGTTGTACAGCACGTATGGAATTGACTCAATTGCTTTGATTTGAGCAGGATTGACTTCAATTCCATGTTGAGAGACGATGAAGCCTAGGAACTTTCCTGAACCAACTCCAAATGCGCACTTCTCTGGATTAAGCTTCATGTTGTATTGGTCAAGTATTCAAAAGGCTTCCTTCAAGTGTGCCAGATGATCTTCTGCCCGCTTTGACTTGATCAGCATATCATCAATGTATACTTCCATGGTCTTACCGATATGATCGTGAAACATACGATTGACCAAATGCTGATACGTTGCACCTGCATTCTTTAACCCAAACAACATGACTTTATAGCAATACGTCCCTCTGCACGTTATGAATGACGTTTTCTTCTGATCGTTGGGGTTCATCAATATTTGATTGTACCATGAATATGCATCAAGGAAAGTGAGCACCTCGTGCCCGGCGGTTGCATCAATCAACTGATCTATCCGGGGAAGAGGATATGAGTCTTTCAGACAGGCCTTGTTCAAATCAGTGAAGTCGATGCAAACTCGCCATTTCCCATTTTTCTTAGCCACAATGACCACGTTGGCTAACCAGTCTGGATATTTAACTTCGCGTACAGATCCAATCTTCAGCAGTCGATCAACCTCATCGTTTATGATTTGATTCCGAAAAGCTCCCTGGGGACGCTTCTTCTGCTTCACTAGGCGGTGGTACGGATCAACATTCAGCATGTGAGAGATAATTTCTGGAGAAATACCCGTCATGTCTGCATGCGACCAAGCGAACGTCATATGCCGCTCCATGAGAAATTGAAGGATATCTCCTCGTAGACGTTCATTTAATTCTGTCCCTAAGTAGACCATCCGCTCCGGCATGTCCACGAACAGCTATTCCAGTTCCAAGTCTCTACGGTCGAAGTATAATTTTCCCATGGCTAGAGCTTTGTGATGAATTCCGGGACCTCATACTTTGCTTCTGTATTTGTTGCGTCAGATCCTGGTTGCTGTAATTGCTATTTATTTTCTTCGGGCAGCTTGAGGGGCACCGAATAGCAGTCTCAAGCAGAGCATTGCTCTCCTCGTACCTCGCATATTCCCCATTCTGATGGGAATTTCAATAGCTGATGATATGTGGAGGGAACAGCCTGCATCTCGTGGATCCATGGTCTTCCGAGGATAATATTGTAGGCCATGTCTTCGTTGACGATTTGGAACACTGTCTCCTTTGCTACCCCCTCGACAAGAGTTGTGAGAGTAATCTCGCCGAGGGTCTTTTCACTTGAATTGTTAAAGCCGGAGAGAACTCGCGACACTGGCACGATCTTCTCCATTAATTGCATCTCCTTGACAACCCGTGACTGAATGATGTTTGCAGAACTGCCCGTATCAATAAGCACTCTTTTGATGTCAAACTCTGCCACACGCAACGTTATGACCAGCGCGTCAACATGTGGGAATTGCAAGCCACCCGTATCCGAATCCTCAAACGTTATTTGTTTCTTCTGGCCGTGGGCGCTTGGTATTTGTAATAGAGACGTTTAAGTACTTCTTCGCCGTGAAAACAACGGAGTCAACTTCGATCCTGCCTGAAATAACGTTAACTGTCTTCCTCGAGGAGGATGCTCGTGGAGGACCAGATTTGTTTTGCTGGGCCTTCACATGAGTTTGTTTTCCCTTTTCGGTTGGGAGTTCCTTCAGGAATCCTTATTTTAATAAATGTGCGACCTCGTATCTCAAGGCCTTGCAATCTTCAGGGGTGTGACCGTGCTCACGATGAAATTCGCACCAAAGGTCCTGATTTCTCTTCCCTGGATTGGTTTTCATGTCCTTTAGCCACTTGACCTTTTAGCCCATATCTTTAAGGGTTGCGATCAGTTCAGTCGTTTCCACGTTGAAATTTGGTAGACTTGGGGCTCCACGAACGCCCGACTCTGGATCATCTCCTCGTGATAGCCCTTTGTTATTCCGACCGCACCCTTTGGAATTGTTGCGTGATCGGTCAGGGTACGGTTTATAACGTACATCCGACCTTTCTGACTCTATTTTCCCTCCGGAGCCATCGCTTCGTGATTGACTCTTACCCCGTGTACTAGTTCCTATCAGCTTGTCTTCATCAATGCGTACTTTGGAGTTGTAGCGATTATAGACATCTGACCAATTGGCCGCTGGGAATTCACGAAGAGATTCATACAGCCTGCCGGTGCATTCTGAGCTTTTGACATCCAAACTGTGGTGAATGCGATGGCCGCCCATCTGTCCGGTACCTTGGGTAACAACATGCGCTCCCTTTGGAAGCGGTCCACATATCTTTGGAGATATTCTCCAGGCTTTTGTTTGATCTCAAAGATGTCTTCCACGCGAGTTTCCGTCTTCTGGGCGCCAGTGTAGGCTTTTACGAAAAAAATCGGCCATCTCCGCGAAGGACCCAGTAGTGTTTGGTGGCAACACTAAGTGTTAGTAATTGACTAAACTATTGGAATTGGAATCTTAGTTATTAACTATTCAATATTATATTGAAATATTGAATATTCTAGAACATAAGGGTTAATATAGCGATATCGAATTTCGATTTATCACAATTCTAATAACAATTCTAATACTAATTTATTAAATAGCGGTTGTAAATATTGTGAATATTCTTTTATTTTCATTTTCAATTTGAATAGTAAATGTTCTTTTTCATTTTTTTTTTGGCATTTGAAATCCTTTTTGCTACAGTTCTATATTTGATTCTATATCATATATATCTCTCATTCTATATTTATTGCAAATTCTAATTGTTTAATGGAGTGGTTAGTTAGAACTAATGAGACATTCCTCCACTTTCAGGCGAAAGTTAAGATAAAAAAAGAATCGACCGTTCAAGTATTGCAAATTGAATGGCAAAATGACAGGAAGAGAGACATATAGATGGGGTATATATCCATCTATATTGAATTGCAGATTCCGAAATGATAAAATCATTTTTGATTGGACAAAAAAAGGGTCTCCTATAGAAGATAGGTAAGAAAATCAAAGAGGAGAAAACACGTTTTTGAGATAGAAATCAGTATCTAATGAATTCAATGGTTCCAGTATAAACGAAAGAAAAAGGAATGACATCACAACGAGATCCTAATCTCAAAACAAAAAGAAAGGGGGGATATGGCGAAATCGGTAGACGCTACGGACTTAATTGGATTGAGCCTTGGTATGGAAACTTATTAAGTGATCACTTTCAAATTCAGAGAAACCCTGAAATTAACAAAAATGGGCAATCCTGAGCCAAATCTTGTTTTCCGAAAACAAACAAAGGTTCAGAAAAAAAAAGGATAGGTGCAGAGACTCAATGGAAGCTATTCTAACAAATGGAGTTAAATGCGTTGGTAGAGGAATCTTTACATCGAAACTTCAGAAAGAATGAAGTGAAGGATAAACGTATATACATATGTATTGAATACTGTATCAAATGATTAATGATGACCCGAATCCGTATTTTTTCTATAAAAAATCGAAGAATTGGCGTGACTATGATAAGATAACTCCAACAATTTCTTTGTTTTTAACGCCTCCAAATTTCCAGGAATTAGTCACTTCAATAGCCTTCGATGGTTATACGGGTATCCAAAGGACGAACGAGATGGATGTTTGTTGTCCCAACCATTCTTTTAGTCCCAAGCCCGATAAGGAAAGGGCTAACTTAGAACAAAGTTTTCGTGTTGTTGATTCCTAGGTGTAGTGCTTCTTCCCCTATGCTGCCTATTAGCGCTAGGATTGACCCGTAATACAGAACCTCTAGGCGTAACCTTTCGCTTAATACTAGAATCGAGAATTGAAACATAGCATCTGAGGTTGCATTAATCGAGGATACACGACAGAAGGAATTGTTCTATTTCCAAACTTCACCTTCAAAAAGCGTAGATTTTTTTTTCAAAAATTTTCTCGAATCACGTGTTTTTCTCCTTGTAAGACTGAGAGAATGAATAAATATGAAATAAAAAAAAAATCAAATCGCACCATCTCTGTAATAGGTAAATGCCTCTTTTTCTCCTGAAGTTGTCGGAATTACTCGTAATAAGATATTGGCTACAATTGAAAAGGTCTTATCAATAAAATTTCCATTTATCCATGATCTAAGCATAGGTAGCAATCCATTCTAGAATTCTTCTCATTACCTCTCATGGGAAAAAAATCCCACAAAGAAAAGAATTGTATAGTACGAAATAACATTAAAACTTATTTTTTTTAATAAAAAAATAAAAGATATGAATCCTCTATTCCAATTGTTCCTTTTTGACAGGAATCGATAAGAAATATTTCAAGGCGGTTCGATTTCATACTAATGGAGTAGTATAGGAACTATTTCGATTTCGATGAAGTTACAAATTCGAAAAACTCGAAAATTTTGATTGAATCATGATACAAATTACAAAGAAGAAAAAAGATTGAATAATAATTCTATGATGAAAATAGAATAACTACCAGTTTTGTGTACATAACGACACTATAACAATCAAATCTAATTTTTTATGAATTTCTATTCTAATAGAGGGGTAGGTGTTTGTTGTTGAGAACTCCAAAACCGAAAAGGAATATGAAAATTTTTCTGGTATGGAATCATAGTCTATATAATTAGAATTATGATTTAAGAGTATCCATTAACTATAGTCTAAAAGATATATACCATCAATCAGTTGATTCGTCTAATTCATTGAATTAATCCGTTATAAAAATATCAGAAAAAGAAGAGAACGTTGTTTTTGCAAACATGAATCGCATTTTTTTTAACAATTTTACGAAAAATTGTATCTTTATCCCGGAGCCTCGAAGGAAAGAAAAATCGTTCTTTGCTTTGACTTTCATGAAAAATTTTCAGTTAAAGTTAAAATGGATTGGTCGTACCTATCCAATAATGGAATATGGATTATGACACCGTAGGGCCCCATCCGCCAGGGTCTCCACGAATTTCGTCGATTGCACCGATTCGATCTCCTCATCAGTGAGATCACTTGCTTTTATAAAATTGCTAAAAATCATGAGATGATCATTGGTTTCAGATGTCCCACGATATCTCGGAATATTTGGCATTTTGAACGTTTTTGGTATCGCCTTTGGTGCTGCTTCCTTCTTCCAAGGCTTTGCGAGTAGCGTTGAACGTCAATTTTCTTCAATGTGGGTGGAGCGCCTGGTATTTGATCAATTCTCTCATGGAGAGACTTTTGAAGTGCCTCCTGGCTCTCTTTGAATTTCTTGGTGAGTGCCTCCACGACGACACTCATTTCAGTGGATGCCCTAGATCATCCATTTTGATTTTCATTTGCTTGGGTTGCTGGATCCATGGTTCCTCCGTTGTTGGCCGCGTTTTGTTCTCCATCTTGCCTTGAAGTGTGTGAAGAAGGAACATCTCGACCTTGGGCTGCAGGATCAGTCCTCGTAACTGGTGGGATTTGCCCTCGAAGTGAATTGATCGCCTCGTTTATTCCCCTGTTGACCTCCGTTTGTTGTACTCAAAGATTGTTTCCTGGAGATTCCTTTGATCGGGGGAGAGACTTCTATGGTGTCGTCTTCTAGGCGGGGTCCTGCTCTGAGAGTGTTCACGTCCGTCTCGTTGCCTTCTGGGTCCTTGGGAGCCCTTGCCCGTCGGATGATTAATCTGGAGAGTAATTAGGGCTTGGTGGAGGGGTACGTACCTGACTTCCACCCACCATAGTTCTTTGTGAATCGCTTTCTGCCATGTTAGTTACGAACAAAAGATCGACAGAAAAGAATAGAACGCAGGAAAAAGATAAACTACTAACTTATAGAGGCTATTGACCGGCTCCCACTGTAGTCGCCAAATTGTTTAATCTAGATCCGATTTTAGGCCAATTAACAACTAAATATGTATTTGTGGAGTCACGATCAATAGTTTAGATTAAGAGTTTAGCCAAATTAGATACGGGATTGCATTAATTACTAGGTTGTGAATATATATACACGATTTCCAGTGGAGACGTAATGATAATCAACAATGATATGAAAATAAATGAAAGCAAATAAGATCAAATCGCGAATTAAATAGATAGAAGGAATCGTATTAGATCGTTTGATCTTGGTGAGGATTCCTTGATATTGACTACACTTGAAGACTTAAGTATGAAGTATGCAGCAATATAAACGATGAACAATATTGAACAAGAGCAAAGAGAATATTTTATTGATATTGTAGATAGAGAAGAGAATGTGTGTTACAATGATTCGAAAAAAATCGCTTATAGATTTACTAGGCATCCGTTGGATTTGTAACCGTTGGGTGTGTAACCGCTGGGTACGTAATCGTTTCCATTCATTGAGCAGTCGCGTATGAACAGGTAACCGTTTATTCGAATTGTGTCGATTATGGGGAGGCGTTACGTGACTGCCTTGGGCCTGCTCGTGGTAACCGCCTGGCTAGTCATATGTCCGTTAGATGTCTGTCCAGAAAAGCTTCTGCCCGTGCCACGTGGCAGACACGTGTCACTCTTTTAAGTGACGATGGTTTTTATCCAATGCAGTTGCATTTGTTTTGAATCGGGTATTTGATAGTTTAGGTAATTATTGACTTTTCTCAAACGTGGAGCAGGTGGAAATATTACCCGGTTAAACGGGATCGATCATGAGGGATTTCCTATCATTGGTCGTATTAGTTCAAACGGTTCAATTGAATGTGATAGTTAAATTATCCCTACGAGATTGAAATTTAACTAAAACTATGATTTTTAACTATAACAGTTTATTAAACACTTAATATGCTAATTGATGATACTTTATAACGTAGAGACATAGGATTGTGCACCTCTCCTAGCTAGTTGTAATCCTAATGGGTCATAAGAATCAAAGCCATAATGGTAATTTGGGGTTACATACGACACTCGATATATGTTACTAAATGGTCCCTTTCGAGAGACAAATGGCCTAAGTCACTCAATCCTTTCCAATATGAATGAATTTTTTAAGTCCAAACTATTGGTGCCAACTAAGTTTTTTCTATTTCTAGCCTCCACCCATTATCCAAGGTTATATGAGGACTCGAATGCTTTGGATTAGTTGTTGGTTACTTTACCCAACCCTTAAATTACTATTTCAAATGAGTTCATGGAGTAAATGGGCAATAACGTATGTTGGCAGACACAAATTCATAAGATTATCATAAAAATAACCCAATACCTATTACCCCAAAACTACTAGGATTCTAATATCAAAGACCAATTAAGTTACAAATTAGGGTTGAAACACGATAATACCAAAGACCCTAGTAAAAATATTTAACTACTCACGGTCAATGAAAAATAAACACAATAATATGTAAAGGAAGTATAATATTTTGCATAAGCAATATTAAATTCTTATAAATGGTTGTGCTTAATCCACTTTTTTTCTTGAAACAAGTCCAAACGAGAAGCTCAAAACCAAATATTTGTTCAACAAAGTAATGTCTCAATATTTTCTAATGAAGCTATTTCTAGCGGCCACAATTTGCTTGTTCATCTTATTTTGAGACTGGGGAATTGTAGCCTGCCATATCCCAGATTGTGGCTGAAGTTTTGAAATACATCTATTGATTTGGTTCCTTTGTTTTGTTATAACAATATTTGTTTAACCTAGATCCGATTTTAGGCCAATTAACAATTAAATTTATATTTGCGGAGTCATGATCAATAGTTTAGATTAAGAGTTTAACCAAGTTTAATATGGAATGGCGCTGACCACTAGATTATCGATATATGCACGATTTCCAATAATGATAATTAGCGATATGGAAATAAGATATAATCGAAAATGACTAAGGTTAAAGCGTTAATAAAATAGATAGAGGTAACCGTACTGGATCGCTTGATCCCGGTGAGGATTCCTCGTTACTAATTGTACTTGAAGACTAGAGAGCAAAGTATCCAGCGAATGTAAGCAAAGAACAATATTTGAGCAAGAGTAAGTGAGAGTATTCTTATTGATGTTGAAGACAGAGAATAAAAAGTCTGTTACAATAGTTCGGGGTGATTGCTATTTATAGGTCTGATAGGCATCCATTGGGTTTTTAACAGCTGGGTACGTATCCGCAGGATATGTAACCGCTGGATTGGGTAATCGCTGCCTTTACGACCATTCATTAAGCAATCGTGCATGATTAGGTTAATAACTGCTCATTTAGATCGTGTTGATCTAGGAAGCGTTACATTACTGCTCTGGGTCTGCTCGTGATAACCGCCTGGCTAGTTATCTGTCCTGTTGGAAGTCTGTTTGGAGAAACCTCTGCCCGTGCCATGTGGCAGACACGTGTCACTCGTCAGTTTTTATCCAATACAGATAGTCCCCGCACTTCTCGAGCAGAATTTCTGCTCTAGGAGTGGATGTGAATTTGGCAGGAACTTTCATCTTTCAAAATCCAATCTTTATATGACAAAACTGGGTGACGTACATACTTTATCAGCTACATGACAAGTTCCCATGATGTGCGCATTAAATGCGCGGTGCAAAAAAGCAACTGCAGCTATCGCACATGTACGTCCGCCGTCAGCTTCGAAGTGACTACTGCGCGTCCCAAGGGTAAAAATAATGATTTTAACCGCCTCAATCACGTGCACACGTTGACTGTTGATCGCAAGGTGACCGCTGCACTTAAGGGTAATGACGACACTTTGAAATTTGGTGAAACCTATTTTTCTTTTTGATGGTTGGATCTGATCGTGGCCTCTCTAATAGTCTCCACGTGTCTTGTGGGAACTTGATGGGCCGAATTTCTATCTCTATAAATAGGGGTTTGTTGAATTTAAACCCTTTTACTTGCTTTTATCTTATATCTGCCAAATCTTGAAAAATTCTTTGAATATCCTTCAATCTTCCTCTCAACTTTCTCAACTCTTCTTGAATCATGTCTTCAAAGGCTAGGAAAAACCTAAACATGGATGCAGCTGGTAGAAACCTAAACATGGATGCAGCTGGTAGTTCTTCTACAGCCACCCCTAGGCCTAGGGCTGCTCAGGCCACTGCTGCAGAGATCATCTCTGTCACGACCCAATTTCCAAGGGCTCGTGATGGCACCTAAACAACATTTGCCTAGGCGAACCAATGAAACAAGATGCGGAAAAGAACAATAATGTGAAAAGATCATAAATGGATATATAAATATAAAAGGGTGAAGTCCAAAAGAATATATCCACAAAAGAATTGGAGCATTCTAAGAGTGACTCAATAAAGTATGAATATACATCAAAGAAATCTGAGTCCTATCTCTAAGTGACTCCGGCGGTATGCCACCATGGTCTGTGTGGTCGGCTCACCTCAATCAAAAGTCTCAGAAGCCTCGGGAACCGCTAACGTCCGGGCTGCTGACTGGATGAAGGACCTGCGCACGTAGCAGAGTAAGTTATGAGGCGAAGCCCCGTAAGATCACCGACATGCCCGCTAAGGTACCCTTGCGGGACAAGTCGCTACATGCATCATAAGCAACAACATACTATAATAATCATACAATAAAGTAGTGAAATCACAAATAGATGTAACACATTCCATACACACAAGTAGTAACCAAAAGTCTCAAGGATTATGCCCATCCAACGTAAGGCATAGGTCAACTCAGCGGCGGTTTGGAGGTCCAATCTCTATTCCCGTGCCGACTAACCTAGACCTACGATGGACTAGCAACACCACTACTAAGTATCAACCATATACCGTGACCCGAAGTCACTATCACAATCATGAATAAGTATACCAACGACCCGTAGTCGTTGGCTCATCTCAAATCTGTCTACGATCGCACCACACCCCCTGTCAAGTGCGTCGTATCTCAATAAATCAAGTGACCACACCACACCCCCTGTCAAGTGTGTCACATCTCAAAGATCAAGTGTCCACACCACACCCCCTGTCAAGTGTGACACATCTCATAGTATAGGCGACACCACACCCCCTGTCAAGTGTCCCTCTAACAGTATTAATATCCACGACATTAATAACAATAACAGAAATAATAACAGAAATATTAATAACGATAATATTTCACAGTCACCGTAACCCAGGTTGGTTATGCTAGCTGAACGTAAGGCGAAGGTTAACCCGACCACAGTTTGGGGGTACAATCCCTACTCCCATGTCGTCCAACCCAAGGTTACGTATAGACAGCACTACCCAACCCGGCACGTGAACAAATCAAGTACCAATATCATACAAAAGCCGGCAAAATCCTCGGCAAGACATTTATCATGACATGCCGGCAACATCCTCGGCCATGTCCCAAGTTCTTGCTATCTAAGCATGGCGTAGCAAGCGTTACTACGATATAAATTTAAGCTACCTCGACGTAGCGTTTAGACCGGCACACAGCTCGGTCGAGTCACAATCTCGCTATTTATAACAAACAATAATAGCAAGTAATTCACATCATTAATCCTAACCATTGTTAGGTATATATATGCGTACATGACGCATACTAGCATGAAGGAAGAGTCCACAAGCACAATAGAGGTCAAGTCTCACTTACCTCGAAATTCGGGCTCAAATGCCGGGAAGAATCTCCTTTCCCGCTCGCCTTGTCCGCGAAGGACTCTCCACTAGGTCTATTAAGACAAGATATAGCACATATGAGTGCTCAATTATAGCTATTTAAGCCTATAGGCATCCTAGGGTAAAAATTACCAAAATGCCCCCGGGTAGGGCCGAGCCCTAAATTTAAAATGTACTTTTCCGGACTCCCCACGCTCCCGTGAGTCCAAAAGTACACTTAGATTCCACATGCGAGCCTTGCTCGATGTCTTTCCCCAATTCCTAAGAATCTAGGGTTCTAACCCATTTCCAAGAATCAACCCTTTGATTCTTGTGTTAATCAACATAAAGATGGATTGAAAGGGCTTACCTTAAGTGTAAGTATGATTGGGTCTTCAAGAAATACCCAAAAATCGCCTCAAGAGCTCACCAAATGATTTTTATAAGTTATGAACCGAAATGGCCCGAAATGGCCTTTTTATAGCAGTTTTTGCCTCTGTGACAGCTTCTTTTGAAAAAATCATAACTTTTGATAGGAATGTCCAAATGACCTGAAACTGGTGCCATTAGAACCACAACTCAAAGGGCTACAACTTCCATGTTTTGAGTTTTTCCTAATTCCTTACGGATTGGCCGAAAAATCAGCTTTTATCTGGCTGTTTGCGCCAAAACAGAACAGAAAAGTCGCACCAGATTTTCTACTGTTTTAGGGGCAAAGGTTCAAGTGGGTCCCACGGCAAAGGTTCAATTTTCGACTTTCGCCAAAATAGCGAAATTTAACCAAACGACCTCGGAATCCAATTCCGAAAGTTGCTACAAATCACAAATGACTATACGAACCTAACGGAACTTTCGGATCTCTCATCGGAGCTCATTTGCTCAAATCGAGCTCGGAAACCTCTTTTAACTCTTTTAAACTTCCGAAACGGGGACTTTATCAAAAGTCCTATCAAACGAGGTCCGTTTTCAATTTTGAAGGTTGCTACATATCATAAATGACGAGACGGACCTAACGGTGCGCTCGGATTTTCCATCGGGGTTCGTTTACTCAAAACGACCTATCGAAACCCCAAATTCCTTTCCGGAATTTCATAAACGGATCCTTTTCTCGAAAACCTATCAAACGGACTCCGTTTCGACTAAGATTTCACAGACGGGTCATAAATGACCTAACGGAGCTTTTGGGACTGTCGACACGCAGATCGAGGTCCCGGATCCCGTAACGACTATTTGAGGGTCGTTACATTCTCCCCCACTTAGACTCTCGGCCGTCCTCGGACGAGCCTAAGTTTAAGGTAGGATCCACACACTAGCCACGGAGCTGGCACGGATTTCGAGGACCCCTCGGTACCACCCGAAATCAATAAAACTTAAAAATGCAAATTCAGGCTTAGAAAATACAAGGATTTCATACCTGAATCATCGAACAAGCGCGGATGCCTCTCACGCATCTCGGACTCAAGCTCCCAAGTGGCCTCGGCAATGGAGTGATGCCCCCACTGAACTCTCACAAGCGGGATCACCTTCGATCTCATCTTACGGACCTCTCTAGCCACAATAGCAATAGGCTCCTCCGAATAAGCTAAGTCGCCATCTACCTCCACGGAAGTCATATCGATCACATGAGACAGATTGTGAACATACTTCCGGAGCATGGACACATGGAACACCGGATGAACAGACAGAGAGGGAGGCAAAGCCAGTCTATAAGCAACGGCGCCAACGCGCTCCAATATCTCAAAAGGCCCAATGAACCTAGGACTGAGCTTGCCTTTCTTCCCAAATCTCATAACACCCTTCATGGGCGACACTCTGAGGAATACCCGGTCCCCAACCATGAACTCAAGATCTCTCCGCCTCCGATCTGCATACGATATCTGCCGGCTCTGAGCCGTGCGGAGTCGATCCTGAATAACCCGGACCTTATCTAAGGTCTGCTGCACCAAATCGGGCCCCAACACCTGGACCTCACCAGACTCGAACCAACCGATAGGCGAGCGACATCTCCGACCATACAATGCCTCAAACGGAGCCATCTGGATAGAAGCCTGATAGCTATTATTATACGCAAACTCTGCTAGCGGCAAATGGCTATCCCAATGGCCTCCAAAATCAATAGCACACGCCCTCAACATATCCTCGAGGATCTGAATGGTCCGCTCAGACTGGCCATCAGTCTGCGGGTGAAATGCAGTGCTGAGATCGACCCGAGTACCCAGCTCTCTCTGAAAAGATCTCCAAAACTGAGCTGTGAACTGAGCACCTCGGTCAGAAATGATAGAAATAGGAGCACCATGCAATCTCACAATCTGCTCAATGAAGATACGAGCCAGACGCTCCGAGGTATAAGTAGTCCTCACTGGAATGAAGTGAGCCGACTTCGTCAGTCGATCAACTACTACCCACACCGAATCATGCTTACCCACGGTCAGCGGCAAACCAACTACGAAATCCATAGTGATCTGCTCCCACTTCCACTCGGGAATGGGCATAGACTGGGTCACCCCGGCTGGCCTCCGGTGCTCATACTTCACCTGCTGGCAATTCAAACACCGAGATACATAATCAGCAACATCCCTCTTCATCCCTTTCCACCAATACAGCTCTCGAAGATCATGATACATCTTCGCAGTACCCGGATGAATGGAATATCTCGAACTGTGAGCCTCTGCCAAAATCATCTGCCTCAGCTCCACAATGGCTGGAACACATACCCGGCCGTTAAGCCGCAAAGCACCATCATCACCAATCACGAACGAGGACACTCCCCCACTCAGGACCCTGTCCCGGAGATCTCTCAGATAAGGATCCTCGAACTGCCTTTCCCGAATCTGGGAAGCCAAAGACGACTGAGACCCCACATATGCAAGCACCCTGCCTGGAACAGAATCATCAAATCGAACCCTACTAATGGACAAAGCCTGCAACTCACGGGCCAACGGCCTCATATCAGCATCAAGATAGGCAAGGCTACCCATGGACTTCCTACTCAAGGCATCGGCTACAACATTAGCCTTTCCGGGATGATACCGGATAGAAAGATCATAATCCTTCAGCAGCTCTAACTAGCGGCGCTGTCTCCCGTTCAAGTCCTTCTGAGTGAACAAGTACTGGAGACTCTTATGATCGGTGAATATCTCACATGGCTCGCCATAAAGATAGTGCCTCCACAACTTCAGTGCAAACACGACAGCTAACAGCTCCAAATCATGGACAGGATAATTCTTCTCATGGACCTTCAGCTGTCTCGAGGCATAAGCTATCACCTTACTCTCCTGCATCAGAACGCTACCCAGGCCAACACCCGAAGCATCACAATATACGGTGAATCCCCCGGATCCACTAGGCAAGGCCAACACTGGCGCTGAAGTCAACAGAGTCTTAAGCTTCTGAAAGCTAGACTCACAGGCATCGGACCACAGGAAAGGAACATTCTTCTGGGTCAACTTCGTCAGAGGTGATGAAATAGAAGAAAACCCCTCGACGAACCGCCGATAATAACCTGCCAAGCCTAAGAAACTCCAAATCTCTGTAGGAGAAGTAGGCCTAGGCCAACTCTGAACGGCCTCTATCTTCTTCGGATCAACACACACCCCATCCTTGGTCACCACGTGACCTAGGAAAGATACAGAACTGAGCCAAAATTCACACTTGGAGAATTTGGCATACAACTGCTGATCCCTCAGAGTCCGAAGAACAACTCTCAAATGCTGCTCATGCTCCTCCCTGCTCCTCGAATAAACCAAGATATCATCGATAAACACAATGACGAAGGAGTCAAGGTAGGCCTTGAACACTCGGTTCATCAGATCCATGAAAGCAGCTGGGGCATTCGTAAGCCCGAAAGACATCACCAGAAACTCATAGTGGCCATATCGGGTACGAAAAGAAGTCTTGGAAACGTCCTCGGACCGAATCCTCAACTGATGATACCCCGACCTCAAATCAATCTTCGAGAAGAAGGTAGCACCCTGAAGCTGATCAAACAAATCATCAATACGCGGTAAAGGATACCTATTCTTGATAGTAACCTTATTCAGCTGCCGGTAATCAATACACATCCGCATAGAGCCATCCTTCTTCTTCACAAATAATACCGGGCCACCCCATGGAGACACACTGGGCCTAATGAAGCCCTTATCGAGCAAATCCTGAATCTGCTCCTTCAGCTCCCTCAATTCAACAGGAGCCATACGATACGGGGGAATAGATTTAGGCTGAGTGCCTGGCAATAGATCAATGCAAAACTCTATCTCCCGCATAGGCGGCAAACCCGGCAAATCATCAGGAAACACATCCGGATACTCACAAACAACCGGAACTCTATCAAGGGATAACTCCTCTGCCCGGACATCCCGAACTGAAGCAATATATCCCTCGCACCCACTAGATATCATCCTCCGCGCCTCCAAGAAAGAAATGATCCTACTCTTCGGAGAAGGCCTGGAACCTCTCCATACAACTCGAGACTCACCCTCTGCCCCGATCGTCACGGACTTGGCATGGCAATCCAAAGTCGCATGACAGGAAGCCAGCCAATCCATGCCCATAATGACATCAAAATCAGACATATCGAGCAGCATCAGGTCCACTAAGGACTCTACACCACAGATGGAGATCATATACTGCCGATAACCCCTATCTACACATATAGAAGACCCGACAGGGGTGGCAACCATAAAGGGATCATCTAAGAAGACCAGATTCCTGCCCAAGCAAGGGGCAAATCCCGGCGACACATACGAATAGGTAGACCCCGGATCAATAAGAGCATAAGCATCACGGCCACAGACAGAAATAATACCTGTGATGACATCATTGGATGCCTCAGCATCCTGACTAGTCATAGCATAGACCTGCACCGAGCCTCCTGAACCTGGAGCTCTCTGAGACTGCTGTCTAGGAGGAATCTGAGAAACGGGCCTGGCGGCCTGAGGACCAGATGGTACCATAGCTGCGGATCCCTGGCGACCTGATGAAACATAAGGGCAACTCCTGACATAGTGCTCTGGAGACCCACACTCAAAACATCCATCACCTCTACCTCCTCTACCGCCTCTACCACCTCTGCCATGACCACCTCCAGACGAACACCTCCCATTATGCCTCTGATGACACCTCCCGCACTGCGGCGGACCAGACGGCGGAGAGCCACCCCGCCTCTGGGATGACTGAGGCCTCGGGGTCTCTGAAGAAAAATCCTGGGCAGGCAAAGCAGCAGCCTGGGGCCTAGACTGAGAACGGCCCTGATGACCCTGACCCCTCTGAGCGGATCCACTATACCCACCAGACTGACGCGATCTCTTGGCCGCCCTCTCCGCGTCAGCCCTGGCGAAGATATCCTCCATCCGCCGCGCCACATCAACTATCTCAAAATATGACTTGTTGCCCATATCAGGGGCAACAGCTACCTGCAAGCGGGGATGAAGACCCTCAACAAACCGGAGGACCTTGTCCCTCTCTTGAGCCACCATAGCCGGCGCAAACTGAGACAACCACAAGAACCTGGTGTCATACTCTGAAACAGACAGGTTTCCCTGCCTCAACCCCTCAAACTCGCGCCTCTGAGCATCGTGCTGACTCTGGGGCACGAACCTGCTCATGAACATAGACACGAACTCAGCCCAAGACAAAGGAGGGAGGTCACTAGAACTCTGCCGCATCATGGAGACCCACCATGTCTCCGCATCTCCCGATAATCTGAAAGAAGCACACTGCACCCCTAAGGTGTCTCTAGTACCAAAAACTGTCAAAATCTTCTCACACTTCTGAATGTACCTCTGGGCAGTACATGTAGCTGAGGTACCGTCGAACTCTGGAGGCTGAAGCTTCATGAATGACTCTATCCTCTTGGCAACCTCCTCAGTGCCCATAGGAGGAGTAGAAATAACAGGACCTGCCTGAGGAGCAGAAGCAGAAGGCTGGGCAGTATGATCAGGAGCAGCCTCAGAAGTAGGCGTGCTCATAACAGGTGTGGTCGGCTGAGGAGCCGAAACAGGAGCTGCAACATCATCTCTGACAGGGACCTGATGGCTAGACAAGGCCATCAGTCTCATATACTCCTCTGAAGAGATCACACCGGTGCCTGGCACAACAGCAGGCACAGGGGGAATAGATGCTGACAGAGTCGCTGCGGACACCGCAGGGATAGCTGTGTCCTGCCTAGTGGCTGACGGGCGACCTGCCCGAGTCTTCTTAGCAGCTGGCGGCTGCGTAGGTGCTGATGGCTCTCCCGCAGACGCGGGTGTAGAAGATGCAGCCCTCCTGGCTGAGGATGCTCGCGTCCTCGCCATCTGATACAATACACGAAAAAGGGTCAGCACCTATATAAGCTACTCAGCACGAATAGAGATGAAACGAAGGGAAAACATTTCCTAACATGCCCTTGTAGCCTCTCGCTCATAAGTATGGTCGACAACATACCCATAAGCAAGACTCTACTCAGACACTGCTCCAAGACTCCTAGGACTCGAATTAGAACCTAGGGCTCTGATACCAAATTGTCACGACCCAATTTCCAAGGGCTCGTGATGGCACCTAAACAACATTTTCCTAGGCGAACCAATGAAACAAGATGCGGAAACGAACAATAATGTGAAAAGATCATAAATGGATATATAAATATAAAAGGGTGATGTCCAAAAGAATATATCCACAAAAGAATTGGAGCATTCTAAGAGTGACTCAATAAAGTATGAATATACATCAAAGAAATCTGAGTCCTATCTCTAAGTGACTCCGGCGGTATGCCACCACGGTCTGTGTGGTCGGCTCACCTCAATCAAAAGTCTCAGAAGCCTCGGGAACCGCTAACGTCCGGGCTGCTGACTGGATGAAGGACCTGCGCACGTAGCAGAGTAAGTTATGAGCCGAAGCCCAGTAAGATCACCGACAGGCCCGCTAAGGTACCCTTGCGGGACAAGTCGCTACATGCATCATAAGCAACAACATACTATAGTAATCATACAATAAAGTAGTGAAATCACAAATAGATGTAACACATTCCATACACACAAGTAGTAACCAGAAGTCTCAAGGATTATGCCCATCCAACGTAAGGCATAGGTCAACTCAGCGGCGGTTTGGAGGTCCAATCTCTACTCCCGTGCCGACTAACCTAGACCTACGATGGACTAGCAACACCACTACTAAGTATCAACCATATACCGTGACCCGAAGTCACTATCACAATCATGAATAAGTATACCAACGACCCGTAGTCGTTGGCTCATCTCAAATCTGTCTACGATCGCACCACACCCCCTGTCAAGTGCGTCGTATCTCAATAAATCAAGTGACCACACCACACCCCCTGTCAAGTGTGTCACATCTCAAAGATCAAGTGTCCACACCACACCCCCTGTCAAGTGTGCCACATCTCATAGTATAGGCGACACCACACCCCCTGTCAAGTGTCCCTCTAACAGTATTAATATCCACGACATTAATAACAATAACAGAAATAATAACAGAAATATTAATAACGATAATATTTCACAGTCACCGTAACCCAGGTTGGTTATGCTAGCTGAACGTAAGGCGAAGGTTAACCCGACCACAGTTTGGGGGTACAATCCCTACTCCCATGTCGTCCAACCCAAGGTTACGTATAGACAGCACTACCCAACCCGGCACGTGAACAAATCAAGTACCAATATCATACAAAAGCCGGCAAAATCCTCGGCAAGACATTTATCATGACATGCCGGCAACATCCTCGGCCATGTCCCAAGTTCTTGCTATCTAAGCATGGCGTAGCAAGCGTTACTACGATATAAATTTAAGCTACCTTGACGTAGCGTTTAGACCGGCACATAGCTCGGTCGAGTCACAATCTCGCTATTTATAACAAACAATAATAGCAAGTAATTCACATCATTAATCCTAACCATTGTTAGGTATATATATGCGTACATGAAGCATACTACCATGAAGGAAGAGTCCACAAGCACAATAGAGGTCAAGTCTCACTTACCTCGAAATTCGGGCTCAAATGCCGGGAAGAATCTCCTTTCCCGCTCGCCTTGTCCGCGAAGGACTCTCCATTAGGTCTATTAAGACAAGATATAGCACATATGAGTGCTCAATTATAGCTATTTAAGCCTATAGGCATCCTAGGGTAAAAATTACCAAAATGCCCTTGGGTTAGGCCGAGCCCTAAATTTACAAAATGTAC
Organism: Petunia x hybrida; assembly: GCA_037355625.1. Classification (NCBI taxonomy): domain Eukaryota; kingdom Viridiplantae; phylum Streptophyta; class Magnoliopsida; order Solanales; family Solanaceae; genus Petunia; species Petunia x hybrida. The sequence continues at coordinate 6,948,021 of JBBBVM010000025.1, read as the reverse complement.
TTTTCCGGACTCCCCACGCTCCCGTGAGTCCAAAAGTACACTTATATTCCACATGTGAGCCTTGCTCGATGTCTTTCCCCAATTCCTAAGAATCTAGGGTTCTAACCCATTTCCAAGAATCAACCCTTTGATTCTTGTGTTAATCAACATAAAGATGGATTGAAAGGGCTTACCTTAAGTGTAAGTATGATTGCGTCTTCAAGAAATACCCAAAAATCGCCTCAAGAGCTCACCAAATGATTTTTATAAGTTATGAACCGAAATGGCCCGAAATGGCCTTTTTATAGCAGTTTTTGCCTCTGTGACAGCTTCTTTTGAAAAAACCATAACTTTTGATAGGAATATCCAAATGACGTGAAACCAGTGCCGTTAGAACCACAACTCAAAGGGCTAAAACTTTCATGTTTTGAGTTTTTCCTAATTCCTTACGGATTGGCCGGAAAATCAGCTTTTATCCGGCTGTTTGCGCCAAAACAGAACAGAAAAGTCGCACCAGAATTTCTACTGTTTTAGGGGCAAAACGGGACCCTACGAAGCTCGGAATGATCCCAAATTTTGCACACAAGCCATAAAATACTTGGGTGACATGCTCGTCAAGACGGAACTCAATTCGGACCTCCAGAACTCAAAAAGTGGGTCCCACGGCAAAGGTTCAATTTTTGACTTTCGCCAAAATAGCGAAATTTAACAAAACGACCTCGGAATCCAATTCCGAAAGTTGCTACAAGTCACAAAAGACTATACGAACCTAACAGAACTTTCGGATCACTCATCGGAGCTCATTTGCTCAAATCGAGCTCGGAAACCTCTTTTAACTCTTTTAAACTTCCGAAACGGGGACTTTATCAAAAGTCCTATCAAACGAGGTCCGTTTTCAATTTTGAAGGTTGCTACATATCATAAATAACGAGACGGACCTAACGGTGCGCTCGGATTTTCCATCGGGGTTCGTTTACTCAAAACGACCTATCGAAACCCCAAATTCCTTTCCGGAATTTCATAAACGGATCTTTTTCTCGAAAACCTATCAAACGGACTCCGTTTCGACTCAGATTTCACATACGGGTCATAAATGACCTAACGGAGCTTTTGAGACTATCGACACATAAATCGAGGTCCCGGATCCGGTAGCGACTATTTGAGGGTCGTTACAATCTCTAAGAAATGGGGTGAGTTGGAGATGGACTGCAACGTCAAAGCTTTCAACAATTACGGCGACATACGCGCATGGCCGGCGTACAGATTCAAGTCTGGGATCACATCAGAGTTGATCCCACAGGTTAGAGTGGACTGCAATTGGGATGCAAGTGTTCGCCTCTTGCCGGTATCTGAAGCGGAGAATATTTCTTCGCATAAGGCTGGATGGACGGCCATGTGCACATACCCATTTACAGTCGGATGCACACTACCCCTGCACCCTGTGCTTGAGAGGCTCAGCAGGGAGTATTTACTCTGACCGGGGCAGCTGTGCCCCAGCATGTATAGAATAGTGATGCTTATGGATTGGTTTGCGGAAGAACCCGATCAAGTTTTTGAATATGAGCATTTTATTTCTCTGTATAGTATACAAATCTTCAAGGACGACTTTGTCAATGCTAGGATGCGCGGGAGCAAAGGTGAAACGACCTCGGTTAGTCGTTTTGGAAGTTAGGAATCCGATTGGCGTGCCGATAATTTTAAAATATTCGTAATGTCTATTAGGACATGTCTGTAAAATTTGAGCTAAATCAGACCTCGCTTGGTAGGCAGCGGAAGAAGGTTTTAATTTTTATTGTAAATAAATATTAAAAAGAGATTTTCAAGCTCTGTTTTGGCGAATGAGCTCCGATTCAAAATCCGAAAGCACCGTTAGGTTCGTATGATTATTTTTGACTTTTGTGAACTTTCGGAAGTGAATTTCGATGTTGTTCGGCTAGTTTCGTTAAAATGCCGAAAGTTAAATAATTTGACCTTTTTTTATTTAAATTCGCATCTTGAGTTTCGGGAACCCGATTTGAGATCCGCCTTCGCGAGTATGTTACATATATTTTGTATAACTTGTATGCAAAAGTTGGAATTATTTCGAATATTGCATGGTACCGTTTTAATTTTCGTCGCGAAAAGAAGACAAAAAAAAAAAAAGGAGAAAAGACAAAAAATTGGAAAGAAAGCTAAAGGAGAATGGCGGTGGGGGATATAAATCCCCCTAATCAATTTCGTCAACAGAGATAGCAACAACCATAGAAACGAAAAAAAAAACCAGAAACGTGAGACGGAGAAAATTATCAGAAAATGAGAAAAGAGCCGAGAAAATAGTAGAATTTTCACCCTGAAACATTCAGGTAATGATCCTAATATATTATTTGAGTTTATTACGTATGTTTGAATATGTTTTAACGGTAAAACTTGGAATATTAGACATCGTTTTAATAAGTTCAATTAATATTTAAAGGGTCAAATAAACCTCGATAATGGAATTGATTATATATTCGTACTCAGTGAGTTATGGGCAAGATATAAATATAATTTATTTAGGGTTTGGTTATGTGACCTTAAACCCTGTACATAGGCCTGACCTGCGTATTGCGTATTCGAATAGAGTATCAGGTTCTTACCTGGATTGTTCTAAGATGTGAGGAATGAAGCCTTTAGCCTAATTTGATATAATTTTCTACTTATTGAACGCAGTGGGATTGTTTGGCAAGGATAAAGTGGTTTTTGATTAGCTGTACTAACTTTTGGAAAAGGTACGTGATTATATCCATTTCTTTGGAGGCACCTCGCCTCGTGGATTTTCTACTACATGTTTCTTACGTGTGTAGCTGCCGATAGGCGTACTCATTACGCCTTAGCCTTGAATTTACGTTGTATATTATATGTTATGTCCTGTTGCTGGTATTGCATTGACTATCTGAGCATTGTACTCTGGCTATCATTATTGCATATACTTCTCGGTTGGCGATGAGAGTCCCGCACTGGTGAAGGGTCATTATTGCATATACTTCCCGGTTGGCGATGAGAGTCCCGCACCTGTGAAGGGTTATTATTGCATATACTTCCCGGTTGGCGATGAGAGTCCCGCACCGGTGAAGGGTCATTATTTCATATACTTCCCGGTTGGCGATGAGAGTTCCGCACCGGTGAAGGGTCATTATTTCATATACTTCCCGGTTGGCAATGAGAGTCCCGCACCGGTGAAGGGTCATTATTTCATATACTTCTCGGTTGATGATGAGAGTCCCGCACCGGTGAAGGGTCATCATTGCATATATTTCCTGGTAATCGATGAGAGTCCCGAGCTGGGAAGGATCATTATTGCATATCTCTCCTGGTAGACAATGAGAGTCCCGCGCCGGAGATAGGTATCAGGCATATGTGACTGCATTGCATCGTACTGCATTTATCCCATCTCATTCATATGTGATTGCATTGCATTGTACCGCATTCATCCTATTTCATTGCACCGCATACTGACTATTGTGTGTATTGTGTTGCGTTTTATGTATGCGGTATGTATACTATGTCGTAGACATATCTCAGTTTGCCTATATATTTTTGGCTGGTATTCTGGGTTGCGGGGATCGAGTTGCACGCCGCAACGGTATAATTGTGTTGATCGGGTTGCACGCCGCAACGGTATGAATATGTGGATCGGGTTGCACGCCGTAACGGTATAAATATATGGTTAAGGTTGCACGCCGCGACAGTATGGATATATGGATCGGGTTGAACGCCGCAACAGGATGAATATATGGACCGGGTTGCACGTCGCAACAGGATGTATTTCTGATTGTTGATATGTTCGGGATACCTATATATTCTGGCTATTTTACGTTCCTGGTTGTCAGTGAATTTATGATCCCATACGTGTTTCCAGTTATTATCGGTGGAAGGAACAACATACATATCATGGATCCAGGGTCTTCCCAGGATGATGTTGTAAGCTAGATCCGCGCCGACAACATGGAATGTCGTCTCCTTCGACGAGAGTGGTAAGAGTAATCTCACCAAGGGTCTTCTCACTTGATTTGTTAAAGCCGGAGAGAACTCGAGATATCGGCACGATCTTCTCCGATAGCTGCATCTCCCTTACAACTCGTGATTGAATAATATTCACAGAGCTGCCCGCATCGATGAGCACTCACTTGACGTCAAATTCCGCCACGCGTAACGTTATGACTAACGCGTCAGCGTGTGGAACTGCAAATCATTTGCGTCTGAATCTTCGAATGTTATTGTCTCCTCTGGCCGCAGACGTTTGGTCTTTGTGATAGAGACCTTTGCGTACTTCTTCCCCGTAAAAACGACGGAATCCACTTTGATCCCACCCTAGATAACATTGACTGTCCTCTTCAGGGAGGATGCTCGTGGAGGGCCAGATTTGTTCTGCTGAGCCTTCGCGTGAGTTTGCTTTCCCTTCTCAGTCAAGAACTCCTTCAAGAACCCCTGTTTCAATAAATGTGCAACTTTGTACCGTAGGGCCTTGCAGTCCTCGGTGGTGTGACCGTGGTCACGATGGAACTCACACCAAAGGTCCTGGTTTCGCTTGCTCGGATCAGTCTTCATGTCTTTTGGCCACTTGACCTTTTCGCCCATATCTTTGTGCGCCGCCACTACTTCAGACATTTCTACGTTGAAGCTCGGCAGACTTGGGGCTCCACGGGGGCTCGACTCTGAATCGTCTCTTCGGGATAGCCCTCTATTGTTGCAGCTGCGTCCTTTGGAATTGTTGCGTGACTGGTCAGGGTACGGCTCGTAACGTATGTCTGACCTTTCTGACTCCATCTTTCCGCCAGAGCTACCGCTTCGCGACTGAGTCTTTCCTCGGGTACCTGTTCCAATCAATTTATCCTCATCAATACGTACCTTTGAGTTGTAACGGTTGTAGACATCCGACCAGTTGGCTGCTGGGAATTCGTGAAGGGATTCGTATAGCCTGTGCGTAGCCTCCGAGCTCCGGACATCCAAGCTATTGGTGAATACAATCACTGCCCATCTGTCCGGTACCTTGGGTCACATCATACGTTCCTGTTGGAAACGATCCACATATTTACGGAGAGACTAGTCGAGCCTCAGCTTGATCTCAAAGATATCCTCCACGCGAGCTTCCGTCTTCTGAGCGCCAGTATGAGTTTTCACGAACAATTCTGACATCTCCGCGAAGGACCTGATGGAGTTTGGTGACAATATTGAGTACCATCGTAGAGCTCCATCCGCTAGGGTCTCTACGAACTTCTTCAATTGAACAAATTCGATCTCCTCGTCGGTGAGATCGCTAGCTTTTATAAAGTTGCTGAACATCATGAGATGATCATTGGGATCAGATGTCCCACGATATCTCGGAATGTTTGGCATCTTGAACGTCTTGGGTATTGCTTTTGGGGATGCTTCTTTCTTCCAAGGCCGCTGGGAATATCATTGGACATCAACTTTCTTTAGTGTGGGTGGAGCGCCTGGTATCTGATCGATCCTCTCGTGGAGGGACTTTTGAAGCGCTTCCTGGCTTTCCTTGAATAACTTGGTAAGAGCCTCCACGACGATGCTCATTTCAGTGGACGTCATAGATCCTCCGTTTCGATTTTGGTTGACTTGAGTCGTTGGATCCACAGTTCCTCCGTTGTTTCGCTCCCCACCTTGCCTTGAAGTGTGCGAAGAAGGAGCATCCGGACCTGGTGCTGCAGCATCAACTCTTGCGACTGGAGGGATTTTCCCTCGGAGAGAGTTGATCGCCTCGTTTATCCCTCTGTTGACCTCCACTTGTTCCTGCATAAATGCAAATATTGTTTCCTGGAGGTTCCCTTGGCCAGGGGAGAGACTCCTATGGCGTCGTCTCGTAGGCGGAGTGGCACTCTGAGAGTGCCTACGCCTATTTCGCTGCCTGAACGGTCCTTGGGAAGATTGTTCTTGCCCATCGGACGAGTAATCGGGAGAATAATTGGGACTTGGTGAAGGGGTACGTACCTGACTTCCGCCCACGATAGTTCGTTGTGAACCACTTTCTGCCATGTTAGTTGCGAAACAAAAAGATCGACAGAAAAGAATGTAATGCGGGAAAAAGATAAACTATTAAACTATAAAGGCTATTGACCGGCTCCCACTGTGGTCGCCAAATTGTTTAACCTAGATCCAATTTTAGGTCAATTAACAATTAAATTTATATTTGTGGAGTCACGATCAATAGTTTAGATTAAGAGTTTAACCAAGTTTAATATGGAATGGCGCTGAATACTATATTATCGATATATATGCACGATTTCCAATAATGATAATTAGCGATATGGAAATAAGATATAATCGAAAATGACTAAGGTTAAAGCGTTAATAAAATAGATAGAGGTAACCGTATTGGATCGCTTGATCCCTGTGAGGATTCCTCGTTACTAATTGTACTTGAAGACAAGAGAGTAAAGTATCCAGCGAATGTAAGCAAAGAACAATATTTGAGCAAGAGTAAGTGAGAGTATTTTTATTGATGTTGAAGACAGAGAATAAAAAGTCTGTTACAATGGTTCGGGGTGATTGCTATTTATAGGTCTGATAGGCGTCCGTTGAGTTTGTAACCGCTGGGTACGTATCCGTTGGATATGTAAACCGCTGGATGTGTAATCGCTGCCTTTATGACCATTCATTAAGCAATCGTGCATGATTAGGTTAATAACTGCTCATTTAGATCGTGTTGATCTGGGAAGCGTTACATTACTGCTTTGGGTCTGCTCGTGATAACCGCCTGGCTAGTTATCTGTCCTGCTGGATGTCTGTCCGGGGAAATTTCTGCCCGTGCCACGTGGCAGACACGTATCACTCATCCGTTTTTATCCAATACAATCTTGACATTTGTAAATTGCGAACATCAATTCATGTCTTCAGCTTTAATCACTTTTCAGCTCTATGTTGATTCCATTTGTCTCTTCTCAGGTCCATGGACATTCATTGCATGCTTTAACTTTGAAATTTAAGAAGACCATTAATGTTTTTCAAGATTTTCCACTGTCAGACTTAAAAACAATACTCCCTCCGTTCCAAAATGAGCGTCTGGGTTTGACTGGGCACAAAATTTAAGAAAATAAGAAAGACTTTTCAATCCTGTGATTTAAAATGAAAGTTGTGTGTAATGTGGGTCGGTGTCTTTAAATCCTGTGGTACAAAACAAATCTTAAATTTAAAAAGTTGTCATAGAAGGAAAGAGGCACTCATTTTGGAACAAACAAAAAAAAAGAAAAGATAGACACTCATTTTGAAACGGTGGGAGTAGTAAACAGTCATGTGAAGATGGTAAAATACCTTCTTATCAGTTACTATATAGATTGTTCAAAAGCTGTTTGATTTAATCTGATTTTTTTTCTCAAAGAATCTTCATAATTCTATGATATGCACATCTTAGTTAGTGGGGACAAAGTCTTGGGAGTGCGCTGATCACCTTCGTTAGGATTTACTAAACTAGTATAGCAGCCACGCAGATATCTAAAGAGCAATAAATTATAGCAAATTTTTATATATCAAAGTAGCATATATAAAATTTTAATATAATTTTAGTATTTACCATCATAGTACCCCAACTTTTTGTTATTGTTGAAACCTCCCTAAGATGGTATAAACCAAAAATTTGGATATTAATTGATCCTTTATTTGTTATCAATTAAGTTGCAATTCCGCATATTTGAGCACTTTAGGTCACAGGTTCAAGCCGTGGAAACAACCACTAATGCTTGTACTAGGTTAAGCTGCGTACATCACACATTTTGGGGTGCAGTCCTTCTCCCAACCCTGCGTGAACATGAGATACTTTGTGCACTGAACTGCCCTTTTTAATTTAAGAGCTCATTACCCATATGGTCACTCAACTATTGAAAATAAACTCACAAAACCACTCTACTTTATTTTATTTTTAAAAAGTCACTCAACTTTGCATAATTGACTCAAATAATCATTTTTGCCGGAAGTTGGTTATCAACGCCTGAAATATAGTGTGCGGTATTATTATTTTTTTAATTTAAAACATAAAGAAGTTGAACTCATCCATTTAACCAACTATTCAACCCATTTATCCAAATAAAATCGACATGAGCAACTAAACAGATCAAATTTTTATTTTCATTATATAAAAAAATTACCAAATTTCATGCTCCTTATCAAACTTCATTCTGCCACAATACCTCATTGTCGTGGAACTATTTACCTACATCAACACCATAACAGTTAAATCAAATTAAAATTCTCATTGTTAGGTTGATTGTATAATGTAATATGTGAAGTTGCTAATATTCTAATTAATGTAAATAAATATTTGATTCGTTAAATTGTTCATATTGATTTTATTTGAATTAATGAATTGGATAGTTGATTAAATAAATGAGTTTAATTTATTTATATTTTAATTAAGTCTATAATGTTCTATATGACCACCTTCTTTAGCTTTGATTTTTGTCACATGCTGTGTATAAGTTTATAAAATTCTTATTTTTTAATAAATGTACTAAATAACAAACTTACTATGAAAATATGTATATTAAATTCTCAAATATATTTCAAGATAATATTTCAAAATATTATTTATTACTTTATTTTATATTTTAAATTTAATTCAAATTATACACATGCATCATTGCATTTTCTCTATCCATTCATTTGTACATTTTTGATACAATGAGATTTTGATTAGCTTTTACCATTAAGCATTTTACATAAATTAAAATATTTTCATATCTATTACTAAGTTTTACTTTTTAATTCAATAAAACTTGTATACACTGAGAAGCTCTTTTTTATTTTGAAATTAAATCTATCGAGATTTTTAATAAATTTATTATCTTTTATTTATGAGCAATAACCATATAAATCTTCCCCCTTCTCATTTCCAATACAAAAATAAGTGTTATAACTTTAATTATAAAAACTAATTATAGTCATAATTTATTCTTAGAATACTTTAACTTACTTTTCTGTTACTGGCTTTATCTAACTTCATTTGTTATTTGTTCATCATCGTTAAATATTCAATTCATCTCTACTTGTAACTCGTAAATATCATAAAGTTTTCGTATGTATGCACATATTTCAGTCAAAATAGGTCCACATGAGATATATAACATTTGTCTTTGACTCTTACTAATGGTCATGACAAGAAAATTATTGTGAATTAAAAATACTTTGTTCAAAGGTATCCTTGAATCATATGGAGCCAATAAACATGTTCTCCTCTTTTTTTCCCAATGTAAATTCTTGAATTTAATTGATAATAATTGATATTATCTATACGAGGAATCTAACACTATATTATTTCAGTTGTATATATATTTTAGTTGTAATGCAATATTTTTTTTCCATTTCTGTTTCGGACTTTATATATTGATATTTTAGTTATGTGGTTTTATCAATATGATTTCTTCTCCTCATAACTCAAAACATTGTTTAATATTTACTACGATTTTTTTTGTCTTGATTAAATTTCATCGAAAAAATATATCAAAAAATTATTAAAAATAAATATACATATACATGTATAATTGACCATGAGCCAACATTTCTATTAGCGGCTCAATTATTAGGGGCATACAAAGCCATCTAAATTAAATAAATTTTAAAAAATTATTCATGAGATATGAACCAATTTTATTACACCGGTAGAAAAGTTATCAAACTTAAACGGATCTTATCTATTTGTATATTTATATATGTTTACATTTTGAACGTTTTTCTAATTCTCATTTTTTAAATAAAGTGAATGCTAAAGTGACAAAAAGACTTTTCATTAACTATAAGTATCCATAATGCTGATATTTGATTTGTCTAATTTGAAAGTATCATGTTAAAATTTGTATTATGTTCTCAACAATGAAACAAAACTAAAAAGCAAAAGCTAAATAAGTAAAATTTATTTTCCACGGTCTGAAATTTCTTTTCTGGTAATACAGGAAAATAGAACATATTCATCATTTGTAAAAAGAAATGTTCATTCATATGAGGCCACAGATATCTGGCTTATCGTGTGCATTACTAATGATATAGGCTTCAATGCATCCAATGCACCTCCATTTGTTTTGTTTATAAAATCAGGTCATACCCACCAAAATAAATAACACAATTTCAGCAAAAATAAATACATATATATCTATACATATATATTAATGAGTCAGCATCCTAATTGAGAAGATAAAATCAAATAATCCCTATTGTCATATAATGAGTTAATTATAGCAAATTATGCTCTTGTTTATTTGAGTAAATTTATCACTTCCTCTGTCTCAATTTATGTGTCACTATCCCCTTTTTAGCTTGTCCCAAAAATACCACACTTTCTTATTTGATAATAATATAATGCACTATTTTTATTTTACCTTTGTTGAGCCTTATTTACTTTAAAACCTATCAACAATTTTTTAATTACTCAAATCTTGTTATTATTACTTTTTGAAGGGTAAATTAAAACTATAGAAGGTCAACCTCTATTTCATAAAATACGTGCAAAGTCAAACACTGCTTCATAAATTGAGGCGGAGGAATTATTTTCTTATTTCAATTTAAAAAAATTCCAAGTTCTGTGGCGCATGATTCGAATTTCATCTTCATTCTATGCAAAGCACCTAATCACCAATACCTATTTAAAACAAAAACAAATGAAACCGAGTTATCAAATGACAAAAATGTCACATATACAACTCAATAGTTTGTGTGATACAAACACCTTGAAACATTAAACTTCAATAGTACAAAAAATGAGAGCACACCCCGTGCTGCATCCATTAGGTGTCAATTAATATCTTGATCTCCCACCTACCTTTTTCATTTCCTATTAGAAATGGCTAAAGCCTTGTCCGACTTATAAAGGCTACATAATTGTTCATAAAGTCTAAAGCTCACCAACTAATTAAACACAAGTGAAAAATTAACGGTGCTAGTGTATTGGGTAAAAATCGACTCGCCGACGTGGCATCTTGGTAACACGGTCTGAGGTTGACCGAACAGGTTTTGGCAAGCTGCGAGCCGAGGCAAGCTGTAAGTCACCGAAGTCAATGACCGGGGAAAGAAAACAAAATGTTCGCCTTAGTGAAATGTCATCTCGGTCGATTGCGAAGCCGCACACCCGAAGCTGATGGCCCTAGCTTCGGTGGATAAAGTCATCTGCAGTCAATTAGTTTTCTTCTATTTCGGCCCACTAACTCGTCTATCTGAGAAGTGGGAACGCGCAGATCTTAGTGGAAATGTGGGATCATGGCCTTGTATTACTGTTAGTCTATAAATAGCTTCTCATTTCACGATGTAATTGTTGAACCCCAAAAATTATCCTTTCTTTAAGAAAAGATAGGTTTCGGGTATAATATTCAACAAAATGGGATTCCAAAGGGTTTTCTTTGGAGTCGCCACCTAATTTAGGAGAATTAGGAACCAATTAATTAAATAGTTCGTGCAAGCACTCCGTTTTAAGGAAAATTGGCTTTTCAGAGATTCTAAGTAAGAGGTTCAACTATTTCCGAAAGAAGGTTTTCATTTGAAAAGCACTTTCGAAAATCCACAAAATGTGGTTAATCCTTCGGTTTTCACAAAATAGCTCTATAGATGCAAGTTTACAAAATTTAGTTCAAAAACATTAAAATTAATGCTAAAATCTAAGATTGTAATAAATTACGCTTTAGATATGAATTTAAATATAATAATAATAATAGTATAATAATAATAATAATAATAATAATAATAATAATAATAATAATAATAATAATAATAATAATAATAATAATAATAATAATAATAATAATAATAATAATAATAATAATAATAATAATGTATTTCGGGAAGAGGTAAGAAAATTAATTAACATGGGAAAAATCTTAATTTAAGTTGCAATTTAAGGGATTTGAAACAAAGTTACTACTTTTATTATTTTCAAATTTTATTACACACACTATTTAACTAAAAGATACAAAATTCCTAAATAAGATGGAAATTCAAAAGAAATAAATATTCACAAAATAACTCAATAAATAACTAAACATTCATTCATAATCAATCAAATAAATTATTCTACAATAATTATCTACGGGGAATTTCTATAGTCATGCAATTTCTAAGGGATAGAGGGGAGAGAGAAGGTTTAGAAGAAGAACCCGGGAATTTGGAAAACTCGCGGGAGCCTTGAATTTATTTAATTTTATACATTTATGCCCATGAGCCTAAAACATCATACGACTCAACAAAGCATTTTTAAATTTCTATAGTCTTCATTTTTTGAAAGCTTGACCCCAAGTGACTCCAATGCAACTCCAAGCCAATGAGCCAGTCTTAATTAGTGAGTTTTAACCAAACTCGCTCCCAAGGGGTTTCATGCAAAAATAATAAGAGATAAGGATTAGTATATATCATGGACTAAACAGGAAACAAAGCAAAGAAGATAAATGAGTAAGTAGGTAAGCCTAAGAAAAGAAAAGGAAAGGATCAGTAACTATCCCCGTGGATACAAATCCAAGATAAGCAGCCAAGAGAAGAAAGAAAACACACTAACATGGACATGGATGCACAGTAGCACATGGTTCTGTGGCTAACGGAGATTTCATAATCTAACAAGGATGGGAAGAATAACATAATAAAGGATATAACTCTCAACCATTAACCAAAAGTACTACTACTAAATTGATTTAAATGAAGAAATGTGTATGAAGACATCAATTTTCATGAGCTACTGGAGTCACAAAATCAGTCTCAATGTGAACATTCAAAACTACTTAAGGCTCAAATGCAAAGAGTCATGCAACCACTATTTTCTACCCATTTAGCATAAGTTGGATAACAAAATTCAAACTAATAGAACTTTAAGCGACTGATAGAACTTAACTAAGACTTTAATCCATTAACCAACTTATGAATTAAAGAAATTTCTCTAACAAATGCAAGCCAAAACAGTCACAAAGTTGCACCAAAATCCAAGTAGATTACAGATGAATAATGCAATAAATAGAGCAGGACAAACTTTAGAAACATAGGGGACCAGGATCCCAAATAATGACACTTACCATTTCCATGATAAGCAAACACAAACCACCCTACTTCATAAAACTTCTTTTACTAATGACAAAGACAAAAGAAACTGAACTGAAATAGGACAATCAATGAACAGACCAGGGAATCTTTTAAGTTTATAGCGTTCCTGTTTCTGTGATTTTTTCTTGTGTTGTCGCTTCTCCGCTATTCGAATCGTCAACCTTGTTCGAGTGGTGTCGCTTCAAGTCAAGCCCCTGTTCGCTGCCCTAAAAAAGATAAAATCTAAACCTTTACATTTTTATTTTATTTTAGTTACACGTTGGTTTCCGGTGCAAAAGTTTGTTGAGCATGGTGTTAGATGTTATCTGTTGACATTGAAGCTGTTGAAAATAGGTTTATGAATAGTAGTCTGAACTTTATATATGTGTGCGCACTTGCCTAGAAGATAAACTTGTCTTTGTTGACTGAAAATGATTAAAGCTAGGATTATATTTAAGTTGAATATTAAATCCTGTTAAAGCAATGTAAGTGATCCTTTTTCTTGAAAAGCTTGGTATGTATCCCTGCTTTGTTTGCTTGTTGTTGAGTCATTGATGGTGTTGTTATAAAGATGAAATTTGTTTCAAGTATAGAACAGGTTAGTGAAATCAAATCTTCAAGTTATTCTTGACAAATTTTTATGCAAAGAGAAGAAGATTTTATTTAGTTAACTGCTAGAGTAATCAGTATTAATGTTAGGCTCGTGTCAGTGGTAAATTTCTATGGAAATAGTTTTAAAATAGAAATTCTTGCTCTGTGATTTTGGAAGTAAGGCAGAAGATAGCTTATTCTTAAGAAAGAGGTGAGGGCCTAAAGTTCTCAAGGGCTTGAAGTCTCTTCTTTCCTCTTTACTATTTGGCAAGATAAACATTATTTGTTCTTGGAGTATTCTTGTTTGAGAAGTTTGCAGTTTTGTCCCGGGGAGGGGGGGGTGGCAGTCTTAATTCTAAGTGCTTCAGTTAACAGGGGTAAGTGAAGGAGTTCTTTTTTCGGAAGTTTCAGGGTCTGCTTATGGTAGTATTTGGAGAGGGTGTTGGGGGGTCTGATGGAGTGGTAATATCATATAGTGAGTTGAAAGGGGTGCAGAGTATTTCTAAGTTTTCTGTTATTTCTGATTGTGAGAAAACTTGATGGAGTTGGTCCTGATATGGTCTTAAGCAGGTTGGCGTGCTTGTATATTCTGTGAGTTCCTCAAGTATTCTCAATCTTGGATCTCCATCCTAGTTGGTTCAATGATCCCAGATTTTTTTTTCTTGTGTGTTGGTTGGACATTCTAGTGGCTATAGAAGTTCTCCTCAGTTCAATATCATGGTTCTCTGGTTGTTTATAGGAGTCAGTGGGAGCTTAGAGTTAGTTGTATAAGTTGAGAGCGTGTGAGAATGTGTATTTAGGTTCTAGCTTCAAATTGCCCATTTCAAAATGAAGTTTCAGTTCTTAAAATCAATTATTTAGTCTTAATTTGGCTTTGTCCTCGTTTGACCTGTTTAGTGAGAGTGTTAAAGTAGACTTACTCATTTGCTTAATGTGAATAAAATGTTTGCCTCTGCTATGGTAAAGTTAAAGACTTTTTTTACACGTTTAATGTTCAACATAATTGGGTAATATAGTTTTATCTCTGTGCTTGAAGTAAGCTTGGCTAAATAGCATGGCAAGTTTGTTTTTATTTTTTTAAAAAAACTACAAGTCTACTATGAAGGTTTCTTTTTTTAGAACGGAAAAGGGTCAAATTTGCCCTTAAACAAATCGAAATTCAACACATTTGCCCACCGTTACGAGTTCAGTTTGGGCATACCCTTAACGTTACTAAAACTAGGGCAAATATACCCTTTGTTTGACGGAACTTACTAATTAGACTGCTTATACACTAAGCTTGCTGATTTGTCAAATTCTCGGCCACGTGTGCGCCAACGTGACGGAGGGCAAATGTGTTGAATTTCGATTTGTTTAAGGGCAAATTTGACCCTTTTCCGTACTTTTAAATAAAAGAGGTTGTTCTCATGTTCATCAACAACCTTGAACAACAATCAAACAAAGTACCTTGTTTCCAAGCAAACTTCATAAAAGAGCATGTTCTAACATCCCAAAAATTTTGATTTACAACTTAAATTGCATCTTAAGGAACCCTACTATAACCATAAAAATTGTTACAACATCACATGTAATAGCAATGACCATTTCGTTAAACTAAATCGAAATATTAAACAAGAAAGACCATGTTGGTTGGAGAGAGTTATAGAGAGAAAGAAAGAGTGATTGGTTTCTTATTAGTAAAACCATTAGCTGAAGATAATCATGTTTCTTTCCAAACAATAAGCTATGTTGCCCTGAATGTTACTTCCCTTATATGTCATTTTACGAGTTACTCTAGTTGTATATGGCTTCACTTGAAAAATGGTTATTTTCCTCTAGTCTTAAGCTGTTTAACTTGATTGTGTAAGCAAAATGGCATTTCATACATCTACTAGTTGCTAGAATCTTTTCATTGTTGTATCAACTGCTTAAAGAGTGTATGAAGGGGAAGGATAATGAAATTGTATTTTATTGTATTGCACATTATATCATGAACGACTTAATATTTCTTTCTTGTGATGTTGTACCGAAATTTTTTGTTATAGTAGGGTTCCTTAAGATGCAATTTAAGTTGTAAATCAAAATCTTTGGGATGTTAGAACATGCTCTTTTATGAAGTTTGCTTGGAAACAAGGTCCTTTGTTTGATTGTTGTTCAAGGTTGTCGATGAAAATGAGAACAACCTCTTTTATTTAAAAGAACGGAAAAGGGTCAGATTTGCCCTTAAACAAATCGAAATTCAACACATTTGCCCTCCGTCACGTTGGTGCACACGTGGCCAATAATTTGACAAATCAGCAAGCTTAGTGTATAAGCAGTCTAATTAGTAAGTTCCGTCAAACAAAGGGTATATTTGCCCTAGTTTTAGTAATGTTAAGGGTATGCCCAAACTGAACTCGTAACGGAGGGCAAATGTGTTGAATTTTGATTTGTTTAAGGGCAAATTTGACCCTTTGCCCTTTTTAGAACTACTCATGCCTAAAGCCACCTGCAATCAGATAGCCTATTTGTTGAATTCATCTACAGACTTCTATACTTTTTCTAAAACGAGCTTTACAACCTTTCTTTGTTTAGGATGTCTATCAATTATGATTGTGCTTGTGCAAATCGTTTATCTTTCCTTCAATTGAATGTATACTAATCCTTTTCTTTATTTATTTGCATAAAAAACTTGGGACGAGTTTGGTTAAAACTCGACACTGAGATCGGTTGATTGACATTGGAGTCATTTTGGGCTCGAGTTCTAGTCTCAAGTTAAGAGGATTGTTATCAAGGCTTATTTTTGCGAGTTTGCATTTCTGGGTTCTACCTTATCAACTCCCTCTTTCCCGTTCCTTTAGAATCCATATTTAGGATCCCTGAAAACCGGATTAGGAGTCTTGTATGATAGAATTATTATTAAAGTTGCTTTGTGATTACTTATTCTTTTTCTTTAGAATTTGCAAGTTAATTTATGATTTTAAGAACCATTGTTAAATAATGTGTGCAATAAAATATAATTAAATTTATTTTTATTAAATCATTATTTTCCTTTAAATAATAAATACTTATTTATTTATTTATTTATTTATTTATTTATTATTCACTTATTTACTTACCGATTTATTTACTTATTATTTATTCCTTTATTTATTTATCCTACACTTTCTTTAAAATCTCTAAGTTATTTATTTTATTTTAATTCGTGAAAACCCGGGATTAACCACCTTTTGGTGGATTTTCGAAAGTGCTCTAAATAATATAAAATAGAGAAAGACCTTCTTTCGAAAATAGCGGAACCACTTACCTTGAATTTCTGAAACTTATTTTCCTTTTAAATAAGAAATAAATTGCACTCATTTTAATTAACAATTGGTTCCTAATCATGCTAAATTTGGTGGCGACTCCAAAGAAACCCTTTGGATTCTCCTTATTGTTGAACATATTATACCCGAAATTTATCCTTAAACAAGGTAATTTTTGGGGTTCAACAATTAGTTTTCAATGGAACTAATTGCAAAACCAAGTTCTTTCTCAGTTTCTTCAACTTCCTCCGCATGTTCCTTTCCTCCATCAACTTTTTTCACTTTATCTTCCTCTTCTTTTCTTGACTTAGAAAGAACAGTCTCCGAACTAGGTTCGTCAACTGGGACTCCCAAGGTTCCACCAGAATTAACCAATTGCTCTATTCCGCCTATAACTTCCACAGGTTTTACTGCTTCAGCTTTCTCCCTTTCTTTTGTACTCACATATTCCTCACCCGTTACAGTTTTAATAATTTTATCTAACTCAACCATCAAGCTCTCATAATCTTGTTATTAAAGGCTTAAACTAACCTTATTCAAAACATAACTAGATTTAATGGATTCAAGTCTTACCTCTTGAGCAATACTCTCAGAACTTGCTGGTAGCTCTGTTGCACTTGTTGCATGTGAAACGGGTTCTTCCTGAGATTCTGAGTAAAGCTTCTTCACCCGTTTGGCCTTCTTGAAAAATCTTTGTACCAAGTACGCGGTACTTGGTTTGGATGTTTTATTGGTAAGTTTAACAGAGACCTTAGGTTTAGGTGACTCATCAGGAGAGAAGGTAGATTTTTGGGTTCCATACATTGTAAAGATTTTGGAAGATTTTTAATTTTGTTAGGGTTTCGATGAGGAGAATAAGAGAGACGATGAGTGAAAATTTTCTTGCTCAAGAGAATGACAAAATGAGGTAAAGATCAAGAAGGAAAGAGAGTCAAATTTTAAAATGGTTGGGAACAGAGAAGGAAAGATTGATGTGACTGTGATGGGTTGTAGAGTTAATCATGACTTCTATTCCAAGTTGGAAATTTTCTAGTTTTTATTTTTCAACAATTTGTTATTGTTTGGTACTAGGATTAGATTAAGGGTTGTTACAATAGTTTTTCAGTGATACATATCAAGTCAAAAAAAATTTAAACACATACTTAACAAATTCATTAGACGTGTACCTGGACAGCAGTTCCTCGTTCGTTCAAGAGTTCCTTTCTTGTGTTAGCTAATTCCTACAATGGGTACGCATTAGATAAAGACCATAATCATTAACTTAGTTAAACAAGCATACTATTTAAAGTACAAAGTTAGAATGGACTATATTAAATTAAAACAGACAACATAAGATACTTCACTAGCCAATCTTTGGGAACTGGTTTTCGATCATCCCTAATTCGAATCTATTTCTCTCAAACTGAACCCTACTTAAAGCTTTAGTGAAGATTTCTTCTATCTGACCCTCAGTCCTGCAAGAATTCATAGTAATTAGGCTTTTTCAACATTATCTCTCATAAAGTGATGCCTAATATCAACATGTTTGGTTTTTTTTTATTGGAATGGGTTCTTGGCAATGTTCACAACACTTGTATTGTCACACAAATAGGCACATGTCCGCTCTTTATTCCAAAATCCTCTAGTTGTTATTTGATCCACAACGATTGAGAAAAACAAGAAGCAGCAGCAAAATATTCAACTTCAGTTGTGGAGAGGGCCACTGAGTTCTGTTTCTTTCTAGCGCAAGAAACTAGACAAGGACCTAAAAACTATGCCATTTCGGAAGTACTTTTCCTATCCACCAAATGACCAGCATAATCAGTATCTGCAAATCCAATCAACTCAAATATTTCCATCTCTGGGATACCACATACACAAATCTGGGGTTCCTTTCAAATATCTCAAGATCATCTTGACTGCAGATAAATGAGACTCTTTAGGTATTGATTGGAACCTAGCACATAACCCCACACTATAGACAATATTTGGAAGACTGGCTGTAAGATAGAAGAGATGTCACGACCCAAATTAGGGCCGCAACAGAAACCTACACTGAGTGTCGATTATTGCTAAACCCACTAATAATCTATTAATGATAGAGATAAGCTGGCAACCTAATCATATATACATACATATCTGCTGAAGGCATAAAGTCTGGAAAGATGACACGACTAACACGCTGATATATATAACATACTGAAAGAACCACACCGGGACATATCTAAAGGCCTCTAATAGTGCTGAACTGAATATACAAAGGACAAGAACAGGCCCCGCCACAGCTAGTCGACATCTGCACAACATACCAAAACTGGTATACTCCGCAAGAGACGAAGTGACTCCAACAGTTGGTAGATAGCCTACTAACATGGCTCAGCGTCTGAACTCTCTGTAACTGCGCGACATGAAACGCAGTGTCCCAGAAAAAGGAGTGAGTACGATATGCACAAAGTATGTAAGGCCTGAGCATATAATAAATCATAGATGAATGAAACTGTAAGGCTGGAATATAAATGTGTAAATATGAGCTGGAGCATAACAATGTAGCTGGAAATATGAAGACGTACTAAACATGATCTGAATATAAATTGAAATCTAGCTGAATCTGGAACTGAAGACTGAGCTGAACTATACTGATATATAACTGTAATATGACTGTTAACTGGTAACTAGAAACTGGAATTGATAGGTGTCAACTGATACTGATGCTAAGAAGTGGTGGCTGATAACTGGTACTCAGCTAAAACTGGACTGTCATCTGAACTGGTACATGCATGGTGTAATGGGCTATATCCCCCCAAATCAGGTAGCTAAACATCTGAAGTAGCCTCATGTGTAGTCATGCGGTGTATACTGTGGCTATATACGCGTATATAACAAACCTGACATGTGTTATGGGCTATGTCCGCCCCAGCCAGTAATATCTAGTCTCTCTGGTCAGAGTGTGTGAATGACACCCGGTCACATTAGGTGTTTCAACTCCCGCCTGAACCAGAGGGGCTGTATCCCCCAGACGGGTAGTATCACACGCGACCAGACTGTGTGTCCAATGTCCAGCCTCTAAGGGGGACTTCAAATCACACATAACATGATCACAATATAAGCATAAACATGTATGAGGCATAACGCATGTGGAACTAATAGATATGGAATCAAAGGAATGATAAGCAAACTCAGGATAGAATTATAGACACAAACTAGAACTCAGAATTTGTCCAACTCTTTGAATTTCTAAAAAATTTTGGTAGAGTTTCCTCTAAAACTAGAGGGTCCGCAAAAACAGAACTACTGCTAAAATTTACATGAGAATGGGTACCCGGATAAACTTATAACATAAACAAATTAAATGGATAAGAAGATGAGATGACCAGACGGCGTACAATTCCACGGCTGTACAGAATTTCTAGACAGTACCATTGTCCAGTATTGCATCATAGTTTTCAGGGTGTAGATCAATGTTATAGACTTCATAGTCTTCATGGAAGTTGTAGATATATGTCTTAGGATTCTGGGGATTCTTAAAGCATCTAAATATCAAATTTTTAAAGGAGTTATGATAAATATACTAACAACTGTCCAAAGATCAAAATGATTTTCCAGATTTTGAAACATTTTGTCTTGCTGATTTGAACGTCTTTCACCTTGGATTTTAGTACCAAATTAAGTAAAACAAGGTTCCCTTGATGATATAAAAGTACCCAAAAAGAAACACCATGCTTGGAACTAAGAGAAGCTTCAAAAGCTACAAAACAAAAGCCTTGTTGAAAGAAAGGTTTAGCCTTACATACCTTTGATGCTTTTTTCCTTTAAATTCCACACCTTCTAAAACTTAAAAGAGCTATTACATAGCATTGAGGTAATTTAGTTAGCCATGAAGTAATTCTAAAATTCAAGATATAGACGAAATTGAAGGTAGCATAACGTTACCTTAATCGCGTAGAGCGTTTTAGCACAATTCGTCTTCAATTTCAAGTACCGATTGACGTCCTTCCTTCAAAATTATAAATCTTGCTTCAAGACTCATGGAGGAACTGTTTCTCTGTTGATATTTCTGGAAATGACGAGATGAGGATGACTTTTCTATTTTATACTTAAAACATCTCAGTTTTAGTCCTCTTTTGCGCTTATGTATTTTTTACTCGCATGAAATCTAAGGCTCATATCTTTTTATCCAGACGTTGTATGAAAAAACCGTCAAAAGTGTTAGAAAATAAACTCCAAGATCTTCAATTTGGTATATGATTTTACCCCAAAAGATCTTATATAGCACATGGATTTAATTTTTCAAAAAGTTTCGTTACAAGGCAAATCCTTAGTCGGTTTTTCTGCAACTTAAATATGATTTTTCCCTAACTTTATATTCAACATATAAACGTCATATATGATCCTATTATGACTTTAAAAAATGATGTACCTCACTTTAGACATACGAGGTGTAACAATCTCCCCCTCTTAGGAACATTTGTCCTAAAATGTCAAATGAAGTATGTAAAAGCATTAAACAAGGATCTGTTATATACATGTAGTTGCGAAGAGATGTGGATACTTGTCTCTAATATCATTCTCAGCTTCCCAATTCATTTCTTCTATGTTATTGCTTCGCCATAGCACTTTAACTGAAGGAATGTCTTTCGTCCTTAATCGACGAATCTACCTATCTAAAATTGCAACTGGCACCTCTTCATAAGTCAATTGCTCTGTGATATGTGCATCATCTACTGGTACAACTCTAGAATGATCTCCAACACATTTTCTGAGCATAAAACATGGAATACTGGATGAACCTCCTAAAGGTCTGCTGGAAGGTCTAACTCGTAGGCTACACGCCCAACTCGCCTGATAACCTGATATGGACCAATAAATCTAGGGCTAAGCTTTCCCTTCTTTTCAAATCTCATAATGCCTTTCATAGGTGATACTTTCAGGAATACCCAATCGCCAATCTGAAATTCTAAATCTCGACATCGGTTATCTACATAGGACTTCTGTCTGCTCTGCGCTGCTAATAATTTTCCCTGATCAACTTGACTTTATCAACTGCTTGTTGGATTAAATCTGGACCTATCAATTGAGAATCGCCAACCTCGAACCATCCTATAGGAGACCTGCATTTACACCATACAAAGCTTCATATGGCACCATCTGTATGCCAGAATGACAGCTATTATTATACGCAAACTCTATCAACAGTAGATGATCACTCCAGCTGCCTCCAAAATCTAACACGCAAGCTCTAAGCATATCTTCTAATGTCTGAATGGTCTGCTCAGCCTTTCCATCTATCTGTGGATGAAATGTTGTACTCAGATTCACCTGTGTCCCTAACCTGTCTGGAATGATCGCCAAAAATTAGCTGTAAAATGTGCGCCCCTATCTGAAATGATAGATACTAGAATACCATGTAGGCGCACTATCTCTCTGATATAAAGTCTGGCATAACCCTCTGTTGTATATGTAGTTGTAACAGGCAAGAAATGAGCTGATTTAGTAAGAATGTCAACTATAACCCAGATAGAGTCATACCTGCTCCGCGTACGGGGCAAGCCTGTAATGAAGTCCATATTCACTGCTTCCCATTTCCATGATAGAATCACTATTTCATGCAACAAGCCACTAGGTTTTTGATGCTCGACTTTAACCTGCTGGCAGTTAGGACACTGAGCCACAAATTTTGCTATGTCACGCTTCATTCTGTCCCGCCAATAAATCTGCTTAAGATCATGGTAAATCTTAGTCGAACATTGATGTACAGTGTATCTAGAATAATGTGCCTATGTCATAATCTTTCCACGTAAATCTGCAACATCAGGAACATAAAGTCTATCTTTATACATGAGAACCCCGTCACTAGTAACCCTGTATGGTGATTTCGATTTTTAGCTATCTTTCTGTATTGAACTAGAATTGGATCCGCATACTGGCGCTGTTTTACTTCTGTCACTAGGCAAGTAGTGGCTGCGTTCTGAACTGTAAGCATAATCTCCCATGCTCATAATCTCCCATACTGGCCAACTGGTGGAGTGCATGAGCTAACTCTTTTTTTTGTGGCTGTAAATAAGATAGACTACCCATAGACTTACGACTAAGGGCATCAGCAACAACATTCGCTTTATCCGGATGATAAAGAATGTCTACGTCGTAGTCCTTCAGCAACTCTAGCCACCGCCTCTGTCGTAGGCTTAGCTCTTTTTGCTTAAATATGTACTGGAGGTTCTTGTGGTCTGTATAAATATCAACATGAACCCCGTACAAATAATGTCTCCAAATCTTTAATGCATGAATGACTGCTGCAAGCTCCAGATCGTGGGTAGGGTAGTTCTGCTCGTGCTTTTCAGCTGCCTGGAAGCATAGGCAATTACTCTTCCGTGCTGCATCAAAACACAACCAAGACCAATTTGAGAAGCGTAAGTATTGGAGCTGTTATCAACCTGTTCTTTAGTTCTTGAAAGTTGTGCTCGCAAGAATCAGACCACTCAAATTTAGCTATTTTATGTGTCAATTTGGTCAGTGGAGCTGCAATGAGGAGAAACCCTCTATGAACCTTCTGTAATAACCTGCCAAACCTAGAAAACTATGTACTACAGTTGGCGTTGTAGGTCTGGGCCAATTCTTCATAGCCTCAATCTTCTGGCCATTTATTTTAATTCCTTCTGCTGAAACTATATGGCCAAGAAATGCAACTGAATCTAACCAGAATTCACACTTTGAGAAATTAGCATATAATTGCTGGTCCCGAAGAGTACCTAATACTATGCGTAGGTGCTCCTCATGCTCTGATTCAGACTTTGAATAGATGAGAATATCATCTATAAATACAATCACAAATAAATTCAGGTAAGGCCTGAATACGCTGTTCATCAGATCCATAAATACTAGATATTAGTGAGTCCAAACGACATCACTAAAAACTCATAATGGCCATACCTAGTCCTGAATGCAGTCTTAGGTATATCAGATTCTCTAACTCTAACCTGATGGTAACCCGATCGCAAATCTATCTTCGAGAAGCACTTGGCACCCTGGAGCTGGTCGAACAAGTCATCAATCCTGGGCAGAGGGTATTTATTCTTGATTGTGACTTTATTCAGCTGTCTGTAATCTATGCACATGTGTAGAGAGCCGTCTTTCTTTTTCACAAACAATATCGGGGCTCCCCACAGGGAAATGCTGGGTCTGATGAGGCCTTTATCTAACAAATCCTTCAGTTGCTCCTTAAGTTCTTTCAGTTCTGCTGGTGCCATCTTGTAGGGAGAAATGGATATGGGCTGCGTACCTTGTACTATATCAATGGGGAAATCAATCTCTCGCTCTGGAGGAAGACCAGGTAATTCATCTGGAAACCCATCAGGGAACTCATTCACTACCGGAACTGACTTAAAAGTCGATGTCTCCTTCTCTGAGTCTCGAACATGAACAATATGATATAAGCAGCCCTTTGCGATTAGCTTCTTTTCCTTAAGGTAAAAAAATAAATAGGCCCTTTGGCAATTGAGAAACACTCTGCCACTCTATAACTAATTCTCCTGCAAAGTGAAACTGGACTGTCTTCGCTCTAAAGTCAACATTAACATAACAAGAAGACCACCAATCCATACAAAGAATAACATCGAAATCAACCATTTCTAGCTCAATTAAGTCAGCTGTAGTGCTATAATCACCAATCATCACAGTGCAACCTTTATAAACACGCCGAGCTACTATTGAATCACCAACGGGAGTGGCTACCTCGAAAGGTCTAATAGCCTATGGTACTATTTTGAATTTAATGGCTGTTGACACCCAATTTTGTCCCGGAATTTTTAATTAGTGTCTAATTATGTTTAAATAAGTTTAATTTTTTATAATAAATTAAGTTAATAATTTTAACATAAAAAGGCCATAATTGTCCTTCATTTTGAATCCCGGCCTATTTATGCAACACATAATTTTCCTCCTAGCCTATTTGTGCAAAGCCCTATACATATATATACACGCTACATCTTAAACCCTAGCGGGGGGGATTCATTTTTTTTTATCATTCATCCTCTACACAAGACTATTTCATTCATTCACCGTCATTTTTCACACAAATTTTTCAGATCTCCCTACACACCATAAACACCAACTTCTCTTTTTGACCTTCTTCTCCAATACCACAAACACACACATGGCATAAAAAAAACCACTCCCACACACAGAACACCAGCGGGGGCCCTTCTCCTCATCTCCTCTCCTTCTCCCTTTCAGAATATCCCCCCTTCACTTTTCCTCTCCAACGGGTAACACAAATAGATCTAAAACCAGGAAACACAAACGGACCGAAGACGTTTTTTTTGTTTTGTTCAAAATGGTTCAGGCTGTTAGGTGGCGTTGTTTGTGGGTTCTCTTTTGTTTCTTTGTTGATTCGTGACTGAAAAAGAGAAGTGGGGTAGCGGGTTGACTCATGTCTTTGAGATCTTAACTGTGTTGAACCTCAACATAGCTAGTTGTTCTATGTATATACTGAAAAGAGGTTCTGTTATTTTGTTGCTATACTTTTAAAAACCCATATCTAATCGACCTCGTGTTATAACGCATTTGTCAGGGTCCCTGTTCTCAGTTTTCTTCTATGATTCTTGTTGATTCGCGATTGAAATTGGAAATGAGGGTGTTGTGGAGTTGAAGTGATGCCGCTTCGGCCCGGCTGTTGCTCCTCCTCCGTTCTTGACCGTTGCTATTCCTTTACCTCACTTGTTCTTGGGTTCGATCGGGTGTACACTGGTTATTGCTATGTATTTTCCCCTAATTTGTTTATTGCAGATTTGGCTTCTCTGTATCTCTGTTTGGTTGCAATTGAAAGTGAACTATTGGTGATGGGGTTGCAGCGACGCCATCCACTGGTGGTCGCTCCTCCATCTAGCTGTTTGTGCTGTTTATCGGAGATATGCCCGGATTCTGGCCGGCGACGACATTGTTGCCTAGATTTTGTTCGTATGCTGCCTCATTGACAGATTTCTTATGTTTATCTGACTAATCTATGTTGTTGCACTGGTGTTGATTGTGTTTCTGAGTGCAGGGTCCCATTTTGGACTAATTTTATCCATTGCAGAATATTGAGACCGATTTGAACAGAAAACGCTTCACTGATTATGGCCAATGAAAAAATGCATATGCGTGTATTGAGGCCTCGGGATCGATTTGAACATGATACTACACTTGAACCGTCGCGTTCCCGTGTCCCTAAAGCAAAAGGCGATGATGAAAGTATGAAATTAATGCAAAAGCAAGTCGAATAGAGTGGTGGGTTTGGTACTTGGCATGGCAGCACGGCCCGGGCTCCGTGTTTGCAACCGTACCAATATCCCGAGCCTCTACATGATGCGTCATACAAATCTGAGACTAAATTTTGCAAAAACAACCCCTTTACTATTATTATTATTTTTATTATTACTATTATTATTATTATTATTATTATTATTTATATATTCTATTATTATTATTATTATATATTTTATTATTATTATTATTACTTTATTATTTTATTATTGTTATTTTATTTCATTAATTATTATACCTTATTATCGTACTAATCCAATTTTACTTGTTTGTTTAGCGAGGTACATTTTGGCACGAATAATTTATGGACGAGTTTGGCTAACTCACGAATGGGAATAATCCATTGCATTGAAGGCATTTTGGGATTGAATTCGGACCCGAGCATTTAGAAATGAGACTTTAGAAATTTAGAAAATTCAAGATTCCCGCGAGTTGATCAATTTCCCGGGTTTTATCTTTAACTTTGCCTTTCTTTCCTTAGAAATATTTATGTAATTAAAATGCATAAAATATTTATTTATCAATAATATTTGATTTTTTGTACATTGTTTTACCTTATGTTCATTGTCTTTTATTTTGAAGTCGTTATTTAATTTATTGCAAATTGGGGTCATCTTAACAAATGCGTGCAAGTAAAATATATATTTTGCAAATAAGCTTTTTATTCAATTGATTATTATTATTATTATTATTATTATTATTATTATTATTATTATTATTATTATTATTATTATTATTATTATTATTATTCAAATAATTCTTTCCGTAAGAAAAGCGCACTTGTAAATATTTGGAAACCTGTCGGATTAACCGTATTTTACGGAATTTCGGAAGTGCCTTAAAAACCTTCTTCCGAAATTAATAAAACCTCTTACGTTTAGAATCTCTGAAAAGACCGTCTTTTTATAAAAATGGAGTTTTGCACGCATTTGCTAATTTGGTTCCTTGTTTTCCTTAAATTGGGTGGTGACTCCAAAAACTCCAAAAGAGTTAGTCCATCCTGTCGATATTCCGGAATTTATCCTTTTCGAAGTAATTTTTGGGGTTCAACAGCATGGCGACTCCGCTGGAGAGCAATAAAGGTTTTGACCATAAAGGTTTCCAGTTATTTGCAACTAGCATGCTTAATTTATTTTGCTTTATTATACCTGTTTGCTTGTATGTCACGAAAAGCATGTCACTACACTCTTATTTGCGCACATATAAACTGGCATTCCGTTCATATTTCCCCCACTCCTGGGAACCTCTTGCATTCTCACTCAAATATCCGCGAGGTGTGTGCATACGCACTCGCAATTTCTTCCACTAAAAAATCCTTTGACGAGTTGGTGTACCGGCGGATTGTCGTGGGAGTTATTCGACCACGAAGCCGCCTGCCACTCACCTGTTAGCTTCAACCGTTAACCCACTCTTAGAAGGAGCTTTAGGAGCATGCATGCATTTACACCTTAGTCTGGACCCGGTCCTTGGTACCGCCTCCATAGTTAGAAAACCGCCCTTACGTCAACGGGTTCTTGAAATCCAACGATAATGCATATTATGTGCTGTGTGATAACGAATCCTCAGTCCTAACCATGTTTTGAGCAAAATCAGATTTGGAATTGTTTCTCCTGTGTTGTCTTTTAGGTCAGAAAATGGAAAAATTTAGCAGAATTGAGATCATAGACAGAATTGCAGTCCGGGGAAAGTTAGGCAGATTTGGTTAGTTTATGTTTTGGAGATGGCCTGGTGTAGTGAGATCTAAGAGGCGAAGCCCCTGGTATCTTTAAAAGGATTAGTGGGGTCCCTCTCGTGAATGGCTTTGCATGTGTGTATGCCTATGTTGATTATCCAGCTGCAACTTTATAAAATTGAAGTATGCTTGTCGCATACTAGGAGAGCGAAGCCCCTGTGTCTTTGAATGACCAATGGGGTCCCTCCTTGAAGACTAGTGCGGTCTTGGCTACCTAGGAAACTGAGAGGCTTGATCAAAGCCGAGGACCAGTGAGGAGCCCTATGAACAAGGTCTGTGAGCCTTGCAAAACCTAGGAAGCTGAGAGGCTTGTCTAAAGCCGAGGACCAGTGAGGTTTTATTTTGAAAGGCCAATTGGTGCCTTTCGTGATTTGCAGTCTGGTATTGTGGAGGCAGTTGGACATTTCTCCCTGGATGTTGTAAAACAATTGGGAGTTGTGCTTGGAGGAGTGTGGATGTTTGCAAAAGCTATGGAGGATTGTTTCGAGTTTTAGGCATTTGGGTTTAGAATTTTGTGCAGATGCTGTGGAGAGCATGAGCTGTGTTGAAGTTTCGAGTTGACACAAACTTTTGGAATATAGTTGGGATAATAGAATTGCAGTGTCAAGACGGAGAGATGATTGTTATCAATTATTGTAATTATTTATTACTTACTCTAAGTCTGAATTGCTCGGAACTGGCATGAGCTATTTTTCGTTACCACTTGTTTGCGCGTTTAGGCTTACCTCTAGCACTAAGAGGCACCTTACAGGGTAGGACGCGTTTGCATATTTATTTACGCTCAACTACTTGTGATTGTCACATGTTAATTGTTTGCCTTGCTTTATTTGCTCAAAATGCGTTAAATACTAGGTGTTGTTTGCTTGTATGCAATCCTATGAATGACATGCAAACTATCTTAGTTACCCTTTGAGAGTCTTCTTTTGTTTTTTTTATTTCTTTAGCAAATGTTGGATTTGTGAAGTGGCTGACCATTCACCACGCAAAGGTTTCGAGATCTGATTGATGGTAGATGCTCTAGCTCGTGAATGATGTAGCACCAGAAGCTAACGGCATTGTTTGAAAGAACTTGGCAATTGAACTTTGTAGCATTATTTTCAATTTTAATTCAGATTGAGGCCCTGAATGGCATTGTACTTCAAAGCTTATGTTAATCTGAATCAACTCATTTTGAATTTATGAAAGTTGAAATAAAATGCATCGCTTTCTTATTATATTATTTACGCTTGCATTTGTTTCTGTTTCAAAATTAAAATTGATAAACCTGCCAAAGCTTTGCTTGTGATGTATGGCAAAACAACTGAACAATTTAAATCGACGCACTGAAAAGTTATTGTCTGCGCTCTTTGGATATCGCACTATCTGTTAGAATTTCAACTGGGGCAGCTTTTATTTATTGGTATATGGCGTTGAAGCAGTGATGCAGAACTACGCACGGTCTGATTCTCAAGGAGGGATACGTAGGCTCCCCCATCGGGCTCGACCCTTTAGCATTTAAATTTTTATTTTTCCCCAAGAAGGACAACTGGGGCAATTTTGCAAAGCGAGTTGGAGATGCGAAAGATAATAACTGGGGCAGAATTTTCCAAGAGGCGGCGTTAGTTATTAAAGATGAGTTGGCAAAAATTCTGTAATTGGTTAAGCAAACAGTGCAAAGTCTAAGGCAAAGGACGTTCAGTTTGTTTTAAAATATGTTACAAGTTTGAGTCAAGGCAAAATTTTCAAAATGCATCTTTGACTGCATTTGCATGCTTATTTCACTCGCTATATTGCATTAAAATATTTTATCTTGCCTCTATTTTTCAAAATATGTGCTATTTGAGTTCATGAGCCAAGTTTCTGAAAGCAATTCGCAAATCCAAGTCCAATGAAGACGAGGAAGCAGCAGAAGCAGCAAGATCAGGATGAAGTCTGCACAAATCAAACGTTTTCCCCTCCTTTCTCAAAACTAACAACTTTTCTTTGAGAGCAGGGACATTAAGACCCGCAACTGAAGATATACATCTTAGCAAGTCAATCTCTAAGATTCTCATCGCTAGGATTGCAATGATATTTGGATAAAGCTCGTGCTTCACGACCCGACGCTTTTTCCAATTTGCCGAAAGGCGGCATTTCTATTTCCCATAACTCTTGCAAATTATCAAGAATATCTATTTCATTTCCTTTCCCTTTATGAGAACACTTACTAACGTTTCATTTCTTTTACAGATATTACCAATCCTGGGGGCTTACTTTATTTTGTAGTCAAGACCATTCCTCCGTGGAAGAGTTCAAACTTTCGATAAGCGTCTTTACATTCTCACGCTTTCGAAAAGCGTCTTTATATTTCAAGCTTTCCTCTAAGGCATAATTTTGTTGCCCCAGAGGCGTATTTGTGTCACCTCGAAGGTGTTAATTATTTGAATGCCTCGAAGGCGTAATTTTATTGCCTCAAAGGCGTATTTCTGTCAACTCGAAGGTGTTAATTATTTTAATTCCTCTAAGGAATAATCTTTTATGGTCTCGATAGACGTTTAATATTAGCACACTTTCTTGAGCACATTTTGTAGCCTCGTGAGGCGTTTATACGTTTTCTATACATATTTTAATAGCCTTACGTTGCTAATAAGTTTGTTAAGACATGTAGGATAATGTGAATATTCCGGACATATTACAATCCAAGATTGCATTCAAATTGACTCCTCATAATTTAAAGCATTATGCTTTGTCATGAGGATGACTATTGGCTACGAGGATTCCTTTTGTTGGACTATCTCGCCCGTTGATTCGCCAAATGGCTCTTGCATTGCTCTACGTTCCCACACCGCTTTTCTTTGTACTTGCTTTAAATTATGCCTTCGCATTTCCTTTGTATTACGTCTTGTTTTACTTTTCAGGTTAACAGGTTAGTCCCGAGACCCTCCTTGCTTCATACCCGACCGGCTTCCCAGTTGATTTGTCAAGATTATTGAAATGCTTTGCACTATGACTTCGCATTTGCTTTATTGCTTCGCCAATGAATGGGAAGACAATTTATCAAAGATATTGCAGCTTGCACTTACAAATTATGTCATGCCTACCATAAATAATCGAGGGCCTCATTATGAAGTCTATCGTAAACAATCGAAGACGTCATTATCATTTAAAGTCTTCCATAAACAATTGGAGGCCTTTCTATGAAGCCTATCGTAGACAATCGAAGGCGCTATTGTTATGAAGCCTACCATAAACAATCGGGGGCCTTATTGTGCAGTCTATCGTAAACAATCGAAGACTTCATTAGCATTGAAGCCTACCATAAGCAATTGGAGGCCTTATTCTGAAGCCTATCATAGGCAATTAAAGGCTCTTTTGTTATTTATCCTACCGTAAGCAATCGGAGGTCTTATTATCAAGTCTATCGTGAGCAAGCGAAGACTTCATTAGCATTGAAGCCTACCATAAGCAATTGGAGACATTATTCTGAAGCCTATCATAGGCAATTGAAGGCTCTTTTGTTATTGATCCTACCGTAAGCAATCGGAGGTCTTATTATCAAGTCTATCGTGAGTAAGCGAAGACATCGTTATCATTTGAAGCCTACCATAAGCAATTGGAGACATTATTATGAAGCCTATCATAGGCAATTGAAGGCTCTTTTGTTATTGTTCCTACCGTCAACCATCAGTTTCTCAAAGATTATTCGCCTTGTCGCATATGCAACGCAAATCTATTTCTTCTTCTTTTTTTTTATTATAGCTTTTGCTTTATTATTCACTCGCTTTCTAACGCATTTACTTTAAATTTGCAGAAATTGAACATCAGATTCAATAAGAACTGAAGGCATGCAACGCTTTGCAGCACTATTAATACAAGCAACACGACCCAGTTTTGCTTATTTGTTTTGCACTATCTTGCCTTAATTAATCCAATTTGCAACTTTGTTTTGCAGGCTGCTGTCAAATTTAGGCTCGTTCGCCATATAATTGAACGTTTTAGGCTCGTTTGCCTTATAATTGAACGTTTTAGGCTCGTTCGCCTTATAATTGAACGTTTTAGGCTCGTTCGCCTTATAATTGAATGTTTGGGCTCGTTCGCCTTATAAATGAACGTTATGTTACCTGCGTAGGATATAGACTAGCCAAGTCGACTTGAGATATTATGTCTCGTTAGTCAACTTATCTTATGAAAGCCTTGCATTTTACAATTCGTTCTTGCTTTACTTATTATCTTGCTTTACTGTTTCAGAATAAGGATCAGCTTAGAGGTTCTCCGGGCGGAGTACCTTGTTAGTTGATCGAAGGAAGAACTTATCGATGATATCGCAACCTGCATTTAAAATTTTATGACTTTATCTATTTCTTATTCCAATTATTACAGTTTATTAGCAGTTGCACGCTTACCGTTTGTTGAGATTGTTACAGGATTTTTAGCAGCACCGCAACAGCTTTTGGAGCATAACATGGAGCTTTTCTTAGCAATGAACCGGGCAATCGTTGATATGAGCTAGACTCGTCAACGAGGACCAGAAGAATTGCACCCGTATAAGTCGTCAACCCTAGAGGTAAGTCTCTCATTAACCCTTAGTCTGAGGTTTGAGATTGAAGACAAGGTGGCTCGGTTATCGAGGTGCAGTGGAAGCTATGTCCGGGTAAACCCCTCTTTATGGGTGTGTTGTCGACCACATCTTCATAACTTGGGTGATTACAAGCCTCTTTTCCCGCGCTTGAGTAGTCGTTACTATCTCGTCTTTGATTTTCAAGTCGCATCGAACTACATATGGCCTGATTCTCTTTCAGCCTGAGATATCTAGGCAACTCGGAAACCGCAGCTCGGCTATGTCTATAAGCCTCGCATTTTGGTCCTAGGAATCTGAGTCTTGGCTTTACCGTGATAAAATTGGCTTTAACGTCAACTTTCTTTACCCTGAAAACTCTTTCATCCTTTTCGGGTAAAGAGGGGCAGCTGTTGACACCCAATTTTGTCCCGGAATTTTCAATTCGCGTCTAATTATGTTTAAATAAGGTTAATTTTTTTTATAATAAATTAAGTTAATAATTTTAACATAAAAAGGCCATAATTGTCCTTCATTTTGAATCCCGGCCTATTTACGCAACACATAATTTTCCTCCTAGCCTATTTGTGCAAAGCCCTGCATCTTAAACCCTAGCGGGGGGATTCATTTTTTTTATCATTCATCCTCTACACAAGACTATTTCATTCATTCACCGTCATTTTTCACACAAATTTTTCAGATCTCCCTACACACCATAAACACCAACTTCTCTTTTTGACCTTCTTCTCCAATACCACAAACACACACACGGCATAAAAAAAACCACTCCCACACACAGAACACCAGCGGGGGCCCTTCTCCTCATCTCCTCTCCTTCTCCCTTTCAGAATATCCCCACCCCACTTTTCCTCTCCAACGGGTAACACAAATAGATCTGAAACCAGGAAACACAAACGGACCGGAGACGTTTTTTTTGTTTTGTTCAAAATGGTTCAGGCTGTTAGGTGGCGTTGTTTGTGGGTTCTCTTTTGTTTCTTTGTTGATTCGTGACTGAAAAAGAGAAGTGGGGTAGCGGGTTGACTCACGTCTTTGAGATCTTAACTGTGTTGAACCTCAACAAAGCTAGTTGTTTTATGTATATACTGAAAAGGGGTTCTGTTATTTTGTTGCTATACTTTAAAAAACCCATATCTAATCGACCTCGTGTTATAACGCATTTGTCAGGGTCCCTGTTCTCAGTTTTCTTCGCGATTGAAATTGGAAATGAGGGTGTTGTGGAGTTGAAGTGACGCCGCTTCGGCCCGGCTGTCGCTCCTCCACCGTTCTTGACCGTTGCTATTCCTTTACCTCACTTGTTCTTGGGTTCGATCGGGTGTCCACTGGTTATTGCTATGTATTTTCCCCTAATTTGTTTATTGCAGATTTGGCTTCTCTGTATCTCTGTTTGGTTGCAATTGAAAGTGAACTATTGGTGATGGGGTTGCAGCGATGCCATCCACTGGTGGTCGCTCCTCCATCTTGCTGTTTGTGCTGTTTATCGGAGATATGCCCGGATTCTGGCCGGCGACTACATTGTTGCCTAGATTTTGTTCGTATGCTGCCTCATTGACAGATTTCTTATGTTTATCTCACTAATCTATGTTGTTGCACTGGTGTTGACTGTGTTTCTGAGTGCAGGGTCCCATTTTGGACTAATTTTATCCATTGCAGAATATTGAGACCGATTTGAACAGAAAACACTTCACTGATTATGGCCAATGAAAAAATGCATATGCGTGTATTGAGGCCTCGGGATCGATTTGAACATGATACTACACTTGAACCGTCGCGTTCCCGTGTCCCTAAAGCAAAAGGCGATGATGAAAGTATGAAATTAATGCAAAGCAAGGCGAATAGAGTGGTGGGTTTGGTACTTGGCATGGCAACACGGCCCGGGCTCCGCGTTTGCAACCATACCAATATCCCGAGCCTCTACATGATGCGCCATACAAATCTGAGCCTAAATTTTACAAAAACAACCCCTTTACTATTATTATTATTTTTATTATTACTATTATTATTATTATTATTATTATTATTATTATTATTATATATTCTATTATTAATATTATTATATATTTTCTTATTATTATTTATATATTCTATTATTCTTATTATATATTTTATTATTATTATTATTATTACTTTATTACTTTATTATTGTTATTTTATTTCATTAATTATTATACCTTATTATCGTACTAATCCAATTTTACTTGTTTGTTTAGCGAGGTACATTTTGGCACGAATAATTTATGGACGAGTTTGGCTAACTCACGAATGGGAATAATCCATTGCATTGAAGGCATTTGGGGATTGAATTCGGACCCGAGCATTCAGAAATGAGACATTAGAAATTTAGAAAATTCAAGACTCCCGCGAGTTGATCAATTTCCCGGGTTTTATCTTTAACTTTGCCTTTCTTTCCTTAGAAATATTTATGTAATTACAATGCATAAAATATTTATTTATCAATAATATTTGATTGTCTGTACATTGCTTTACCTTATGTTCATTGCCTTTTATTTTGAAGTCGTTATTTAATTTATTGCAAATTGGGGTCATCTTAGCAAATGCGTGCAAGTAAAATATATATTTTGCAAATAAGCTTTTTATTCAATTGACTATTATTATTATCATTATTATTATTATTATTATTATTATTATTATTATTATTATTATTATTATTATTATTATTATTATTATTGTTGTTGTTGTTGTTGTTGTTGTTGTTGTTGTTGTTATTATTACTATTCAAATAATTCTTTCCGCAAGAAAAGTGCACTTGTAAATATTTGGAAACCTGTCGGATTAACCGTATTTTACGGAATTTCGGAAGTGCCTTAAAAACCGTCTTCCGAAATTAATAAAACCTCTTACCTTTAGAATCTCTGAAAAGACTGTCTTTTTATAAAAATGGAGTTTTGCACGCATTTGCTAACTTGGTTCCCTGTCTTCCTTTAATTGGGTGGCGACTCCAAAAACTCCAAAAGAGTTAGTCCATCCTGTCGATATTCCAAAATTTATCCTTTTCGGGGTAATTTTTGGGGTTCAGCAATGGCAACAAAGGGAGTAACATATGATAATGTAGAACCAGGATCTATCAACACATACACATCGAGAGAATTTACCGACAGAATACCTATGACTACGTCTAGTGAAGCCTCTTGGTCCTGTCGACAAATAAGAGAATAGGTGCGGTTCTGAGTACCGCGAGCTGTATGAGCTCCACTTCGTCCTCTACCACGACATGTTGGTGCCTGAGGAACTTGCACCTGAGGGCGTGCTGGTGCTGAGGAAGTTACTGCTGATATAGCTGGCTGGGCTGCACCACTACCACCCCTAGTCGGGTAACCTCTCATGAAATGTCCTGCCTCGTGACAAATATAACAAGTATCAACTCCTAACTGACATGGGCCCAAGTGGCGTCTACCACAAACTGAACATCTGGGATATGTCTGACTGGTCGGTATAGAAGTACCACGGCACTGAAAGCCTGAAGTTTGTGATGCCTGACTAGCTCTAGACTGAGGAGGTTTATCAGATCTCGGGCCACGAGACTGTGGACATATACTAGTTGGTGGATGTCTAACACTCTGCTGTCTACTCACTCCAGACGTCTCTCCAAATGAACCAGAAAATCTACCCCTCTCGTGTAACACTCTATCCCTGCCGGCTATCTATTTATGCTTCCTCTCCTCAAGTGAAAAAGCAAATGCCTGAATGCGTGATATGTTCACACCTGGCTGCATAGCAACCGTCATTCACTCGTTCACCAGGTGTGGACCTAGTCCCACTACATACCTGTGAATTCTATCCTCCATACTCGCTACCACAGTGGGGGCAAACCTTGATAAGAAATTAAAGCGATAATTATACTTTTCTACACTCAAACTTCCCTGTCTCAAGGTCAGGAACTGATCAGCACGTTCTCTCTGTGTCTCTATAGGCATATACTGATGAAGGAAGGCATCCGAGAATTCCTTCCAAGTCGTCGGAGTAGCATCCGACCCTCTAGATAGCTCCTATGTCTGATACCACCGTGCTGCTAGGTCATGCAATCTGAATGCAGCCAACTCTTTTGACTCTATCTCTGACGCGTGCATGACCCTCAACACCCTAGCTATCCTCACTAGAAAATCATGAGGGTCCTCTCATGTACGGGATCCAATAAAAACTATAGGCTTTAGTCGGATAAAATCCCTGATCCCGGATCCAGTATCTCCCTGGGCATCTGCACTATGTTTTCTAGTCTGAGCAATTACAACACTGGTCAATAATCTGATGGCATCCCTCACTTCCTGTCCCTGACTATTAGGCTGAGGAGCTGGAGGTATGGTAGCTGCAGTACCTCTAATATCGCCCTAAACTGAAGGGATCTGTGAGGTCTTAGATGGAGCCTCAGGTCTGGACTCCTCACTCTCATCCAACTCAGTTGTCACTCTACTAGTACCCTAGCCGGCAATAGCCTTGCCCTTCTGCGCAGCTGTTAGTTTCTTCGGCGGCATTGCTGTATTCAAAACATTACGTTTAGAAGGGTGATCTCTAAAATCATGGCCCTATCGCACGATCTAGAGAAGAAAGAAAGACAACCATTCTGAAATGCTTTGTAGCCTCCTGTTCATAAGTATGGCGCGCAACATACTCCCGAACAAGACTGTACTAGACACGGCCTGTAGACACCCCATGACTAAACTGCTCTCATACCACTTTTGTCATGACCCAACCTAGGGCCCTGACCGAATGATAGAGATAAGCTGGAAACCTGATCATATATACATACATATCTGCTGAAGGCATAAATTCTGGAAAGATGACACGACTAACACGTTGATATACATAACATACTGAAAGAACCACACATGGACATATCTACATGCCTCTAAGAGTGCTGAACTGAATATACAAAGGACAGGAATAGGCTCCGCCACACCTACTCGACATCTGTACAACATACCAAAAGTAGTATAC
Source organism: Petunia x hybrida (assembly GCA_037355625.1). Taxonomy (NCBI): domain Eukaryota; kingdom Viridiplantae; phylum Streptophyta; class Magnoliopsida; order Solanales; family Solanaceae; genus Petunia; species Petunia x hybrida. The sequence goes on along the minus strand of JBBBVM010000025.1, from coordinate 6,910,688 downwards.
TCCGTAAGAAATTGAGTGACTCCAACAGCTAGTAGATAGCCTACTAACGTGGCTCAGGTTCTGAACCTCTGTAACTGCACGGCATGAAACGCAGCACCCCAAAAAACGGCGTGAGTACGATATGTATAAAGTATGTAAGGCCTGAGCATATAATAAAGAGCATAGCAATGTATTTGGAAATATGAAGACGTACTAAACATGATCTGAATATAAACTGAAGTCTAGCTGAATCTGGAACTAAAGACTGAGCTGAACTATACTGATAAATAACTGTAATATGACTGTTAACTATTAATTAGAAACTGGAATTGATAGGTGTCAACTGATACTGATGCTAAGATGAGGTGGCTGATAACTGAGAACTGATAACTGGTACTGAGTTAAAACTGGACTGTCATCTGAACTGGTACCTGCATGGTGTAATGGGCTATATCCCCCCAAATCAGGTAGCTGAACATCTGAAGTAGCCTCATGTGTAGTCATGCGGTGTATACTGTGGCTATATACGCGTTTATAACCAACCTGACATGTGTTACGGGCTATGTCCCCCCAGCCAGTAATATCTAGTCTCTCTGGTCAGAGTGTGTGAATGACACCAGGTCACACTAGGTGTTTCAACTCCCGCCTGAACCAGAGGGGTTGTATCCCCCAGACGGGTAGTATCACATGCGATCGGATTGTGTGTCCACTGTCCAGCCTCTATGGGGACTCCAAATCACACATAACATGATCACAATATAAGCATAAGCATGTATGAGGCATAACACATGTGGCAAAAATAGATATGAACTCAAAGGAATGATAAGCAAACTCTGGATAGAATTATTAACACAGCCTAGAACTCAGAATTTGTCCAAATCTTTGAATTTTTATAAAATTTCGGCAGAGTTTTCCCTAAAACTGGAGGGTCCGCAAAAATAGAACCAGTGCTAAAATATACACGGGAGTGGGTACCCAGAGAAACTGATAACATAAATGAATTAAATGGATAAGAAGATTGGATGACCATACGGCGTACAATTCCACGACTGTACAGAATTTCTGGACAGTACCATTGTCCTGTATTGCATCATAGTTTTAAGGGTTTAGATCAATGTTATAGACTTCTTGCTCTTCATGGAAGTTGTAGATATATGGCTTAGGGTTCTGGGGATTCTTAAAGCATCTAAATATCAATTTTTTACAAGGAGTTATGATAAATATACTAACAACTGTCCAAAGATCAAAATGATTTTCCAGATTTTAAAACGTTTTGTCTTGCTGATTTGGACGTCTTTCACCTTGGATTTTAGTTCCAAATTAAGTATATACAAAGTTCCCTTAATGATATACAAGTACCCAACAAGAAAAACCATGTTTGGAACTAACAAAAGCTTTAAAAGCTACAAAACAAATGCCTTTTCGAAAGAAAGGATTAGCCTTACATACCTTTGATGCTTTTTACCTTTTAATTCCACACCTTCTAAAGCTTAAACAAGCTATAACATAGTATTGAGGTACTTTACTTAGCCATGAATTAATTCTAAAACTCAAGCTATAGACGAAATTGAAGGTAGCATAACGTTACCTTAATCGCGTAAAGCGTTTTGGCACAATCTGTCTTCAATTTCAAGTTACGATTGGCGTCCTTTCCTTTAAAATCATAAAACCTGTTTCAAGATTCATGAAGTAACTTTTTCTTTCTTGATAATTCTGGAAATAACGAGATGAGCATGAGTTTTCTATTTTATACTAAAATCATTTCAATTTTAGTTCTCTTTTGCGCCTATGTTCCTTTTTCTGGCTTGACTTCTAATGCTCATATCTTTTTATCCAGACGTTGCATGAACAAAACGTCAAAAGTGTTGGAAACTAAAATCCAAGATATTCAATTTGGTATATGATATGTCCCCAAAAGATCTTATATAACACATGGATTTAATTTCTCAAAAAGCTTCGTTACAAGACAAATCCTTAGTCGGTTTTTCCGCAACATAAATCTAATTTTTCCCAAACTTTATATTAAACGTATAAACGTCATATGGTCCTATTATGATTTTAAACTTACTTAAATTATTCTTAACATGTCATTAGAATGATATACCTCACTTTAGACATACGAGGTGTAACAAGAGAGAACTAATAATTCTTCTATACTTAGTTTCATCAGTGAAATAACCAATTTCGTCCAGATCTAATTTAGTTCCAGGTGCTATAGGAGTACTCATCTTCTTAGCTCATTCCATCTCAAACTTCTTCGGTATTTCCCTTATATAATTTTGCTAATAAAGGTTCTTTCCTGAGTTCGCTTGATTTGCAAACTTAAAAAATAATTCAGCTCGCCCATCATACTCATTTCATACTCGATTCCCATTAGCTCAAAAAACTCTTTGCATAGGTTCTCACCAGTAGCACCAAAAATAATGTCATCAGCATAAACTTGAATAATCAGTTGGTCCTTTGCCTTCTTTCTTAGAAACAGAGTGTTTTCTATCTTGCCTTTTGTGAATCCATTCTTCAGTAATAACCCCGACTACCTTCATACAAAGCCTTAGGAGTTTGTTTCTACCCATACAATGTCTTGTCAATTTTATACACATAATCAGGGAACTCATTGCTTCAAATCCTGGTAGTTGAATCACATACATCTCTTCATTCAGATAACTATTTAGGAATGCGCTTTTCACATCCATTTGACACAGTGTGAATGCCATATATGTACCAAAAGCAATCATCATTCTTGTGGTTTCCATCTTGGCAACAGGTGCAAAGGTTTCACCATAATCAATTCCTTCCTCCTGCCTATATTCTTGAACCACCAACCTAGCCTTGTTCCTTGTGACTAGGCCATGCTCATCCCCTTTGTTTCTATACCCACTTAGTTTTTATAATGGACCTATCCTTTTTTTCTAGGAACCAAGTGCTACACTTTGCTCCTCTCAAGTTGATGTAGTTCTTCCTTCATGTCAATTACTTAATCTGGATCATCAAGAGCTTCTTTCACATTCTTTGGTTACGTAGATGAGAGAAGTGCAAAGAATGCACAAAAGTTCTTCAAGAGAGCTTTGATGTTTCCATGGTTTAGGCTGCATCTGTTGTGAAGTTCCTTATGAGGGATTTCCTGAGGAACTAGGTTCTTTGGCAGTTCCATCTTCTTGATTTGATGTCCCCACCAGTCACATTCTCTGCTTGTTCCCCCTGATTCAATTCTCTGTCATCAGTTTGATGTTCTTTTTTCTCATCTAGGTTCACTCAGTCTTCAGTAGTTTCTTCTCGAGAAAGACCAATCTCATGATCTTCATCAGTTCCTTTCTCAGCCACACCACATATAATTCATCAAACACCACATATACACTTTCTTATATAGTCATGTTTCTCTAATTAAACAACTTGTACGCTTTGCTTTATAGAGAATACTCTAAGAAGATAGTTTCATCACATCATGCATCAAATTTACCTAGAGTTCTTTGCCATTATTGTGTATAAAACACTTGCACCCAAAAGGCCTAAGGTGTGCAATGTTTGGTTTCCTACCTCTAAGCAACTCATATAGTGTCTTTTCTAGTTGTTCTGATAGAGCATCTTTTCAACAAATAACACGTGGTGTTCACAGCTTCAGCCTAGAAGTTATTGGCCAATCCACTAGACAACAACATTGTCCTTGCCATATCTTCTAAGGAAATATTCTTTCTTTCAACTACACCATTTTTTTGAAGGGTCCTTGGTGCAGAGTAGTTATGATCAACATCATGTTTGTTGCTCAATGAACTCAGCACCATGGCCAGACCTAATATTCACAAGCTGAAAATGCAGTTTCTTCTAAACATGTTTGCCCAATCCTTGAAGTTTTGAAAGTCTTCACCTTTTGATGTAAGAAATAGGGTCCAAGTATACCTTGAATAATCATCTATGATCACCTGTACGAACCTCTTACCTCCCCATCTCCTTACTCTCATAGGACCACATAAGTCTATGTGTACTAAATCAAGTGGTTTGGAAGTACTAACCACCTTCTAAAACTTGAATGAAGATCGTAAATGCTTCCCCCCGACGCAAGCATCACATATCTTGCTTGGCATACCACGAACCAGCTCCTTAGACACCAACTTATTCAACCACGACACACTCGCATGACCAAGCCATTCATGCCACGGCTTTGAGTCTCTTTCTTGAACATTCAAACAAGTAAACTTATTTTCATGAAGAGAACTAAGTGATCCCTTGTATACATTATTCACTTGTTTCCCTTTCATTACAATCTCTACTATGTAGGTTCTTCACAATGAAACCTACAAATGAGAAACTAACTTTATTTCCTCTGTCAGAAATATGGGTAATGCTTAATAAGTTGGGCCTCAATCTATTCACATAATACACATTATCAATAGGGTAATCAAGGGACCTCGCAACCTTTCCAATACCAATAATTTCACCACTCTTTCCCCCTCCAGAAGCCACACTTCCCCTTCAAATGCTACGAGTGAGAGAAAGTTTCTTCTATCTCCAGTCGCGTGCCTTGAATAACTACTATAAAGAATCCAACTTGGGTTGTGCACTCCTACTCCAGCCTGTAAATTAGCTTTAGGAACCCAGACAAGCTGGGGTCCCTTCTTATAAGAGAATGGATTAATCAAATTCTTTTTAGCCCAACCAGACAAAGCAAATTCTTTTATTTTTTTGGTTTTTTATCACTACCCTTTTTACAGTCATGCAAGTTTCTTGTAATGTCCATTGTTGCCACAAAACGTTCAAATCATGTTATAAGGGAGTCCAAAATATTTGTTGTGTGGATTGTAGTTAATCAATGATTTCTTATAGCCTAAGCCTTTTTTTCCTATGTTTTCAAAGACACAATCATAGCTTCAGAGTACTTGTTCCATATAGTGAGTCTAATGAGTTCATAGTTAGCTTTTTCAAACTTTTTTTGAAGAACCCAATTTTTTTCAGTTTCTTGATATAGAACCTCACCATTTTGAACTCAGCTTCAAGAATAGTTTTAACCTCACTAATTACTGCTTACCATTAGCTTCTTTCAATTGCAATTTTTTCAAGTTCAATGGCTGAGATTTTTGCTTTGTGTTCAAGAACCTATGTATTGTATGCAATATTAATTTCATCCAGTTCTATGTTAACTTCTTCTGAATTCTTACATTTAACTGTAAGATCAGACACAACTGCAGGTAGCTAGTCCTTCTCAGCCTTTAAATTTTCATACTCTTCAATTAAAGTAAGAGTTACCTCATTTTTGTCATCAGGTTCTCCATCAAGACCCATCAAAGCTCATGGTGACTCGTCTTTAGAGCTTTCCTCAGGATCAGTTTCACTGTCAGATGGTCCCCATGTGGCAATAAAGGTTTCCTTTTCTTCCGTTCAGCCCTAAAGTTAAGTGGACGCTTTGTTTTCTTCTAGTCTTTCTACTTTGCATTCTGTTCTTCTTCCAATATATTTTCCACATAGGACAGTCTTTGAAAGCATGGTCCTTCTTGTCACATTTGAAGCAATTAAAGTAATCTGGATTATCAACAATGTTCCTTTTTGCAGGAGCTTCTTTAGTGGTCTTTTTGGTTCTTTGGCCTTGTCAAGATTCAGAGTTCTTCTGAGAGAACTAATTAAGGCCAGCTCTAAGCCAGTCCATTAAAGCTCAGGTCCTCCATCAGCTTTTAGTGCTAAACTCTTTTCCTTCTTGGGTGCTTCTTTGATTCTTGACTACTTCAACATCTCATGAGTCATCAGACTCCCAATAAATTTATCCAATTGTATCTTGTCAAGTTCCTTGGACTCAATGATAGCAGTAACCTTCGAACCCCAATAGTCAGAATCATGAGAATTTTATTCACTAGTTCCTTATTTGGAAGATCCATGCCTAGTGATTTCATCTTATTTGTGACAATGGTAAGTCTAGTCATCCTATTCTGTATGGACTCAGTTTCTCCCATAGCAAACAATTCAAACTTCCTCTTTAGCATCATCATCTTTGATTTCTTAACTTGGTTAGTTTCTTCATCTGCAACTCCAAGTGCATCACAAATTTCCTTTACGGTCTTGTATGAAGAAACATGATTAAACTCATAAGGACCAAATTCACACATGACAAGTCTTTTAGCTTTAGTATTTTTCTCGATCATTCTGAAATCAACATTAGTATATTCAGATCTAGGTTTTGGGAACTGTTTCTTGTGCAGCTCAATCACCAACATTTTTGCTGGGGGATCAAAGGAACCTTAGAAGTAATAAGCCACATTTGGTAGTCTTCAGCCTGAATATAATCTTCCATTCTTCCATTGCACCAACTATAGTACTTCCCATTGAACTGTGGAGGCCTGTTTATCGATTGCTCTTCAGTGATAACCGGTGGCGTACTCATGATTAGATCCTTCTCAAGGTGTTGCACTTGGTGCACCCTTAATGAACACTTGAGGCGGGTGAATAGTGTTCTCCGATTTGTCCCTATCAAAGGAACCATGTTCTACTCTTCAAGTACCTAGTTATTACAGAGTTTCTCATAATCAGTTATATGACCAATATATAGACAGAAATAAATGAACATAGGAATATTATGTGAAAAACTCCTTGCTCAAGGGAGAAAAACCACGGCCCAATCTCTGGAATTTTATGAACCAAATCCATGAACACAACGAGTAAGTTTTACAAAGGGACTAAACTCTAGTACCTACAACCACCAAAGCTAAACTCTAGCTTTTACAAAGTCTTACCTTACAAAAAATTAACACCTATTACAAAGCTTCTAATAAAAGCAAATAGGTAACAATTTAAACTCAAAAATAGAAAACTAAACAGTCTAAGAACACTATAAGGAACTCCTTCAGCACTTGGTTCTTCTATTTCACTCTGCCTTGTTCACTCACACACGATCAACAAGCCTTTGCTCTGAACTCTCGTAGTAAATAAATGAATATTTCAACATACCTTACTTAAGTTTATATAGGGTTAAAACCCTATCAGTCTCTAACTAGGATTCTTCCCTAAATATGAAAAGAGAAGATCTTCTATCGAGACATTCCTTTTATAACTCAAACTCTCTTTTTATCAACTCGAGGCGGCTAACACACAAATCCTTAACTAAATAGGATTGTCAGTTTGCACGCGCTCAACTTCTCTTAGTTCAGCATGCATTGCCAGTCAGCTTGTTCCTCTGCATCAGAAACAGAGTCGGCATCTTTTTTCAATCAGTTATGCCTTCATATATGAACCAGGTCCTTTATTTGTCAATTTTCAAAACTCATCATTCAACAGTATTCAAATAAATACTTTATATCCTAAATTAATACTTAGTAAGCATTATTAAGAGTATACATTATTTTAGAAATACTTATGAAATAGAACAATTGCGCAGAAAGTAATTAATTTAATTTTAGAGAAGATTGAGAAATTATTATGACAACCTTATCTGTAGATTTTGATTTATCATTTATATTTTGCTAATTGATTCCATGAAAAATAAAATAATTAAATAATTTCAATAGTTGGAGGGAAAGTCAGAAGTAGGCATCACAGTATTTTTATGAGTTAGTTAAATAGAATCAACATTCCAAATTTCATGAGTATCACGTGCAGTATGTGTAACCTAAAACTAGTAAGCCATTCTAGGAACAAATCAAAAGTATAATAATGTACAATATGAAATATGGCAATAATGGTGTTAAGTTATATAATCTAAAAATGATACAATAAGTAGGTAAATCAATACTACAACTTAGACAAATTTCACCAAATAAGCACTTCAAACACACCAAAACCAAATACTCCGGTCCTGTTGGACCTGAAAAATATCACCATCGAAATATTTTCAGCCCCAAGGTGGCAAGGACCATTTATTGTTCTTGACTCATTTTTGACTCGTCTTAACCCATTTTACAATAGGTTAAAAATTGGTTGACCCTTATTCTACCCATATTTTAAGAGAGCGGGTGGAAAATGAGTTTATTGTGGGCGGATTGAAAAGATTAAGAGCCCGTTTAGGTTGGATGAAAAGAAGCAGCCTTTAAGCACTTGTGCTTAAAATCAATTTTTAAGTGCTGGAGCTTAATTTTGTAGATAAGCAGTTACGTGTTTGGATAGAAGTGCTGAAAGTGAAAAAAGAAATTATTCAGATATTTGGTAAAAAGGTGATTTTTTATGTTGAATGATTAAAGTATCTTTAAAATAAACAAAGGAAAAGGAAAATATAATCTAGGGCATTTGTAAGTGAAAGTATTAGTGGAATTAGAAAAACAATATAAGGAATAAAACAGTAAATGTTAAAGTTGAGCTTTGAAGAATGACAAAAAAAGAACCTGGTAGAGGATCTGGTTCTAGGTTGAGGGCACAGCTGGTCGAAAAGATGTTGAATCGTATTCTAGTTGAACAAGGGAAGGAACAGGTGAAGAAACTGACACGACCCGGAATCCGGTTAGGCCGTGCGGGCACCCGACATCCTCCCCTAGACCCGTAGGGCGAACCCTTACCAATTAAATCAGGAAAATAAAAATAACAATTTACAAATAAGGACAAGACTTAAAATAAAAACACGGACATACTGATACCTTTAAGCTGTACAAAAGAAATTGAAGCTGACTACCCAACATGCTAGGTTTAGGGCTATCCAGACCAGACATCTAAGAGTACAAAAGAAGACAGATACCTCCTGAAGGGAGCAAAATGCAACTGAAATAATAAACAATAAACTGGTGGCCATCCGGAATAAAAGCTGGCTCACACTGACAGCTGAAGTCGTCTTCGCTCCTTCACAACGTGGCAAACTAAATCCTGGAGCGAACCTGCCGAAACGAAATAGATAGACAAGAAACAAACAACAAAAAAGGGTGAGTCAAAAGGACTCAATGAGTGGGGCAGACTAGCCACCTCAAAGAATAGGATAGCTAGCCAGGGAGGAGAAACAGATAAATAAAATTCCTATAATTTAAATTATAAAAGGACAGAGCCAGATAACAACAGGAAAGACGTAAGAAACTTATAAACTAAACTAAGGATGCATGCCAAAAACATATCAATAAATATGCAATGCACATATAAGCAGAACAGTAGTCATGTACCGTAAGTCTACACAATGGTAAGAATTGAGATGGAATGAAATGAAGTGAGATGAAATGAAATGAAATGAAATGAAATATGATACGAAGGGTTGCATGTGCCCGTAGTCCCATCCCGAAGCGGAATACTCCTGCATTCGAGGGGAATCCAATCTGATAACCAACTGGAGCAGAATACTCCTGCTCCTGGGGCGGAATACTCCTGCACCCGATATAATATAAACCAGAGGCGGAATACTCCTGCACTCTCCTGGGACGGAATACTCCTGCACCCGATATAATGTAAAGCTGAGGCAGAATACTCCTGCACTCAATATTTGACATAAGAGCGGAATACTCCTGCTCTTGGGGCGGAATCCTCCTACCCTCAATATGATACAATGGAGCGGAATCCTCCTGCTCCTGGGGCGGAATACTCCTGCACCCGATATAATGTGGAATGTAATGCATACGAATGACATATAATGCATATGAATACAATGTGATGCAATAATAACCCTTCACCGGCGTGGGACTCTCATCGACAGCCGGGAAGTAGATGCCAACTTACAGCCAGGGTACAATGCTGAGATCCTCATTGCAATACCAACAATAGGACATAACATATAATATACAATGTAAATCCAAAGCTAAGGTGTAATGAGTACGCCTATCGGCAGCTACACACGTGAGGAACACGTGGAAGAAAATCCACGAGGCCAGGTGCCTCAAAAGAAATGGATATAAACACTTACCTCTTCCAAAAGTTAGTACGACTAATCAACAACCGCTTTATCCTTTGGTTTCCTTGCCAAACAATCTCACTCTATTAAATAAGTAGAAAAATATATCAAATTAGGCTAAATGCATCATACCTCACATCTTAGGGCAATCCAGGTAGGAACCTGTACCCTATTCGCATACGCAATACGCAGGCCAGGCCTATGTACAGGGTGTAAGGCCACATAACCAAACCCCAAATAAATTACATTTATAAGTTGCCCATAACTCACTGAATACGAATATATAATCAATTCCATTATCGGGGTCCATTTGACCCTTTAAACTATCAATTTACATCATTAGGACGATGTCTAATATCCTTATTTTTACCGTCAAAATATATTCAAACACACGTAATAAACTCAAATAATATATTAGGATCGTTACTTGAATGTTTCAGGGTGAAAATTCTACTTTTCTCCGGCCCGTTTTCTCATTTTCTGGCATTTTTTTCGTTGCTGCCTTCTCTCTTTTCTTTCTTATTTTCTCACTGCGTATTTCTCGTTTCATTTGTCTGTTTCTGTTTCGTTGCAAGCTTCAAAGCGAAGCTTATATTTAAGTTTATGCTTATCCACTTTATTCATTCTTTGTTTCGTCTTTTTCCCTTTTTGTTTGTTTTCTTTTATTTTATTTTGTTTTCTTTTATTTTATTTTCTTTTCTTAACGAAAATTAAAACGGTGCCCTACGATATTCGAAATAATTCCAACTTTTGCATATGAGTTATACAAAATATATGTAACATACTCGCGATGGCGGATTTCAAATCGGACTCCCGAAACTCAAAATGCGAATTTAAATGGAAAAGAAGTCAATTTATTTAACTTTCGGCATTTTAGCAGAAACTAGCCGAACAACATCGAAATTCACTTTCGAAAAATCATAAAAGTCACAAATAATCATACGAACCTAACGGCACTTTCGGATTTCGAATCGGAGCTCATTCGCCAAACCGAGCTCGAAAATCTCTTTTTAATATTTATTGTCAATAAAAACTGAAATCTTCTTCCGATGCCTACCAAACGAGGTCAGATTTAGCTCAAATTTTATAGATAAGTCCCAATGGACATTACGAATATTTTAAAATTATCGGCACGCTAATCGGAGTCCTATCTTCCGAAACGACTAACCGAGGCCGTTTCATTCTCCTCCACTTAAACTCTCGTTCGTCCTCGAACGAACCTAAGTCTAAAGCAAGATTCAGGCTGATAACAAAGAACTTGCACGACCTTCATAAACCACTCCACAGGCATTATCTTCTTACTACAGGATCAGAATTATATGATGCATATCGAACTCTTGGGATAAAACATATCTGGATAATATCTTAACATCGTTGCCCAACTTATTCTGACTAAGCTGATCATTCCTCGATAACGAGAGGAGAGTTCTACATTTTCGAAACAAAGATACATGAAACTTTGAATAGGTTAACATGATTCAGGGGATAATCACCTCTTTGATATACCTTTCGATATAGAACAGGTCGATGGAACTAAGAATTAGCTCATGCTTGATGCAATAGGGGAAGCTTTTGAAGTACCTTGTCACTGCACACTATAGAAGATTTGATGCAAGCTATATTATTTTTACGAATGCACAATGCAACATCTCAGTTGATTTTAATGTTGTTCCGCAAGCTCCTTGTGGGAATGTAGTTACTCATATCGTAATGTATGTCGAAGGTTCATCTGAACAGGGTCTATCGTATAAAAATAACAATCACGCAACTACTACTGGATAGTATGATGTAGACCAAGAATGATCTTCAGACTGAACATCTACCTCAGGGTATTGTCTTTGAATTGGAATTATTATGACTTGAAAAAGTAAATATAAAAGAGACATGTAGTTGGACCTTCAGCTGAGGCAGAATACCAGCAACATAGTTGATTACATGTGCACTTATAACGCTAAAGTAACTTCTCAAAGAGTTGAGGTGTGAAAAAGATATATGATGGATTGTCAACAAGCTGCACTAAACCTTTAACTCTAAATTTCCATGAAGTAAAACAGCGTCAGTATGAGGATCCAGTTCTAGTTGAATACAGACAGATAGCCAGAAGAAAATTGGAGTAGCCATACAGGGATACTACTGACGGTGTTCTCATGTATAGAGATTGACTTTGTGTTCCTGATGTTGCAGATTTACGTGGACAGATTATGATAGAAGCACATTATTCCGAATATATTTTTCAGCCAGGTTCGACTAAGATGTACCATGACCTTAAGCGGATTTATTGGTGGGACGGAATGAAGTGTAACATAGCAGAATTTGTGGCTTAGTCTTCTAATTGCCAGCAAGTTAAAGTCGTGTCATCTTTCCAGACTTTATGTTTTCAGCAGATAGGTACATATATATAAGCAGGTTGCTAGCTTATCTCTGTCATTAATAGATTATTAGTGAGTTTAGCAATGATCGACACTCATTGTAGATTTCTACCGTGGCCTTACTTTGGGTCGTGAGAAAAGTGGTATCAACACCTCAGAGATTCAATATTACCATTCAGTATTTGGAGGAAGACTCCTCCACTTAAAGCACAAACTCATGCAGCCATTTGAATAGGAATAACCATCCTCGCACAGTCTACTGGACTAAAGAAGATTTAGCTAAAAGCTGAACGTAGGCAGACCTAAGCTACCAACTACCCTTTCAAGTTGCCAAACAGCTGCAACTCTCAAGTTCACAACTCCATACCTTTACCGTAAACACCACCGCCTGATGGATGGTACTTCTATATGAAAATTTCGGCAGAATTTTCCCTAAAACTGGATGATCCGCAAAAACAGAACCAGCACTATACAATACATAGGAATGGATACCCGGATAAACTGATATCCAAAACAATAATATGCGTACCCGGCTACAATAACACGTACTCTGGCTCAACACAGGGAACATCACAAGCGGCTACCAATCGCCAAAGCTCACTAGTGCCGGACGAAGAAGAAATGGCAATAGATCGAGGATAGAAATAATTAAAGCTTCAGGAAGTTCATCTTCTTCTTTGCTTGGCTACCAAAGCTAGACTACTTCTGAGTCGGGCGAGCCAAAGAATCGCAATTGAAGAGATAGACATTAAATAAGCTTTATGGAAAAACATCCATACCAATTTAACCTCCCAATAACAAGGAAACTCTGACAATTTACCAGAATACCCTTTTATAACTAAGACAAGCTCATAGAATAACATGACTCTACTAGAATCTCGAACCAAGAGGAGACACGTAGATCGAGCATTACTTACTAGCCACTTTACACCGGAGGAAACAACGACACTTCCTCATGGTGACGAATAAGATTCCCATCATCTACCCAACACGGAATTCCGAGAAGAGAGGTAAACTGATTTGACATAATAACAGAAAATGGCGTAACAAGATGCCAAGCAGAAAAATACCGATACTCACTCACAAATCCCTCACATTTAAACCAGATAAACTAGTAGGGTCATCATAAATGCCAGGAATAAATCATATCAGAAGCTCACCCCTCCTCCGCAGCCGATTCTTAATAGAACGACATCCAAGGAAACTATCGAAACATGATAAGACACACCATTTCCAGATCGATCGAAAGAATCAAAAGAAACACATGGGTCTACTACATCGGATGCCTCAGCATCCTGCCAGGCTGGCAGTTCATAAAACTGCCTCTGCGGCTGAACTAAGCCGCTACACTGATAATTACCTTCTGAAAAATAACTGCCACCACGCCCTGAACCTTTACTGGATCGTTGCATTTCTCTGGCTAATTGAGATCTAAATGAAATGCCTGCGACTGTGCAAGTGCCTGATGAAAGAGAAAGGACGACTGCCTATTTACCGAAGTAAGGAAAAACTACTCAAAGGATAACCAGATTCACGACAATGATAACACCTTTTCGACTAAAAATGGAAACTGGAAAGATTGTTGATAGCTGTAACGAAAAGACTGAATCTGATCTTGACGAGCTACTGGCGCACTCTAAGAATCATGTGACACAAGCTGAGATAACCTGGAAGGTGACCTCCTAAAATAATCAGAACTTTTACCTCCAAATGAGGTACCATGGTTACCCACCAGGGTGTGGGATCTCTTACTTTCCCGCTCTAACTCTTCCCGGTCTAACTTATGGTACGCCTCGAACATTTGAGCAATATCAACAACAATATTAAATGAAATCCCGACCTCAATCTCTCGAGCCATCTGGGATCTCAAGGAAAAAGAAAGGTCATCAATAAATCTTTGAATCTCTCGAAAGGCTCATGGACTAGTTCAAATGCATATTCAGCCATTTTATAGAATTCAATCTTATATTCTGAAACCAACATTCTAACCGACAGGCTACCCTGTCCAATCCACTCGAACTGGTAATACTTTTCATCTCGTTCGCAACTCGAAAGGAACTTTTCCACGAATCTAGAAGAAAAACCGAATCAAGTTAACTAATAAGAGAGCGGCCCGCAAATTCAAGGCTGGACCCTGAAACTGGAAAGAATAATAATCAACAGCATACCGCTTGATATAATCAAGAGCCTGAAGTATATACTGACATCATTTCATTTTTAAAAAGAATCACGGGGTTTATCTTATGCATTGCTTAAGAATATCGGAAGGTTCAACCGCGTAAAATAATGGAACCTCTTTGGGCACTCAGATCTAACTGTTACCTCGGCTGGCTAACCAGCCAGAACAACTGGTGGCGCAACACATGCTGCTTCTAGAACATAATTCACCGCAGCAATATTAAGAACTGGAATAGGACTCTCTAAGTCCGAACATCTGCATATACGGCGACTTGATAAGCAGCCTAGCGGATAATAGGTTCTTGCAGTATATGCGTTGCCAAGATCCTCGTAAAAACATCGTAGAGAGCCTAGGGAACCGCAAGGCCCTACTCCCTTGCCCATCGCGAGCTCTTATAGCTAGGACCTCCGTAACTAGATCGTCAGCACGATCAAAACACTCTGGGCTTCGTCAGTGCTAACCCCAGGCCAGACTGCTTCGTCTTGAACTCATACCGTTTGCTGATTTGTTGCACGAGGGTTCACAATTGCCATGAAGGAATTAACGAAACTACTTTTGCATCCTAGACCGACGCATGATCAGAAAAGAAGGAAGTGAAACTTCCTAAATGCCATCATAGCCTCTCGTAGATAAGTACGGACGTCTACGTACCCATCAGCGAGACTCTACTAGACATTGTCTTAGTCTGGATAGACTCTAAACCGGGCTCTGATACCAACTGACACGACCCGGAATCCGGTTAGGCCGTGTGGGCACCCGACATCCTCCCCTAGACCCGTCGGGCGAACCCTTACCAATTAAATCAGGAAAATAAAAATAACAATTTACAAATAAGGACAAGACTTAAAATAAAAACACGGACATACTTATACATTTAAGCTGTACAAAAGAAATTACAACTGACTACCCAACATGCAAGGTTTAGGGCTATCCAGACCAAATATCTAAGAGTACAAAAGAAGACGGATACCTCCTGATGGAGAAAAATGCAACTGAAATAATGAACAATAAACTGGTGGCCATCCGAAATTAAAGCTGGCTCACACTGACAGCTGAAGTCGTCTTCGCTCCTTCACAACGTGGCAAACTAAAACCTGGAGCGAACCTGCCGAAACGAAATAGATAGACAAGAAACAAACAACAAAAAAGGGTGAGTCAAAAGGACTCAATGAGTGGGGCAGACTAGTCACCTCAAAGAATAGGATAGCTAGCCAGGGAGGAGAAACAGATAAATAAAATTCCTCTTATTTAAATTATAAAAAGACAGAGCCTGATAATAACTGGAAAGACGTAAGAAACTTATAAACTCAACCAAGGATGCGTGCCAAAAACATATCAAAAAATATGCAATGCACATATAAGCAGAACAGTAGTCATGTACCGTAAGTCTATACAATGGTATGAATTGAGATGGAATGAAATGAAGTGAGATGAAATGAAATGAAATATGATGCGAAGGGTCACGTGTGCCTGTATTCCCATCCCGAAGCGGAATACTCCTGCATTCGAGGGAAATCCAATCTGATAACCAACTGGAGCGGAATACTCCTGCTCCTAGGGCGGAACACTCCTACACCCGATATAATATAAACCAGAGGCGGAATACTCCTGCACTCTCCTGGAGCAGAATACTCCTGCACCCGGTATAATGTAGAGCTGAGGCGGAATACTCCTGCACTCAATATTTGACATAAGAGCGGAATACTCCTGCTCTTGGGGCGGAATCCTCCTACCCTCAATATGATACAATGGAGCGGAATCCTCCTGCTCCTGGGGCGGAATACTCCTGCATCCGATATAATGTACAATCTAATGCATATGAATGACATATAATGCATATGAATGCAATGTGATGCAATAATAACCCTTCACCGGCGCGGGACTCTCATCGACAGCCGGGAAGTAGATGCCAACTTACAGCCAGGGTACAATGCTGAGATCCTCATTGCAATACCAACAATAGGACATAACATATAATATACAATGTAAATCCAAAGCTAAGGTGTAATGAGTACGCCTATCGGCAGCTACACACGTGAGGAACACGTGGAAGAAAATCCACGATGCCAGGTGCCTCCAAACAAATGGATATAAACACTTACCTCTTCCAAAAGTTAGTACGACTAATCAACAACCGCTTTATCCTTTGATTTCCTTGCCAAACAATCTCACTCTATTAAATAAGTAGAAAAATATATCAAATTAGGCTAAATGCATCATACCTCACATCTTAGGGTAATCCAGGTAGGAACCTGTACCCTATTCGCATACGCAATACGCAGGCCAGGCCTATGTACAGGGTGTAAGGCCACATAACCAAACCCCAAATAAATTACATTTATAAGTTGCCCATAACTCACTGAATACGAATATATAATCAATTCCATTATCGGGGTCCATTTGACCCTTTAAACTATCAATTTACATCATTAGGACGATGTCTAATATCCTTATTTTTACCGTCAAAATATATTCAAACACACGTAATAAACTCAAATAATATATTAGGATCGTTACCTGAATGTTTCAGGGTGAAAATTCTACTTTTCTCCGGCCCCTTTTCTCATTTTCTTACATTTTTTTCGTTGCTGCCTTCTCTCTTTTCTTTCTTATTTTCTCACTGCGTATTTCTCGTTTCATTCGTCTGTTTCTGTTTCGTTGCAAGCTTCAAAGCGAAGCTTATATTTAATTTTATGCTTATCCACTTTGTTTCGTCTTTTTCCCTTTTTTTTGTTTTCTTTTATTTTATTTTCTTTTCTTAACGAAAATTAAAACGGTGCCCTACGATATTCGAAATAATTCCAACTTTTGCATATGAGTTATACAAAATATATGTAACATACTCGCGATGGCGGATTTCAACTCGGACTCCCGAAACTCAAGATGCGAATTTAAATGGAAAAGAAGTCAATTTATTTAACTTTCGGCATTTTAGCGGAAACTAGCCGAACAACATCGAAATTCACTTTCGAAAAATCACAAAAGTCACAAATAATCATACGAACCTAACGGCACTTTCGGATTTCGAATCGGAGCTCATTCGCCAAATCGAGCTCGAAAATCTCTTTTTAATATTTATTGTGAATAAAAACTGAAATCTTCTTCCGATGCCTACCAAACGAGGTCTGATTTAGCTCAAATTTTATAGATAAATCCCAATGGACATTACGAATATTTTAAAATTATCGGCACGCCAATCGGAGTCCTATCTTCCGAAACGACTAACCGAGGTCGTTGGTTCAGGAATAGACCGACTGCCCTTATTGTAGTAGGAGATGCTGAGTGCTTAAAGTGTTATAGTCCTACTCAAATAAGTAGTGTGCCTTAGTTGCCTCAAGTAAATTAAGAAAGATTTAGAGTTGTAAAAATATTTTTATTGATGATCTTCTCTTTTGCTGATATAGGTTTTGATGATTAATAAAGCAACTGGTGCCGAGTTGAACATGGAAAAGGTTCATAATTGAGTGATATTGATATTGTTCGAGCTTATGTTCGAGACCGAGTTCAAGAAGAAAGTCGACAGCTGGAGTCAACATAGTCTCAATCAGAGCTGAAGAAGGAGAAGCAGTTGGGCGGCAATGGGAAGAGGTTTCCTAAGTGGCAAAGGATTAATAACTTAGGTAAAATAACTTAGGATTTAAATAAAGAAATACTTGTAAACCTATGTGGCAAATTACACCAAATTAGAAAATGAGTTCAAGTCCAAAGAGGAAAAGGTTTTACATGAGCTCTGTAAATAAAAGTTTTTTTGGCCAAAAATGGACAATTTAAGAAGTCTCACACAGCAAATAGAGAGCAATTCTTTGAGAGACAATTGAGTGCAAGATAGAAGCAAGGCAGTAGAACTCGGCGGAGATCAAATTTCATACTTAGTTCTGTTTTGGCTAGAATTCTATATTAGGTTCAAAGTTATAATTCTGTCTGCTTATTAAGAAGTATTGAAGTAGAATATTTGTGGTAGGAAATTTTAATCTTGTAAGCTAGAGTTTAGCTTGTAAGGTTTAGGTACAAAAACTGTTAGTTCCTTGGTTTAAGAGTTGTAACTTAAAATTTGTTCATGTTTTCTATAGTGGAAAAGTTTGAATCCCAGAGTTTGCGTCGCGGTTTTTTATCCCCTGAGCAAGGATTTTTCCACATAAAAATTTTTGTGTTATTTACATTCCGTAATAATTCTAGTATAGAGTTTCGTGATACTCATTGAGAACCTGGTTCTTCGTAAGTAATTCATTTAAGTAAGAAGCAAATTTTAAGAGTTTGAAAATCACGTAAAAACATTATTCACCCCCCCTTCCCAAATAGTGTCTTACGAGGTGTACCAAGTGCAGCATCTTTCCATATATGGAGAAGTATTCTAGTTAGAGATTGCTAGGGTTTCAGCTCTATAGATACTTAAGTTAGGCGGGCTGTAATATTCATTCATTGACTACGAGAGCTTAGAGCAAAAGGCAAGGCAACTTATTGATCGTGTGTGAGCAGTCGAAGAACCAAATGCTGAAGGAGTTCTGTATTGGGTGAAAAATTTCCCGAGCCTCGGCGCTAGGGCTCGAGGCATGAAATGGTTGTCTTTTGAAGACAACCCCCCGAAGAAGCTTGCATTGTTTCCGAGGCTAGATATATCGGGCAAGAATGAGTCTTGACTAAAAAGTTATTGCTCGGGGTGACGGAAGGATAACCCTCATAGGGCAAGCGGTTTACCCCTCGGGGAAGTTTTACCCTTCGGGGAATGGGCTTTTGTCATATGTAACTGTCGACCGTTACATGGACATTTAAGAGGAAGATCATGTGATGACCATGACTAAATGTGGAATAATGGTCATTCAATGTATTTATTGCTATTTTATTCCTGCAGACTATAAATAGTCATTAAGAAACTATGTAAAGACATTCAGAAATATATAACAAACAGTTTACATTCTTATTTTGTCGTTGTTCTTCGTTGTTATTCATCCTATCTTTGTTAGCTGGCGATTTTGTTATAAATAATTGCTAGTTAACCCAAAATAAATTCGATTTAGTGTCCAAATGAGATTTAGGCCAACACAAATTGGCGTCGTCTGTGGGGAACTAGCAATAATATTTGTTCCAAAGTCACATTTTTGGCTTACATACCATCTCTGTCAATTTTATCCAATGACAGGCAACGCTGATCCTAAAATAGTTGTGAATGTTATAACTGGGGGATCAGAGGTGAATGGTGTCAACTTCGTTGCTTCGAGGAAATTTGCAAAACTCTCAATCACCATAGAAAATAGGACCCGAGTTGGTGGACTAGAGAATGAAATAGCCTTAGATGAAGAAGATTGTGATGGGATGATGTTCCCTACCATGATACTCTAGTGACCATATTGAGGATTAATGATTGTGATGTTAAACGAGTCTTGATTGATCCTAGCAGCTTGGTAAATATCATCAGTTATGGAGCTGTCGAGAAGATGCGGTTGAAGGACCCCGTCATCCCAAAGGCAACCATACTAACAGGTTTCAACAACTCCATGGTAAAGACGCTAGGAGTGGTCACTCTTACCACAGTTGCCGAGGGGGTTGATAAGAAAACTGTTTTTCAAGTGATGGCCGGGGATATGGCTTACTATGTTATCCTCAAAAGACCTTGGCTAAATGAGATAGAAGTCATTCCATCTACCTTACACCAAGTTATTAAATTCCCAACTACATGGGGGAATTAGAGCCATTCGAGGTAAGTAATGAATAGCTCGCAAATGCTATTCAGTTACGATGAAGAATAGAGTCGCCACGACTGGGCCATCCAAATTACAATTACTTAGCTCGGGGATTGGAGAAGAGGAGTGTTCGGTTCTTGAAGTAAGCTCTCAAGGAGAGCTAGAAAAGGCACCGGCATTCATACAGGAACCTCGGAAGATAAAGGATGAGGATTCCACAATTGAGGAATTGGAATCTTTTGCTTTATTAAAGGAATTTCCAGAAAGAAAGGTGTTTGTGGGCTCGGAGTTGGATACCGAGTCAAAGAGAGCTCTCATTGAGTTGTTGAAAGCTAATGATGACTTTTTCACCTGGTCTCACACAAACATGGCAGAGATTGACCCAGAGATAATGACACATAAATTGAATGTGGATCCTAACCACCCCCAAGATGAAACAAAAGAAGAGGCCACATGTTGGTGTAAAGAAAAAAGGCAATTATAGATGAGACAGAGGCTGCTTGATAATGGCTTCATCAGAAAAGTAAAATATCCATATTGACTCGCCAATGTGGTTGTGGTGCCAAAGAAAAAGGGCAAGTGGAGGATGTGTGTTGATTACACCGACTTGAATAAGGCTTGCGCGAAGGATTCATATCATTTACCTCAGATAGATAAGTTGATAGACTCCACAGCTGGACATAAACTTTGACCTTTCTGGATGCATATTCAGGGTATAATCAAATTCTAATGGAATCAAGTGATTCACAGTTAGTTGTGAACCAGATCCTCGGTGAGTTTTCAGCTCTGGAGCCCAGAATGAAGCAATTTGTGATCCGAGCACAGCAAGCCATCGGTGTGTTCCAAGAGTGGAAAGTCCAGTAAATCCATCAAGAGGGAAATGTCGAAGGTCATGCAAAGGCTAACGTAGAATTTTCTATTGAAGCTGGGAACTCGGGGACTGATGCAGAAGTTCAGGTACTCACGTCTGCGGTGGGGAAAATAAAGCTGGAACTCAATGCACAAATAGACATTGGGATTGGCGGACCAAGTTTTTTTCCTATCTAGATTTGAGAATCCTGCCAGCAGACAAGAGGGAGGCTGAAAAACTCCGAAGGCAAGTGGTCCATATTTGCTTGTGCAAGACCAATTATATAAAAAACTCTATTGAGGCCCAATGGCCAAATGTTTGGGGCCAGGAGAGTATGGCTATGTGAGGAGTGAGGTGCACAAGGGCGAGTATGGAATTATTTCGAGGGGAAAGCCTTAGTACAAAAGCTCCTTCGAGCTGGCTACTATTGGCCCGAAACGAGTGAAGATGCTAAGTCATTTGTTAGAAAATGTGGCGAGTATCAGAAGCAGTCTTCGATGATCCATTCACAAGCTGAGTCATTGCATTCAATTGTGTCTTTGTGGCCATTTATGAAGTGGAGGATAGATATTGTAGGCCCATTTCTCAAAGCAAAAGGTAGTGTCAAATTCATTATTGTACTAACTGATTATTTCACCAAGTGGGTCGAGGCAGGATCTTTTTCTAGGGTTCGGCAAAGAGAAGTTACCTATTTTATTTGGAAAAATATCATACGTAGATTTGAACTTCCAAAGGAGGTGATAATGGAAAAAATTTGGAAGTAACTACTTTCTTTGCCAAATGGGGAATTAAAAGAGTGGTTTCAACGCCTTATCATCCCAGTGCTAATGGGCAGGCTGAATCCTCGAATAGGATAATCGTAGACAATCTTAAGAAGAGAATGGATGAAGTTAAAGGCTCTTTGCCCGATGAGCTACCCTGGGTGTTGTGGGTAATAAAAATGACTGATAAAAACAGCATAGGAGAGACCCCATTTTCCCTCGCCTATGAGTTTGACTCGTTGATTCCCGTCGAGATGAGAGAACCCAGCCTTCGGTATGCTCATGCAACCGAGGAGTCGAATCAGCAAGCTATACGCGTGCAACTAGATTTGCTCGAAGGGCAAAGAGAGCTGGCTTTGGTTCGGCTGACAACTCAAAAGCGGCAGATTGAGGCTTATTTGAATAGAAAGGCTAAATTCAGAGCCTTTAAGGTTGGTGATCATGTCCTAAGAGCCTCAAATCAGACGACTAAGGAAAATAATGCAGAAAAATATGCTACTAATTGGGAAGGGCCTTATCGAATTAGTCCATAGGAAAGGGATCTTACCAGCTTGAGGATCTCCGAGGCAATCAAGAGCCTTTAAATTGGAATATTTCCAAGTTAAAGCGCTATTATTTTTGACATTGAGGTACGTTACCCTTCGTCAAGCCTAATCTTTCACCTACGGTATCAAGCTGTCAGTGCTCCAATGCTTGGGTCGAATGATACTAACCCCTCATTTTTCTTTGCTTGACCTTCTCAGGAAGCGTAGGGAACAAGACACAGTTCTTGGGTCTTGATTCTTCATACCCGACCACTTGGGGGGATGCAAGGGGAGTTAGTTCAATCAGCCTTCGACTGACTCCATAACTGGGGACTTCGAAAGAAACCCGAAGACTAGCTATCCGTACACCGGGGACTGTTCCCTTAGGAGTTAGCTTAGTTATTTGTTGTAGAATTGCCCGAGGTGGCTTTTGTAATAAGAATTTGTCTAAGTCTCATCATGACTAGGACTTATGTAAATCGGCTCGAATCTCATCAATTGAATAAAACTTGAATCAGTTTCTTTTTTTATCTGATGCATGAAACCAATTTTTAATTTTAAGCCTCGGCTCGATTATGAGACTTCGTTCTAAGCTAACTTTATTTTAAATTTATCTAGTTATTTCAAGCAAATACTCAAGTGACATGTCAAAAGCTTTAACTAAGAAGCAAAGATTAAAAATTAAAACATTCAAGTTCATTAATAAAAGGCTCGAAGGCCAACATGAATATATTCACAAAACAACGGCTCAAAGGCCTAAGCAAAACAGAAAATACAATGACGAGATATCACTCATCGGCCTCGTCCCTGCTGGAAGTTGAAGCATCATAACCCTCATTCTTTTCATCTTCATCGCTCGAGCTCTCACTGCTTGAGGGAAGTTTGCTCATCAGCTGATGGGCTTTCACGGTATTATTTTCAGCCTTGGCTATCTCTGCATTCAAATTCGCCCCAGCTTGGCACTGTTTGAGAGTCTTCAGTTTTTTTTTTGGATAATGGCCCAATTCTTGTAAACTTTGGCCCTTGTTGCTCTCATTTTCTTCTTCGGCGCGGAACATGTTATTTTGCCCCGAAATTTCACAATTTCAGCCTCGAGTCGTTCCTTCCCTTCAGCTAGCTCGTTTATCTTGAAGAAGCTTTTCTTTATCTTCGAGTGATACTTCTCAGCATTTTTAGTGATGGTAGCTTTGGCCTCGTCGGTTATTCTTTTCACCTCGGTTGCTAGCTCGGCCTTACAAGACTCCTTCAGGGCTGCCATTCTAGCCTCGACGGAAGATACAGCTTCATGAGCATTGGCCGACTCAAGGTCATACTTGTCAGCAACCTTTCGAGCACATTCAATTCAATTTTGGCGTTGAGTAATCATTTTTCGAAATCGACTATTCGATATTCGAGGCCAGCACTTGTTTGGTTCCATTCATCCTTGGTTTTCTTAAGAATTGAATCTCAGTAGGCCTCGATCTCGGCAACGTTAATTGAATAGATGTACCCCTATAAGGGATTAACTAAAATGTCAAGGCAAGAAAGGGAAATGGTAGAATCTGAAAAAGGGTAAATGGGGCAAGAATACCTTAATTGCATGCTGAGCTGTATCAGCCATGGGTGATCTCCCGAGGCGTTCTTATTCCAGTGGCCCGAGGAGTCCTATGCAGTTGATGGGGACTGCCACATCGTCATCCAAGAGGCAGAGGTCGGAGGGAAGTTCAACGCTCCTAACCTTCCTTCGAGGAATTGAGTCGTAAGTAGGCTCGGACGCATCTCGTGAAGCTCTTTCTTCAGCACAAGAGGGCCCATCCACACTCTTATCCTTGTTAGCCGATGAAGGGATTGTCTCTTCAGCTTTATCAATTGATTGAGTCGACGCCTCAAGGTCAATAGTCTCAACCTCTCTTTGAGCCTCCTCTTCCTTGGGCTCGTTAATCAAACCCCTACAAGGAGGAGTAGCTACCTCCGGGTTGACATTCTCCTCCACTCTAGCCCATTTGGCCCAGTGGACTTCTTTAAAGCCTGCCTCTTCCTCTTTGGAGCTTCAAAAGAGAGAAAAGAAAAAGAGAGTCAGTAAAGAATAATGGGGTTAGGCGTTAAAAGAAAAGAGAAGATGTGTTTACCCTCGTCCGGTGGCCCCTTGGGAGCAGTCTTTCCCTTTTTCTTCTTCTCAAGGTCTCCAACTAAACCCTCAAGCTCATCCAAAGCTTCCTTAGTCTCGGGGACTTTCTTCTTTTTGTTCCCTTTTTCTTTCTTCTTCTTTTCTTTCGGTGCAGTAACCGCCCTATTAGGGAGACCTACAAAAAGCAAAAATGAAGATTAGTAAGGGAAAAATCTTAGAAGGAAAAATCAACAACGGTAAAGTGTGACTAACCATGGCGCTTGCATGCCCATTGATTTTCACTTAGGGCAGCCAAGATCATTCATGATCTTTCCTGTCTTGGCTTCGCCTTGATAATGGCTTGCACCCAAACAGTCAGATCGTCTGAAGGTGTAATCGGGATTGACTCAACTAAAGAAGTCAAGGAAAAAAAGTTAGAAATAAAGAGTAATAAAGAGGAAAGTTGTTGAAAGCAACCGAAGCAAATGCTTATGGGTTCGTTTCCAGCGCTCGGGAAAATCAGGCTTCGAGGATAGAAGATTGGTAGGCAATAAAATGAAGTGGTCGTTCCATCCTCGGTCTTCAATGTCTTCGCCTTTTGTGATCAGCAAAAATTTGCCTCGCTTATTGAGTTGAACGATCCCATCTTTATGCAGTGTGGGAGAAAAGAGATAGATAAAGTGATGGAAAGTGAAAGGGACGCTCTTTTGCTCTGATAATCGAGGTACTGTATAACCCTCCAGATCCCGGGGCTAACTTGAGCTATGCACAAGTTATAGGCTCTCCGGGGCGGGGATACTGACTTGGACTGAACCAAATGAATATTAGCCTGTGTAATTAGGCTCGGAATGTTTTGAATTGGAATATTTCTATTCTTTCTAATATCGGCCTCGGTCTGGACTTGCATCATGAAGTCATTTGAAAGGTCGAGCTTTGAGGGTATGACGTCTTCAGGTGTGAGTTCCTTTAAGAGTGACTTCTCTTTCTTGGGTTTTGGAATTTCTGCTCCGGCATCATCAACATCTGCGGCGATGTTTTCTTCTTCACCACCTAATTCCTCAATATCGCTATGGCTGGTAGTGGCTTTGTACTGCCTTGGGTTTTTATGCAATCCAAATCGGGCTTAGAACCCAACCATCAAGAGCCGAGCCTAGAGCACAAAGGATACAAGGCAAGAGCTTCGAAGAAGTGTTCGAGAGTGATTTGAAGTCATAGACTTGAGCGACATTGAGGGAGGACCGACTACAGACCAAGGAGAAACACCAAGAGTCCATTTTGAGCCGTCCCCGCACCTTCCAAGAAGAGGCGGACCGCCTACCAAAGTTGCACTCTCTGTTTCGCGTGAGGCGGACCGCCCCTATACCTGGGCGGACCGTCTTTCACTGAAGTGGCCTTTAAGATGCTGAGGCGGACCGCCTACCCCTGAAGCCGAAGCTACATGGCTTATTCCGGGTTTTTGAGACATAATTATTACTATTATGACCCTGCGTGGTCTTATTCATTAAACCCAACTTGTGGGGGGTATTTTAGACATTTCACACTTGTTTAGAAAGTTCTATAAATAAAACACTTAGGCTTTCATTTCATTTTTAGCAAACCTTGAATGTACAATGATGATTTCTTTGAGTGAATCTCAATGAAGAACCCGTGAGAGGGCATGGTTTCACTTGGTAGAGTCCAAGTTGAACATCAAAACCTCTTTGATCATTCTATTTGCAAGAGTCTGGTGCCTCTTGAGGGTATGGGTGATTCTTGACATTCACCCGGGGTGTATCGAGACAATCCTCGGTGCTACTTTGGTAATCGTTTCAAGCTTCGTCTTGCTTTTTATCTCGATATCTTGTTAGATATCACTCTATCTTTAATCGCTTCCGCATATTTGTATCGTCTTTGCTTCTGCGTATTTTGCATTGCATCAGTTGGTATCCGAGCAAGGCTCGGGATTTGTTCTTACAAACCCTCGTTCCTTGTTCATCATGTTTGTTATTGTGTTCTTGTTGTTGTTCTTGAAGAAAAACAAAAAAATTTAAAAACTTAAAAATTACAAAAAAAAAAAGTTCATAGATTGGTTTGAATTTGATTCCCCATGTGTTAAGAGTTATTGGGGATTGATATATGATGTATTCCCGTTGTTTGGTACCCCCTGTTGAACCCTCCCGAAACAATACACACAAGTATGCACCGGGATGTATTTTCAACAAAATGGGACTCTAAAGGGTTTCTTTGGAGTCGCCACCTAATTTAAGGATTATTAGGAACCTAAGGTTAACTAATGAGTGCAATTTATTATTTAATTAAATAAAATTAAATTAAAAATCAGAGATTCCGAGTAAGTGGTTCTATTAAATTCGAAAGAAGGTCCCGTGCGGGAGCACTTTCGAAAATACCGCGAAATGCGGTTAATCCGGCGGTTTTCACGAATTTGTTAAGGATAATAGAATTAATTTTAACTAAGAATAATATAGATAAGAAAAGGGTTTAGGTTACGCCGATACTTAGATAGATAAATGATGAAATCTTAAGATTAAATAAATGAATTAATTACAACATGGTTGATTGATTAGTTGATTAAATAAATAAGGATAAATAAATTAAATAAATAATATAAATAAAATAAAATACTCTAAGTAAATAATTAGACAAATAATTGATTAATTGATCGCTTAAATAAATGGATAAATAAATAAATAAATAGATAACTTAATTAAATAAATTAACATTTACATTAATTTAATTAAATAAAGAATAAATGAATAATAAATAAATAAATAATTATTATTAATTAAATAAATAAATTATTAATTAAATTAAATTAATAAATAATATTAATTAAATAAATAATTTAATAAATGAATATCGCATAATTAATCCGATTAATGAATAAATGAGTAGATAGATAAATAAATATTTAATAAATGGATAAATAAATATAAATAATAGATGGAGATGTATAATTTAATTGAATTTTAATTTCTTTTGCACTCGATAATTAACCGTAGATTACTATTAACTTAAATTAATTGGCGAGTCCCAAAGAAACGGGATAAGCAATTATATAATCATTCTAAACATGCAATAAGTTAACAATTCAATAAAGCGACTATCCTACCAAGTTTCTAACATGCAAATCCTAGTCCGGTTTCAGGGATTCCTAAAACATTCTTTCTAAAGGGGACGGGAAAGCGGGAGTTTTTGAAGGTAGAACCCGGAAGCGCAACTCAATCATTGAGTCTTGAATTTAGAGATTTCGTTTTCTTTCTTTCTTTCTTTCTTTTTCTTTTACATTTTCGGGGGATATCAAGTCCCGAAAATGCGGAGCGGATCAAATAACTTCCAATGCATGTAGCCATCCCATTTGTGAGTTTTATTTCAACTCGTCCCCAAAAGTGTACATGACAAAGAAAATAAGAGAACAAAAGATTAGCATTCATTCTAAGGCAATCGTAAGCAAATGCAATAATGCGCACAAATCATAATATGTTCTATTACGGACTTCCGACACTAATCTATCCCATCGCCTAGACAATTCTTCACACCTTTACTAACTCCAACTACTCCAAATAATAACTCCCAAATTACTTTCACCATACCCGGGATGAACTTTCAATTATTTTTAATACCAGACTGCAAATCATGAAAGGCGCCAATTGGCCTTTCAAAATAAAAACCTCACTGGTCCTCGGCCTTGATCAAGCCTCTCAGTTTCCTCGGTTTTGCAAGGCTTCCAGACCTTGCTCATAGGGCTCCTCACTGGTCCTCGGCTTTAATCAAACCTCACAGTTCCTAGGTAGCCAAAACTGCACTGATCTCCAAGGAGGGGCCCCACTAGTCATTTTAAAGACGCAGGGGCTTCACTCTCCTAGTATGCGACAAGCATACTTCATTCCATAAGAAATTGCAGCTGGTTAGTCAATATCGGCCTGCACACACGCAAAGCCATTCCCGAGAGAGACCCCACTGATCTTTTAAAATCCCAGGGGCTTCACCTATTAGTATGCAATTTACACAATCGGCATCCTGATACATTTTCCCGAACTTGAAAAAAACAAGCCGGGAAACTAGACTAAACCTCCACAATCCACCACCAAAGCAACTGCCTGAACCAAACTCCTGACTAGCCTAGGACCTAAACTGACCATTTGAACACAAACAGAAAGATAGCTGTGTACAGAGCATGCTTCTCAAGTTCTTCACTCAATTTTAACTTGGTGTTATAATCCATTAAAGATCGGACATAGCAGGCCAACAGAACAGAAAAACTTATTTAAACAGAACAGACATAGCTGTGAAACCAAAACGAAACAATTTATGAAATCCATTTAACTGACATAGTTTGCTTTTTCAGGAAAAAAAAATAAGGCTTGCTTTCAACTTCCATTAATTATAGAACTAGGCTCAACATAAATGGGACTCGAGAAAGGAAACAAAGAACAATCCACAGGCAGACCTTCTCATACTCACAGCTGAATTCCCTGCAAGCTAATATACTGCACCCACATTCAAAGCCAAACCTTTACTACTCATACACACTGAACTCACCTGAACAACTACTATACCCCAGACTCTGAACTAACTCCCTCACTGCCTAAACTACTTCCAAACACCTGCACATAACACACTCAACAGACCTCTGCCTTCCTCTGCTTCATACTATTGCCTCACTGCCCTAAACCACTCCAAGAACCTACACACTTAACCAGCCTCTAAGAAAACACCTAGCAGATCCTGAGAACTGACTGTAGAACCTGCACACACCTCACATTCACCAGAACCAACCTATTAATACTTCTACAAGCCATCACAATCCTAGAAGCTGAACAAACATGAAAGCTAATCCAGGGAAAAACAACCACAATATTAAGAATGCCTAAGCAAGGAGAAGCCAACTGACAGCTGCAAAGAGAGGAGCATGCCAGACCATAAGCTCAAATAAGCTGAGAGCTTGATAGGAAATCAGACCTTGACCCAAAACAATCAACACCATAACAGACCCCTGCTCCCTCTCTCCTTCTCTGAACACTCTCCTACTGCCTGAACTACCAGGCCACCTGAACCATCACAGACAGCCCTCTACACTTCTCCCTTAGCTCAGAGCTAAGACCAAGACCTGCCTGAACAACACCAGAGGCTCCCCCCTTTAATTCTTTCAATAACCTGGAAATTAAAATGCAACACCAACAGCCTGAAACAACTTTTCTTCCAAAGAAAACCCTTACCAACACCTATAAACTAACTAAAATTAACTCACATCAACTCTGCTACATCTCTGCAAACAACAAAAGCAACTACACCCTAACTCATCATACATACCAGAAACCAAAACTCCTATACTCCCTCTTGAACACCCTGCACCAACCCAGACATCAACTAAGACACCAAAACAACATAGCCAACCCTGAAACAACACTTCTAGACCTAAACAGAACCAAACCCTCACCTATTCCTCATTTGTAATAGACTAAACCCACAGAACAAGCTCCTAAATGCCATATACTCCACCTGCATACAACCAGGCCTTCTTCTCCCTCACTAACCCAGAACAGCCCTCTACACTTCTCACAAACTCCCAACTGCAACCAAAACAAGAACAGGGATCAAGGACCAGACCTCACTATCCTGCACACCTGAACAGAAAACAGGACCAAGCTTCATCCACAACTCCCTGAAAACTGCAGCACACTCACTTACGCTCACACAGTTCAGTCCCACCTTTAGGCTCACACCTCACAAGCCTATAACAACTTCTGAACTGCTGCAACTCATCAAACCAGGGGCCAAAGACAACCCCTGAACTTCACTCTAGATCAAATAAGAGCCTCACACCACACTGCTTGCCCCAATCCTACTCCCTCACACACAGAACACACCTGAGCTACCATACAACCTCCTACCCAGCACCAACAAACAAAACAACATTTTACCTCATTCAAACATTAGAAAACCAGTTTTAATAGTTTACATTATATCTTAAGCATACATACGCCAAAAGTTCAACTTTTATTCATATATAATCGAATAGAAACATCTTTTACACTTACCAAATTTCAACTAAAGAAACAGCAGACAACATGTAATAAGTCAGGGATGTAAAAAAATGGGAAAGGATTGGATTTTACCTTTTTATAAGCAGTGAACTAAAGCGATAAGCTGAAGCGATCGACTCGAGCAAGAACAACACGACGACTCGAACTCGATAATAATAATCTGCAAAAATAGAAAAAACAGTGATATATATGTATCTTACTTAAAAGTGAGAATAGAATTCCTTTGTTTTTTTTATGCTACCATTTTTATATGTAAAAATCAGAACCCCAAACCCTCCCAAAAAATGTTCAATATATAGAAGAAGTTTAGGGTTTACCTTGGCTCCCAAAAATCTAAATTACCCTTCTTGTTTTTGATCCATTCCCTTATGAGATAAGGGTGAGAGGGTCAAATTGTGCCCCTCTCGTCCTTATCTCCAAAGAAAAAGATCAATGGCCCAGATTGGCTCGAATTTGAAATGTTCGGACGAGATTAGAGATTCGTTGGGGAGAAAATAAGTGAGAAAATGCCAAACCATCAGCTGGAGAAGCGTTTCTTGTCCAACACATCGATCGTACGGAGAAGACGATCGATTGGGTCGCCGGTCGAGGGTTTTTCGTGGGTTATCGGGTCGAAATTTGGGGCTTTTCTGAAAAGGGAAAGAAATGAGCGTCTGTAATGTGTTGTATGGGTTAAAAGGATTTGGGCCGGGTTAGGACTGAAATGGGTTGCGTAAATGAAACAAACTAAAGTTGGCTTTACGAAATTGGCCTCTTTTAGGATAAGTTAAGGAAGTCAATAATTGCACACGTAGGCTTAATTTAAAACTGTGTTTTGCACATTTAGCATTTCCCTTTGAAATTAATTAATGCTTTAACTAAACTTAACTAATTAATTTAATTAACTAAATTTAATTTTAATTAATTGATTTTTGACAATTGACTTTTATTTAAATAATCAATCATTAATTTAAATCTTGGGACGAAATTGGGTGTCAACACCCCCATATCACGATTCGATATTACGGATTGAAAAATTAAAAATCAAAACCCCAACTTTGAAACCCTTGTTGAAAAGCTTGAAATCTTGAACCCATGTTTGTTATTGTTTGGTTTGTGTTTAAAATCATTGGGGATTGTTGGGGATAGTTGAATACACCTTTGGGCACCTTTAGATTTGAAAAACAAGTGGAAATCGATTGGAAATTTGGGTGAAAAATGGGCTTGTTGCTGAAACACAGTGAAAAGTTAAAAGAATTTGTTGAAAATTCCAGTTTTGGGCGACCGCCTACCCATTGTGGGCGGACCGCCTCTTTCTGGAGGCCTCTCTGGACTTTCCCAGGTGAACGCCTAACCACCTGAGGCGGGGCGCCTCTTTCTGTTTCAGCATTTGGGTATTTTTTTCGTAGGTTTTCACTTGTTCTTTGCCTCCGGGCTTCTTGGTTAGTGTTTTTTGGGTAATTGTCCTACTCCATTGATACTAACTCTCGAGTGTAATAGGACATTCGTGCGTAGAGGAGATTAGACTTCAAAGAAGCCTCGTAGAACATTTTTGGCTCAAGTGCTCACTTATATAGCCCTTCGTTCATAGAGTCACATCAATTCCACTCACCCCGAAGAGTATTTGGTTCGTGTGACTTGAGTGGTTATTGAGGTGGTTGTTCAACTACGAGGAAGCCTTTGAAATCAAGCTTGAGAGATCCTACCAGCCACTAAATTGAGTATACCTGAGTGACATTGCAAATGTGAGGGAGCGAGTGAGGGTTTTTACTCTAACAACTTTCTCTTGTCTTTAGTTTTTGTAGGTACATGGCCAGAGATATATACGATACCATTAAGGTCCTGGTAAGCATTTTGGCCTACCTCTTGGCAGAGGTGAGATCCATAAGCTCGAGGCTTGATAGCCTCAAAGAGGAATGGACCCCGAGTGTCCAAAAAGATGCTGGAGAAGGCATTAGTGAAGGAAAGTTGGGCATTCCCCAACAAGTGGGCATTCCTCACAACTTGGGCATTCCCAAGATGGTATAGTTACTCACTCTAGGAGTAAGTATACTACTCCTATGAGCCAACAAATGGCAAATGAGGGAGTTGGGGAAGGTGAGCGAGGTGATGACATTCTTAGACCTAGAGCTAGAGTTGGGAATGAGTTGGGACCTCCATGGTGTGAGGGATTTGATCCCATAGACAACTCTTTGTTTGAAGCTTCGAGTGAGGTAGATGATTCTTCTATTGACCCTACTCTTGTTGGTTCGGGTTATGATGATGAAGAAGTCATTATTAATGCCTTCCTTGAGAGCTTACCTTGTGAGAGGGGTTATCTTGACATTCACCCGGGGTGTATCGAGTCAAGTTCATCGGTGCTACTTAGGTAATCGTTTCAAGCTTCGTCTTGCTTTTTATCTCGATATCTTGTTAGATATCACTCTATCTTTAATCGCTTCCGCATATTTGCATCGTCTTTGCTTCCGCGTATTTTGCATTGCATCAGGTTTATACCGCCAGGCTGAGATGTCGTCTCTGTATGGTTATCTAAAGGAAGGATAATGTTTAGAGGCACTGGGACATTCACTAGCTCGTCGCCAACAATCATGGTAGCGACATCAGGGATTTTCTCTTCAGAGGGACCTGAAGAATTTTGCATAGAATTGGTTGCAGACATTTTCTGATGTTCTTTTCTGATTGGAATTCAAGAGGAAAGAACTCAAGAGAAAGTTTTGTTATGGAAAATTTACTGTTGATCAAGAAAATTGGAAGTGATGAAAATGGCGGATGAATTAGCTAATTTATAGGAGGAGTGCACAAGTGCTTTAAATTGTCATCATTGCATTTGCATGGGGAAGGTAAAAAGAGGGGTCTCAACCACTTAGAAGGCGCCGCGTGCAGTGATTGTGATGTTGAAGAGACGATGTTCTTTTTAAATTCCTTGGCGGATAGTTTGCCATGTCACTTTCCAGCTCAGTTCATTCCATCCCTCAAAAAATCTTGGCAATTATTCGAGGGGTGTGAGGACTATCTGTATTGGGTAAAAAATTTACCAAGCCTCGGCGCTAGGGCTTGAGGCATGGTTTGGTTGTGTCTTCTGAACAAAACCCCCGAAGAAGCTTGCATTATTCCCAAGGCTAGATATCTCGGGCATGAATGAGTCGTTGACTAAAAAGTTATTGCTTGGGGTGATGGAAGGATAACCATCACAGGGAAAGTGGTTTACCCCTCGGGGAAGTTTTACCCTTCGGGGAATGTGCTTTTGTCTTATGTAACTGTCGACCGTTACATGGACATTTGAGAGGAAGATCATGGGGTGACCATGACTATACGTGGAATAATAGCCATTAAATGTATTTATTACCCTTTTATTCTTGCAGACTATAAATAGTCACTAAAAAACTATGTAAAGGCATTAAGAAATATATCACAAACAGTTTACATTCTTATTTTGTCGTTGTTCTTCATTATTATTCACCTTATCTTTGTTAGCTTGCGAGTTTGATACATAACAATTGTTAGTTAACCCAAAACAAATTCAATTTATTGTCCTAATCAGATTTAGGTCAACACAAATTCCTCTGTTTTGTTTTCTGTTGTTGAGATTGAACTGTTACCTATTTGCTTTTACTAGAAGCTTTGTAATAGGTGTTCTTTGTAACTAATACTTTGTAAAAGCGGGAGATAGCTTTGTTTGGTGTAGGTACTAGAGTTTAGTCCTTTGTTTATGAGTGTAACCTAAAACTTGTTCGTTGTATTAGTAGATTTGGTTTACAAAATCCCGTAGATTGGGCTGTGGTTTTTCTCCCTTGAGCAAAGAGTTTTCCACGTAAAATTCCTCGTGTTCGTTCATTTCAGTTATTACTTTGGTAGTATTACTGTTTAGGAGAAACTCTGCAAGAACCAGGTTCTTGAAGAAACGAGCATAGTTTTTGATAGGCGAGAATTCGAGGACACTATTCACCCCCTCTAGTGTCCAACGGTACCAAGTGCAACAGTATAATAGTTAGTCAAACTATAACAACTTTTAAGCAAAAAGCAATAAGTTGGGATTACCCAGCTTATTATTTTTGGCTTTTTTTCAGTTTAAAAGCCAAGTAATTTTAAGTAGTTTTGCAGTAACCAAACACTGCTCAGAGCTAAAAGTAACTTAAAAGTTGATTTTACCATCTTTTAAGCTAAGCCAAACGGGCTCTAAGTAAATATGAGTTAAAAAATAGCCTGCTCTAGCCTTTAGCAAACTTACTGGCTATTAAATCAACCAACCAAAGAGGCAAAGACCCACTCCTTGGGTAAAATCATACATGTAGGTAAGGCATTGACTTGAAAGATATTGTATTAAGTATCCTATACTCAGCTATGAAACATCATATCAATGACAACCCCTATGCACCAACTCTAGTTTCTCACAGTTGCATGAATTGCATTTACATTTGTATGACCAAAATATAAATCAAATCAATGAACTAGTTAATTCAAACATTGTCTTTTACTGCTCCATTACACTCAGCTCGAGCCAAACTCTTTGATGCCCACTAGTTTGCAGTGCAAGTCTAGTCACTGCCAAACTCGTCCAAAAATGCCTTATAGGGTTGGCTCCTACATAAGCCAAGAACATTATATTTATATAAGTTCTACATTAACGGGTTGTTTGGTATTAATAATATAGGGATAAATAATATATGGATTAGTAATATATGGATTAATAATGCAGCGATTGTTTTTATTATGTGTTTGGTTCATTATATTAAAATTGGATAAACTATATATTAAATCAATCCATATATGGTAAAACATGGTATTATTAATCTCATGTGGGTCTAAGGATAAAATAGTATCCAAATTGAGAGATAAAATAAACCATTTATCCCTCACCCATTTTTGTAACCAAACAAGGAATAACTCAATCCATAACTTAATCCACGTATTATTTAGTCCTATACATCAAACCAAACGACCCCTAACGGTACAACATAATTTTGACACTATCGCGTCATACAATAAATAACTACAAATAATTATCATAAAAATGTAAATAGGACTAGTAACACAGAAAATAAGTCATATTATCTACGAAAAAATATAACACTACTACTAGTAAAATATAAATTTTCGATAGAAATTCGTTGAAAATGCATTAATCACAAACTTTTTCGACGGGCCTTCTGTCAAAAAATCGGAGTTTCTGACGATAGCATTCATCAGATATTCGAGTCATTCTAGCACTGTGATATATATTGGTACGTAGAGTAAACGTTAATATATATTTGCAATGTATACAAGTTAATTCTGATTTAATTGAACATGGTAGCTTCTTCATCAAGAAGTCACCCTCGATCAAACCTCTTTGATTGCTCATTAATAATCAATTGAAGTCCGTTTCAATACAAACTCATCCAAATATGCCGTCTAGATATGACAGCCTTTTCATCTTGAAGATCTGTTCATTCCTAATGATCTCTTTTTGAATGGGTTCTATTATCTGAAGTTGATGTAGTTTTATAATCTTAGGTTTGGAGGCGGGGGGGAGGGGGAGGAAGATCAAAACAAGAATCCTCAACGTGCTATAAGCTTCCTATCTAGCTAGTCATTTTCGAGAGGCGCATGCAGCCCTCATGCAATAGGATAATCCGAACTCCGTATTTTCAACGCGGAGTTTATGCACGGCATATGTGGTGTATTTATGCATCTGGGGTGATCACCAATTTTTTCCCTATATCTATAGAAAGTGTGTTAAATCAGAGTTCTATAATTGGCAGTCCGGCAATACTGTTTTAGTTCGATTAAATTCACTTTAAAAATTGAACCATCAAATTTGAATTATGGATCGGTCTCTACTTTTTAGTTAACATTGGTGTCCACTACTAGAATTAAAGCGTTTTACTATGAAGATCGGTGAGGGAGTTCCCTCTCCAAACGCGCGATAGAGAGGGAATTCCCTAGCTACACGCGCCTCGGAATTTGGCTCGTCGTAGAGCAATTTTAGTGAGGGACATCCTTAGCCAACTGCTTTGTAGGCCCATTTTATTATATTGTGTCAGTTTCATTTGGCTAAGGATGTCCCTTGCCAAAACAAGGGGAGAGAAAAATTTTTAATACACTTTGGCTAGGGAATTCCCTCTCCAAATACAAAAAATATATTTTTTATACACTTTGGCTAGGGAATTCCCTCTCCAAACGTAGAAAAAAAATAAAAAAAATAAAGATATTATTTACATGGAAGACATCTGGTTATAACAAAAAATATATCAATTAATCAAAATATTTGGTTATAATTAACATCTCCTAGAATTATAATTGAAGACTTCATAAGCTAATGATATGTAGGTGCATCAGCTTCTTCATCTCTGGTAGAACATCATTTGTAACTGTAGAGAAAATAAAAATGATTTTTTAGATAGAATGAGAGTAAAAGTTTAAGCGGAAATTAATATAAAGAGAAGCAGGATTTCAGCCCACTCAAAGTTATGAAGAAAAAGCTACAAGAATAAAGATAAAGCCTAAGTTATGATGAACATCAAATACAAACATTTAAAAGGGTTGACACAGTACTTAAGGTTGTAATAGATAATATCCTGAGGAAAGAGAATTTTTCTTCTTTTTGCTTGGCGAGGGAACTCCCAAGCTGTTTTTTATTTTATTTTTTTTTTTTAAATTTTGGCGAGGGAATTTCCAAGCTGTGTATGAGAGAGAAATTTTCAAATTTTTGGACTGACGAGGAACTTTCCAAGCCAATATAAAAATATTTTTTTTAATTTTTGGCGAGGGAAGTCCTTTTCCATATTTTTGACTTGGAAACTCCTCGCCAAACGTCTCCTTGAAATTGGCCCAATTTCTAGTGGTCACATAACATTGCAAATGGAACACTGAACACGCTTGTGCTAAGGGAAGTGGATATGCATGAGCCACTCTTAGCTTTTGTGGTAATCTCTAAAATTCGCCATTCTCATTGTCCTTTCTTTCTTTACTCACAAGATTTTACTTTAATTTGTCAATGAAAAGAGATTTAGGAATTTGAAGGAGTAGAAAAGTATAGCTATAGTGAGGCATCTGAACTTGTAGAAACAGTTAACATCCATTCATAGTGGCATGTGGTGGATTAGACAAGAAAAAAAAAAAGGGCAAAAACTTGTCGGCCAAAAGATGTATTTTAGTGTAGCAGCTATATCCTAAAAGAAAAGATTTCTCTTATCTAGGGTTTGGTCGACATGGGTCCCTCAATTCTTTGAAACAAGAATATAGCCCATGCAAGGAGGTCTCTAGTGGAGTATTTAGGAGTCATGTCATTTAAAAGGAGAAGAACCAAACAAAAAAGGGTAAGGATTTATGGGTTTGGGATATTATTGAATTAATTAATTGGATTATTGGGTTAAAAAACAATATATGTATATTTGGTTGATTTCTTAATACATATATAAAAATTGAGCTAAAACTATTGAATTCGGCCGAATACACCAGTTTGTCCAAAAAAAAATTTTGCTTTTTTTCAAAAAGTTTTTGAAAAATATGTTTGTCCATAAAATCTTATGACTTTTTCAACTTTTTTTGGAAAACAGTTTTTGAAAAATTATAAAGTGGTTTAGAGCACTTTTTCAAAAAAAATCAAAAAAAAAAAATAATAATAAAAAATTCTCCTCTCACAAAACTCTTTTTTTTCAAGTGAAATATTTGCTCAAACACAACTTCAATTTCCAAATACTACCATTTTTTAATTCAACTTCAAAAACTCTTTTTTCAAATATTTTTTCAAATCTAGGATTTAGCATAAGTTAGCTGCGGTTAATGTCATTTTAATTTACTTTTTTTTTTTGTAATTACTTAATATTATTAATCGCCAAACTGAGAATTACATAACAAGCAAGCTACCACAGCTTACTTAGCTCTACATCTGGACCATACTATTCAATTAACTGCCTCTATCTATAGCTTAATCTATCCTCTACAATTACTAAGCAGTATTGACGATGCACTGATACAAGAAATTTCAAAACAACACTATACAGTTAAGCCTAAAACAGACACTTAGTCAAAATTCTCTGAACTTTGGGAGGGGCTCGAGTGCAGCATACTACTGCGATTTGCTTTGCTACTTGCTCAACCTCCTTGCCATTGTGTTCAAAAGTCCTCTGGTTCCTTTCATTCCAGACTTCATTGATCACTTCAGCATATAGCATCCTGAATAACTGAGCTGCAGCAGACTTACCTTTGCCTCTATTACTGATCCACTGTAAGTGTAGCATCCAGTTGGTAGTCTCAGCTCCTTTATCTGCAACCATAGCCATAGTCTGTCCCATAGTGATTGTGTATATTCACAGTGCACCCAGAGGTTTTCATTGCTCTCTTCTTGTTTGTGACAAAGTTGACACTGTCTATCAATTCTCATCCCCCATTTAACTAGTCTATCCATGGTCAGTAATTTCCCTTAAAGGGATAGCCACATGATAAACTTGGATTTTGGTCTTGCTGCATTGAGGAACATTAAGCACTTCCAGCTTACAGTAGGTAAATCACCAAGTAGCTTGAAGTAAATCTGCCTAGTGACACTCTTATTTGGTCTAGCTGGCAGCATTATATTTTGTGCATCTTCTCTTGCCCCCAGTATCTTCTTCACCATCCAAGAAGCTTGCTCAGAAATTGTGCAACTCTCCACAGGCTGGTTCTTGATATAGTAAGCATGAATCCACTTTACGCACAATTTGTCCTTCTTTAATGCAATATCCCAGTACTGCTTGGCAATTGCTGCTCTATTCCACACCCTCAAATTAGCTAAGTTGAGACCTCCTAAAGCTTTAGGTGTGCAGATTTTGTCCCATGCCACCAGTGCCTTCTTTGTGATTACATTAGAGCCGACCAGATATAACTCTTACAATGAGCTTCAATGGCTTTAATTACTTTGACTGGCATCACAAACATTTGGGCCCAGTAAGCTTGTATCCCAAACAACACTAATTGAACTAATTGTACTCTCCCTGCATAAGATAGCTTCCTTGAAGTCCATGAGGTGATTCTAACTATTATCTTATTGATAAGGGTCTTCTATTGCAGAATTGTGAGCTTTTTTGTGGATAGAGGTATACCCAAGTATTTAAATGGCAATTCCCCTATTGTATAAACTAAGTGTTGTAGTATCAGGTCCCTTTCAGCTTCTTTGACTCCACCAAAATACACAGAACTTTTACTCAAATTAGCTTGCAGACCAGAAGCATAAGAGAACTTGAGGAATCCTTGGTGTAAACAATGTACTGAAGCAGCTTCACCTTTAACAAATAGTAATAAATCATCAGCAAAACTAAGGTGAGTGATCCCCAGTTTTGCACATCTAGGGTGAGCTTTAAAGGCTTTGTTGTCCTTAAGTGTACTTAATATTCTACTCAGATACTCCATGGCTATAGCAAAGAGATAAGGGGAAATGGGATCCCCTTGTCTTAGTCCTTTAGTTGCCTGAAAAGGTTCAGTGGCTTCCCCATTCACCAGTATAGAATAACTCACAGATGTTCCACATTACATAAGCCAGTTAATGAACTTGTTAGGGAAGTGAAGCTCTGTTAATACTTGTTCCAGAAATGTCCACTCAACAGAATCATAGGCCTTCTGCATGTCCACTTTAAACATACATCTAGGTGAGATATGTTTCCTAGAGTAGGCTTTAACTAACTCATGAGCTAGAATCACATTATCAGCAATCTTCCTCCCAGGAATAAATCCAGCCTGAGCTTCACTGATGACACTTGAAATTACTTTTTGCATTCTAGCTGCCAAGATCTTGGAAATGATCTTATAAAGCACTGTGCAGCATACAATGGGCCTGAAGTCTTTGATTGTTGCAGGGTTATCAAGCTTAGGTAGCAGAGTGACTGAGGTGCAATTTATCACTTTGGTCATCTTCCCAGTTATGAAGAAGTCTTGCACAGCCTGTATGATATCTGCTTTAATGACTGGCCAAGCTTGCTTGAAGAAGTGAGCATTGTATCCATCAACTCCCGGAGATTTGTCATCACCTATATTCTTCAGCCCAATACATATTTCATCTTCACTAATCTCAGCACAAAGCAGGAGCTGCTGGTGATGCTTTAACACATTTCCTCTTCTCATAATCTCCCTACCCACTGCTGGTAGTGTAGAAGCTGATGAGCCCATCAAGGATTTGAAGAACTGGATAATTTCTTTCTGAATGTCTGCAGGTTCTGAGAGCTTCCCACCTGATAAAGTTGTGAGCTCCAAAATCTTCTTTCTATTTTTTCTCTCTTGCATAACAGCTGTGAAATATTTGGTATTAGAATCTCCTAGCTTAATCCATTTAGTTCTTGTCTTTTGCTGCATTGCATTTTCTTCCTGCATAGACCATTTCTCCAGCTGGTGCAAGGTACTTCTTTGCAATTCTAGCAGCTCATCTGAGTATTGGCTATGCATAGCTTCCTGAATTGCTACTAGTTCTCTTCTTGCTTGTTCAATCTTCTTTGTTATACCCCAGAAATGCTCTCTATTCAGCTTTTTAAGGTTGGCTTTCAGATCCTTTAGTTTGTACCAGATATTTTGCATCTTGTTGTGACTCATATCCATCTGCCAGACTTCTGTTACTAGCTGTAGGAAATCTTTGTAGGAAAGGCACTTTGACTTTCCTCTCATGGTGTTGGACAGACATAAGCATTGGAGCATGGTCTGAGAAATAGTGGAGATCATATTCCACAGATACATGCCCTCATTGCATCATCCAATCTCCATTACCAAATGCTCTGTCTATTCTACTCATAATTCTATCTCCCCCTTGTTGGTTATTACTCCAAGTATAGTAATCCCCTCTCCAAGGTAGTTCTGTCAGGCTCAACTGTTGTATGCATTCAGCAAATTCCTTGATTTCTGAGTTTGTGACAGGGAGCTAGTACTGCATTAAAGTCCTCACAAATGAGCCAAGGCTTGTTAATGCCTCTACTCAAGTTTTCCAACTGTGTCCATAAAGGTCTTCTACTCTCTCGGCTATTATGCCCATATATGACTGTTAGCTCACATTCACAATTATCATGCCTTCTCTTGAGATGACAGTGAATTAGCTGATCTTGCTTCATCCTGACAGTCATAGCATACACCTTGTCATCCCATAACAACCAAATTCTACCATTCCGAGCATGTTGGTAGTTATGCTCAGCTTGGAAGTCAGGAGCTACCATATTCTGTATCCTTGGAGCATTAGGCTCTTTCACTCTAGTCTCAATGAGGCCTGTTAATTTAATATTTTTTGCCCTCATGTAGTGCCTCAGCTCCTTCTGCTTATATCTCTTGTTAAGGCCCCTGACATTCCAAAATAGCCATGTCATTTGGACCCAATCTGAGCCCCCCCTCTATCAAAGGGGAGACTCTGAGTTGTTACTGGCTCTTGAATTCTCATCAGACTAAAGGAATTTCTTGTCTTGACATTACTCAGCTCTGGGAAATTAGTATTGTTCAGTAGTAGAGCTGTTTGAATGCCTTTCCCCTTGTCCCTCTGAATACCTTGTTGTACAGGAGTATTAGCTGGTACACTAGTCTAGTCTTTTTCCTGAGATGTTGTTAGTACACTAGTCACTCCTTTTCCCTGAGGAGCAGACTGAACTCTTGCAAACACTTCTGGGGTAGGCTCCTTGCTTTGATTCTGCTGAGTATTACCCTCAGCAACAGGACCTTTGTATTGCCATTGAGCTACTGGTTTTCTCTTCCTCCTCTTAGGTTGGTTGAATTGTTCTGGCTGTTTCTGAGGTTGTGGAGGAGGTGGTCTGCAGACATGTACAACCTTCATGCATTTTTCACAGAACTCAGGCTTCCAATCATAGAGGACGGGTTGTTGAAACACCCTCCCATTAGGTTCAATCACTGTCACCTCTTCAACTAAGGCCTTAGTAACATTAATTTCTATGAGCATTGTTGCATAAGAAATCCTGCTTTGCTTAGCTGTACACTCATCAGCATACATTGGGATGCCAAGAACACTTCCTATTCGACTGAATGAATCACTACCCCAGCAGTTCATGGGTAAGTTTGGGAAGGTTACCCATAGAGGGATATCTACTGGATATTCTTCACTAAACTCAAATTCCGGAGTCCAAAGTTTCATAATCATTGGCCTATTGCTAATTGTATATGGGCCTGCATATAGAATTTCGTGCATATCTTGGATTGACTGGAATTTAATAACATAATAGCCTTCATTATGTAGGAATACCTCAGGTTTGACCACCATGGCCCAGTTTTGTGCAATATATTTGTTCTTATAATTGAACCCCGGGGTTTCTCCAATTACATATGCTATCAATGTTGTTTTCCACTTTGCAATCTCTTTTTCCACTTCAATTGGATCAAATTTGACTTGGAATTTCCCTTCTACTACCTCTGGTGGGATATAT
This sequence comes from Petunia x hybrida, assembly GCA_037355625.1. Lineage (NCBI taxonomy): Eukaryota > Viridiplantae > Streptophyta > Magnoliopsida > Solanales > Solanaceae > Petunia > Petunia x hybrida. The sequence goes on along the minus strand of JBBBVM010000025.1, from coordinate 6,868,111 downwards.
TTCAAATTTAATCCATTCGCTGCACTCCGATTCCCAGCAAAGAGATTAGTCCAGGTTGCTTCATGTTGTTCTGCCGGTGTGGCTTTACTTTCCTCTTTTTTACCAGAGCTAAGGGTCTGTTCAGATCTGGCATCTTCCCGTCTTAGCTCAGGAGTGGTGTCAATCAGTTCTTCTACTTCTATATCAACATCTATTAATTCATTGCTTCTCAGTGTCTTAGCTTCACCACCACTTTCACTCGATGAGGTTCCTTGTTAAGAAGTTTGTTGTGGTGATGTTATTGCAACTGTTACATTCTGTTTCGCTTGAGCTTTAGCTCCAATGGAGCTTCCTGCCGTTACCGGTATCTTCTTAGGCCGGCCCGGACCTCGGCCGCGACCTCTGCCGCGATCTTTCCCCATAGCTAGGACCAGTTGGTGCACGTTAGATAACGAGCGCCGAGAGCATTAGGAGAGAGAAAATTTCTATTTTTTTATTTTTCTTCAATTTACTTTTCATCGCCCCTGCTGACCCATTCATCCTACGCTACATCCGCTACTGATTGTCGGTTTATATTGTTTTATATTTCATTTTTTTCATAAATTGTGCATCAATCGATCAATGAGAGAACCTACGAATTTTCCACATTTCAATCTTCAAAGAATATGTCGTGTCATTTGCCTATACGAGGAATATGACAAGTGAGAAGTGTTTGACACAACAGAAGTAGATTAAGAATCAATAACTTTATAGGATTAACCAATACTCCTAGTTGTCTATTGAGGAATAATCCAGCTAAATAATTAAAGCTACGCATTAACACAGAAACTCCAGTACAATACCACTCACCGGGTCTTGTTTGTTTTTACCCTCTTAATACCAGACTTGAGTATCAACGTTTAAATTTCAGTTATCAAGATCCTTTTATGACAATACTTTAACTCGCTTTTCAGTAGATTAACATTTAATAAGACTTAAATTCTGAAGAAGACAGAAATTTATAATAAAAATTTTATGACAGAATTTGGAAGAATCAGTTTCCGTAAAAGTTTTTTTACACGGCATATGTGGTGTATTTATGTATCTATGGTGATCAAAAAGTTTTTCCCTTTATCTATAGAAAGTGTGTTGAGTCAGAGTTCTAACTAGTTGGGTATGAATGTACAAGTTGCTGTATAGTAGCTATTTTAAAATCTTTCATGCATCTCCAACTATTCATCCTTTCCTAGTACTTCTTTCCTTTTCTTTGTTTTTTTAAATTTATTTTTACGTGAAATTCATTGATCCGATTAGCATTTCAGATGGATCTATATATAAGGGCAAGTATTTTCTGCCAGAGTTAAAGTTGTTAGTTAGAATTCTAACTAGTTTGGTATTGATTTACAAGTGGCTTCCAAAACCAAGTTAGTTATAGTGGAGCAAATAATAAGAATCGAGCTATACTTTGTTTTTCTCTCTTTTCCTTTATGAACAACTTAACGATGACAATTTGAAACTCCATAGAACTATTTTTCCATCTTTTTTGTCGTTTTCAAATTTTCTCTTAATTTCCTATTCTTTTACCTTGGGAGCCAGCTGGCTTGGGGGATGTGGTGAGGGGAAAAAGGGGTTAATTCTGCATAAATTCTTAGACGAAGTGAGTGGTTTTTGCAGTTTTCCCAGTACTTGCAAAACCCTACTGGAAAATATTCTGTCCTTCAATTTTCCATGCCCAAAAAGCCATGTTTATATTCTTCTATAGTAGTGTCTCTGCACCACATTCTTCTATTTATTTTTTCTAAATATTTCATTTTCTGTATTAACAGACACACTTAATTTAGATTGGTACCATCTATAAAAAAGATTAAGGGCGCTTTAATAAAAAATTATCTATTCTCAATGTTCAAATGCAAGATATCTAATTAAGTAAAGAGATCTCATACATACGTCCCACTATTTTTCTTGATGATGTATCTGCATCACCTTCACACGTCAATATATATCTACTGTCTTGAATAATAGGAATACATGTAGAACTGTAAAATCAGTCTCATAAACAAGAAACTTATTTTTTAACTTTAATTTGATTGCTTCTTTGTCATCTTTTAGGTGGGCAACTTATTTTCTAACAAGCTCAACCACCATCCACTTAAAATTTAAAAAGTTTAATTTACTTTAACTTTACAAAAAGAAAGTTGGAGAGAAAGAATTAAGATAAATAATTTTTATCCATGTGTGTAATGATTAGGGGATAGAAAATAGTTTCTTGATAGCATTCCAAAGTGGAAATTATAGTGAAGTGTTTGTAGTTGATGATTATAAGATTAATGAGTTCTTAGTGGTTAACCTGGAGCTTATGATTGGGAAGGCCTCGTTATGGCAAGAGCTTTAACGGCAATGCGATTTGGTCTAAAAAGTTGGTTTTCTTTCTTAAACATAGTCATTGTTCAAACTAGATTGAATTAACTTAAAAAGGATAATAATGAATAACTATGTGCAATGTATTTGCACTTACACATCCTTCACTTGGAGTCTGTTTGGTCAAGCTGTCAAAAACTGCTTATTTTGAAAAGTATTTTTATCAGAAGTACTTTTTAGATAAGTACTTTCGACGAATAAGCAATTTGTGTTTGGCCAACTCATTCGAGAAGTGCTTTTCTAAATAGTTTGTGTTTGAATAATCTTTACAAAAAGTACTTTTGAGTGTCAAATTACGAAAAAGTACATTACTAATGCTCATTATGCGACTAATATTATTTAAACGTAACAAAGATTTAAATATATATTCAATAAAAGAGTTAATTTAAGATTTTATTTTTATTTAGTTTAAATATAAAACATAAAAGAAAGTATATACTATGGTTTTTAATCAATAGGAATAAGGTTAAACCAAAAGAAGGTATCAGAAAATAAAGTTTTATTTATATTTAAGAAATATATTGGTTAAAATAATTAAATACAGTATGGTAAATAAATATTTTTGGTAAGGATATTTTTGTCTTAAAAAATTAATAAACTACTTCTGGGGAGAAGCAGAAATTTGTAGTTTCTCCCCAACAGCAGAAAAACTGCTTCTGCTTCTTCTCAAAAGTACTTTTTCTTTTGGCCAAACACCTCAAAATTCTTGAAAAGCGCTTTTTTCTTGAAAAAAAGTACTTTTGGCTTCTGAGAAGCTTGGCCAAATAGGCTATTAATCATAGTCAATTAATATATTTATTCTTATCTCTTTTTTTATTATTTTTTTAAACCACACCCCTTACCATCTGAGAAACCATCACTTGTCTATCTAGTCTTATCTTATTAAAATATTTAGTCATAATAAAATTATATGATTTAATATAAATACTCGATACAACTAAATATTTACCTTTAAATGCTGTCAACTAATCATTTACAATCACTTCCTTTGCTTCGTTTATCTATTACTATTTCTTTAGAATATTAAATATAAATATAATTAATCTTGTGCAAACATTTTGTCCTAACCATAATGATATGTTTTAAAGCCACAAAATGTCAATTTAACATTATGATCCCCCACTAAGAAGGTGTGATAGGTTGACAGTACTGAGTCTACAGAGAGGTATAGGTAGATCGAGGAAGAATTTGGGTGAGATGATTAGGCAGGACATAATCCAACTTCAGATTACTGAGGACTTGACCCTAGATAGAAAAACATGAAGGTCTCCGATTAGAGTAGAAGGTTAGAAGGCAGCTGAATATTGTCTCACTTTTGCGTGGACATCATGGTACTATTATGGGGTTTTAGAGAATCTTATATTTATTATTGTTATTTTCCTATTTTTATCGTATATTCTTCCATAGTATTGTTGTTTCCTTTCTTCTGGTTAGCTCTAATATTTTATGATATTACGTTTATATCTTTACATTCTACTCATATAATTTCTTTTCAGTTTGTTTTATACAATCATTTTTAAAACTATTCTTTTTGAGCTGAGGGTCGATTAAAAACACTCTCTCTACTTCTTTCATCGTAGGGGTAAAGCCTGCATATATCTCACCCTCCCAGACCCCACTTATGAAAATATATAGGATATATTGTTCGTATACCCTAAATTCGATATTTAGGTTTACAATTAAATTTATTCAAGGGTTACAAGCAATCAGATGTATCAAAATCACAACTAGCAAATATAAGATGATATAAGGACAAGAATGATAGTAAGAATAGTAAGCAAATATTGTATTATGATGAGAGTATAATATGATAGAGTTTTGGCATGTATTATTGGATGCCATTTACAATGAGGATAAGGGACGTACTTATAGGAGCCTGAGCTAACCGTCCCTAGGAAGTAATGAGCCCACGTCCCACACATTCTGATCGTAGGAGACCCACGATCTTCCTTCCATTTACTGTGAGATCATACGACATATACAGTTACGAATGTCCGATTTTTCTTTCTGACTCGGACACTTCATGTCTCCTTCCCCTCGGGCGGTGCAGTCCCAATGCTCATCTCCAAAGTTGTTGTAGACCTTCCGTGTGTGACCTCCCCGTGTCACCGTATCGATCGTCACGTGTGCATGACAGATTCTCACTAATACAGATAGTCCCTTCACTTCCCAAGTTACTGTCAGATTTCTCGTGGAGTAGAATGATCAATGCGGGAAAATGGTGTGGCAGTTTATGAACCTTGTATTTCAAAAAGCGGCTATCACTTCGAATTTCCATCCATTCCACGTGGCAACCATTTAGTGGCCGTGACCTCATGCCGGTTCCCGAGGCCATCATGACTCATTTGCTATAAAAACCTCTTGGGTGAACTTTTTAACCTTTTTACTTCCTTCTTTATCAAACATTATAGCGATAAAAAAACTTCTAGCGAACACTTAAACATCTCCGATCACTTTCTGATATTCCAATCATCTAAAGTCCTTTTAACCTTCATAAAAAGATGTCTTAAAGAAATTCTGCTCAAAATTCTACTAAATATTCAGGCGGTGACGCCATGGATATTTCCACAATGATCGGTGGCTATGGCCCGAGTACTCTTGTGGCGCCGCTCCAGGTTGTACTGCTAATCTCTAATACTGAGACCATCTCCAAAATTCCTAAGTTAAATATAATGAGTGCTAAAGATACTATCTCCTGTTGTGTCTCCGAAGAAGAAGAAGAAGAAGAAGAAGAAGAAGAAGAAGAAGAGGAGGAAGAAAGAGGAATAGAAGATGAGACGGGAGGAAAAAAGGAAATTGCTTATACTTAAGAACTGGAGGCCGCTGACATCATCCCAAAAACATTTGACATCACGAAGGATTTCTTCATTCATCCTCAAACTGTTTGGAAACTAGCAAAAGGTCGCAATGTTTCCGTCAAATCCACTCCTTCTTTGGTGACACAAGCTCATATCTCGCAGCTCCGTGCTGATTGCGGCTGGGGAGAAGACCTCCCTGACCATCATCCCGGACCCCACCAATAAAGTCTCGGAGCATTTATCTAGGCATCCATACGTCTACATGTATCTGTTCATGGTGGGGATTACCCTTCCGGTGCACGGTGTGATAGACGAATTTTGTCATGCCTGCAACATATGCCTGGTGCAGCTCGTACCCATTTTTTGGAGGGTAATCAGATATTTAGACTTCTTGTGTTGAGAGGCAGCGGTCAGTTCACCTTCAAACATTTTATCTCACTTTACTCGCCTAAAATCTATAAGGTGGTATCATGACATTGAACAGTCGCGGTCAGTTCGCGTTGCTGTCAAATAGCGAGGACAGTGGGGACTGCGGATGAGCAAATCGTTACGTCGCGGTCCCTATTCTCTGCTTCTCAACTCAACCAGGGTTCCCTAAAAAGTGGAATCTTAAATGTAAATGCTTTCTTCCTCTTTTCCTTTCATTCTGTCTCTTTTTCCTTCCATTTGTTTTGTCATATATAGTGCATTTTCTAGCAGCCAACAAAGTGGCTATTGATCCCGTGCCTAATCTGGTGGACTGGGTTCAAGCCATCATTAATCAGTATACCCGCGGGGGTGACCGGACGTGGATGTTCGCGACTGCTAAGAACAGTGGATATTGAAAAGACACAATAAATCCTTTCCCATACTTCATTTTTTATGAGAACTCTTTTAACTTCCTGACATGGATGTTCGCGGCTGTTAAGAACAGCTGGATACTGAAAAGACACGATAAATCCTTTCCCATACTTAGTTTTTTATGAGAACTCTGTAAGACTTCCTTACTTAACATGTTCTTTTTGTTTCAAGTCTCCCTATCAAGAAAGCTGCCAAAAAAAAGAAGGATAAAGCTGAAAAGAAGGGAAAGAGTAGGGGTAAAGGGAAAAATGAAAGAAACTCCCATCGATTGATGATGCCATGAAGGAGATGGAAAGTTTTTTCCCTCCAATCAAAGCCACCACGGGTCGGCTGATACTTCTGCTCGAGGAGTTGCCTCTCCGAGCGATGATATTTTGATCCGGAAGGTCGTCGCTAGATCTTCCGTTCCTAAGTCTCCGACCGCCACCGATCCTAAGAAGAAAAGTAAAAAAAGGACCCTCTCAAAGGCAGGTTGGGCCCTACGTTCATATATTGAAGTTAATGTCGGTTTGGGAGCGGAGCCTGCCATTCAAACTTAGTGCTATTTGATGGATGAGCCCAGCAACGAGGACCCCAAAGCTCTTGAGCACATGGATGTTGTTGACCTCAAGGATTTTGGGGACACGGCTGAGAAAGCCAAAGGGAAGAAAAAGGTTGATGAAGATCAAGGAGGTAGAAGATTCAATTGAGCGCCTTAACTCAGAGTTAGTGTGCCTGTAAGAGTTCTATCTGCCCAAGTTTGTGGAACAAGAACTTGAAAAACAACAGTTGACAAACCAAGCTCACCAACTTCCCTCTCTTCCTCCGAGTTAGATAAGCTTCGGGAGAAAAAGGCAAGCCTAAACGTTAAAAGCAAATGCTAAAAGGGTTGCTCGGCCGCAACTGGCAATTATTAACTTGGTAGAATGCCCTTAAAGAATGCCAAACAGGGGACCTGGACCTCGAAAAGGATATTGTTGAAGCTGAAGAGCATGTTGTCAAGGCTTTGGAGATTATGGAGAGCTTCCCATTGAGTGATGACTCGGACGAGGATGATGAAGGTGAAGATGATGAGGATGAAGATAAAGATGGTAAAGATGAAGAGGGTGAAAATAGGGCCTCTGAGGACAGAGATGGTTCTCCTGGGGGAGATGATGGTGACCCCCAAGCTCCAACCTCTAATGCTCCGTCGAAAGTTTATACTTCTTTTGTTGCTTTGTTATCTAGATCACACGAGACCGAGTTTATGCAAGTGATTTTTGACGGGTCTGAGTGCCGGATAATCTAATGAAAAATGCTTTTCATCCTTAGGTATTTGCAAGTTATCTCCTCGGGACGTACGCGTAACACTTAGAATATTGTTTGGCATCAATATTTGCTCATTCCATCTCGCGTAAGACTTAGAACTTCTGTAAGATAATAATGCAGACCAGAACGACGTCTCGTTTCCGTGTCGGGCCATGAAATTAGTTTCAACCACTCAATAAGTATAAGAAGTTAAATTTGAGGCAAAAGACTTATGATAATATCCATTTCATCCAATATAATAAGCTGTGTCCGGCGTTACATCAAGCCTAGATGTAAAATGACTTGGGCACAATTCAAACATAGCCTCTACCGGGCGCTATTTAGATAAAACTTAAGAATTATGCTAGTCTTCGAAAGGGGTATTTACCATGTCCGAGGTGGTTTAAGTGATCCCATAATCCACCTAAAATTCTATATACCAAGTAGATACTTTGAAAAAGAAGTATAATATTAACAGTTGGCACCCATAAAGACAAACGCTGAAATGAGTCACTGGCTGGAGCGTCAGCATTGGTTATTGAGCACCCGGGTTCGACCCTTGTTGTCAACAAAAATCAGTCCATTTTTTATTCCTGCTAAGCTACGACACTGTATTAAAACCCGCAAGTATACACATTTTTTGAGTTATTCTTTTTTATTTAAATATTTTTTCAATATCAAAGGTCGAATAAATCATTTTATTTCTTTTAATCATTACATATCTTTTATTCCCAAATAACCAAATTAAATACTCCCCACAAAACCCAACCAAAAAGCCTACCAAAAAGTCCAAAACCCATCTCTCTCTCTCTCTCTCTCTCTCTCTCTCTCTCGGCTCTAGTAATTTTGGTCCAATGAAATAAAAGTGTGGCTCCAATTAAGCTTTACCATTAGCCTCTAGTGACGTTTTCAAAGTGTGGCTTTTTTATAAGGCTAGTGGTGCACCCATACTTTTCAATTCCTAAATTCGCCTCTGGGCATTCGGGTTTGTCGGCAGTCACCAGTGTGAAAGATTGCAAGTTGCGAACAGGAATTATTATATCGTTATGGACTCTATGCCATCTCTTCAATGGACCTAGTGGTCAGGTACGAATGCTAAGGATCTGAGCACTGTGTTACACTCCATCTACTTCTTCAATAGGTCAAATAAAGATAACCAATGGGGGGGTCTAATAATTATTCGACCCAAGAACGTATAATAATCGTGGATGAAAATAAACAAAACAAATAAAGTAAGGTACTTACCTTGGAATAAAAAGTAGTACCTCTTCAAATTAGAAATGCACCCTTTGTGAATGACTTTTTATTCATTTCTTCTAGCTGATATGTTCCCATACCGGCTATCTTCAAGACCTGTACGAACCTTCTCAGTTGGCTACCAATTTCTCAGCATTGCGCTCCTTAGTCGTTTGTATCACAGCCTTGAGCACATAATCTCTAACTTTAAAAGTTCTAAACTTTGCTTTTGTATTGAGATAATTTTCTATCTGCCTTTTCTAAGCTTCCATCCGTAACAAGGTCAATTCCCTCCGACCATCTAGCAGATCCAGCTCTACCTGCATTGCCTCTTGATTTGCTTCCTTGGTAGCGTGAGTGTACCGGAAGCTAGGCTCACCAACCTCTACAGAGATCAAAGCATATTTCCCATAGACTAAAGAGAAACGGGTTTCCCCTATGTTCTTCTGCATAGTTTGATTCGCCCATAACACTCCGGGGAGTTCATCTGGCCTCAAGCCCTTTGCTTCCTCTAAGTCTTTTCTTCAAATTTGCATTAATTACTCTGTTTGAGGACTCGTCTTTTCCTTTCTCACTTTGGTGGTGCGGTGTTGACACCACCCTTTGGATCCCCCATTTCCAAAGGAAATGTGTGACTTGGGAGCCAATGAATTTTAGGCCGTTGTCACATGTAATTTCTTTTAGGCCTCCGAACGTGCAGATAATATTTTTCCAAATGAACTCTATGACTTCCTTTTTGTCAAACTTGGGCGAAAGCCCCCCCCCCCCTCCCCCAACCCATTTGAAAAAATAATCCGTTAGCACGAGCAGAAGCTTTACCTTACCCTTTGCCTTGGGGAGTGGTCCAACAATATTAATCCTTTATTTCATGAATTGCCATGGAGACAAAATCCAGTGCAATAGTTCCGATTGCTAATGGAGCATCCGAGCATGCCGCTGGCACTTATCAAATTTTCGTAAAAAAGCCTTGGAATCTGTGCCTATATCTGGCCTCGATTATCTAGCTTTAAGAAGTTTTCAGGCAAGTGACTCTCCTCCGAAGTGATTGCCGCATTCACCCCCGTGTACTTCTCGCATAACATACCAAATCTGCCCCAGACCCAAACATTTGGCCAATAGGCTGTTATACAATTTTCTATATAAGTCCCCGTGAAGCATATAATATCGGTCCGCCTGGATCTTTAGCTCTTGAGCTTCCGTTTTGTCACTCGGCAGAGTCCTTAATTCAAAATATGAAATGAAGTTAGTGCGCAAGTCCCAAACGAGATCCACTGAGTTCACTTCGTTTTTCACTTTATCAAGGACCAAGCTAAAAAGGTGAACAACTAAACTCTCTACGGGTCCACTTAATTTTGAAATATAGTCTAAGTTTGCTAAGGCATCTGCTTCCCCCATTCTCCTCCCAGAGAATCTGCTCAATCTTCCACTCCAAGAATTTAGATAAAATCTCATTTACTTTGGCAATGAGTTGCCGCATTCTGTGCTCATGAGCCGTAAATTCCCCGAGTGTCTGATTCACCACTAGCTGTGAGTCACTTTTCAGTTCAATCTTTTCTACTCCCAATTCTTTAGCAAGCTCCAAGCCTGCTACCATGGCCTCATATTCGACTTTGTTGTTCATAACCGACTTAACCTTAATAAAGCGCTAGACCCTTTCTCCCATAGGAGCCACCAAGAACAACCCAAGTCCTGAACCCTTAACATTTGAAGCCTCATACGTGTAGAGGGTACATAGCTCGGACACTGGATCTCTCGACATCAATTCTTCCTTCTCCGCCTCGGGGAGTATTTAGGCACTAAAATTATCCACGAAGTTGGCTAGCGCCTGAGACTTGATGATCGTGCGAGATTGGTAAGTGATATCATATTCGCTCAGCTCAACTGCCCACTTAGCTAACCTCCCGGAGAGTTTGGACTTATGTAATGTGTTTTTTAACGGGAAGGTGGTGACTACAGCTATGGGGTGGTATTGAGTATAAGGTAGAAGCTTATGTTCAGCAATGATTAAAGCGAGCCAATTTTTCTAACTGAGGTTACCTGGTCTCGACATCAAGTAGCGATTTTCTAACATAGTAAATCGGATGCAGTCCCCCTTCCTCCTCTCAGACCAGTGTCACACTCACGGACACTTCTGGAACCACAAGGTAGACCAATAAATTATCCTCATCCTTGGGCTTTAAAATTAGTGGAGCATATGATAAGCAGTGCTATAAATCATTCAACAACGCATGTTGTCATTCCGAACTCCACTCAAAGCTTGTGTTCTTTTTCAAGATTAAATAGAACTTATGGCATCGCTCTGATGACCTTGAGATAAATCTGCTCGAGGCTGCCACATGGCCAATAAGATTTGTGCTTCATTTGTCCCCATGAGAACATCTGGTATCTCTTCTATCGCTTTGGTCTTCTCAGGGTTTGCTTCTATCCCCCACCTGGACACTATATAACCTAGAAATTTACCGGCCAACACCAAGAGCATACTTCTCAAGATTCAACATCATATTGTACTATCGGAGGGTAGTGAAAGCTTCCTTCAAGTGATTCAAATGCTCATCTACTCGCGCCGATTTCACCAACATATTGTCTATATACACTTCTATCGGCTTCACGAGGTTTTCTTTAAATATCTGACACACCAACCTTTAATACATTCCACCCATGTTCTTGAAACCAAACGTCATCACCTTATAGCAATAAGTTTCTCGATCGGTGATGAAAGAGGTTTTCTATTGATCTTTTGGCTCCATTAAACATTGATTATAATCCAAGTAAGCATCTAAGAAGGTCTATAACTTATGTTAGACCATGGAATCAATCAAGCTGTCGATTTGTGATAATGGATATGAATATTTGGGACAGGCCTTATTCAAATCCACGTAGTCTCGGCATTTTCTATTTTTCTTGGGCATGACCATGGCATTATCCGACAAATATGGATACTCGGCCTCTCGTATGAAGCCATTATCAAGCAGATTGTTCACTTCCTCTTTTATCACCTTCTACTTGATACTGACATGAAGCCTCTTCTTCTGATTGACTGGAGGATAGTAAGGATCTACGTTGAGCTTATGAGTGGTTATCTTCGGGTCGATCCCAGCCATGTCGTCATAAGACCAAGCAAAACAATCCGTGTTGGATTTTTAAAATGCAATTATGCTTCCTTTCGGCTCAGAGTCTAATTTGAGTCAACAAATATCTTTCTCTCCAGAAACTCTACCTACAGTGTGACTGCTTTCAATTCTTCGATCGTAGAATTTTCTGCCTTTTTTGAACTCCTAAGTGCATGCCTGGATCTTTTCCATCATTTCCTTTTAACGACCATTTCATCCATCAAAATTGTCTCATCAACAAACCCAGATGATGTGATGTCTATTTGGATGGTCTTGACGGGATGACTCCACTCTTAAGAGCAATTGAGTAGCACTCCCTTGACATCCTTTGTTCCCCACGGATTCTTCGTACTTCCCAAGTTTGGGAACTTGATATCTTGATGAAGAGTTGAAGGCACTTCCTCTATAGCATGAATTCATGGTCTCCTAAGGATTACATTGTAAGCCATGTCCTTGGACATGCCTTGAAACACGGTCTCCTTAGTAACTCCTTTAGCATAAGTGGTGAGTGTGATCTCATCGAGTGTTTTCTCTGTGGAGTTATTAAAGCCTCTTCACCACGAATTGACTTCGAGATGACTTGGTCCTTCAACCACAATTGTTTCATACCTCCGTAACGAATGATGTTAAAGGAGCTTCCACTCCTATTTTTGCAAAGGTCTACTTTCCATTGTTCGTTGAAAATTCCTTCAACATTCCTTTCTTGAGCAAGTAGGCCACCTTATATTACAAAACTTCAATTTCAGTGAGGTGGTCGTGGTCTTCATGAAAATCACATCAGAGGTTCTTGTCCCTCTTACTGGGGTCGGACCTCATATCTTTGGGGAATCTCACCCCCTTGCCCGTCATCCTTTTCAATCATTCACCTGCTCTAAATCAGAAATATCGAAATTATATTCTAAAATTTGGGGTAAACTTTTCTCCTTCAAAATCAAAGATGGGCCAGCATTATCCCTTTCAGTTGATTTGTTTCTATTATTCTTATTTTCCAACCTTTGGCTCACATGTTGCCATTGGGGGTCATAAGGCTCATATCGGGACCTTGAATTTCTTCTCGGCATCTCGTTTCATCCAGACGACTCAGGACGGTTTATGTATCCAAAATTTTGGTTCGCATACTGCACCTCCTCCTCCACTCTAATCTTAGAGAAGGTTCTAGTGTGTACATCGTCCAGAGTCATGGCTTGCCATTCTTGCAAATTTTTCTTCAACTCGGTGCATGCCTCTGAGTTATCAGCATTTAAATTATTCGTGTACGCCAAGATTTCCAAGTCATCCTCCATCAGAGGAATGAACATTCGTTCCACTTGAAAGTGTTCTATGAAATCACGGAGGGGCAGCCTCTGCTTGACATGAAGGATATCATTCTTTCTCGTATGAACCTTTTGGGACCCAGTGCATGCCTCTATGAATAAATCAGCCAGCTCATCAAATGACCTAATGGATTCAGCAAGCAAATGTATATACCAACTGAACGCTCACTTTAGAGTCTCTTCAAAATTCTTGGGGAGCACAGAGTTTAGCTCTAAATTGGTTAAGTCATTCCCATTCACCATTTCCATATACTTGGTGACATGATCTGTGGGGTCAGACGTACCATTTCTTGAAAATTTGTATTTTGAAAAGTTAAGGGATCGGGGCTGGAGCAGCTTCTGGTTTAAACGCTTGTTGCTTGCACTTAGTAATGTCTATCAAATTGAGAGATTTTGGGGCTTCGGGGATTTGTTCCAACTGTTCTTCAAACTTAGCCTCAAAGTCTTTATTCTATTTTTCTAAGTCCAACGGGACGTTTTATTATACCACGGATGTTGTCTCAGCGACTACAGGAATAGTCCCTAAGGGCGCAGTCCCCGAGTCCTCAGACCCGACTGATCTATTTGGAAGTCCCCCTATTACTACATCCTTAGGAACAGAAGTCGGAGTGCCTCCAGTAAGAATCATAGGTTGGGTGGTTGTAGACCTGATACTCTCGGAGAGTGTCTGCAACGATCTAGCCGTTTGTTTATCCTCAGTTGCCGCCATGGCTTCGTGAGTCTGAATCATGAACTCCCTAAACTGCATTTGCTATGAGCCGGATCCTGAAGTACTTGGGTCCCCCACGTTCGTTGGGGAAATTTTCTCATGTTCTGAATGAGCATCGTCAGTAGTGTTGTCTTCAGATCGTGGAATGCCTCCACGACCTTGTGGTCCAACGGGGCGTAACTGATCTCCATACATTTATTTTTAGTATTACCTTGGAACAATCTCAATTGCTTGAGCCCTAGGGTGGGCGCCAAATTGTATGCCCTGAATTCGATATTTAGGTATATAATTAAATTTGTTCGAGGGTTACTAGCAATCAGATGTATCAAGATCACAACTAGCGAAAATAAGATGAAATTAGGACGAGAATGATAATAAGAACAGTAAGTAAATATTGTGTTATGATGAGAGTAACACAATAGAGTCTTGGCATGTATTAGTGGATGCCTTTTACAACGGGGATAAGGGAAGTACTTATAGGAGCCTGAGCTAACCGTCTGTTTGGGCAGTAATGAGCCTACGTCCCACACGTTCTGATCGTGAGAGACCCATGATCTTCCTCTTATTTAATGTGAGATCGTGGAGAAGTTACAGTTTTGGAGTGTTCGATGTGTGTGACTCAAACACTCCATGTCTCCTTCCCTTCGGGCGGTGCAACCCCAATGCTCATCTCCGAAGTCGTCGCTGTAGACCCTTCGTGCGTGACCTCCCTATGGCACCGTGTCCGAACCTTACGTGTCTGTGACAAATTCTCTCCAATACATTGTTGTTGTTGTTGTTATTAAGTTTTGAAGTCTTACTTTAAGTAGTAGCACAACTGGAAATGAGCATTCATTGAATTGTGCTATCGCAACTGTTTCTGATGAGGATTTTCACAATTACATCCGATAAAAGTTAATTTTTTTTTCTATATAAAAATTTTGTTCTGTCACAGTATTCTGTATGTTCCAATTTATGTAATAACATTTCTTTTTTGCTTGTTTTAATTTCCACACAGCTATTTTAAAATTTTACCTCTAATTGATGAGAGGTTTTAATTTCGGCACAACTATTTTAAAATTTTTATACCACAAATTTTAAAGTGTTTATCACTTTTTTAAAAATTACATATTTTTTAAGTTTTATTACATAAATAGCAACTGATCAGTATTCTTAAAAATATCTTATAGGCCCTTGGAGGTATTGATTGACAATTTGACATGTGGGCGAGTGGGGATATAATGTAGGGTGACGAATGAAAAAGGGGTATAGAGATGAAATGAGAGAAGACTGGAGAGAAGTGATGAGAAGTTAGAAGTAATGTCCAAAAAATAGAATCAAAATGTTCCTACTTTTACCATATTTCTATCTATCATACTGGCAACTGGTTATGGACATGACGTAAGGCAAACACAAAAGCTTTGTTATCAAAAGAGCCAAAGGCCCCTATAACCCTAAGCTTAGGCTTCAAAGCCCTACAATTCGGAATAGTACATTTATACCCTCTGTCAGCGCTATCGAAATGCAAATCTAATCTTTAAAATCCCCTTCATCTTCACTAGCTACACTTCTGCTCTGACTTCTACTCTCTTTCTTCATTTGTCAGATGAGACAATTTTATTTTGAATAATTGAAGTTTGTATGAAAATGGATGTACAATCTATTAATTTTGAAAGATAACATAGAATATAATCATGGTATTATATTCGGTTTGATTAATCCAATATGTGGCTGTATTTCGAATCATGCACAAGCAATTCTTGTATAGTTTATCCCACCACACCAACATAGGATAAGTTATCCATTTATAACTACATGGATAAAAAACTGAAATGACAAAACTATCTCTATTTTTTCTCTAGAAACCAATGAAAGCTAAGCATTAAATGATACAATTACAAAATTGTTGCTTTTAAAATTAAAAGATAGTATATCTTATATATCTAGTTTTAGTACAATAAACCAAACACCCAACAAGAAATATTCATTTATCATTAATCTTCGTCTTACTAATTATTGTATTATTCTATCCTTGTATTATAATCCTATTTAAGTTGTTTTTTAGACAAACGACCCCTAGGTACTACTCTCGGTCTCTCCTAGTTCATTTCATATGTTTTTGAAGACACATCAGAAAATAATTTTCTTTAGCCAATGGTCTTACAGAAAACAATCTCTCCATCATGGTGGAGGTAATGTTTGCGTATATCTGAGACTCTATTTGTAAAATAATTATGACGTCCCGCCACATCATGAGCCAAATAATGTACACAAGGCAATGGAAGCTTCTAGAGAGGCCAAAAGAGACTCTAGAACCTTAAAGGCCCTTGACTTAGGGCTTCCTTGGAATGATTAGAAGTATCTAGATTATGGGAGAACATTAGTTGGAGTTGGAAGGAACCAACAACTTATGGAACACTCTAGAAGAGTCAAGAGAGAGCATGCAAACTTCCAATATAATTAATGTAGTCTAGAACATTCCATAGAGTAGTATAAATAGGAGTAGACATTTCATTTGCACTTGTCCAATATCCAAGTCTTCTAAATAGTGTCTAGCATTGTAACCTAGAATCCAACCAAGTTCCTTAGCTATTCTTTCTTTGTACAAAATATTTGATCTTAGTACAAGTCTTTTTGCCATCAACTTGTGTCTTAACCGTGTGCATGCACTTGGCTACTTTGCTTCCTTGACTTATAGATCATCCAAGGAGCTTAGCTTGACATTTTAGGTGTCCCATAAAGGTTCAAAGGCTGAACTTGAGTGTTGCTTTTGGGTAGCAAGTGTCTAAGTGCCGACACGCCGCTAGAACGAGTCTAGGGTCGTAACAACGTAGTATCAGAGCGGGTCAACGCCGAGAGTGTTTTACGTGGTTCCTTTGGAGAGAAATTATGTCAAGTGATAAGGAAACTAACATTTTCTTGGAGGAAGTTGATCGTGGTCGAGATCCTGCTGCGGGGATGAAAGCAAGGAAGCGAGGGTCGAGCAAAGCGAGGGATACGCAAGCGGAGGTCACAGTCGATGCAAAAGTAAATGTGGTTGATGATGAGGGGGTAATGGTTCATCTTAGGGAACGTTGGTGGTTGGGTGGAGCTTTTGGAAGCTTGTCTTGGCACCTTGAACCGACGTATGGAGGCCATGGAGTCCAACCTCATTATATTGGAGAATCAAGTCGTTGGGGAATTGGAGGAACTTAACGGACCATGATAGAGGTATTCAAGGAGGATGAGTATCGCAAAGGGAGAGTCCGCGAGTTGGAAGATATGCTCGGGGTTAATATTGCTGACGTACAAGGGCAAATGGAAACCTTGCGAAAGAGCTTGGAGGGGACCATGGTCGGGACTACCAGGGGCATGGTACTTACACTAGGGGCTAAGGTGAAGGTCCCTAAGCTAAAGGAGTATGGCGGTGTACGAGATGCACGCGAGGTGGACGACTTTCTTTGGAGGATGGACAAGTACTTTGAGGTAGTCAAAGAGGATGACGAAGTTTCCAAGGTACGCAACTCCTCAATATACTTGACCGGGGTTGCTGCGCTGTGGTGGCGTTGGAAATGTGCCGACATGGAGAAGGGGATATGCAAGATTGAGACGTGGGAGCAGTTCAAGAAGGAATTGAAGAAGCAGTTCTACCCGATGAATGTGGTGTATGAGGCTAGGAGGAGGCTAAGGGAGCTCCAACAGACGACCACAATTCGGGAGTACGTGCGTGAGTTCACCACCTTAATGCTGCAAATCCCGACATTTTCCGAGGTAGATTCCATCTTCTGCTTCACAGATGGCTTGCAAAATTGGGCAAAGCAGGAGTTAAGAAGACATCATGTAGCCAATGTAGACGAGGCCATAGCAGTAGCCAAGTCACTCGTTGACTTCAAGATGGAGCCTTTCAAGTCCAAAGGGCGCAACGCCGAGAAGGGCGGGGGAGATCATGACAAGGATGAAGGGAAAGGCATAGCCGAGGCACATAAGGGTAATGGCAAGGGGCCAGCTCATAACGGACAGGGGGTCCAAGGGCAACGGTAAGGGGCCGAACAATGGTGGCGAGTATGTGCCCAAGGGAAGGTGCTACTTTTGTAAAGGGCCACATCGGGCGAGGGAATGCCCAGAGTTAGGGAATTGCTTGCAGCAATGGTTGGGAACTTTGCGCAAGCATACGAGATTGATACAAAAGTTATCGCCTGCATCGGTGGGATGCGGTTAGAATCTAAGCCTGGAGCAGAGGATACTAAGGCCTATCTTGGTGCCATGCATATGGATCATGGTGGCAGCAAGAAAAGATGGGCAGATATGGTTGAAGAAGATGACGAGTTGCAAAGTGGTGGCATGCTATCGGACTTAGACGATGCACCAAGCAAGGGGACCAAGCTTGCTAGCAAGGCTGGGACCACGGAGAGCAGCCAAATAGGAAGTGGAAGTATGGACCCGGTGCTTGAGAAGCTGCTAGACTTGGTCGAGTCATGGGGAGATTCAGGCCAAGAACAAGGAGAGGTATCCGATGGGTGGAGGATCGAGGTCATAATTACTAGTCGTCCAAAGTACAAACGGGGCAAGAAGAAAAGTGACCAATATCTTGTGACGTGGGTAGGCGAACCACATAATAGGGCATCATGGCTAACAGACAAGATCTTCGGCAGCGCCAAGGCGAAGTACACGCGTATTTTTCGGTGCTTTGTGCCGAGGGCGACACAAAATCAGGTGGGGGCGAGTGTGACGTCCCACCACATCATGAGCCAAATAATGTACACAAGGCAATAGAAGCTTCTAGAGTGACCAAGAGTGGTCTAGAGTGTGGAAGACTCTAGAACCTTGAAGGCCCTTGACTTAGGGCTTCCTTGGAATGATTAGAAGTATCTAGATTATGGGAGAATATTAGTTGGAGTTGGAAGGAACCAACAACTTATGGAACACTCTAGAAGAGTCAAGAGAGAGCATGCAAACTTCCAATATAGTTAATGTAGTCTAGAACATTCCCTAGAGTAGTATAAATAGGAGTAGACATTTCATTTGCACTTGTCCAACATCCAAGTCTTCTAAATAGTGTCTAGCATTGTAGCGTAGCATCCAACCAAGTTCCTTAGATTTTCTTTCTTTGTACAAAATATTTGATTTTAATACAAGTCTTTTTGCCATCAACTTGTGCCTTAACCATGTGCACGCACTTGGCTACTTTGCTTGCTTGACATAGAGTTCATCCAAGGAGCTTAGCTTGACACTTTAGGTGTCCCATAAAGGTTCAAAGACTGAACTTGGGTGTTGCTTTTGGTAGCAATTGTCTAAGTGCTGACACGCCGTCTAGAGCGAGTCTAGAGTCGTAACATAACACTGAGTATATTCTTGTTATTGTTGTTGTTGTTTGTACATACAAAATCTAAGAATGTAAAAAATACTATTGAATCATAAGTTTATGATGTGTATACTATATAAATAATTAAGGTGTTAACAGAGGCGGAGCAAGCTTTCTGGTCGGAAGTTCGGCCGAACCCTGTAGCTTTGACCAAATATATATTTACCTTGAAAAAAATATTTAATATGTATTAATTATTAATTTAGAATCCCTAACTTAAAAAAAAAAAAAAACTAGAATTATAAACCCCAGAATTATAAGAATATGAGATTAAGAATTTACTAAATATAAGAATCTAATATTTCTTTAAACAAAATTTAAAAAATAAAATTCATATAGTGAAAAGGAAGAAGGCGAATGATCTCCTTGAAGATGATATATAACCAACGATCTGCTAATAAAATCATAATAAATTAAGCTATATTTATAGTACTTTCTCTGGCTAATTTTTGAGATATCATTTGACCTGGTATCGAATTTAAAAAATAAATAAATAATTTAATATTTATGATCTTTTAGATCATCAATATTTATGTACCCATCAATTATTTCATTATAGGTACAAGAGGAAATTTAAACTAATTGATAAAATATGAAAATATGTTAATTATTCTTTTTAGGCCTTGTTAAGAAAAAAACAATGTTACATAAATTGAGAAGGAAAGTAACACTGTAATGTTAGATTACTTATCTAGAGTTTGGACATAAATTTGGTTGAAAGTTGAGAATTTTAGTTTTTGAAGTTTGAAAAATAATTTTTGGAACTTAAAGTTGTATTTGGACATACATTTTACTTGAAAAAAATTGAAATTTGTGATTGGAAAAAAGTAACTTTTCCAAAAACTCGCAAAAGCTAGTTGAAACCAGTTTTTGGAAATTTAAAAGTTTGGCCAACTTTTATAAACAAATAAATTTATTCAAAAAATTTCTTAAAAATGCACACAAATTTTATCATCAAACAGGAGCTTAAACTTTATTTTAAAAGGTTGTTTCATTCTTCATCTACTTAGGCTGTTGTGATATATTCGTGGACGATGTATTGGCATGCAGACTCTTTTCATGGGTGGATGAGATGTTTTGGTCCTTGGTGCTATTAAACCCTACCCTAAAACCCTATAGTCTGATCCTAAGATTGAGTGAGAGGAAGTAACACTGGCTAAGTTCTTAATGTCTCAACTTTTAACAGTTGTACTTTCTATCTTAACACTGCAGTTTATGGTACTTCTTAATGAATTGCCTAATAATAGTTTATGTTTCCAAGAGCTTATTTGGCCCGAAGAGAGGACCTACGATTCTAGTACTCCTGCTAGTCTGTTAAAAATACACACATTAATACAGTACTAAATTTCTAGATTAACAAGGGGTCATTTCCTTACATGTAGTGAACAATTAACTTTGCCGTCATTTCATAGTCACGATCGCTCATCAGGCACTGACTTAGAGCCGAAGAATGTATATCCAGTTGCATTCAAAATACTAGTCTCCTAGTTAGGTTTTGTTTAGTATCCCGCCTCATGCAAATTGGTCAAGACCTATAAACTTAGTATTTTACCATAATTAGGATTGGGATAAATTTAAACCTATAAATACCTCTCTCCCTCATTGTATACTATTCAAGAGATTTTCCTCCAAATTCTCAAGGAATACTTATTTCTCTACTTTAATATTATTTTTTCGTATTTACTTTATTGGTCTTCTAAAGTTATCTGTATTTTATTCGGCAAAATTTAGGCATAAACACAATTGCAAAAATTTTGCGTAGGGGCCTGTTTGGCTCGCGCTAATTGATTTGTAGCCGTCAAAAATAAATTCGCTGAGAAATAGCCACCTCCGGACAAGTCCCAGTATTTATACTGGGAAGCTTCAGTAAACTAACTCCAGTATAAAATACTGGGGCTTTGAACAAGTTTTGTTCAAGGCCCCAGCATTTTGTTATGGGACTTTGTATAAAGCTTCAGTCCCATAACAAAATACTGGGGCTTTGAACACAACTTGTTCCATACTTGTTCAAAACCCCAGTATTTTGTTATGGGACTGAAACTTTATATATAAAGTCTCATAACAAAATAATGAGATTTATTCCTTTGATGGGACCTTTGTTATGGGATAAATCTCATTATTTTGTTATGAGATTATTTTGTTATGGGACTTTATATAAAGCTTCAGTCCTAAAACAAAATACTAGGGTTTTAAACAAGTTTTGTTCAAAGCCCCAGTATTTTGTTACGAGACTAGTCTGTAGTGTTTTTCCAACGCTAATGGAGCGCAAGTGTGGACGCGAATTTTTGGCTATTTCTCAATGAATTTTGAAACGGTTGATAAAACTCTTTCAGTGTGTCAAAAAATAGCTACGCATCAAAATTTCCCAACACAATTCGTGTGAAATTTTGATGTATATATTGGAATTTGAGCAATGATTTAGCGCCTGGAAGAACTTGCGACAATAACTTAAACATTACGATAAAAGGGTTCTTTAGTGGAATTTTATGGTGGTTGTAAATTTGTAATGTAGAAATTATAGAGGTTCTTTACGCATCACAAAATAGCAATAAAATGACTACTGCAAAATATAAAAATATTTTTATATATAAACATGTAAAAAATGTTTAAAAAAACATAAGTGAAAATAAATCAAAATCTTAGCCTCCATCTCTCACCCCATACCGTTGATGCTGTTGCTGGTCTGCTGTTGGTCGTCACTAAGTTTTTTTAGATCTATACACTGATACACTATGAGATAAAATTAATACACAAAAATATCAATCTTTTGGATCAAGTGATACAATTGATACATAGAGAAAACAGTACGAAGAAACAAAAACGATGAACTTTTAATACACCAGATATACAATTGATATGCAAATATCCATCTTTTGTATCAGTTGATACACGTTTGATACATAGAAAAATAAAAAGAAAAAAATACATGTTTATATATATTTGATAGAATTGATATAGCAGAGATACACATTCGATATGATAAAAATAAACACTAATATATATATATATATATATACACACACATACATACACACACACATACAAAGTGCTACACAAAAAACACAATAGTAATACAACAATTTTTTTTTTTTTGGATAATAATGACTACTTGTTTTATTTATAATCAGTCGTTGTCATTACAAAAGGGGATCTCTCTAGCATTTGTTATGCTAGATTGATCAAGGTTCCAAAATGGAATACAAAAAGTAGGCATAACATTAAAATGTAAAAGTGCATTGGACTGGTACATAGTGCTCCCAAGAGAGGCAAGCGAATCAGCGAGGGAGTTGGCCTCCCTGAATATGTGTGTGATCATCGGCATCTGCAAAGACTCCAGCAAGTGCCTGCAATCATTAATTAGATGTGAGTATGGAGAGTTATCATTAAATAAATTGTTACAAAGTACCTTTGAATCAGTTTCTATGACCAAGGATGTGAAATCCTTTTCAACACCAATTTGAAGACTAAGAAGCAAAGCCATGATTTCACTATAAAGGGGTGATGGGCTGAAGAAGCTTTTGGTAAAGCCGAAGATCTAATCCCCTAAATGATTTCTGAATACTCCTCCAGCTGCTCCTTTTCCTGTACTATCGTGATATGACCCATCAATATTAAATTTGAAAACACCTTCAATAGGTGGCTCCCAAAATTTATGATCCTCACGTGTGGAAACAATGTGGGAAGAAGGGGTAATCGTTTTGGAGGGAGTAGAATCGGTTAGAGAAACAAACTATACTGCATGTATGATGGCTTGATTAGGGGTGATCAGGTGACCGGAATCATTAAAAAATTGGTTGTTTCGGTTTTTCCATATAGACCAGGTGATGAAGGATAGTAGAGTAGACATGGGAAGTTGGACTGAAGCGTAGGTGAGAGAGCAAAGATTGCCTTGACATATGGTTTTGAGCCACATTGTAAAATCATTTGTGGGGGTGCTGATGTGTGGAAAGTATGACAAAAAAGGTAGGACTTTAGGGCAATGTAGAAATATATGATCGATGGTCGCATTGGTGTCCCCACAGGATGAGCATGTTGAATTAGGGATAATTTGCCTGAAGTGTAGAAGATCTGCAGTAGGGAGTTTACCAAGGACGAGAAGCCATGAAAAGGACTTTATTTTTGGCAGAGTATTTGTTTTCCAGATCCAGTGATGGTCAAAGGGGATATATGTGGTGGATGCAAGTTCAAAGATATCGGTTGGTATGATTTTCGTAACTGATTTTGTAGTGAAAATTCCTGAATTCGTAAGGCTCCAGTAGGGAGAATCAATTGTAGGATTTGTTATTTGAACGTAAGTATTGTATATAAGATTAGAAATGGATGTGGGTAAGGAGAAAGGTAATGTGTCAAGATCCCAATTTCCATTAGTACGCAGACAAGAAACGGTTGCATTTAAATAGTTCTTAGGTAAAGGCCCATAGATTAAGGAGCGGAGATTATACTTCTGAATGATCCAATTATCATTCCAAATGTTAATTTTAGATCCATCACCCACATTCCATATAGCTTCCATGCAACATAGTTCTTCACCTTTAGAAAGACTTTTCCAAATATAAGAGTCAGTATTTGTGGTAAGCGGAGAACCATGTCTTATACGCTGATGCTTGTATTTATTGTGAAGGATGGTAGCCCATAGAGCTGATGGGTTTTTTTTAAGTCTCCAAGCTAATGAAGTAATAAGAGAAATATTTTTATTTCTAGCCTTAAAAATACCCAAGCCACCTTTACGCTTAGGTAGGGTGACGGTTTCCCAATTGACTAGGTGAATTTTCCTTTTAGTTTTGGTAGATCCCCAAATGAAGTCTCGAGAAATTCGATCAATATTGTTGGTGATGGTCACAGGAAGACAATTCATTTGCATAGCATAGGTTGGAATTGATGCTAGCACCGATTTTGTGAGAATTGTTCTACCCTCCAAGGATAATAAATTCGTTTTCCAACCTTGAAGCCGATTATTCATGCGGTCCAAAAGATATTGATAGTCGCGAATTTTTGGCTTTGCATTGGTGATTGGAAAGCCTAAGTATTTTCCAATGGAGTTGGCAGATCGAATGCTAAATATTGATGATATATCGTCTTTTGCTTGGTTTGTCACATTTTGGGAGAAGACAATACGCGATTTAGCAAAATTAACCTTTTGGCCCGATAAAGAACCAAATTCATTGAGAACATCAATCATGGCGGCGGCAATGTGTTCAGTTGCTTCACCAAATAGAATTAAGTCGTCGGCGAATAGTAGGTGAGATAATTTAGGACCTTCTCTAGAAATAGAGATGGATTTCCAAAGGGAGTTTTCAGTGGAGTGATTAATTTGTCTAGTGAGGGATTCCATGCATATTATAAATAAATAGGGTGAGAGAGGGTCTCCTTGCCTAATTCCTCGTGTAGGATTAAAGAAAGGAGTAGGTTTCTCATTCACTAATATGGAAGTATTGGTTGTGGAGACACAAGACATGATGAGGGATACGAGCTTTGGAGGAAAATTTAGGACTTGGAGGGAGTGTTTTACAAAAGACCATTCCAGTCTGTCAAAAGCTTTTTCGAGGTCAATTTTAACAATCATTTTCTTTGTTTTATAGTTTTTTTTCTGAAATATAGCACAGCTTCTTGAACAATAATAGCGTTATCAACAGCACGTCTTCCAGGGATAAAGCTACATTGCTCAGGACTGATGAGATTATTTAAAAAAGGGCGAATCCGATTGACAATGATCTTAGTAATAGTTTTGTAAACTGTATTACACAAGCTAATGGGTCTAAATTGAGTGATGTACTCAGGACTTTTAACTTTGGGGATAAGAGAAATATAAGTGGAATTGATGTTGGAGGGAATGGTGGAAGTTTGAAAAGCATCAAGACAAATTTGTTGAATAGCCGTTTTAGTATTATTCCAAAACTTTTTGAAAAATATAGGGTGAAGACCATCTGGGCCAGGAGCTTTAAGCGGTTGGAAGGAAAACATGGCATTGTAAATTTCAGAAGAGAGAAGGGGTCTAATTAGGAAGTTAGAATTGGCAGCGGAAAGTGCATTTGTTGCTAAGTTTGGAAGGGAAATAGGAGTAAGGAGTAATTCAGTAGTGTAAATATTCTTGAAGTAAGAGTAGATATGATGGCAAATTTGGGCAGCATCAAACGTCCATTCACCGGCGGCATTGTTAAGGCCTAGGATACGATTACGTCTTTTACGCTGAGTAGCGGATAGATGATAAAATCTAGTGTTGCGGTCACCATCATTTAGCCATAGGACATGGGATTTTAATTTCCAGAAATCCTCCTCTTGCTTCAAAATAATATTGTACTCGCTCGTAAGATGGTTTTCAAGTTTAAAATGAAAGTCTGTTTTGCGGGAAATATCCATTCTCTGTAGCCCATCAATTCTCGCAAGGAGGATTTTTTTCTTGTGAAAAATGTTTCCAAAGCTATGGTTATTCCAATCTAAAACAATTTTGGTGAAACTATCTAAACTATGGTGATATTCATTAATGGGGTGCCATGTGTCATCGACAATTGAAGCAAAATCTGGGTGAGACATACACATAGTTTCAAATCGAAAGACAGTAATACTATTCGTGTAGGGCTTAGTTAAAGTTAAAAGCAGTGGGCAATGATCCGAGTGTGTGCGAGGTAAGTGTCTGACAGAAGCATCAGGAAATAAATGCAGCCAATCATCATTACCTAGGAATCTGTCAAGCCTTTCATAAATTAAAGTACGACGTAATTTATGATTATTGGACCACGTAAACCGCGAGTCAGTGTAACCCAAGTCAATTAAGCCAATAGTATTTAAACAGTCTAGAAAGGCATTTATTGTACGATTATTGACGGGGTTGCCGCCAAATTTTTTAGTTGCTTTTGTGACTTCATTGAAGTCTCCGCAAACAAGCCAAGGCATTATTTTGGTATTATGAATATTAACAAGGTTATCCCACAACATCAGTCTACGGGAAAATATTGTACTAGCATAAATAAGTAATAAACGCCATGGTGGAGAAGATCCTACTTCAACTGTGACATGGATTTCTTGGTCAGTAGAGTGAGGGCTGCGCCTGACTATGACTTCATTGGACCTCCAGAATAAAGAAAGGCCACCAGAGTAGCCTTCAGAGCTGACTTGGATCATTTCATCATAGTTAAATTCTCTTTTAAGAACCTCATGGTCTCCTCTTCTAGTTTCAGTAAGTCCCAATTTAGAAGGATTAGTCCAAGAGAGTAAAGAGTTCATTGTGCAAACAAAAGCGGGGCTGTTCGCTCCCCTACAACTCCATAGTAAGATCGTCATGTGGGGTTTGTGATTTGTTGACGAGCTCTGGCCCGGGCGCAACAACATTGTTAGCTGCCTGGTCAGTGGGTGATAAGATACAGTCCTTTGATCGTCCAATGTTTCGGGCAGTATAGTCGGAAGGAGAACTGCTACATACCTCCCAGGATAAGGCCTTATAACTAGGGCAGTCTTTAACACCTGTGGGAGACATGCTATGACATAGCTTTTGTCTGAGTCGGCGATGAAGGATAATGTCTCAGTCCCTGATAGTGTGATAAGTTCCATCGAACTGGCGCTGGTGTTTGCGTGCTCCGTCGGTATCACAGCTTCCGTCACCTGTTCCACCACCATCCGTGCTTCTTCCTCGCTCAGAAAGCTTGGTTGTGGAGGCCAAAGAGGAACTAGCTGGTCTCCCTCTTGCTCGTTTCCCTGATGAGTTGGAGGTGGAAAGGAGCTTGAGGAGGGTAGTTGTTGGTGTGTAGTCCAAAGGATCTCCGGTGGCTGGTGGTCTGCATTCGGTTCCTTTCCAGTTGTACATGAAAATCCATTCTTTGAAGTTCTCCTATGGTGAGATTGTGTGTAGTAGCCAGATTTTGGAGTAATACAACAATTAAAAGAAGGAAAAGTAAAAGAAGCAACAACAGTGATACAAAAGTGATACAATAACGATACAATAGTGAATCAATATTTATACAATATATACAATAGTGAAATATTGTAAAACAGAGAAGGATAAGAAAAAGCAGCCCCAACATAAACAAACTGGTAGCGGTGGTGGTGGTAGCGATTGTATTCCCTAAACTCGAATTTTAGATTATACAATTGAATTTATAATTATTTGGCACAAACAATCTTTTATATCAAGATTTTAGGCATGATAATTGCAAAATTGTTAAAACGGTGATTGGGCAGTAGCTGAATAATTAGCAATAATGAATGAATAAATAATGACGATAACAATGTGCAATGAGAGTGAAGTAGAGAAAATTTTATTTTTATCGAGCCGTGAAGACTTCAATGGCAATAGCAATGCGAGCCACTATAAGAATAGTAATAACAACAGCAAATGAGAACCAATATTTATGCAAGAACAATAGTGTTTCGCGCGTACAAAGTAGCTAAAGGTTACAAATAAGGAGGAAATGGAGTATTTACAAGCTAAGAGTCATAAACATAGTGAAAGACCCACTCCCCCACATCTCTCCATGATCTACTGAAGTCGTTGAGTTGAAACGTGATAAAAGTACTTCCGAAGGTATCGGAAGCCATTGGAGAGAGGAACTTATTCATTCGAGTATCCGGTTGGTGTTTCCCAAAGTTTGAGTGTTGTTTACCAATCGGAGTACCTGAGCTCGGTCGCGACCCATTAAACAGTCTTCGTGCCAAACTGAAGATGACTTGTCTCCAAGTTTTGCTCCAACCATGCTGCATTATCAAATACTTGACAACACGTGTCCGGTCGAACTTTCACCAATACAGTTAACTTTCACCAATACAATTAGTTCCCCCACTTGCGAGTGAGTGTCCAGATAAACTCAGGAAGTTGCTGAACTTTAAGTGGGAAAAGGACATGGATGTATCTGTGCCGCATAGTTTGAAATAATACTAGTCACTTCAACTTTCCATCGTGCCCACGTGCACGCCAACAAATGGCCAACATTCCTCGCCAATTATCGAGGTACTGATGATTTTTCTCCTATGAAAGGCAAAGTTTGGCTTCTTTCTTACACTTTAGAAACTCTTTTTTAACCAGGATCTTCTCCAAATCTTTTTTCAGAGCAATTCTTAACCGTCACTTCCATACTTTTCGTCAGAGTTTTTTCAATCATTCTTTCAAACTTTTCATTACTTGATTCTCAATGGTGTCTGAGAACTCTAGAACCCCGTAAAACTATGGTGCCAACTTCGCCGACCTAGAGGCAACCGCCACTATTGCTGTTGTCATAGGCAAGAGCAAGAAAAAAACCAAGGGTTTTGCCAAAAGAAATCATACTATGAGCATTTACCAAATGAATTCAACCTTAAAGATGGCTGCAAAGTAGAACTACAATCGGATTATCAAAAGCACCAAAAGAGGAATGTCCTGGTCACAACTCTGATGTGTGACATCATGCCAGGCTTCATATAGAAAGTCCAAGAGGACTGCAACTGGAAAAAAGATGAACTCGAGGTCATCTGTCTGCAATCCTTCATGACTCTCACACACCATGTCAGAGATCATTCGATGGTGCTGACCCGCCCTTTCACAATTAGTTTCTCTGTTCAGATCGATCATCTGGTGGAAGAACTGTGCCACATTTAAAATGTTTACATCGGGTATCCCCCTCGATTTGGAGGTAGATAACTATGTTGCGTTAGATTGTGAAGGAGGGCAGGGTAGGGCTAACACTTCGGCATTTGCTACACCTATACGGCCCCAAAGGTTTACAATTCAAGCCTTTCAACTTTAAACAAATGGGGGATGAAAGGGCGAATCTCTAACGAAGCTGACCTCAAGAATTGGGATCAACATTTTGTTCTCGTTCCAACCCGAAAACTGACAGCCCCCACGGCTCGGTTACTTCCAGATAGATGGAACCCATCATGTAAGTTCCTCAATCTTATTCCCTTTAACTTGGCAGTGTGTGAATTTCTACTATAATTTCTACGAATGAAGGCCACAAGCCCTTCGCAGTAAAGCCCACAAGCGAATCGGGCAGTGACGAGGAAAAGAATCCCTGTCCTAAAACGAAAAGAAAGATGAACCCCTACCAATCCTTTCACGAAATAGGAGGCCAAGAAGGCGCAAAAAGCCGAGGAAGCGAATAAGGTTGAGGAAGCAAAAAAGAAAGATGAAGCATAGAGATTGAGGCGGCTAAAATGATCGGGGAGATAAGAGAGATAGTCAGCCAAAATGTCACCGATTCCACTGACACCGTTGACCAAACTTCAAATGTGCCTTTGATTAGAAAGAAGTGGCAAGCTAAGCTGAAGAAGTAGGAGTCACCAGTGGCAAGAACCGGCTGATTGATGAGTCCTCGGGCAGACCTTTACTTGTGATAGTGGCCGAGCACTAAAGGGCCATTATTGAGATTTGATTAAGATAGGGGTTGTTTTGAAAGGGCTATGACTGGATGAGTCTTGCAAGGTTTTTGCCTCCAGAGAGCAGGGAGATAGCTGCCCATGTTAGTAAAGAAGTTGGTGTGGTTAAGTCTTGCTTTGAAGAGAGCTCTAGCTTATCATTATATAGTGTATAGCACGCCGAGCTATAGCTCCCCTTGGGACCATGGAGGAGGCATTGGGCAATACCGCACTGAAATGCATGCCTCCAACTGGCTAGGCTCTAGATCGAGTTGTTACAATAACAATCCCCTGTTCGGTAGATTTACTAAGAGCTCCAAGACATGCTTCCAACTATTTTCATGAACTTGGGTTCGAGGAAGAATGCGTGAATAGATCGCTACATCAACTTGTCGCTCTCATCCCATGTGGTATGCATCACTCTCCGGGTAAATATTTCACCACTGTTATGAAGCCAACTTGTCTTTAGTTGATTCGTCATTGTTGAATTTATTATCTTGTATCTACAAGGGACCTTTTTATTTATTGGATTGATAGAGAGAGCCCTGCAGCTTGAGAGGGAGATCGAGGATCTCAACCGAATGATTGATGTGTTGGTGACTTGTGGAAGTTCTTTCTTCCAAAACTTCAAAGTCCTAAAGGTTGCTTATGCTGAAATGATAATGAAGCAATATGACCTCGAACTCTCTCATGCCAAACGAGTGCCTGAGTTAGAAAAAGAGAAAAAAAAAGTTGTCGAAAGAACTCGGGCTAAGGCTGAATGTAGAGGTTGAGTATGCAATGAAACTCTCCAAGGTAGAGGCTGAAATAGGAGCTCTTGAGAAACGTGTTCGAGACCTGGAGTGAGCTTTCTATGATAAGAAGGAAATAAAAGTTGTGCTCGAGGCATATATCGCGAAGCTATCAATTTCTGTAATAAATCCTTGGATGAGGAAATTGAAGAAAATAAATGGTTGTTGATTTGTGAGATGAGGCATGATCTGCTCAAGAAAATGGTGGACATGGGTGCCGATGTCGAGGCTGAACTGGAGGATGCAAAAGAGGCCGTGAAGTTGGCCCGCCTCGAACTTGGACTTCCCCTCAAAGATTTTGATGAAGTCTTCGAAGGGGAATAAGAAGAGAGCTCGAGCAAAAAGTCAGAGCAGAAGAGAACGAAGATAAACAAACTTGCCTCCCGTCGACTTCCACAAATCCATCGATCCTTTCCACTTCGCAAGATGTTCCTGCTCAGGGTACCTCCACGAGAACCGGCCAAGAACTGTCACAATCAGTTGCCTTAGGCTTTAGTGATTTTATTTTTTAAGCTTTTTAAGGCCAAGTGGAGATCTTGTAAATATTTCATGCCTTCGGGTCCTTTTCAAGGTAATAGTTTTCTGATTATATTGTCTCAGCTCATGTATTAGCATTCAAGATAATTGGTTTATCATTTAGCGCACAATGTCATGAATGTGTTCGAACTCAATGTTTGTTCAGAATTTACATAATCAAAGTAATCGGACCCGTTAGTTCTTATGAAAAATGATATAAGCATGTCTTGTTTTCATGTAAAGGCACAAAATTCTTGATCACTCGATGAGTTCAAATTAGCCATGCAAACTAGCTTAATGGTAGAATATGCTAAGTGTTGAGGCACAAATACGTAGTAAAAAATTTTCAATTCATATTATTATGTGTATAGACAAAAATACGCCACCTATTATTACGGGTATATGAGTCCAGCTGACGAGACTAGACTTATCCTACAAGTCACCGGGTAATGAGGATATACGCCCGCTCCTAGAGCCAACGACCTTCAAGGCGGTTTGGCTACAGGGCGCAGGGCACACATCCCGTCGCCTAGGATTTACAGTCTCCTAGTTTGGGTTAGTATGCCACCGCCTTGAGTTGTAGGCTCATTTCCTTATTAGTATTTGTATTTTACCTTATTTAAG
The DNA here is from genome assembly GCA_037355625.1 of Petunia x hybrida. NCBI lineage: Eukaryota > Viridiplantae > Streptophyta > Magnoliopsida > Solanales > Solanaceae > Petunia > Petunia x hybrida. Next base: position 6,836,892 of record JBBBVM010000025.1, on the reverse strand, counting down.
ACTGGGTATCACAACTATAAATACCCTTCCTTATATTGTATTGTACATAACTCTAGATTCGCCATCAAACTCGGCTACTCTCAAGAAATAAGATTTACTTTGCTTTCTCAATTATTTCTTGTTTATTTACCTGTCTTTATTTTCATCGTATTTAATTACTTTTCCATAGTAATTTACAGTATTACTTGTGACCTCATTCATAACTAATTGTTTAACCTAGACGTACAAATTTAGGCATAAACAGTTTGGCGCCCAAGAAATTGTAGGTATTCTACAAAAGAAAAGGCGCAATCATGTCTTGATAGTAGTAGAATTCCGAAGAACACCACAGACGCAGCAGACGAGTCTGCAAAGGAACTCAGTGATCTCAGCATACAACAAAAGGATCCTATCGAGCAGCCAAAGGATTCTTCTCATGAGCCTATCCCTATTGCTAGCAATGGTGAAGGCGATCAATCACCAGGAGGTAATTCAGAGTTCAGAGACTTCCTCTTAAATATCCTCAAAACTGCGTCCGAGCAGAACTCAAACTGCATAGCCGAAGGCATATCCCATAGATTGAGAGCAATGTTTGATGGCTCATCTCAGAGGCCATTATCCCCGCGAAGACCGACGCCCACAACTCGCCAACATCAGTTCCCAATCGTAGGCTCAACATGGATGCTGCCCCTGGAGGATCAACAACAATCAATAATCAGGACTTTAAGGGAAGCCCTGTCATTCAGGATCTCATAAAGGAGAAGAAGGCCATCCATGACCGAATCGGTAACGTGCCGGGTGTCCACCCCAAGTTACCACGGTAGATAAACAGAAGTTCTACAAACATGCTTACAAAGCAAGCGCAACGCCGCTCCGCATACTAAAGCACTTCCGCTCTCTGGATAACTTAAAATATGACGGAACGACCGATCCAGACGAGCACATCGCTGCTTACTATACGGCTTTGAAGAGTAACAAGATTACTGAAGAAGAAATCCGGTCTGCTCTGGTGAAAAGATTTAGCTCAACCCCGACTAAAGGAGCCCTTACTTGGTACACTCAGCTACCAATGGGATCCATCGAATCATTCACTCAGATGCAAGACCTATTCAATAAATGTGCATTCTGGTGCCCGCAAGCAGAAGAAACGCATGGAAGACATCTTCGAGATATGACAACGTGACAATGAATTGCTGAAGGATTACCTCGACAGATTTCAGAAGGAATCCATGGAACTCTCTCCAGTCCCTGATAATATCGTTGTGGTAGCCTTCGGCAAAAGCTTGAATTCAAAGGGATCTTTAGCTACCCGAGAATTGCAGTGGAGTTCTACTAAACACCCAGTATCCATATGGAGCGCTCTATCTCGGAGGTATACTGAGAAACTCCGTTTGGAACCAGACCATTCTCAGAACCTCGAGGATGAGCGAAGGAAGAGACCGAGAATCCCATCCCTAGCAGGTGAAGGGGATGGTAGGAGGACGAAGCTGAAGGTTCAAAATCAAGCGGGTGCCGGGCGGTAGAATAATTCTCGAGCATCTGGTCCCAGGAAAGCAAACAGAACCCTAGAATTTCAGGGACTTTGGTCTTCGTGTCAATGTTGTAGACCTAGTCGCCAATCACTTTGGTAAGCTAGGCCCCAGGGTTCGATGGCCACCCAACACGAAAGGATCTACAAGAAGAAACACAATGCCTTTTTGTGACTTTCATCGCAGTGCAGGCCATGCAACGGCCGATTGCAAAGCCTTGATGATCAAGATTGAACACTTGCTAAAGGAAGGGCATCTCAAGGAGATGCTGGAAGAAGAGCCCCACCATTTTAAAGGTCCAGAGTCGGACAACCTGAAGACCATCAACGCAATCTTTGCAGACAAACGGACGGACACGGCCCAGGGGACTACAATAACTGGGATAACATTTGAGTCCATCCCATTTGACCTGGAAGAGCAAGCAGACCACCAAGGAGACCTCGTTGTACCTATGGAAGTATCTGACATACATATTAAGCGGGCTCTTATCGGCCCGGGAAGCAGTGCTAATATTATCCGGGGGAGATGTTACACAGATTTGGTCATTGTCCCCAAATATCCTTGAGTACTCGAAACATAATGGGTTTCAACGGAATGCGAGAAGTATTCGGTGGAGAACTAGTTATACCGGTCTATATACCGAGCGTGACGAGCACAACTATTTTCCAGGTAATGAATTGCAATCTCCCATACGATGAAATCCTAGGACGGGCATGGATACACGATGTCAAGGGAGTAACCTCAATACTTCATTAGGTCTCGAATCACCCGACCCTGCACGAGGTCGCTGACCTACGAGGTGAGCGATTTCTCCCAGAACAATGTCGCCCTACCTTAGACGGGATCACATCGTTCGAGTCAAAAGTTATTGAGGCTTTAGTGCGACAGGTTAGGGAGGAACCCAGTGAGCTGCGAGATCGATTGGCGCTAATGGATCAACTAGCCCTGAGAGCAACTAAATTGGGTGTGTCATCTGTCTGAGGTACTACGGAAGTAAGGAGGACCCGTCTGGCTGATACAATGTTTTTTGACGATGGCTCAGACGAGCATCCAACTCCTGCCGATTCCAGTGATAACCAATCCAAAGACAGGTGAGCACCTACTGTTATACGTTTCACTATCTGAGATAGCTTGGAATGCAGTCCTTGTACGAGAAGAGAACGAGCTGTAGTTTCCCGTGAAGTACCCCAGCAGAATGACGCAACACATAGATAAGTTCTTGGCTTTACAATTTCAGTTCATAGCACCCGTGGTAATGGCCACACAAGAGCTCCGCTTGTACTTTCAGGAACACTCTGTCAGTTTAGTCTCTTCGACACTGGTGCGAGCCATTCTATCTAAACCCGGTTTGTCGAAAGATATGGCAAAGTGGGCTGAAGAGTTGGGAGAGTACGACATCATCTATGAAACCTGTACATACATCAAGATGCAGGCGTTGGAAGGTTTTACCTCAGATTTTGCAGAAGAACTGGAACAAAAGGCTAAAGAATCACTTAGGGAAGAAGCAGTAAGCGAGTACGTCCGTTGGGAAATTCACATAGGAATGAATCCCAATAGGGAGAAGATCGACATGTAGATTAGAACACCATCTGGAATGGTCTACCATCAGGTCGTAAAAGCCGGTGACGACGAAGCAAAGTATGAAGCCATAACTCAAGCCCTTGACTTAGCCTACACACACTGAGGGCCAGGGAGATCAGCCTATACAACAAATCTCAGCTGATGGTTAATAATCTAAGGGAAATCTTCATATCTGAGGACATCTGCGAGCCAGACCGAAAGAAGAAAATCAGGGCAATCCTAAAAAAATTTCATACATGGGAATTCATCCACCAAGAAGAAATCTTAGGAGACGATGAGGCATCCATAGACCCGGAAAATTGGAAGATAATAGTCGAATTAACCCCCGCGGTCCTGATGAACCTTGATGTTCCAGACAATGAATCCTTCGTAGGGCAGCGTGATGTGCTGGTCAACTATCTAAGCAAAGGAGAACTTCCCGAAGACAAGTCAGAAAGCATTTACTTGCGGAAACAGGCGGTTCACTATTGCTTGATCAGTGAACAGCTGTACCACAAGGTCATTAACGACCCGGGGGATGACTTTCAAGGCTCAACACCCTTAAATAAGGAAGCCCAACTGAATGACCCCGAAACTTTTAAGGATCAAACATGAAGTACCTTTGGTTGAGAAAGCATTTACTTTATTTTTGTTATTTCCTTTTGGTTATGGTATTTATCAGACATGTTACGGGTTTTCACCCACAGCATCACAGACCCCATGCTTTTTCTATCAATAAAACTACTATCTTACATAGTCAGTTTTACTCATTTATTTCGATCCATCTACGATCCAACTATTCATAGCCCCGACCAGACCTAAGTTGAAGTAATACACTCACTTTTTGCTACAATAAATAGAGTACATTACTCGCTTAGATTTAGACCACGTCTAACTCAGCCACCAGACATTAATCGAGCGTTGATCTCGTTAAATCAATAATTGCACCTACACGCTGATGGGAACGCCTGTCTGTGTAGTGCCAGAAAGTTTTAAATACTCGAGTACTAAGCGAAGATGATTTGTCTCAAAACGCAAAAGGATCGTTTCCACACGGGCTAAAGTCGTCCCATTGTGGGCGCAAACAGCCATCTGCCAGATGCAACCTAGCCGCCGTCTATCGGTAGACAACAGTTATAATTGCTCAAGGCAGGCACACTGACACACGCTCTTAAATGACTAGAACAGCCAGGACGATCTGAAGCCATCTAATATCTAGGTGCATAAACATACTGCTTGGTTACACATTACAAAACGCGTAATAACACAAGTACGTATGAAATATTGATGAACATTCGTTTCATTAATAATAAACAGCTTGTAGGCTCATAATATACATTTAGTTCTTCTTGAATACAACATTAATTTATAACAACTATAGGGAAAAAAAAAAAGGAAAGAAAAGTCTAAAAACAAAGAGCTCTTTAGGATTAACATGACTGAAAAATCCTTCATCTGGATTGTTACTATACACCATAAACATTCCAGAATTCTTCTTTTCTTCTGGCAGCCCAAGATATGTCGGCCTGAGCATTCATTCAAGGTATACGGCCGCTGGTGCAATCAAAGCCTATCTGCCTGATCAAAGCAATGGATCACGAAAGCACCTGAGTATAGGCCTAACCTTCCCCCATATCGTTCGTTGAACTTGAAGAGAAACTAGAAGACTAGCAGCGAAGCCTGACCATCCGCTTCAACCTCAACTGGCCAAACAGAAGTGCACGGCCCCGCCGATTTTCAAGCGCAAACAGAAGCTCGTTGAGAGTAGAAAGGCTTGAGCTGGGAACCTACCACAGGGGAGCCTCTTCCCTCGGGTATCCCATAGCCAACGACCGACGAGGAATTGCAACGCCAACAAGATCGTACCAGTAGAACCAATAGACGGCCTAGGACCATGGGCAGAGTTAGAACTTGTTGATTCGGTAATCTTCTCATAGCCCAGAGCTCCATTTTCTTGCCTGCAGGAGTCAGACAAGCTGGATTCAACCCTACTCAGTCAAAGAGATGACCCAAACACCAGAAAAATCCTGGCGGAGAATCAAAAGAGCTTTATTCTATAATAGTATTATAAATTCAATTAAGCTAAGAAAAATATAAATTATACAAGTTGACAAATATTGATTAGATATAACTCATGAACTAGCCTAATGGAAGATTAAGTATCCGGAAAGATAAATGTAAACAAGTGAAAAAATATCTGATATCTTAGTCACTTGGTAATTTATTTAATGCTAAAATTTGTTGGTCTGCTCTCCACTAGTTTAGTTTCAACAGAGTTATAAAAGTACAAAATAAGTTTGGGAGTTGGGACTTAGAGCCCGTTTGGGTGAGTTTAAAAGTGACTTATAAGCTTATAAGCCCATTAATATATGTTTGGTAACCTCAAAATTTTTGGACTTATAAGCCATAAGTTGCTTAAAAGCCACTTTTTGAGAAGTTAGGAAATCCTAACTTCTTAACTTCTCAAAAAGTGGCTTTTAAGTCACTTTTTGACTTACAAGCCACTTAAAATAAGCTGCTTTTAAGCCCACCCAAACAGGCTCTTAAGGTGTTACTAATTCATGCAAACTTCTAGCTAGCGTTTCTCCATAAAATTTGTCCTAAATTCTTCAAATTTTAATTTCAAATCAATAAAATTTCAAGTTTAGCTACAAATATTATTTCAAATTCTAAATTCTCCAAAAAGGTAGTATTTGTGAATTTTAAATCTTGATTCAAAAATTTTAAATATAAAATTTGACCTATAAGTTTATATTTTATTAAAAAAAACTCATTTTATAGTTTGTATAAAATGATTCATGCACGACGTGAAGACATGCATACCACGTAAAATTATTATATTAAAGAATAACTAGTTGTTATTATTGTTGATTTTTTGAAAGTAGCTCTTTGAAAAATTGTGTATATTTGAAAGTTTGTTATAACATGTAAGTAGTAATAATCTATCTATAAAAAGATTATGGAGATATATAGTTTATTAATGTAGCGCCTTAGGATAGTCCGATATCTTGTTTATGAACTATGATTTGCTCATTTTGTAAGATTATATATGTTTTGGGGAAGTTTTGATATTTTTCAAAAAATTGAGAGGTTTTCACGTTTATGAGAAAAAAATACAATTTAAGAAATTTAAGAAGTTCAAATTGTATGTCCAAACAAAATTTCAACTTCTCAAATCCCAAATTCTAAATCTCAAATCCCAAATTCCAAATTCCAAATCATGTCCAAATGGGACCCTAGTTGTTTTCATCATCTCAGGCCCAAGACCTCGGGAAAAAAATATATTTTATTACTTTTAAACTAAACCCATAATATATATATATATATATATACTCATAAATTATATATTCGGTTTGGTTTGATATTTTTTCAATTTTTTATCAAAAAAAAAAATCTACTCTAATTATTCGGTTCGGTTATGGATTATATTGAAACCTTTGGTTTTACTAAAAATAACTTAAGAATCGATTTGATTCGGTTCGGCACGGTTTGGTCGGTCATTTCGATTTTTCAATAGCCATTAACACCCCTAATTAAAAGACTAACATTACGTTATAGGTTGCCGAATAGTGTATATACAAAAGGGAAAATTTTGTATATTGACATGTTAAGTTAAATATGATATGATAATGCAAAGATTTATTTATAAATTATACATATACACCCAGCCTAATATATAAATTGCATTTTAATCAAAATTAAAGAAAGAGATCGAATAAATTCTTATTAAAATCAAAGAAAGAGAGCGGGGGAATAGAAGAGACATTCGTACTGTCCCCCGACGTACCAGCTTTTTGAAGCTGAAACTGCACTTTTTCTTATATGAAATAATTACATTCAGATGGGATAGATGAATGATTGATCATGATAGAGAGTGTTTTACGTTTCTTTTCGTTTATTAATTGGGTGAAAAAGTAATCAATGATATTCTTAGTTGTAAATGAATTGGAGACAACTCGTGCATTTCAATTTGTTGTCACACTTTGGATGGGAATCGGCATGGCTTACTTAAATTCAATGTCTTCATTAACTACTTATGTGGACCCCCCATTATTTTTATTTCGGAAAAGGGCCACATTTGCCCCTCTACTATCAACTATTGTCTGGACCAATCTTTAGTTATACTATCGGGACATATTTACCCCTACCGTTAGCATAGTAGGACAGATTTACCCCTGCCGTTAGTATAGTAGCATATATACCCCTATTTTCAAACGGCCAGCCACGGTGGAGTCCATGTGGGCGCCATGTCATCTCCCACTTCCATGTTGGATACCATTTTTAGTCCATGTCATTTTCCTCTATACCCAAAACAATAAAATTCTCCAAAGACCACCTCCATGTTGTAGTTTACGTTCATATTCATGTATCAATATGTGTCTTTGTTGTCTCCTATGAGATTTTTGGTACCTGACTAGTTGAAGAAATGACCACCAAATTTTAGGGACCTTGCAGCAGACTTTGGGATGGAATTTAATGATGGCCCACCGATCATGAGTAGAGAAGAATTTGAGGCTAGAAAAGCTGATCTAAAGAAGAAGAGTGAGATAGAGAGTCTTGGAGAGAGGTAATTATGACCAGCCTAGTTTTCTGTTCTTGTTAATTCTTAGCATATATGCTATTTTAGTGGGTGATGTTAGAATCACGTTCAATGGCTTAAGCACTGCGTATTGAGTTTTGCAAAGTATGTTCATACCGTAATTCAGTGGTAACTGAAAATAGCACATCACGATGCAATTTCGGTGGGTGATATTGAAAATTTGTTCAATTTGGAGCTTTGAGTATTGAGGATTATGCTGTATCTAGTAGGATGATGGACTACTTTAAAGGAGCAATTTATCGTTTTGGGTATAGAGGGAAATGACATGGACTAAAAGTGGCGGCCAACATGAAAGTTGGAGATGACATGGCGCTCACATGGACTCCACCGTGGCTGGCCGCTTGAAAATAGGGGTATATATGCTACTATGCTAACGGCAAAGGTAAATCTGTCCCGATAGTATAACTAAGGATTGGTCCAGACAATATTTGATAGTAGAGGGGCAAATGTGGCCCTTTTCCGTTTTTATTTTTACTAACTAAAAACGCCACGTACTAGCGGCGGATCCAGAACTTTTGTTAAAGAATATTAAAGATTCAAAATATAAACAAGTTAACATACGAAAAAATTAAGGAGATTCATAGTATATATATATATCTATACAGTGTAATTTTCTGGCGAAGGGGTATTATTTGGTACCCTTCACTACCCTTAGGCCCGCCACTGCCACACACTACTCTTTTAAAACCAAGCTGCTACTAGTACCACCAGACGCTGTGGTTTACTCCTCAAAGTGGGACTTTTAATGGAAATTTGAATTACTTGGTCTGAAGCGAATATAAAAAATATGGGTTTTATTTAACCTAATATTTGTGGGATAGTAAAATCAATTAAATTTGTATTTTGAGCAACAAACAATAATGATATATCAAAAAAATAATAGTAGAGTAGAAGTTGTATTGTTTCAATGAATATTACAATGTGGTTATTGAGATATTTATAGGCAACACTATACCCCTCAGTACTAATATAACTCGATTCGTAGGGAACATGGCCCATTAGATAAGGCAGTTAACCAAATACTACCCTAGGCAGGAGTAACATAAACCAAGGGTGGCTTAACTATAATAGTGTGCCTTTGTCCTGCGATCGTGTAGCGATAATGGTTGTTGTTCGTGAGGCTGACATGTACTCCTAGATTCCATAACGTCTGTTACTCTTGAACTACTCAATATGGGAAATCAGGCCTTCGAGTCTAATTAATTACGGGTGATGTAATTTACACCCACACAGTTAGTCCCCCCTCCCCAGCTTGTTGATTACTGTTGTAAGTGCTCGAGAACTAAAGTGACGTGCTAGCGAGAAGCCAGTAATAACCTGCAGGGACTGTTATTTCGACTATACAACTGTCACTTCACACTTGAGTTTATCCACGCGTCTTCATCTGACTTTTTATTTGCTCTCTCCTCTTTCCAATTTCATTATTACATCTCTTTCAAACCCGCCGCAAGAATGTCGTTTCACATTCGTCATTGAAACGACCTCGGTCAGTCGTTTCGGAAGTTTGGACTCTGATTGACGTGCCGATAATTTTAAAATATTCGTAAGGTCTATTAGGACCTGTCTGTAAAATTTAAGCTAAATCAGACCTTGTTTGGTACGTATCGGAAGAAGATTTTAGTTTTTATTATCGATAAATATTAAAAAGAGATTTTCGAGCTCGGTTTTGGCGAACGCGCCGTTAGGTTCGTATGATTATTTGTGACTTTTGTGTACTTTCGAAAGTGAATTTCGATGTTGTTCGGCTAGTTGTCGCTAAAATGGCGAAAGTTAAATAATTTAATCTTTTTCCATTTAATTTGCATATTGAGTTTCGGGAGTCCGATTTGAGATCCGCCTTAGCGAGTATGTTACATATATTATATATAACTTGTATGCAAAAGTTGGAATTATTTCGAATATCGTAGAGTACAATTTTAATTTTTACCGTAGCAGCGAATTGTAAAAGAAAAAGAAAAAGAAAAAAAAGGGAAAAGACAAAAAACGAAAGATAAGAGGCGGTGGCTTTGTCCTCAGCCTTTCTATAAATGATGAATAGAAACATATGTACAGAAGCAAAAAAAGTGAAAACGCAGAAAGGAAGAACAAGAAACCACGCAGTGAAAAAATGCCAGAAAATGAGAAAAGAGCCGGAGAAAAGATAGGATTTTTACCCCGAAACATCCAGGTAATGATGTTAATTCATTATTTCAGTTTATTACGTATGTTTGAATATATTTTAACGGTAAAAATTGGGATATTAGACATCGTTTTAACAAGTTCAACGGATAGTTTAAAGGGTCAATTGGACTCTGATAATGAAATTGATTATATATTCGTACTCAGTGAGTTATCGACAACTTATAAATGTAATTTATTTAGGGTTTGGTTATGTGACCTTAAACCATGTACACAGGCCTGACATGCGTATTGCGTATGCGAATAGGGTATCGGGTTCCTAACCGGATTACCCTAAGACGTAAGGAATGAAGTCTTTAGCCTAATTTGATATATTTTTCTGCTTATTGAATAGAGTGGGATCGTTTGGCAATGAAACCAAAGGATAAAGCGGTTGTTGATTAGCAATGCTAAAGTTTGGAAGAGGTAAGTGTTTATATCCATTTCTTTCTGAGGCACCTGGCCTCGTGGATTTCTACCACGTATTCTTTACGTGTGTAGCTGCCGATAGGCGTACTCATTACGCTTTAGCTTTGGATTTACATTATATATTATATGTCATGTCCTGTTGTCGGTATTGCATTGAGGATCTGAGCATTGAACTCTGGCTGTGAGGTGGCATCTACTTACCGGCTGACGATGAGAGTCCCGCGCCGGTGAAGACTTATTATTGCATCACATTGCATTCATATGCATTATATGTCATTCATATGCATTACATTGAATATCATATTGGGTGCAGGAGTATTCCGCCCCAGGAGAGTGCAGGAGTATTCCGCCTCTGGTTTATATCATATTGGGTGCAGGAGTATTCCGCCCCAGGAGCAGGAGTATTCCGCTCTTTTGTCAGATACTAAGTGCAGGAGTATTCCGCCTTAGCTTTACATTATATCGGGTGCAGGAGTATTCCACCCCAGGAGAGTGAAGGAGTATTCCGCCTCTGGTTTACATTTTATCGGGTGTAGTAGTATTCCACCCCAGGAGAGTGAAGGAGTATTCTGCCTCTGGTTTACATTTTATCGGGTGTAGGAGTATTCCACCCCAGGAGAGTGCAGGAGTATTCCGCCTCTGGTTTATATTATATCGGGTGCAGGAGTATTCCGCCCCAGGAGCAGGAGTATTCTGCTCCAGTTGGTTATCAGATTGGATTCCCCTCGAATGCAGGAGTATTCCACTTTGAGATGGGATTACGAGCACATGTGACCCTTTGCATCATATTTCATCTCATTTCATTTCATACCATTGTGTAGACTTGTGGTACAGAACTACTGTTCTGCTTCTACGTGCATTGACTATTTGTTGATACGTTCCTGGTTCGTATTCCTAGTCGAGTTTATGGTTTCAAACGTGTTTTCGATTATTATCTGGCTCTGCCTTTTTATAATTTAAATAAGAGGAATTTGGTTTATCTGTTTCTTCTCTCTGGCTAGCTATCGTATTCTTTGAAGTGGCTAGTCTGCCCCACTTATTGAGCCCTTTTGACTCACCCTTGTTTGTTGTTTTTTCTTGTCTAATTATTTTGTTTTTGCAGGTTCGCTCCAGGATTGAGTTCGCCACGTGGTGAAGTAGCGAAGAAGACTTCAGCTGTCAGGGTGAGCCAATTTTTATTCCGGATGGCCACTAGTTTATTGTTTGTTATTTCAGTTGCATTTTGCTCCCTTCAGGAGGTATCTGTCTTCTCTTTTGCTCTTAGATGTCTAGTCTGGATAGCCCTAAACCTAGTATGTTGGGTAGTCAGCTGTAATTTCTTTCGTACAGCTTGGAGGTGTCAGTATGTCTGTGTTTTTTTAAAAGTCCTGTCCTTATTTATGAATTGTTATATTTATTTTCCTAATTTAATTGGTAAGGGTTCGCCCGACGGGTCTAGGGGAGGATTTCGTGTGCTCGCACGGGCTAACCGAATTCTAGGTTGTGTTGGCTGGTATCAGAGCTTGGTTTAGAGTCTATCCAGACTAAGACAGTGTCTAGTAGAGTCTCGCTGATGGGTACGTAGACGTCCGTACTTATCTACGAGAGGCTATGATGGCATTTAGGAAGTTTCACTTCCTTCCTGTCTGATCGTGCGTCGATCTAGGATGCGAAAGTATTTTCGTTAATTTGTTAATTCCTTCGTCGTAATTGTTAACCCTCATGCGAAAAATTAGTAAATGGTATGAGTTCAAGACGAAGCAGTCTAGCCTGGGCTAGCACTGACGAAGCCCCGAGAATTTTGATCATGCTGACGATCTAGTTACGGAGGTCCCAGCTGTACGAGCTCGCGATGGGCAATAGAGAAGGGCCTTGTAGTTCCCTTGGTTTTCTACGATGCTTTTACGAGAATCTTGGGGATGCGGATACCGCAAGAACTTCTTATTCACTAGGGAGCTTACCAGGTTGCCGCAGATGCGGATGCTCGGTCTCAGGGAGTTCCCATTCCAGTTCTTAGTATTGCCGCAGTAAAGTATGTTCCGGAGGCAGCATGTGTTGTGCCTCTAGTTATTCTGGCTGGTTAGTTAGCCTGAGTAATGGCTCGGTCCGAATGCCCAAAGATGCTGTATTATTTTACCCAATTGAACCTTCTGATATTCTTAAGCAATGCATCAGATAAACCTCATAACTCTTTTAACAAAAATAATTCAATAATATCATCATATCCTTCAGGCTCTTGATTATATCGAGCGGTATGGTGTTGATTATTCTGCTTTCCAGTTTCAAGGTCCATCCTTGGATTGGTGGACCGCTCTCTTATTAGCTAACTTGGTTCGATTCTTCTTTTAGATTTGTGAAGAAGTTCCTTTCGTGCAGCCAGCGAGATGAAAAGTGTTGCCAGTTTGAGTGGATTGGAGAGGGTAGCCTGTCGGTATTTTCAGAATATGAGATTGAATTCTATAGAATGACTGAATATGCATTAGAACTAGTCTATGAGCCTTTCGAGAGATTCAGAGATTTATTGATGATATTTCTCCTTCCTTGAGATCCCAGATGGCTCGAAAAATTGAGGTTGGGACTTCATTTTATGTCGTTGTTGATATTGCTCAAAGGTATTACACATACCATGAGTTAGAAGGGGAAGAGTTAGAGCGGGAGAGCAAGAGATTTCGTGGTCCTAGTGGGTAATCATGGTACCTCATTTGGAGGTAAGAGTTCTGATTATTTTGGGAGGTCACCTTCCAGTTATCTCAGCTTGTGTCACGCGATACTCAGAGTGCGCCAGTAGCTCGTCAAGATCAGATTCAATCTTTTTTTTACAGCTATCAATAATCTTTCCAGCTTCCATTTTTAGCCGAAAAGGTGTTATCATTGCCGTGAGTCTGATTATCCTTTGAGGAGTTTTCCTGTTATCATTGTCGTGAGTCTGGCTATCCTTTGAGGAGTTTTCCCTTAGTCCGGCAAGTAGGCAGTCGTCCTTTCTCTCGTCATCAGGCACCTGCGCAGTCGCAGGGGATTTGATTTTGATCTCAATCAGCAAAAGAAATGCCACCATCCAGTAGAGGTCCAAAGCATGGTGGCAGTGGTTCTTCAGAAGGGGATTATCAGGGTAGTAGCTCAGCTCAACTGTAGAGGCAGTTCTATGAACTGCCAGTCTGGTAGGAATATCCGATGTAGTACACTCACGTAATTCTTCTTCCATTATATGTGAGTAATATTTGATTCTTCCGATCAGTCTGGACTTCTATTATCTTACCATGGTTTCATTGGAAATTGTTTCTATTAAGAATCGGTTGCGGTAGAGGGGCGAGCTTCTGGTATGATTTATTCTTGGAATTACTGAGACCCTACTAATTTTTAGTCTAAATATGAGAAATTTGACAGTGAGTGTCGCCATTGTCTGCCTGGCATCTTGTCGTGCCACCTTCTATTATTATATCAAATTAGTTTACCACTCTTCTCAGAATTTCGTGTTGGTTGGATTATGGTATTCTAGTTCATCACCATAAGGGAGTGTCATGGTTTCTTCAGGTGTAAAGTGATAAGTAATATTCAATCTACCTGTCTCCTCTTGGTTCAAAACGCTAGTAAAGTTATGTTATTCTATGAGCTTATCTGGGGTTAAAAAAAAGGGTTTCTGGTAAATTGTCAGAGTTTCCTTCTTATTGGGGGGGTTAAATTGGCATACAGTTGTTCCATAAAGCTCATTTAATATTTGTTTCTTCAATTGCGATTCATGGGCTACTTTGACTCGTCAGTAGTATAGCTTTGGTAGCCAAGCAAATAAGAAGATGAACTTCCTGAAGCTCTAATTATTTCTATCCTCGGTTCATTTCCATCTATTCTTCTTCTGGCACTAGTGAGCTTGGGCGGTTAGTAGTCACTTGTGATATTCCCTGTGTTGAGACAGTGCCTGTCAAGGTAGCCGAGTAAGCATATTATTGTTTTTCAAGGCTTGTAAGGGTAATAGAAGTACCATCCATCAGGCGGTGGTGTTTAGGGCAAAGGTATGGAGTTGTGAACTCGAGAGTTGCAGCTGTTTGGCAACTTGAAAGGGTAGTTGGTAGCTTAGGTCTGCTTACGTTCAACTTTTAGCTAAATCTTCTTTAGGCAGACTGTACGGGGATGGTTATTGCTATTCAAATAACTGTATGAGTTTGTACTTTAAGTGGAGGAGTCTTCCTCCAAATACTGAATGGTAATACTAAATCTCTAAGGCGTTGATACCACTTTTGACATGACTTTAACTTGCTGGCAATTAAAGCACTGAGCCACAAATTCAGCTATGTCACACTTCATTCCGTCCCACCAGTAAATTTGGTTAAGATCATGGTACATCTTAGTCGAACTAATGTACTTGGAATAATGTGCCTTTATCATAATCTGTCCACGTAAATCTGCAACATCAGGAACACAATGTCTATCTTTATACATGAGAACACCGTTAATAGAAACCCTGTATTGTGACTCAGGTTTTCTTCTGGCTATCTGTCTGTATTCAACTAAGAACTGGATCCTCATATTTACGCTGTTTTACTTCCTGAAAATTTAGAGTTAAAGGTCTAGTGCAGCTTGTCGTCTATCCATCATTGGCATATCTCCTTCACACTTAAACTCCTTGAGAAGCTACTTTAGCGTTATAAGTGAACATATAATCAACTTTGTTGCTGGTATTCTGCCTTAGCTCATGGTCCAACTACATGTCTCTTTTATTTTCACTTTTTCAAGTCATAATATTTCCAATTCAAAGACAATACCATGAAGTAGATGTTCAGTCTGAAGATCATTCTTGGTCTGCATCATACTATCCAGTAGTATTTGCATGATCCATATCCTTATATGATAGACCCTGTTCAGATGAACTTTTGATATACATTAGGATATGAGTAACTACATTCCCACAAGGAGCTTGCGGAACAACACTAACATCAACTGAGATGTTTCATAGTGCGTTCGTAAAAATAATATAGCTTACATCAAATCTTCTATAGTGTGTAATGACAAGGTACTTCTAAAGCTCCCCATTGCATCAAGCGTAAGCTAATTCTTAGTTCCATCGACTTGTTCTATATCGAAAAGAATATCGACGAGGTGATTTGTCGGCGGAATTATGTTAATCCATCCAGAGTTTCGTATATCTTTATTTCGAAAATGTAAAACTCTCTTCTCGTAATCGAGGAAGGCTCAGCTTAGTCAGAATAAGCTGTGCAATGGTATAATCATATTATCTAGATATATTTTATTCCAAAAGTTCAATATACATGTTATAATTCTGATCCTGCAATCAGGAGATAATGCTAGTTGAGTAGCTTATGAAGGTCGTGCAAATTCTCTTGTTATCCGTGCAAATTTTTATCTTTAGACTTAGGCTCGTTCGAGGACGAACGAGAGTATAAGTGGAGGAGAATGAAATGATCTTGGTCAGTCGTTTCGGAAGTTAGGACTCCGATTGGCATGCCGATAATTTTAAAATATTCGTAAGGTCTATTAGGACATGTCTGTAAAATTTGAGCTAAATCAGACCTCATTTGGTACGTATCGGAAGAAGATTTCAATTTTTATTATCGAGAAATATTAAAAAGAGATTTTCGAGCGCGGTTTTGGCGAACGAGCTCCGATTCGAAATCCGAAAGCGTCGTTAGGTTTGTATGATTATTTGTGACTTTTGTGAACTTTCGAAAGTGAATTTCGATGTTGTTCGGCTAGTTTCAGCTAAAATACCGAAAGTTAAATAATTTGACATTTTTCCATTTAATTTGCATATTGAGTTTCGGGAGTCCGATCTTAGATCCGCCTTAGCGAGCATGTTACATATATTTTGTATAACTTGTATACAAAAGTTGGAATTATTTCAATATCGTAGAGTACAGTTTTAATTTTTACCATAGCAGCGAATTTTAAAAGAAAAAGAAAAAGAAAAAAAAAGGGAAAAGACAAAAAACGAAAGATAAGAGGCGGTGGCTTTGTCCTCAGCCTTTCTATAAATGATGAATAGAAACATACATACAGAACCAAAAAAAGTGAAAATGCATAAAGGAAGAACAAGACAACACGCAGGGAAAAAATACCAGAAAATGAGAAAAGAGCCGGAGAAAAGATAGAATTTTTACCCCGAAACATCCATGTAATGATGTTAATTCATTATTTGAGTTTATTACGTATGTTTGAATATATTTTAACGGTAAAAATTGGGATATTAGACATCGTTTTAACAAGTTCAACGGATAGTTTAAAGGGACAATTGGACTCCGATAATGGAATTGATTATATATTCGTACTCAGTGAGTTATGGACAACTTATAAATGTAATTTATTTAGGGTTTGGTTATGTGACCTTAAACCATGTACATAGGCCTGTCATGCGTATTGCGTATGCGAATAGGGTATCAGGTTCCTAACCGGATTACCCTAAGACGTAAGGAATGAAGCCTTTAGCCTAATTTGATATATTTTTCTGCTTATTGAATAGAGTGGGATCGTTTGGCAATGAAACCAAAGGATAAAGCGGTTGTTGATTAGCAATGCTAAATTTTAGAAGAGGTAAGTGTTTATATCCATTTCTTTGAAGGCACCTGGCCTCGTGGATTTTCTACCACGTATTCTTTACGTGTGTAGCTGCCGATAGGCGTACTCATTACGACTTAGATTTGGATTTACATTGTATATTATATGTTATGTTCTGTTGTCGGTATTACATTGAGGACCTGAGCATTGAACTCTGGCTGTGAGTTGGCATCTACTTCCCGGCTGTCGATGAGAGTCCCGCGCCCGTGAAGGGTTATTATTGCATCACATTGCATTTATATGCATTATATGTCATTCATATGCATTACATTGCATATCATATTGGGTGCAGGAGTATTCCGCCCCAGGAGAGTGCAGGAGTATTCCGCCTCTAGTTTATATCATATTAGGTGCAGGAGTATTCCGCCCCAAGAGCAGGAGTATTCCGCTCTTATGTCAGATACTGAGTGCAGGAGTATTCCGCCTCAGCTTTATATTATATCGGGTGCAGGAGTATTTCGCCCCAGGAGAGTGCCGGAGTATTCCGCCTCTGGTTTATATTTTATCCGGTGCAGGATTATTCCGCCCCTGGAGAGTGCAGGAGTATTCCGCCTCTGGTTTATATTTTATCGAGTGCAGGAGTATTCCGCCCCAAGAGCAGGAGTATTCCGCTCAAATTGGTTATCAGATTGGATTCTCCTCGAATGCAAGAGTATTCCGCTTCGAGATGGGATTACGGGAACATGTGACCCTTTGCATCATATTTCGTCTTATTTCATTTCATTTCATACCATTGTGTAGACTTGTGGTACAGAACTACTGTTCTGCTTCTACGTGCATTGATTATTTGTTGATATTTTCCTGGTTCGTATTCCTAGTCGAGTTTATGGTTTCAAACGTGTTTTCGGTTATTATTTGGCTCTGCCTTTTTATAAATTAAATAAGAGGAATTTGGTTTATCTGTTTCTTCTCCCTGGCTAGCTATCGTGTTCTTTGAGGTGGCTAGTCTTCCCCACTTATTGAGTCCTTTTGACTCACCCTTGTTTGTTCCCAGGAGCAGGGGTCTTCCGCTCTTATGTCAGATACTGAGTGCAGGAGTATTCCGCCTTAGCTTTACATTATATCTGGTGCAGGAGTATTCTGCCCCAAGAGAGTGCAGAAGTATTCCGCCTCTTGTTTACATTTTATCAGGTGCAGGAGTATTCCGCCCCAGGAGAGTGCAGGAGTATTCCGCCTCTGGTTTATATTTTATCCGGTGCAGGAGTATTCCGCCCCAGGAGCAGGAGTATTCCGCTTCAGTTGGTTATCATATTGGATATTCCTTGAATGTAGGAGTATTCCGTTTCGAGATGAGATTACGGGCACATGTGACCCTTTGCATCATATTTCATCTCATTTAATTTCATTTCATACCATTGTGTAGACTTGTGGTACAGAACTACTGTTCTGCTTCTACGTGCATTGATTATTTGTTGATAC
The DNA here is from genome assembly GCA_037355625.1 of Petunia x hybrida. Lineage (NCBI taxonomy): Eukaryota > Viridiplantae > Streptophyta > Magnoliopsida > Solanales > Solanaceae > Petunia > Petunia x hybrida. The sequence continues at coordinate 6,818,676 of JBBBVM010000025.1, read as the reverse complement.
GTTCCTGGTTCGTATTCTTAGTCGAGTTTATGGTTTCAAACGTGTTTTCGGTTATTATCTGGCTCTTCCTTTTTATAATTTAAATAAGAGGAATTTGGTTTATCTGTTTCTTCTCCCTGGCTAGCTATCATATTCTTTGAGGTGGATAGTCTGCCCCACTTATTGAGTCCTTTTGACTCACCCTTGTTTGTTGTTTGTTTCTTGTCTATCTATTTTGTTTCGACAGGTTCGCTCCAGGATTGAGTTCGCCACGTGGTGAAGGAGCGAAGATGACTTCAGCTATCAGGGTGAGCCAGCTTTTATTCCGAATGGCCACCAGTTTATTGTTTATTATTTCAGTTGCATTTTGCTCCCTTAAGGAGGTATATGTCTTCTCTTGTACTCTTGGATGTCTAGTCTGGATAGCCTTAAACCTAGTATGTTGGGTAGTCAGCTGTAATTTCTTTCGTACAGCTTAGAGGTGTCAGTATGTCTGTGTTTTTTTAAAAGTCATGTTCTTATTTATGAATTGTTATATTTATTTTCCTAATTTAATTGGTAAGGCTTCGCCCGACGGGTCTAGGGGAGGATGTCGGGTGCCCGCACGGCCTAACCGGATTTCAGGTCGTGTCAGTCATCATTGTCACACCCTACCGTATCAGCTTTCTCAATTGCTTATATAGCTTGAATACTCGTTTTTTTCTACTTCTTATCACCTTCCTCAGAATTTTTTGCGAAGAACCTTGATATTCCAGAAAATCCTTCGTCTTAACTTCTCAAAAATCTCCATCTTCCTTAATGGATGCTCCCATCAACTTCCTTCCCGCCAACTTTTACCATGCTCTATATTTGCCTCTTGTATCCTGATTACACCAAGGACGATGAAATCATGGAGAAAATCGAAGGACAAACAGGAACTCGCAATCTCTCAATCGATGCTTTCCCCATTGACATTATGACGGAGGTCCTTCACTTAGTGAAGACATAATACAATTAGGGTCTCGATGCGAGGTCCTCGTCCTTATTGGAAATGAGGGGTTACCTCCCACTGAAAGGTTTCTCTTTTGCATACACCTACCCCCTTCACAATCGGCCTTTGGTTGCTAGTACATGTAATTGTGAAGGAGATATGCAGGCAATACAACGTCTATATGGATCAAGCGGGCCCCGGGTGATGTGATTCGGATTAGTACCCGTAGCCATTGAGGGTTCATGCTAACATCAAGAGCTTAGAATGCTTCAAAAGGGCTTGAAAACTTATGCGATCTGGATGAGTACCCGTAGCCATGGAGGGTTCATGCTTAACATCAGGAGCTTGGAATGCTTCAAAATGGCTTGGAAACTAAGGATCAAGCCAAAGGATTGGCCAATCAAGCAAATGAGAGCTTACTGGAATTTTGGTCCACGCGATCGCGAGGCAACATGCGCGATCACCCAGAAGCAGTTAACTCAAGTGCACGATTGCGAGATACTCAACGCGATCACGATGAAGCTTCATGAACACATGGCATGATCGCAACATCCAAGACGCGGTCACGATGAAGAACGGCAAGACTAGTTTTCCAGAATCAGCAATAGGGGCTATTTTGTCTATTTATCCTTGTATTTACCTAGCTACTATAAATAGACTAATTCTAGGGTTCAGAGGAAGTTTTTGGATGATGAATGATTGAGAATACTCTTGTGACTGTGCGTATGGGTTGTATCCCTTTTCCTCTTCTTGGATCTCTCTTGTATTCTCTTGTGTGAGAGATCTATTACTTGAGTTCAACTCCATTCTCCCTTGGATATTGATCTTTGATTGTGTTTTCTAAATTAGGATATTACAATTTATTTTTAGAATTCTAATTAACCTAAAATTGTGGGATTTGATTCCTTTCTTTCTTCTATCTATCCCCCTATTCCTTTCTATCGTTTGGTTGTTTATTTTCCATTCTTAGATTTTAGGATTCTATTCCTTCCAAAGGGATTCTTGGAACATGTCCTAATTCAAATAAACTTGAGAGGCAAAAGACTGAGAGGAGTAAGGGAGAGGCAAGTGACAACTCAAGATAGGAAAACTGAGAGTTTGAGTTGAGTGAAGTGAGTGAGTTGTCACAAGAAAAGAGAGACGAGTGTGAAGAAAAATTGAGAGAAAAGAAAGAGGGAAAACAGTAGAGTGAAGGTGAGGATTTTCCTCATTCTTATGATTCTAACCTTTCTTGTTTCTCTTATGTGACTTTTGAAGGTATCTTTGGAGATGATAAATTGGAGAGTCCTTCCTTGGAAGTGGTTCCATGCTTGAAAGATAAAAAGGAGGCCAAAGTGAAGTCTCCAAATGAACTAGTGAGCTTAAATTTAAAAAGCCAAGGTAAATAAGAATCTTTAGGTGTGCTACAAGGTAAAAAAGATAATCCTATCTCTCGTATTTCTTCGAGTGAATTTGATAGAGGCTTGAATATAGTTGATAGCTTTACTTTTTGTGGGATTGATGATTCTTTATCTTGCATTGATAATATTCAAAGTGAAAGTTGTGAGCATGTACTAGTTGGGCACACTTGGGGCAGAGGACCATTGTCACTAACATTAGATACAATGGCGACATTGGCTGGATCAGCTGCTATGTTATTTTAAGGACTTCGGTGCTGACGAGGCCTGCTCCTTATCCGCTCCCGGAGGTATTTAATAATAATATAAGTCATTTTAAAAACCCTTTCTTCCCATGGTACGCACACGTCATTTGTTTCTCTTTGTTAACACTTTTGGACTCCTTGTAATGATTAGTTTGACTAAACTCCATCTCGATAGCATCGAACTGCTGGAATAGGCCACGAGGATTCATACGTACAATTCTTCTGAAATAAGGACGTATATTATGGTTGTTGAGATGGACTTGAAACCGAAAAACCATGGTATCCTCATTGTCATTCTTAACCTTACTTCTCTACCTTTTGTTTATCTTATCCGATCTTCAATGGCCCTACAGAACACCATCCCCATGCGGCTGATGTGCCTTCTCTGCGCGATCTGTCGGCTGCACAACCTATTACAATGCTCCGCCAGAAGCGGCTTCCTGACATGAGGTCAGCTGCCGGGCGACTTTCTAAGAAGATTGGTAGTTACAGCGCCACAACTCCTACTTCTGGAGAGACGAGTACTCGGAGGCCTTCGAGCATTACTCCTCCTACCTCGGCGGCCAAAGTGAGGACTGCCAAAGTCCCCCCGGTGGCCGAAGTAAAGACTATTAAAGTTGCCTAGATGGTGGCTTCGACAAGTGCTGCCGACGCTTCAGCTGCCTCTTCCGCTTTAGGAAACTGAGGTGTGTCCTTAATTACTCTAACTCTGAAGTCGAGAAGGAAATTGACGGTGGGAAAGCTTCACACCTGGCTGCCCCCGCTGCTGGCGTAGGTTATTCATTGTTTTGACTCCTTTCTTTTGTACTTCACATGCTTTGTGATACATTCGCTGCCTTTTCTCCAGCTCCAAAAAGTACTTTTCCTGATCCATCAAGCCCTCCGCCCAAGCATAACCTTAGGAAAGAGGTCGTTAGTGGTAGCTCAGCAGCCACTAGGGGCAAAGCTGTTTCTACTACTGTGGGAACTACTAAAATGAAAGAATCTTCTCCCGTTCGCGAGTAGGGATGAGATACTTATACCCATACTTGAGGGGTTCAATATATTCCTCAAGCCTACTAAGGTTGTTGTGACCCTTTAGGACCTGATAGGGGATAAGAGACGAAAAGCTTCAGCTGACTTGGCCTTGACGAGCTGCTCAACAATATAGAATGCCTACACATGAAGGTAATCCTTTTGCCCCAGCTCTTCCCGTTTTCCACCAGTTTATTTCATCATGCTTCGCTCATCCTTGCAGTCTTCCTATTCCCTTAGGAGTTACTCCTCAACATATAGGCTTTGCACTGGGACTTAGACTTTGAAGAAGAGGAGAAGCGCCTTCATGAGAAGAATCGTGTTCTGTAGGACACCGTTGTAAACTTACGCTCATTGCAGGAAGAGAAACCCAATTGCAAGCCTAGAGTAAGGTGTTGAATTCTAAGTTCCACAAGAGCCAGATTTATCCTGATGGGCTTATAAACAAATAGATGCAGCGAGGCACAAGCAGGTCGAGCGTATCTGAGAGCTTTAGTTGTCCCTACAGAAGAGAGATTCGGCCATGGCTAGAGCTGAAGCTTCCCATTTAAGGGTCGATCTAGTCGGCCAGGAGCCACGTACATGTAACGCTTAGGAACAAGCATGCGAGGCTAAGCAGATACTGACTACTTCAAAAGTTCATCCTTGCTTCCTTAGGCCAACATTTTGTAGTCCTTACTCTTCTTTCTTCCTCGTGTAGTTTGCAGCCTTCGGGATTTATATATGAAAATAATATTTTGTACAGCTGTGTTTTTAATTTATGTTTGTGCTTGTTTTGCCTTAGAAAATTTTGGGATTATTCTCAAAGTTTCATGATAACTTTTACTGGAATAAGTGTGCACCCATGAAGAGAATCTTTGCACCTATAAATAGCGTATTTTTCTTGTCCACTCAATGATATTACCCGGAGCTGAGTCATGATGACTAACTCAAAAAATTAACGCATTCAATATACATAATTGACTTAGTAGAGTAGTTTTATTAGAATGAGGAGGATGGGTCAGTAAGAATGATGAGGACGCTGGGTCCAAAAATAATGGGGACATTGTGATGCGGGGCAAATCGAGCCAAGACACTTTCCAATGTGTGCCAAGCTTGGAAGATACAAAGGACTTGAAGTGAAGAGCTTTGGAAGTGTTTTGGATGGTTTCAGCATTAGGCCTCACGCCTAAGGAGGAGAAGGGAGGCCCAGCACATCCAGGCGCCCCGCCTAGCCCAGGCGCCCCGCCTAGCCCAGGCGCCCCGCCTGAAGACCTCAGTGCATAAGAGTGAAAATGTGCACAGGCGCCCCGCCTGCCTAGGCGCCCACCCCAGGCGTCCTTCCCAGCTTCAGGCGCCCCTCCCAGCTTTAGCACAATCCAAGCGCTCCTCCCAGCTTCAGGCGCCCCTCCCAGCTGCTGAACTTATGTTTCTTTTACTGTTTTGCCCTACGTGGCTTATTTGATGAACCTTATTAGTAAGGGTATTTGGGTCATTGTGTAAGCTTGGGAAACACTATAAAAATTCAAGCATAGCTTATTTTACACTTAGCTTGTTTAGATGAATGGAGATTGAATATCTTGTAAAGAGTGGAACTCTTTGGGTTTATGAAAACCGACCTATGTTTGGGACTTGTTTACTTCTAGTGGATTCTAGTTTCATAACAACCCCACCCTGATCATTCTACTTGCGAGTTCTAGTTGACTCGAGGGTAGTTGCGTAGTGTAGGTGCTCCTTGACATTCACCCGAGGTGTATCGAAACATGTTCTTCGGTGCTACTTGGGTCCTTGTTCGAGCCTCGTCTCGCTTTCTATCTTATTTTATCGCTTTCGTGTTTTCCCTGCATCAGTCTGGTATTAGAGCCCTTGGTTCTTCGTGCCTAGTATCTTTTCTTTTAGTTTCTTGTGTTTGAAGTTATTTGAAAGAAGAAAAAACAAAAAAAATTGAAAAGGTTAATAATCCAAAAAATTTGGTGTATCTTGTTGGTTTGTTTGATTCATGTTATGGGCGTTATAGATTCTTGATTGTTGTTGAAAACCCGTTCTTTGGGTACCAAAAACACTTGGTTTGGATTGGAATCAAGAATTTGAAGATTTGAAACCCCAAAATTTCGTTAAACCCTTGATAAACCTTGTTCTTGACGATTTTTGCTTGATTCTTGGGTTGAATGGATGTTTGATTGAGAACTTGATATTGGGAATTGATCTTGATTGAAAAACAAATGATTTGGTACCAATTTTGTGGGATTTAAAGTTGTATAACACCACATTTGAAGAATCACAATACATTTTGAGACCCCTCTGAAAAACCCCTTGTTCTTGCGTTTCTTGGCTTTGAATCTTGATTTGATTGATTGTTTGGTTGTAAATTTGATTGGGGTTTGTTAAGAAAGATCAAAAACAACTTTGGGTATTATTGGATTGTGAAAACAAGTTGAAAACATCGGATTTGTGGATTGAAAATCGACTTGGAACAAGTTTGGAACGAGTTGAAAACTGCTTCAGAGCTAGGCGCCCCGCCTGACTTGGCTACTGCCTAGGACCTCAGGCGCCCTGCCTAGGTCCTAGGCGCCCCGCCTGAAATCCTGCACAATTCTGTTCCTGCTGCTGAAACTTGTTGTTTGCGGCAGTTTTTCCTAAGTTTTCGTATTTCTTTGCTTGTATAACATCTAACTAGTGCTACTTTAAGTAACCATTCTACTTAATTGGTATAAATCTTTTAGGTAACTCGTGCCTAGATAGGAGAGTAGAATTCGAAGAAGACTCATAGTTTCTTTTAACTCAAGTCCTCACTTAAAAGTGCTTAGCGTTCATTGAGTCATATCAACTCCACTCACCCCGGAGTACAATTAGCTTGTGAATAGTTGATTGAGTTGAGGATTGTTGTTCAACTACTTGAAGCTTTTAGTATTCAATTCCGAGTGAAATATCCATCGCCACTAAACGAGTGAACTGAGTGCTATACACGTGAGGGTGTGTGAGGTGTTTTCACTAACGTTTGTTGCTTTTGTAGGTACGATGGCAAATGATGGAGATAATCCTATGAAGGACTTCATGGCTACCGTTATAGCCAAGTTGGAGGACATAACCTTGAGACTTGAGTCCATTGAGAGGAATCAAGTTGAGACCGGAGAGAGGAGGACCCCGAGTGTCCAAATTGAATCCGGAGAAGGCACAAGTCATAGCACTCATATGACTCCCGAACATTTTGTGGAGCTAACCAAGAAGTATGAACAAAGGAAAGTTGAAGCTCTTCAAGAGTGTTTGTTGGGCAACACCCAACCCGTGGGCAATCCCCAAGGAAATGCTCCACTTCGATGACCCGTGTGGAATGTTCCGCCTCTTGAGCAAATTGACGAAGTTCATGAAGGGGAGGAAGCCAAGTATGGAGATGAAGGATATGGGTATGATGATCCTTATCAACCTAGGAGGCAAATGAACTGGGGTCGAAATGTGGATAGGGGTAGAGGCCGAGGCCGAGGGCCACCCATGAGATTTGATGGAAGAAATGCTAGGAGAGAATATGTTGCTCATGATGACCATTATGGAGGCCAACCGGAGCCTAACTATGGGGTACGTGGCAACAACAACAACCTCAATAGTGTTAAGCTCGATCTTCTATCCTTTAAGGGAACTTGTGATCCGGAGGCATACATGGAATGGGTACTACTCATGGAAAGAGTGTTTGATACTAATGAGATGACCGAGGAGAGAAATGGTATCTATGCTATTTCTACCTTTGAGGCCTATGCTTCCACCTGGTGGGAGTCCATGAAGAGGTCAAGACGAAGGATGAATTTGCATTTGAATGTGACTTGGGATGAGTTGAAAGGGCTCATGAATACCAAATATATAACTCTAAGGTATCGACAAGAGCGACTCAAGAAGCTCTATGATATAAAACAAGGTGTCAAAACGGTGCATGAGTACTTTGATGAATTTGAGAAGACCCGGATGGCATTGGATATGGATACCGAGGGTGAAGAAGAAGCCATAATCCGATTCAAGAATGGCTTGAGCTATGGTATAGCGTCTCAATTGAGGTTGCATCATTATCTCTCACTTCAAGATATGTTTGAAGCCGCAATTGATGCCGAGAATCGGCTTAAGGAAGAGAAGTCCAAAAGTAACACCCCTACTTCCACAAGCAAGCCAAAAGAGTGGAAGACTCCAAATGCGAACTTTCCAAGTGCAAGTGCTAGCAAAGAAGTGAAGAAGTCATATGAGAAGACTACGCCACACTTGGAAGGTACTTCTAAAACTCGCTTGAGTAATCCTACTTCTACTTCTACTAACTGCTATAAGTGCAAGGGCTATGGACATATTGCTAAAGATTGTCCTACAAAAAGAACCATGGTTGTGGTAGGCAATTTGGTGTATGAGCAAGATAGTGAGCCCGAAAGTGAGGGAGTAGAGGGAGATGAGGAAGTTGAATGTGAGGATTCCATAGAAGGAGATGATGGTCCTCATATGTTCTTGGTGGTTAGGAGGAGTTTGAGTACCATTTTCATGGAAGAGGAAGTAGAAAATGATCAAAGAAAAAACCTCTTTCATGCTAGATGTCGTGTGATGGGGCAAGTATGTTCTATGGTTGTTGATTCGGGAAGTTGTGCCAACATAGTTAGCCAAACCTTGATTTCCCAATTGAAATTACCCACTATAAATCATCTAAAACCATATCGTTTACAATGGCTTAGTGAGTGTGGTGAACTAAAGGTGGTGAAGCAAGTGTTGCTTGAGTTTAGCATTGGGAACTATAAAGGTAAGATCATGTTTGATGTGGTCCCAATGCAAGCATGCCATCTATTGTTTGGGAGACCATGGCAATATGACTGATGTGTTGTGCATGATGGTCGAACCAACTCCTACACGGTCAAGCAAGATGGGAGAAAGTATGTGATTAAACCTTTGACTCCAAGGCAAGTAAAGGAAGACTGCAAGCGAATAAAGGAGTTGAGGGAGGCGGCTAAAGCAAAGTCACCCATTGTACTTGAACCCGAGGCCAACAATCTTATTGTCTTGCCATTGCATGATGAAAATGAGAGTCACTCCACTTCAAATGAAAGAGAAAAGATAGAGAGAAGTGAGGGAGTGACCGGTGACAATCCAAGAGAGGAAAAATGAGAGGATTTGAGGAGTGATGTGAGTGGATTGTCACCACAAACTACACTTGACCTTGAGGTAAAGCTGAGAGAGAAGAGAGGTGAGGAAAGAAAAATTGAGAGTGAGAGCACCCATTATTCTAACAATTCTTCATCTTCTGCTTTTTCTTGTGAAAGTTCTTGTGTAGGTATAATTGAAGACAAGCCAATGGAGCCCCAACCATGTGCGTGGAAGGAAAGACAAGAGGGGAAAATTTCTCAAAGTGAGCTTCATGAAGGAGGATTTGCATATGACACTTCAAGCCTTGTTAGTGATCAAGGAAGTACTACAAATGTAAGTGATGCTTCACCTTTTCATGAGCCTACTAACTACTTGTCTTGTGATGACTCAACACTAGTTAGTGTTTTTGATACATCTAGTGAGTATACCACTAGTGAAGAGTCTAGTTGTCAACTTGAGTGTGCTTGTGAAACACTAGTTGGGAAGGATGCTATGCCACATCATGATGTGAGCTCATTGTTCATTAAACCCCTCCCTAGTATAGATTTGATAGTTGACAATGATTGTGACCTTTGCTATGACATACCACCAACCTTTGACAAAGGAGAAGAGGAGATAGTTGATCATTCCCTTATTGATTTGCTTCTATTTGGTGGACCAATGTGTTGTAGTAAAGATGGACTTGACCTTGAGGAGTCCAAATTGCATGAATTGGACAAGGTTGTCTGTGATGACTCCTCAAGTGAACCTAGTCTTGATAGCTTATCTATGCTTGATCATGATAGTGAGATGCATGTTTTTACTAATCCATTATTTGAAGGCATTCTCATTAGTGGTAATGACTTGTATCGGACTAGGATGAATAGTAAAATGGAACCCCTATGGTGTGAAGGATTTGATTCCTTAGGCAACCTATTGTTTGCGAATTCGGGTGAGGTAGATGGTTCTTTGAGTGACCCTACTATTGCTTGTTGGGGTTATGATGAAGAAGAATCCATCATCAATGCCTTCCTTGAGAGCTTGTCTTTTGAGAAGGGTTGCTTCGGTGATGAAATGAGGGGAGGAAGAGGAATCCCTTGGTATGAGTAAGTATGTTCTAAAGAAAGGGAGTGGAGTACTTGATACCCCTTGTAGGTTAAGTCATTTGATTCACTCCACTCCACTCCACTTGTTAATCATACCTTGAGAATTGATTGGTGTGTTGATCTTGAGCTTAAGGTTCAAGGGGATTTTGATAGCTTGATCTTGCATTTTCCATGTCCCCATGACCTATTTGATCATTATCGTGTTGAGTGCATGTTGTTAATTAACCAAGTACTTGTTGTTCTCTTTGGAGACTTGATCTTTTTGATTAGTATTGATGCTTGGTTATACCACAAGAGTGTGTTTTCCACACTTCTTGCACTAACCTACTTTCAAAGTAGGAAATCTTGTGTTTGCTTGTCGTTGCTTGTAGGTTCTAAGCTCCATGTTAAGGCAAAGGAGATCTTAAAAGAGACCTATGTCAAAGTGACGATCAAGAGTTACAAGGGAGGAGAGCATTGGGCACCCCGAAGAGATGATGCCATGGACGTGAATGCATTGATTTTGAGGACGAAATCTCTTCAAGAAGGGGAGGATGATGCGGGGAAAATCGAGCCAAGATACTTTCCAACACTTTCCAACGTGTGCCAAGCTTGGAAGATACAAAGGATTTGAAGTCAAGAGCTTTGGAAGTGTTTCGGATGGTTTCAGCATTAGGCCTCACGCCAAAGGAGGAGGAGGGAGGCCCAGCACATCCAGGCGCTCCGCCTGAAGACCTCAGTGCATAAGACTGTAAATGTGCACAGGCGCCCCGCCTGCCTAGGCGCCCACCCCAGGCGCCCTTCCCAGCTTCAGACGCCCCTCCTAGCTGCTGAACTTATTTTTTTTTTACTGTTTTGCCCTACGTGGCTTATTTGATGAACCTTATTAGTAAGGGTATTTGGGTCATTGTGTAAGCTTGGGAAACACTATAAAAACCCAAAGCATACCTTATTTTACACTTAGCTTGTTTAGATGAATGAAGATTGAATATCTTGTAAAGAGTAGAACTCTTTGGGTTTATGAAAACCAACCTACGTTTAGGACTTGTTTACTTCTAGTGGATTCTAGTTGCATAACAACCCTACCCCGATCATTCTACTTGCGAGTTCTAGTTGACTCGAGGGTAGCTGCGTAGTGTAGGTGATCCTTGACATTTACCCGAGGTGTACCGAAACAAGTTCTTCGGTGCTACTTGGGTCCTTGTTCGAGCCTCGTCTCGCTTTCTATCTTATTTTATCGCTTCTGTGTTTTCCCTTTATCACATTGCGTCCGAAAAAGAAAAGGCAATTAATAATTGTTCCTAAAAATGAATTGAGCTAAGGGACATTAAGTCCAAAACTATTAGCTATTCGGCCTCTCCCTCCCCTTCCTCCACCTAAGATTAGAGTTAGTTCGAAAATGACTCAGATGCATGTGGCCTTGAGGCTTAGGGATCTTCAACTTCCACCACAGAGGTTTCTCTCAAGCCAGGGTCGCAAACAACGCTCACTGCTCTGTGAGGGTACGCCCATTTTGGGTTTTCTTTCTCGATAACAATGACAAGGACTAAATGGGGGCCCCATTTCTGTGATTTCTATTCAGAAGCCTCTGTGATAGCTATACCTGTCACGGCAGTCGCGTAAAACTCCCTTGAAGTTTGTTGCACTCTGTGGATCTCCTTTACTCCTCATTTAGTTGGGTACTCAACCATCTAATAAAGTGTTAAAGGTTTGTTTATCCAAGGTCTCCCTATTATGATATTATACGTGATGTCGCGTATCATCACTTGGAACGATGTTGGCTTGGCCACCCCAGGCGCATAGACATGTAGGATGATCTTACTAACTGACCTTTTATAGCAGTTGTTGAAATTAAACAACGTGTACGAGCTCGAGACTATCAAGTCTATAAACTGTATCAGCAGACTATTTCTCATTTGATAACATTAACAACTCTTCCTGCATCAATGAGGACACGCTTCACCTCTAAATTCCTAATACTCAAAGAGACGATAAAGGCATGATAGTGTGGAAAATATGGACCGCTAATATCCTTGTTATCGAAAAACACCTTATATTTGAAGGTCACCTTCTTGCCATATTCACTAGCTTCACAGACCATCACGCCGCCGACAACCTTACTTTCGATTCTTGGCCCCACGATTATGATGTTAATAGACATTTTGGCTTCTGGCGATTTAGCGGGCTGTTTGATGTCCCTGCTGTATGCAAATGTTTTCTTTCCTTTGTCTGATAACAACTCTTTGAGATATCCCTTGCTGAGGGGATGAGCAACCTCAAGTATCAAGGCCCTGCAGTTAGCATTTTCATGGTCGTGGTCTCAATGGAACTCACAATAAATCTATGGGTCCCTTTTGCATGGATCCACCCTCTTATCCCTAGGTCAGCAGACCTGTGACCCATTGAGGTGATTTTACGAAATCAAAAGAATTCACACGAAGGTCAAGGTCTTCGAACCTCTTAGCCTCAGGTGCTTTCCCAAAGTATGGGGATTCCCTGCTTCCGCAAGAACTCGTACTTCGAGCATCATCGTGCCTATCCACTAACCCTGAAATCTCTAAGCCGAATTTCTTTCTGCTTTTTGACATACGGTCATTGGACCTATCATCCTCAGTGGAGTCGTGCTTGCATGACCTACTGTCACTCATTTATGATGACCTTACTGCATCAGCCTCGATCTTGAGTTTGTAGTTATACCGGTGGTACATATTGTTCTATGTCTTCCTTTGATACTCTTATAAACTCTTCTACAGTTCTTGCAAAGCCGCAGCGCCCCTGGGATTTAGGCTCTTGGCGAAGGCCATGGTTGCTATGTTGTCTGACACCGGCGGGAGGTTCATACGCTCCTTCCAGAACCTTTCTAAGTAATCCTTTGGCAATTCACCATCCTCTTATTTGATTTTAAATATATCCTCAATCTTTTTCTCTCGTTGCATAGGAGCTTGCTTTTACAAATAGATCATGCATCTGAGAAAATGACTCAATAGAACATTTAAGTAGTTAGGTGCACTAGGTCAAGACTCCATTGGTTAGGTGGCACCAAATTTCTACACCAGCACGGACTGGATTTCATCCCTTTTCAAGTCATTGCTCTTAACTTCCATCACGTAAGCTGCTACATGATTGTGTGGGTCTGTGATGCCATCATACCTGGGTAGTTCAGGCATACGAAACTTCTTCAGAACTGATACTGGCACAGAGCTTGGTATATAGGTTTGTTGGGAGAACTTGTCCTTATCGATTTCAAGATGGGGGGAGCATCCGATATCTTATCCACCTTATCGCTATGCTTCTTAAGTTGGCAGAGCACGTCCTCTTTAAAAGCGGTCCCGAATACTATTAGAGTGGCGGTGCCTGAACTGTCTAACTTAGTGTTGAGATTAGTCCACCGAGCTACAGAGTCTGAGGTGTTCCTTATGAGTGTCGACCCTTGTGGTGATTCTTGTGGCAACACTGTGTTACTGAGTGCTTTCTCGAGACATCTAGACAAAGTTTTGGCCATTAGCGCTGGGAGGTGCTACGGCGCCTCGATGAGCCTCTTCAGCGCCTTCTCCAATCATTCCCTGGATCTAGCACTGCCTTTTCCCTTGGCAGGGTCTCTTTCCAAAGAAAGGACTATGAGTCGCTTTGGCTGCTGTCTGCCGTCAAGTCTACTTCTTTCCCATAGACCTTGGGCCGCCTCTTCTGCTCTAGGGCGTCGTCCGGCTGGACTCTTATGTTGTCTTGTTGCATGATTATTTTGCTTCCTCGGAATGAAATATGAATTACCTGGGCCCAAGGTGAGCACGAAATTATTTAACCTAAACCTTGCATGATAGAGATACCAAATAAAGTTGTATTTAAGGCCACAAGCAATAATAAAATATTAAAAAAACTGTGTAGGCAAAAATACGCCACCTATTATTACAGGGATATGAGTCCATCTGACGAGACTAGACTTATCCTACAAGTCACCGGGCATAGAGGATACACGTTTGTTCTACGAGTTACGACCGTTCAGGCGGTACGGGCGTATGATGCAAGGCATACATCGTGCCGCCTTAGGGTTATAGTCTCCTAGTTAGGATTTCGTATACACCAACACCTTGAGTTTACAGACCCATGGCCATTATTAGTCTTTGTATTTTACCATAATTAGGACTTGGTGTTCTCTACTATAAATACCGTTCCTTATATTATATTGTACATCAAGCGATTCATCACTGAATCTGGTTATTCTAAAGGAATAAAACTCTTTACTTTCTAGTCTATTATTTTCCTCTCTATTTACTTATTTTTCCCATCATTTATACTGTATTGCTTGTGACCCTATCATAAATTTAATTGTTTAATCTAGACGTACAATTTTAGGCACAGACAGTTTGGCGCTCACCGTGGGGCCTAGGAAATTATATGTATTCCACGTAGGAAAAGGCGCAGTCATGTCAGACAACAACGACAATACCAACGCCCTGAATAACACTGCTGGCATAGTAGACGAGTCTATATAGGACCCTAGTGATCCTAGCGTGTAACAAAAGGATCCTGCCAAGGAGCCAGACCATGTAGCCAGCAACGATGAAGGCGATCAATCACGCGAAAGTAATTCTGAGTTTAGAGGTTTCCTTGTAATCTCCTAAAAACCTTGTAAGAATGGGCAGAGCAGAACTTGGTGGAGTGCATATCTCAAAAGCTAAGAGCAATGTTCGATGGATCATCTCAGAGGCCAGCATCCCTGTGAGGATCAACACCCATAAATGATACAGCAGCATTCGCTTCTAATTTGAGAGTTAACATGGACGCCGCTTCTAGAGGCTCAACGATAGTTAATAATCAAGACCTCAAAGGAACACATGTCATCCATGATAGCCTAAAGGAGATGAAGGCCATCCATAATTGGATCGGTAAGGTACCTGGTGCACCACCTCAGGTTACCACTATAGATGAGCAAAAGTTTTATAAGCATGCATATAAAGCAAGCACTACACCGTTCTGTGTACCAAAGCACTTCCGCCTACCGGATAACCTAAAGTACGATGGGACGACTAATCCGGATGAGCATATTGCTGCATACTATACAGCTGTCAAAAGCAACAAAATCTCAGAGGAAGAAATCCAATCTGCTTTGCTGAAGAGGTTCGGATCAACCTTGACTAAGGGCGCACTTGCTTGGTACCTTAGCTACCAATGGGCTCCATCGAGTCATTCACCCAGATGCAGGATTTGTTCAAGAAAGCGCATTCTAGCGCTCGTAAGCGGGAGAAGTGCATAGAGGACATCTTCAAGGTCCGGCAGCGCGACAACGAGCTGCTAAAAGACTACCTTAAAAGGTTCCAGAGGGAACATATGGAGCTTTCTCCAATTCCCGACAATATCGCTGTGGTAGCCTTTGGCAAGAGCTTGAATTCCAAAGCGTTGCTAGCTACTAGTGAGTTGAAATGGAGTCTAACTTAACATCATGTGTCAACATGGAGTGCCCTACATCAGAGGTACACTAAAAGACTCCGCCTAGAGCTAGAGCACTCTTAGAACCCCGAAGATGAACAAAGAAAGTGAGCAGGAAGTCCATCACTTGAAGGAGAATAAGATAGAAGAAAAGTAAAAGTAAAGACACAGAGCCAAGCAGGAACGTGAAAGCATGGCAGCACCCGGGGGCCTGGATCCCAAGAGAAACGAACTGAGCCCCGCAGATTCCGAAATTTTAGTTTGCGAGTCAACGTCTTGGAACTAGTTGCCAATAATTTTTGTTAACTAGGGCCAAAAGTGCGATGGCCGCCCATCGTAAAAGAAGCAGCCGGGAGAAATTCAACGGCCTAGTGTGACATCTATCATAGCAACAGTCATGACACAGTCTACTGTAAGGCCCTTAGAAATTGAGTATCTGTTAAAAGAGGCACACCTCAAGGATTTTATCAAAGAAGGAGCTAGGCGTTCAAGAGCACCAAACTCTGGGGACAAGCAGAACATGAACGCGATCTTCGTGACCCCGGGACCTATCACTGCTGGGGGACTGAAAGTTTGGGGTCGTACACTAGCCCTATTGATTCAGCTTGGAAGGTGAAGGGAAGTATGGAGACGCTCTCATCATTTCCATAAGGGTGTTCAGCCTTCAGATCAAGCAAGCTTTTGTTGACCCGGGAGTAATGTGAACATTAGATGATCCCAAGCCTTGGTAGGATAATCGGCTTCAATGGCCTTTGCGAGGAACCTGTTGGAGAACTAGCTCTACCATATCATATCCGGGGTGTGACGAACATAATCTCTTTCCAGGTACTCGCCTTGAATCTGTCGTATGATATCATACTGGGACGGCGTACAAAGTGAGCGGCCTTTGCCTAGAGAGCATCCTAACATTCAAGAAAGGACTGATAGCTGAGGTAAATGTGGTCAATGAGAAATCCTTCTGGTACGAGACTATGGAGTGTAATGCTAGAATAAAGACGACGAGCAAAGGAAGCGGCTGTCGGAGATGAGCCAACTAATCCCCAAAGCAGCAGAACTATGGTACCATCTCACCGAGGTATTGGTAAAGCACGAAGAACCATTATGGCCGATACATTTTCTACTTGGTATTAGCCCGAGTAAAAGTGCAACTCTTGCAGCTTCCAATAATAATCGAGCCAATCCAAGGAGAAAACCTGTTGCTGTATGTTTCAATCACAGAAGTAGCAGTGAATGCAGTGCTTGTGCGAGAAGAAGATGGGAGACAACTTCCCGTGAAGTATGCCAGCAAAGGACTTTTGTGCCCGAACGGGCTTCTGCCTCCACCTGTTCAGTTCATTGCAGCTCTGGTCAAGGTAACTCAGGAGTTGCGCTCGTATTTTTCTCAGCCATATAGTCAGTGTGGTCTCTTCTATACCACTACGGACCGTTTTGTCCAGACTTGCGCTCTCCAAAGGGTTGGTAGAATGGGTTGAAGAACTGGGAGGATACGATATCATTTAGCAACCACAAACGTCGTCCAGTCACAGGCTTTAGAAAGCTTCACCTCAGATTTTGTGGAGGAATTTGCACCAAAAGCGGAGGAATCAATCCAAAGTGTAGAGGCGATCGAGGTTGTGCGCTGGCAAATTCATACTGACATGGATCTTAAAGGAGAAGAAGCCAACCTCAATCAGTGGGTCGTAACACCCATCGGGAAGGCCTTCTACAATGCCGCGAAAGGTCTGAGTATTGAAGCAGAATATGAGGCCATAACTCAAGCTCATGACTCAACCTACATATTAGAGGCCAGGGAGATCAGCCTCTACAGTAGTTCCCAGTTGGTGGTCACTCGAGTGAATGAGATTTTTACTACGAAGGACATCTGTATGATAGATCGGCAAGGGAAAATTAAAGGACTTTTGAAAAACTTTCATAAATGGAAGTTTGTATATCAGGAGGAAAGCACAAACGAGGACGAAGTGACTGAGGAGTCACACACTGATTCAGACGACCAACAGGCAGTGATTGAGGCGACCCCCACGGACCTGATGAACCTTGAAGTTTCAGACACAGATTCCGCCTCAAAACAACGTCACACACTGATTAACAACTTGGACAAGGGAATACTCTCCAAAGACAAGTCAGAAAACAGACAGCTGCGGAGGCAGGCAGTTCATTATTGTTTAATCAACAGAGACTTATACCATTGGATTGTTAGCGGTCCACAACTTATATCTCGAGGCTAAGAACTCTCCAATGAGGGAGCCCTAGCAGATACCCCCGTTCGACGATGGAAGTACAATCCTTTTTAGTATTTACTTTAATTAAGTCTCTAGCTTCTTTTAATTTTGATGGCAGTATTTTCATACTCATCAGCTATGTTACGGGTTTTCACCCACAACAGTTTAGGCCCTGCGCCTTACTATTTTACTTAGTCAGTTTTACAAATTCAGATCCATTTATGATCCAACTATTCATAGCTCCGGTCATACCTAAGTTGAAGTAATACACTCACTTTTTGCTACAATAAGTAGGGTAAACTACTTACTCAAGTAAACAAGCAACAACGTTTTGTATCGTAACGCAAAAAATGCCCTGTTTCCACACGTGCTAAAGTCATCCCATTGTGGGTGCGAAACAACCGTCTATCGCAGGCGCAACATAAGCCGCCAATCACTGATGCAAATGAAGCGACCTTTAGTGCGCACGCCCGTCTTTTAAAGACACTAGCCCAGAAAGGCACACAAAACATGTTGTTTAACTATACAAGTACGCATAAAAATATTAATGGACGTCCATTTTGTTAATAACAAATAGCCTGTAGGCTCATAATATATAATTAAGTCCTTTTGAATAGAACACTGTTCCGTACAGGTATTCTAAAAAATGTAAAAAGGCAAACTACAAACTTCTCAAAATGTGTACGGCTGAAGATCATTTATCTGGATTGTAGCTACAAGCCGCTAAGCAGTTCGAAGTTCTCTAAGCATCAAGGGATATGTCAGCCTGAACAACCTGCGGTGCACGACTACTGATGTAACAAAGGCCTGGATACCTTGATAAAAGCAAGGGTCCTCTAAAGCGCCTGAATACAGATGCAACCTTCCTCCGTCTCATCCACTGAACTCGAAGAAAACTAGAAGATTTGCTTCGGCCCCTGCTTGTCAAATGGGAGTGCATCCCCTACAGATCTTCAAGCACAATTTAGAGCTCATTGAAGATGGGGAGGCCTGAGCTGGGAACCTACCATAAGGAAGCCTCTTCCACTGGGTATTCCACAACCAGCGGCCGATGAGGCGTTGCAACAGTAACATGGCCGAACCAGTTGAGCCAAGAGATAGCCTTGAACAACGAGCAGAGTTAGAGTTTGGTGACACCTTGATCTACTGATGGGCCAAAGCTATATCCTTTTGCCTGCCATGGAACGGAGCTGGACAGTGGAGCCTCAACCCAATGCTGTTGAAGGAGCTACCTGAACGTCCACGATTTCTAGGAAGAGAAGCCTCACGACAAAAGATGGGGTTCAGCCTCCTGAAACGGCATGACAAGAGGAATATCACAACAACCATCGTGTTAGAAGAAGGGCATACCATAATCAGTGCATATGCCACAGTGAAGACATTCTGAAGAACATCACTAGAGTCCCGATAAAACTTCATGACTCAGAGGACTCCGTTCATCCATTCATGGATGGAGGAAAAGAGGAAAAAAATTACAAATGATCTTTTTTCTACAGTTTTCTCATGCACCATCCATTCAGAATAAAGGAGTTTTTCTTGGAATATCAAACTAGGATCAAAGGCAAATATTTTTTAAGATAGAATAGCCATTCTTTCATAAAGAACTTTGAAGAAAATGGAGTATTTTTCTGAAAAAGATTTGTGATTTCTCCAGTATCGCGAAGGCCCTATTTATAGTCTGGAAGAGATAAAAACGTATCACGAAACGGCCAAGCGTAATTATGGCCTTAGATATGAAATGATTTGGCGCAGTAGAAAACATTCTTAGAAAGGTACATGGAATCAACATCAACCAATCAGATGAAGATACACAGAGTTTTCGAATAAATCAGCATCAGTGTTGGTGAAAGAAACTGCGAGTTTCAAGGAGTCAGTGAGATATCTTTCATATCCGTCTTGTACAACGCTTTTACTTCCTGACTGCTCACGTCAGCACTCAGCAAGTGGAGGGACTGACTGTGTGGAAAAAAATACACCACCTATTATTACGGGGATACGAGTCCAGCTGGCGAGACTAGACTTATCCTACAAGTCACCGGGTACAAAGGATACACGCCTATTCTATGAGTTACGACCATTTAGACGGTACGAGCGTAAGATGCAAGACATACATCGCCGCCTTAGGTTTACAGTCTCCTAGTTAAAGTTTCGTATACACCACCTCCTTGAGTTCATAGGCCCATGACCTTTATTAGTCTTTGTATTTTACCATAATTAGGAATAGGTAATCTCTACTATAAATACCCCTCCTTACATTGTATTGTACATCAAATGATTCGCCACTAAATCCAGCTATTCTCAAGGAATAAAATATTTTACTTTCTTATCTATTATTTTCCTTTCTATTCACTTGCTTTTTCCAATATTTATACTATATTGCTTGTAATCCTATCATAAATTCAATTGTTTAACCTAGACGTATAATTTTAGGCACAAACAGAAACAATAGTATAATAGAGGTTGTATCGCTTCAATAAATATTACAATTGAGTAATTGGATATTGATCACACCCAACTACGCCTATAAAAAGGACTAAGCAGTCGCAGCAAATATAGCTCAGTATTTAAAGTCCCGAGGTCAAATCCCACACAGAACACTCGAAATCTAGTTTCTAATCAAACTAATTTATCTAACCAATTAACTTCGAGGTTTTGTATCTGTATAATGGTTTCAATGTAACAAAAGTAAATAGCAAAGTATTAAGAAATAAATTAATCAAGGATGTAGAAGCCTAAGATTGATTTACCCAACTCCTACCTATGTGTTAGAATAATTCTTTTAACAAATTCAACTTGGTTTTCTTCCTATTGAACACTTGTTCCAATTATACAACTATTCACTCCCATGTAATAGTAGTAACTTTCAGTAACCAATTTTTCAGTTAATTAATGAAGATACTTAGGACTACAAGTTTAGTTCACAATCAGGGTCAATGATCACAAATTACCTTATTGACAACCTAAGTAATACCTTGGTTTTAGGTTGAAATATTGCTAAATATTTAACCCAAACCTATGAATCTATCCCTAGACACACAAGAATAATGGGAACAATCAATTGGAGGCCCTTCCAATTAATAGCAATCAAAACATAAACATTTAGATAGGAAAGATTCACAAGTTTCATACATTGAAATAAATATTCATAACACATAAGTATTTGAGTGGTTCAATCAACCCTAGAATGGGCAAATTAACCACTCATGTTCATGATAGTCATATCAAAATAATTTATGAATGAATAAATTACAAAAAGTAAGGAAGAATTTAGAAAAACTCTTGTTCTTGAAATCTCCAAAGCTCTAGCCTTCTTTTTGCCTCTTTCCCCATGTATAATTCATAATGGAGGCAAAAGAAGCTTTTATACCCTGTAGGAAACTAAGCAAAAGCACCAAAAAATCCTTAAAATTTCGCCGCATGGGTCTGTGCTTCGCGTAGCACCCCCGTGCCACGCAGACTAATTTTCTTCAGGCAATTCAGCTCGCGTGGCACTCGCATTTTTGGCCTAAATGCGCTGAAATTTTTATTCAATTCCTAAGCAAAGACTCTATTTCTTCCTGTGTCACTCGTGTGACACACGGATCACTTGAACTCTTCAGCATCTTCACATTTAGCTCCAAAACTAACACTTTCTGGCTCAATTCACCATGTTCAACTCCTACAACACCAAACAACTCAATTAATATCAACTCTTGAGAATTTTGCATATAAACTCTTAGGTGTACTATCATAACATGGTAAAACTACCATGAAAATATAGGTAAAATAGCCAAATATCACAATCCCATACTTAGACTCTTGCTCGTCCTCGAGCAAAGAAGAAGAATACACAGAAAGCGGGCAAGACATCAAGATTAGATAGTGACTCGCGACAACAACTTAGCAAAACTCACGCATAAAATTCAAACACCCATTCTTTTGGTCATAGTCAAGTATTGAAAGTAGAAACCAATAGACCACTCAAGTTCCAATGTACCTCACAGAAAGAAGATGCCACCAAACACACAACATATGATTTCAAGAGAAATTGTGGCATATCAAATATCAAACACTTTGACACTGGGAAAGAAATTTCTCATGTCCCACAGAAAAGTAACATAGGCTTGCCCATTTTGTTGTTATCCACTAATGTAGGAGTCTCAATCAAAAGTCAAGTAGGGCTTTTTTATAGCTTGTAATATTGGCTTGGGGTAAGGTGTGGTACACTTTTGGGTATATAGTGACTAACTCTTTCCCTCAACACTTTAAACATCACTTACTACTAATTTTCCATTTCTCCTCGTTTATTCATCAACTCATTCTCTTCTTTTTTTTTAATGATTTTCACAACATTTGGAAGATTGGGGACCTAAGAGTTCAATGAGACACATCAACCTCACTAGGGTGCCTTTGGCGTGTTCATACTCGAGGCTTTTATCACCCTTAACCGAGCATCGGAACATTACCCCCATCCTTTATTTTTTTTCCATATTTCTATACGAAGAGGGTATCAAGTATTTCATTCCTTCATTATTTTTCAACTTTCTTCCCAAATACACAACAACTCTTATTAATAACCCACAATCTTTCCAAACACACAACCTAAAGTAGTTAAGGAGAAGATGGGTAACAAGAGAGGTAAATAGAAAAATGGATAGGGCTTGTAATTCAGGTTGCCAAAGAAAAGGTCAATATTCTCTAATTGGGGACTCTAAGGAATATGTTCATTAGGTAGGCTAATTTGGGAACTGGCGGGCCAAAGAAGACCTACTTTCATTCTTAAGATCAAGACTACCTAGGATTTCGCCTCAAACAACAAGCAGGGCAAGTTTTAGACTTAGCATGAAACAATGAGAAGTATACATATAAACTCACCACACACTATACATGGAACTCAAAGATCAATTCAGTTTCACCTCGCAGTACCTCACTATGAACTCAAAAAGGAAGTTAAAAAATACATAGGTAGTTCTAGCTAAGGGTTGCCTTTTGAATTCCTCACTTCTATCTTTTTCTACATTCTTTCTACTTTTCCTCCTTCTAAGCTCATCTTGGGCATTTCTTTTTTTAATTTTTTTTATATAGCTCACCTATAGAATGCCTGGTCAGCAAAATAACTCAATGGAAAATAACCAAAGCTAAGAAAATCCAAAGAGATTATTGGTATACTAAGAATTACTAATAAAATTTACTTTAATAACTAGAAAGCAAGAAACAAATCAAAAACTATCTAGTGACAAGAAAATATGAAAACATACTAGAATAAATAGATACCAACAAAATAAACTCCCACCCCATACTTAATATCAGGCATTGCCCTTAATGCATTAAAAATAAAAACTAAGGGTGATAGAGAAAATCCCTGGGGCTCTAAGGCCGAAAAATATCCTTATAAGTTTCCTTAGGGCGCGAGGTACTCAGACTTCCCCCATAGCAGGAATTCATCTTCACGCATGATGGGTTTACAGACACCCCACACTTAGACTTCAACCATGTTGAAACCTGCAACACAAAGAAACTCACCAAGTAACATCCTTCAATAGATAACATAAATTATTATTATTATTTTTGTATTTTTGATTTTTTTTCTTTTTGTTTTACTTGTATACAATTACAATCACGAGTTGCCTCCCGAGAAGCGCCTTAGTTATATCGTGGCACGACATAACCTAGAGTCAATAGTTTTTCCTCCACCTTGAGCTTATGAATCGCCTCCCCAGTTGTAAGTAAACTCTCCGATTATGCTCTTGAGGTGGAACGAGTTCTTGCATGCCAAAAACTAAGCATCTTCTTTTGCGCGTAGTCACTAACTCAGGAATATCTTCGAATTGTTGGCTATGCTCTTGACCAAGCACCATGTATACAATTTTGTACTCTTTGGCCTTCAAACGAAGATAGTCATCGTGTCTAAATGGTAGTGAAAGTTCCATAATGTAAATACCATACGCCTCATCCTTCAACTCTTCCATTGGCTCAAAAGGATCAATTTCCATGTCTCCCTCTAAAACCAGTGTAGAAAAGTGTCAAGAATGTGGTGCAACCCTCTTTGACTTCACTTCAATATTGAAATCCTCTTTTTGGCACGAATCAGAGTCAAGTAAAATTTCAGCTTCAATGTTATTGGCTGAATCCAGTACCATATCTTTATCATCGGCATCTTCCCATACCATAAGGCTAGATGGTTGGATTTCAACCCTTGTCTCATCCAATCGAAATTCACGTTTTAGATCTTCAACTATAGCCATAATTTCTTCTTCTAATTCCACGTATTTTTGGCTAGGTTGTTGAGTTCTCAATAGTGCAGCCAACTGATTCACTTGAGCTTTTATATGGCATAATTGTGCTCTACGTCCGTCCCAAACCTTCTTCAATTCAGCTTCATATTCTTCCTCAACATCCTCCACTCCATTGCACCAACTATTATCATAAGAGAAAGAAAAATCATCATAATAGGGGCTCGGGGAAGAATAAGACGTATTAGCAAAATCATAATAATGATCCACTAGCCACATGTTATTTCCTGATGCCATACATTTTTATATATTTTTTTATAATCTAAAAAGAATATGTACAGAAACGAAGTTAATTGAACAAACAACTCAGCTGTCCTAACAAGCTAGAAATTCACCGTGTTCCCCGGCAACGGCGCCAAAATTTGATCACGCCCAACTACGCCCTATAAAAAGGACTAAGCGGTCACATCAAATATAGCTCAGTACTTAAAGTACCGATGCCGAATCCCACAGAGAACACTCGAAATCTAGTTGCTAATCAAACTAATTTATCTAACTAATTAACTTCGAGGTTTTGTATTCGTATAATGATTTCAATGTAACAAAAGTAAATAGCAAAGTATTAAAAAATAAATTAATCAAGGATTTAGAAGCCTAATATTGATTTACCCAACTCCTACTTATGTGTTAGAATAAATCTTTTAACAAATTCAACTTGATTTTCTTCCTATTAAATACTTGCTCCAATTCTACAACTATTCACTCCCATGTAATAGTAGTAACTTTCACTAACCAATTTTTCAATTAATTAATGAAGATACTTAGGACTACAAGCTTAGTTCACAATCAGGGTCAATGGTCACAAATCACCTTATTGACAACCTAAGTAATACCTTGGTTTTAGGTTGAAATATTGCTAAATGTTTAACCCAAACCTATGAATCTATCCCTAGACACACAAGAATAATGAGAACAATCAATTAGGGGCCCTTCCAGTTAATAGCAATCAAAACATAAACACTTAGATAGGAAAGATTCACAAGTTTCATTCATTGAAATAAATATTCATAATACATAAGTATTGGAGTGGTTCAATCAACCCTAGAATGGGTAAAATAATGAGAACAACAGTTTTCCTAAATTCTTCCTTACTTTTTATAGTTTATTCATTCATGAATTATTTTAATATGAGTCTTCAAAGCTCTAGCCTCCTTTTTGCCTCTTTCCCCGTATATAATTCATAATGGAGGCAAAACAAGCTTTTATACCCTGTAGGAAACTAAGCAAAAGTACCAAAAAACCCTTAAAATTTCGCCCCATGGGTCTGTGCTTCACGTGGCACCCGCGTGCCACGCGGACTAATTTTCTTCAGGCAATTCAGCACGCGTGGTGCTCGTGTTTTTGGCCTAAATGCGCTGAAATTTTTATTCAATTCCTAAGCAAAGACTCTATTTCTTCCCTATCACTCGCGTGGCACACGGATCACTTGAACTCTTCAACATCTTCACTTTTAGCTCTTAAACTAACACTTTCTTGCTCAATTCACCATATTCAAATCCTACAACACCAAACAACTCAATTAATATCAACTCTTGAGAATTTTGCAAAGAAACTCTTAGGTGTACTATCATAACATGGTAAAACTACCCTGAAAATATAGGTAAAATAGCTTAATATCAGATATTTATATGCTAGAATTTACCCCAATCACAGTTCTAATGTAACTCTATCCGTAAGGCCCATGGCCATTAGATAAGGTGGTTAGCCAAATACTATCCTAGATAGGAGTAACTGAGAGCTAAGGATGGCCTAGATATAGAAGCGTGCTTGTTTGTCCTGTGTCCGTACGGCTGTAACAGCCGTTACCCATGAGGCTGACGTGTACAAATATATTCCATAACGATCGTGAAGATTTTCAGAGAAGAAACTTCTTCTATTATTTCTGAATGAATATTACAACCTATGGGGAGGTGTATTTATACAATAAGCCCTAGGACTAAACAAGGAAATATAATTAATTATACTAATTACAATAGGAAAAGGATACTACTATAATTAACTATCAACACTCCCCCTCAAGTTGGTGCAAAGATATTGCGCATGCCCAACTTGCAAATCAAGGTATGAAAGTCCTTTTTGCTAAGACCTTTTGTGAGCACATCTGCCAGTTGTTGTTCTGATGGAACATGAAACAAAATTCAAGATACCATTAATAACTTTTTTTTTTAATAAAGTGTCAATCAATCTCAACATGTTTTGTTCGATCATGTTGGAAAGAATTTTGAGCATTACTGATTGCAACCTTGTTATCACAATACAAGGAAAGTTTCCCTTTTCCAAACATTCTCAATTCCTTCAGTAGCCTTCGTAGAAAAAGAAGTTCACAAACACCCTGGGCCATAGCTCTATATTCAGATTCTGCACTGGATCTAGCAACAACACTTTGCTTCTTGCTTCTCAGAGTAACTAAGTTCCCTCATACGAAAGTATAGTAGCCAGAGGTAGATCTTCTATCATCTAGAGATCCAGCCCAATCAGCATCTGTAAAGGCTTCTATTAGGAGGTGACCATGTTTAGAGAAAAAACAGACTTCTCCCTGGAGCAGACTTCAGATACCGTAAGATATGAAAGACAGCTTGCATATGAGGATCTCAGGGAACATGCATGAACTGACTAACCAAGCTGACTGGATAGGCTATGTCTGGTCTACTGTGAGAGAGATAAATGAGTCTTCCAACCAACCTCTGATATCTCTCTTTATCAACTGGCTCTCCAATCCCTGCTAGTAACTTGTGATTACTTTAATGGGCGATTCAGCTGGCTTGCAACCTATCATACCAGTTTCTTTCAAGAGATCTAGAATATACATCCTTTAAGAAATAAAGATCCCTCCATTTGATCTAGCAACCTCAATTCCCAAGAGGTACTGGAGTTTTCCTAGATCCTTGATTTCAAATTCTTTTGCCAACAGCTTCTTCAATCGAGTCATCTCCTCTTTGTCATCTCCTGTCATTACAATGTCATCAACATAAACTATGAAAAGAGTGAGTTTACCCTTTTTATGCCTTATGAAGAGGGTATGATCAACATTGCTTTGCCCGTAGCCAAAGAAGATCATAGCTTTGCGGAATCTGTCAAATCATGCTCTAGGCGATTGCTTCAACTCATACAAGGCTTTTTTCAGTTTGCACACCTTTCCTCGACTCTGTTCAGTATTAAATCTAGGAGGGACTTCCATATACATTTCTTTTAAATCTCCATGTAGAAGTGCATTTTCTACATCAAACTGTTGTAAGTCCCAATTCAGATTAGCTGCACAAGATAGAAGAAATTTTATGGTATTCATTTTAGCAACATGGGCAAATGTCTCCTGATAATCCACTTCATAAGTTTGGGTGAAACCCTTAGCTACCAATCTTGCCTTGAATCTCTCAATTGAGCCATCAACTTTATGCTTTACAGTAAAGACCCTTTTGCAGCTAACCAGCTTCTTGGTCGGTAGTTTAGTGACAAGTTCCCAAGTGTCATTTTCGACAAAGCCTTCATTTCTTCAATCATAGCCTGCTTCCATTTAGGATCTGCAAAAGCTTCCCTCCAATTCTGAGGAATAGACACAAAAGGAGTAGACAAGACAAAGGCTCTATAAGATGGGGATAAGGAATCAAATGAGACAAAATTAGATAAGAGGTGTTTCGGTGGTGCAAGTTCTGACACTTTTCGTGTGAGCAACAGGCAAATCTAACTCATTAGAGAATGTAGATAACTCACCAGTAGAAGAGGGGTCAGCTTCAGTAGATTGCATGTGGCTTCTTCTGCTTCTTCAACTGCTTTCTTCTTCCTTGAGAACTTTTTCAGACCAGGTATATCCAACATCCTATTCAAATGCTCAATAGTCTCCTCCTGAACGATCTCCCCTTGAACTTTTTCTATAGTATCAATAGTCTCCTCCTGAACAATCTCCCCCTGATCTTTTTCCTTGGTATCAACCTCAACAGGATCAATACTATAGCTGCGAAGAATCATCTCTTCCTCCTTATTAGTATGCCCCTGAAGAGGTGATGGTGTACTACTGAAATAGGACTTCCATTCCCGAAAGTTAACATCCATACTAACAAAGGTTCTTCTAGTGGGAGGATGGTACCCTTTTTGGGTTGGAGAATACTCAATAAACATGCATTTTAGAGCTTTAGGATCAAGTTTCCCAAAATTTCTAGTGTAAACAAAGCAAATACACCCAAACACCTTTGGAGAAATAGTATATTCATTTTTCCCCTTTAGAGCTTCTAGAGGACTTTGAAAATTCAAGAATTTAAGTGGCATTCTATTGATAAGATAGACAGCTACAAGTACAGAATTCCCCCCAGTAAGATTTTAGAAGATTCATTGTAAACATAAGAGATCGTACCACTTCTAACAAATGCCTATTCTTTTTTTCAGCGGCCCCATTTTGCGTACTATTGTAAGTACAACTAGTTTGATGGATTATCCCATAAGACTCTAAATAAGACCCAAAACTTTGTCCATATATTCTGTGCCATTATCAGTTCACAAGATTTTTATCTTACCCTCAAATTAAGTATAAATCATTTTATGAAATAATAGAAAGCAAGAAAACACTTCACTTTTGGCCTTTAACAAATACACCCAAGTCATCCTAGTACAACAATCAATAAAAATAACAAACCATCGACTTCCAAACAAAGAAGTTGTTTGAGTAGGACGCAATACATCAGAATGAATAGTCGTAAAAGGAATTGTACCTTTATTATCACTGAAAGGATAAGAGTTTCTTGTATGCTTGGAAAATTCACAAGAATCACAAAGCAAAGATTCAAACTCAGTCTTTGAAAACAAACTAGGATATAACTTCTTTAACATAAAAAAAGATGGGTGCCCCAACTGCATATGCCACTGAACTATTTCTTGGGTTTACATCCTTATTTCCTCAAAAAAATGCTTTAGCAGAGTCTCTACTTCCATCAATCATGTATAAGCCATCATGCAATCTACCAATGGTAATCCTCATCCATGTTTTAAGATCCTAAAAAACACAATGATCAGGGAAAAACTCGATTCTATAGTTTAGGTCTTTGGTGATGGAACTAATAGATAACAAATTAACAGGAAACTCAGGTACATGGAGAACAGATGATTATGTAATATTAGGTACACAGACAATAGAACCTATTCCAGAGATAGGAGATAAAGACCCATTGGCTATTCTGACATAATCCCTTTTGAGACATAGAGAGTAGTTTTGAAAGCTTTTAGAGGAGACCGTCATGTCTCTATTCGCACCATAATCAATAATATTCCAAGAATTTAGGTGAGCAGTAAAGACAATACCTGATTGCACATAATTGGATGTTGCCACAGATGGAGAGTCAAGTTTGGATAGAAGTCGACGAAAGTGCAGAATTTCAGCTGAGGATAATGATTCTCCAGAACTCGTGTATTTAGATGTCTCCACATTTTCAGCAACATTAGCTTGACGCCTTAGTGGACCTGCTTGTTTTCCTCCACGACCTCTACCTGATTTACGTTTCAGCTTCCAACACGTCTCCTAGTATGCCTGTAAAGGCCACAATGATCACAATACAGATGATCCTTATTAGAAGTAACTGCCCTTGGTTGCTCCTGAGAGACAGCTAACCCAGACTTCTCGATTGGTGCAGATAAAGCATCACCCCTCGTCGACTTTCTTCCTGTTGGACGTAAGAATATGCATCCTCAAGAGAAGGAAAAGGATCTTTGCTAAGAACCTGAGCCCTGATCTGATCATATTTTTTATTCAAACAAGCCAAGAAATCATAAACCTTGTCTTTCTCAACCAATTTTTGGAATAGAACTGCATCATCAGTACACTTTGCTTGGATATCCTGATAGTAGTCAATCTCTTGCCATAAGCCACTCAACTTAGAATAATAATCAGTGGTAGTCAACTCACCTTGCTTTGTAGCATAAATTTTATTCATAATTTCAAAAATTTGTGCATCATTCCTCTTGCGAGAGTAGGTGCGCTTAGTTGAATTCAAATTTTTTTCCGCAGTATCAAATAATAATACTGTTTGGAAATTCTGGGATTCATAGTATTCAAAAGCCACGTCATTACCAAGGAATTATCAGAGTCCCATTGACTATAGCTAGCATCAGTTATAACTGGTGATTTCTTCTCTCCGGTAATATATCCAAGTAGCTTTCTAGACTTGATAAAAGTAAACAAGATCTTGACCAAGCAAGATATGTAGCAGCCCCATCAAATTTCACTACACCAATTTGTGAAATAGGGGTATTATCTACCATCTTTGTGTCTACAACCTTTGTGTCTCCCATAAGTCAAGTATCAACCAAGTAAATTTGCACAAAAAAACCTGTCTGGGACTAGATCTGAAAAACAGTGGCCGGAAAGTGAAAAATCTCACCGAAAAATTATCTGCCTCGTCGGAAAATAAAGAAACTTGGATGGGAAGGCTCGCAATAGTCCAGCGACCTCAACCCCAAAAAGAAATTATGGAAAAACTCGTCGGAGATGGCCTCACGCGCCGGCATGTGGTTGCCAAAGCTGAATGTTCGGGTGGCGCGTGAAGGCACGTGGAGGAAGTTTTGAGGAAGGGGTTCGCTGGGGTTTGGTCGCCGATGCAAGTAGAAGCTTTTGGTGGTTTTAGTTTTTTTCAGAAACCAACGAAAAATTTAATGTAAGTGGACAGCCACCGGAGGAAGAAAAAACGTGACCTCTTAGAGTGACACGCGAAATCCTAAGCTGCAAAAGGCAACGGGCTCTGATACCATGAAGATTTTCAAAGAAGAAACTTCTACTATTATATCTGAATGAATATTACAACTTATGAGGAGGTGTATTTATACAATAAGTCCTAGGAATAAACAATGAAATATAATTAATTACACTAATTATAATTGGAAAAGGATACTACTATAATTAACTATCAACTTATCGTTATTCTTAGACTCATTCTATATGGCCAACAGGACTTCGTCTCCAGTTAATTACGGGTGGTGTAATTTATACCCTCACAGTTTTCACATTAGGTTCATCAAATCCATACAGGTTGTAGGATAAGTTCATGGTGTTGAGTCTCATACCAGTACGATGGGGTTTAGGGATTATTGGACTTTTATATAATCTTGGATAATCTTCATCTTTTGAGCTAGCTTTCGAAGTTGAGTTAGAGTTAATGTCCATTTTTTAGACATAATGTCAAAGGTAGGACCAATACGGTTCATGGTTAACCCGCTGTTGAGCTTTATGTCCTATTGTCAATGTTGCAAATTCATATCTGGGCGTTGTCGCCCTTGACAGAAAGCAAGATGATTAGGGCGGATCAAGTAGAGCTGGAAAGCATCTATGTTAACAAACTTCTGAAAATTTAAGGTGGACATTATGACAATTTAAACCAATCCTACATCAAAAGGAAGAGAAGAAAGTGAAGAGTTTATAAGGAATATCAGAAGTTCACCTGATACACGTTTTTGTGGCTTGACGTGGCATAGTCTAAAAGAAAAATTCATATGGGCCTAGGCCTAAAATGGGCAATACGTGTCATTGGCTTAGGCTATGACAAACATGATATCACTATGATGGTAGGGAAAACCCAGTGAGGATGTTGAATCCTTAAAGAGAGTATATTTGACTAGCCTAACAGATAGTGGGCCAAGCAAGATGACAAACTTCCGAATATGAGGTGCATGTGACACATTGGGTGAATCTCACATTGAAATAGGAGAAGAAAGTAAAGAACTTTATGAGACATCATATCACAAGATCGTCACTTGGTGCGCAGGCTTTTGGAGCTCTATGAGATATAACTCGATAGGAAATTCTATGCAGGCATAAACCTAAAATGGATAAGACGTACCATGAACTTGAAATATGACAGGTTTTGAGTACCACATCAATAGGGTTAGGGATCATCAGACTCTTTACATAGTATATACAGTGGCGGAGCCAGCGTGCTATAATGGGGTTCGGCCGAACCCCGTAATTTTTGTCAAATCATGTATAAAGTCTTGAAAAAAATATTTAATATGTATTAATTATTCATTTTGAACCCCATAACTTGAAAAAATTAGAATTACGAACCCCAAAATTTTAAAACCTAGCTTCGCCTCTGAGTATATAGTGTGATGGACTTGTACTATATATGACAGGTGTTATGTATCACATCGATGGGGCTGGAGATTATTGATATTTTTTATGGTCCATACGTGCCATGTACTTGGACTACGATGTGAGGTTAGGGATTAATGGACTCTTTATATAGTCTATGCGTGTCATGGACATGGACTATGATAGGTGTTAAGTCGGGTTAGGAATTATTGGATTTTTTTATATGATTTTGCGCAATCCTCACAATTTCAATTAACTTTTTAGGCTGAGTTAAGCATGGGGTTCGTTTTTTTAATACGAATGACATCATCAAGAACTCATAGTAACTATATTTGGTTACGAAGGCTGTTTTCGAAATGTCTCACCTATGGCCGTATTCCGATATTTGGTTTTTGTTAACTTTAGATATACTTTGATCGTCAGTCAATGCACATCCAAATGCACATCCTTAACCCATGTCCATTATAACAAAAAACACTAGAGCACCCCATGGTCTAATGAATCCCTTGCTCAAGTGATGATCCTGCTACGGTTACGTTCTTTCAAGTACTTCTTCAATTTTCCGTGAGTCATTTTGTAAGTTGGAATGGATATAAACTTTAATATCGTAGCGAAAATGAAATCTATCACACATGAATGAACATAAATGAAAAAGATTAGCGAATAAACATAAAATGAAGCCCTCAGTAACACAGTCTTTCACTTTCTTTATGTTACTATTTTACTTTTTTTGGGGCTATTTGTATGTTATTTTGTTGGATATGTAAGATGAGACTGACGGAAGACCTGAAAAATTATATTTGGCCTTCAAGATTCTTTTGGGGTGGGTAGCATTTTCCATTAAAGAGAGTAAAAACAATCTGAGGCAAAGTCCTCATGGTGTCCAAGTTAAATATTTTGCACTAAAATGGAAATTGGTAGGGATCATTGTAATACACAAACCAGAAACTGCCATAAGATAATAATAGCATTGAATGCAACGACAAATATAAATGAACTGAACAGGATATCTGGGAATGAAGTGTGTTGTTTGTCAGGAATAGGAAATAGAAATTATATATATGGCCACGAATATCTTAGCTTAGTAAAATATCAGTACTAGTTGACGAATAACTAGATAGTATTATACCATTTTGAACAAATATAAGAGGGTTATTAAGAAAAACCCTCATCGTTTAGGTGTGCATAGATTGGATAACTCTCGGTCAATTTTTATTACAACAACCATATGGATAATTGCCATTAAAGATTCATGTATAGAATCCCTCTTCCTTTGAATTAGAGATTCTGCATTTGAGTCATGGAAGTGAAAAAAAAAAAAAAAAAAACTTGATAGGAATCAATCTTTATAGGAATGTCAATGAACCTTAGACGAATTAAATACTAATGAATCAGCATTTCAATTGGACTACCAAATATCAGATGGGAAGGTGAAAAAAAAGAGGCCATACCGCTAATTCACTTTGCCTAGCTATAATAAAAATTCACTTTTCCTAGTCTTCAATAACCAAAAAAAAAAAAAAAAAAAAAGAACCAAAAAGTAACTTCCCCTACCCCCTCCCCTATACCCCCAAAGAAAAGAAAAAAAACACAAGAAGCACATAAAAACACAGAAGAAACTGCACTGCACCTCGATTTGATCAATCCTCTTTGTGTCTGAAAAAAATCAAATTATTTATTTTACTTACACACTAAACTTTGTTTCTCTCTCTAGCTAGGGAGGGGGAGGGGGATATTGCCAGTAATGGCAGTGTTTCAGTGGCAGTGCTAGAAAAGGGGGTATAGTTTTTCATTGGGAAGGTAAAATTTTTGCACCCAAATACAAGCCTCCCTATAAACACCTTCATGTTTTTCATAGGAACTCTCTCTTCATCTTCCTTGTTACACACTTTTCACTCTTGGTAGATAGCTAGATATAGTGAGAGAAAAAGAAAAAGAAAAAGAAAAAGAAAAAAAGAATTGGTTGCAGGCTTTGTCTTTTCCAAGAGAGAGATGGTTTAGTGTGTGTTTGTGTGTGACTAGTATCTGACTACTACTATTACTAACTATGTATTCCATTAAGGATTTCCTGTAAAAAAAAGCCTGTTATCAGTAAGCATAAAACTCGGGAGATCACTTTCAAAAAGAAAGAGATAGATTGTGTGCGTGTGTGTGTGAGAGAGAGAGAGAGAGAGAGAGAGAGAGAGAGAACAAGAGAGACAAAAAAGGGTTTATGGTACATAGGCAAAAACAAAAGGAACAAAATTAAGTAACACTTAAGAGTAAGATTTGTAAGAAGAAACTCAGAGAAAGTTTTGAATGGAGGGGGGTGGGAATTCTAGTGGAAATAATACTAGTAGTTTGATGGCTTATGGAGATCATGAAAACAACAATAATGCAATATGTCCTCCAATGATGATGATGATGATGCCTCCTCCTCCTCTTTCTATAACTAATACTAGTAACAATGGAGAAAGCAGCAGCAACAACAACAACAATATCCTATTTCTTCCATTCATGGAGAACAACTCAAATACTATTCATGAAGATGGAAACAGTTGTTCTTCAAATATCAAGGCAAAGATTATGGCTCATCCACACTACCCTCGTCTCTTGGCTGCTTATATCAATTGTCAAAAGGTGAAATAAAAACCCCTACAAGAAAAAGGGAACAGTACCCTTTTTTTTAAGAAATGCAAATTAATGTTTTTGTGAGAACCTGTTTTCCCCCACAGTATAGAAGATGTGCAGAGAGTGGTGGTTGGAAAAAACATTACTCTTTGTCTCCCTTTATTTTATTTTTTATAATTTTATATTGAGACAGATACAGATTTGAATTTTTATGACTCATCCAGACTACCCTAAGCTCAATTGACAATTGCTGAAATAAAATCCCATCATGAAAAATTTAAGATGCAGAGGAAAGTAGTTGTTAGATTGTTTTCTCAATTTTTATATACTAGAAAAAGACTGTTTGAAGAAACCCCTCAAACGATATATTATGATGGGATTGTATGATAACCTCCTTCCTAAAAAAAAAGGATTTCCCATGCAGTAAATAATTAAATGAAGCTACTTTTTGCATAATTTTATATCTTGAGAGTGACTTTCTGCTAGATAAAGCGTATGTTTTGGGAACCCCTGGAATAAATGTTGTATATGAAAGGGACAGTAACTTTAGGTTTTTTTATACTTACATACACCTTATATTTTTTAAGATCTTATGAGAAGAAACCTGCTTATGCAGATAGGAGCTCCACCGGAAGTGGTGGCAAGGCTAGAGGAATTATGTGCCACGTCAGCACATATGGGCCGTAACGGAGGCGGCGGAGGTGGTGGAGGAAACAATGTTATTGGTGAAGATCCAGCACTAGATCAGTTCATGGAAGCATATTGTGAAATGTTAACAAAATATGAACAAGAACTTTCAAAACCCTTTAAGGAAGCTATGGTTTTTCTCTCAAGAATTGAGTGTCAATTCAAAGCTTTAACTCTTGCTTCTACCTCTGAATCTGGTGATAACTCTTCTTCTAACCCTTTTATTTCTTTTTTTCTTTTTTCTTGGTTTCTTAGAATGTGTGATATTTATTCTTTTCACAAATCCTAACTGTTTTTTTAGTGTGGCTACTGCTTTGAGTATTGGTTAATGTCTTCTGCATGTGCATGTTTCCAATGATATGAAGATTTAATTAACTTTAAATGCAATCTTTTTTCCATTCTTTAATCACTTCCACTCTCTTTAATTAATTAAATATTGATCTTTTTACTTTTGGTTATTTTTTACTATTGTCTGTTCTTGTTCCTTTGTTTGCTAGCTCTTCTTGAGTTCTTGTTCTTTTTCATACCCTTTTCTCCTTTGGGGTGGAAGAGAACGATAGTGGTGTTAGTTTAAGTTCTCGTGTAAAGAATATTTTCCTTAAGTCACTAGAAAGATTATATTTACATGTACAAAATTTCTGTGATATGAACTAACTAGTTACCTGATTAAAATGGTAACTAACATACTGTCGTAGGTTAAACTAAGCTCATATTTGTAAATAGTAATATTTACAATAACTTAAGCCCTAAAAGTATATCTAAGGGTACTAAGACACACTAACATCTTTATCTGAATTCTAGGGAGTTGTTTTGTTATATATAGGTATGTAACAAAGACTCTTTGTTTTGGTTCTCTCTAGATGTATGTGAATGTATCTGGAATCCTATTATGCTCTTTTTACATGTTCATCTTCTGTATATGTTTGGAAGTGTATATAGTACCGATAAGTAGGTGTAAACAGCAAGTTATATTTGTCCCCTTGTTAATTATTTCAAACTTGATGTTTGTGTATGCTGAAGAAACCAAGTTGTCTTGTTTCTTTATATGGTATGATCCTTCGGGTATATGACTTTTATGTTCCAGTTTTTTAAGAACAGCAATCACATTTTTTTCAACTATTCATGATGTCCAGGTATTTCTCTGCTTATCATGTGCTTTAGTTTTCCAAAGCAGCTTATATTTTGTCGCTGAATGGATGGAAAATAATTCCTGATCTAATAAAACACTGACCCTAGATTTGAATCAATACAAATCTGGATACTTGATGGAGTTGTGGTACATTCGTCAATAATGTACTAGCATTAGTCGTAAGGGTTATGTGACTAAATTTCCTTTTTATTCCTCATCATTTATATTTCTAAAAAGTCCGATCATCTATTACTATTAATGAAGCAAGAGTTGATTTTGAAAAAATAAATGTAATTAGTGCCTTTTTAGTTTCGTGAAGTGACACTTGATTTGGATTGAAGGGGGGTAATTTTGTTTCTCATTCTCTTAGAAGGAAATTGTTCAATATGGTTCTTGTGACAGCCCTTTCCCATTATTATAAACTTGAACTTGAAGTCAGCTTACTCCTCGACAATCCACACAAACACAAGTTCTATTAGCATCTTATTCGATTTCAAGTATTGAAACTCTATCCTTTTCTTGAATGTTTGTTCTCTGCTGTTCAATTCTTTTCTCTTTTTTTTATAACTCCTACTATTATGTTTCCTTTTGACAGTCTTTTCCTACTATTATGTTATCTATTGGTATATTTTGTATATATCTGAAATTATAAATTCTGAAATTTGATAAGTTAGTATGATTCCCTTGCTCCTTCTCTTTGCCAGCATTAAATTTTCATTAAGGGATGTGAGGAAGTACTTGACCGAATGATTACGGTGTCATGGTATCGCTAGTAGTTCCAAACCTTGACATGATTTCAGGTCCCTCAATGTGTTATCTTTAGTTACTGGAAAAGAATATATAAAGATAAAAGACAACTAATGTAGGAATTGGCCTTCTATTTAGAGGGACCCATACATGACTCTTGATTTGATTTGGAGCTTTGATATGAGTGTATGATAACATCCTTGATTTTTCATGAAATGATATGTTAATTTTGATGCTGTTAGTATTTGGAAAATATAGTACAATTGCAATACTTGTTATTTTTATTTTATCTGATAATAATGTTTGAGATGAGTATAAATGGACTAACATGGTCAGTGAGGACTTGTTTGGAACTGAGGCGTAGCTGCAATTGTAGTAGTAGCAGCATTAATAAGTATTAGTAGTAAATTATTTGTTCTTTCATTTCCCTGGTATGGGAAATGAAACTAACTTTGCTGGTCTTCACTTCCTCTTTTTGCTTTAACAGCTAGAATGAACTTTTTGGTAACTATTTCAATGTTTATTAATTATTTTGGTGCGTTTTTGCACCTGGTGTATTCAGTTTTTCTCATTCTTCCAAGTTTTTGAGTTGATTACTGTTTTCTGTGTCCAGAAAATATCTGAATAAATTATATTCCCAAAAGAAAAAGTCAACTTGATGGATACTGGTTTTGTACTTTGATCTCATTGTTATATTGTTAAATATGCTCATGTGCAAGTGTTTTCTTATTCATTTCTATAGTTGTGGAAATTATATTTCTCTTTTAAGACCTTTCTTCTAGGCCTAGGCGACCAACATAGAAAACTTGTGAAGTTATAGTCTATGGTCTGAAAGAGCCTATAAAGGGCTAAAGCAGACAGCAATTGGTGGATCATACATAGTTGCTAGTTGCTACCTCTTAAACAAACTAAATTGACAGACTTAGAAAATACTGTGGAGATAGCAAGTATTGTGGTTATAACTTGAAGGACCCACTGGGGTCGAAATTGAACTGTGTTGAGTTTGAAAGTGCTGAAGTTTCAATTGCGAGACAAATGAGAACATTTGCTCTTTATGCACTAGCTTGTCGTTAACATGGATAATTACACTCTTGTTTGGTTGCTTTGATCAATGGTTAGTAACAATAATCGTTGTCGAGTTCAGGGGACTAGGTTTAGCTAAGTTAATAATCTAAAAATGTTGCCTCGCCTAGATTTAGCATACCAGTGCTATTCCAGTTTGAGGGAACTTTGAAATAACGAAGTATTCAATTGCACACCCTTGGGGTGAATGAGAAATTTTTTTATTGAACATTAAAAAAAGGATTAATGTTAGCCTATTTAAGAAATGCAACTGTGTTGTTTAGTCATGGTGTCATGGTATTCATGCTTTGAGATAACTGAGGCTCATGTGTTAACACTAGAAATTTATCAAGCGGCTGACATTTTATAGCACTTCGCCAAAGCCAGATTTTGGCCTCGGATATTATTACTTTTTCTTTCATGAGTGTTCACTTAGTCGGGTATTTCTCAGTTGCCTTGCTGTTAAATGATATACCTTCTGGAAGTCTCGTTAAATTTTATTGGCTGATGCTTATGCAAAGGTTTTACAGTTGCAGCTTTTGGCGAGGCTATGGATAGAAATGGATCATCTGAAGAGGAAGTTGATGTGAATAACAGTTTAGTCGACCCTCAGGCCGAAGATCGAGAACTTAAAGGTCAACTTCTGCGAAAATATAGTGGTTACTTGGGTAGCCTTAAGCAAGAGTTCATGAAGAAGAGGAAGAAAGGGAAGCTGCCTAAGGAAGCAAGGCAACAGTTGCTGGACTGGTGGACTAGACATTATAAATGGCCATATCCATCGGTATTACCCTTTAATACTCTTACATTCGCTCTAATTAATCAACTTGTTTCCTGGACTTAATATTATGACTTTTCTATTGTCGTACAAAATATGCGTCTATTAATCTGCAGTAACATGTATATATTGCATCAAGATTCATTCTATGATGCATCTACTTTTGCCTAATTGTAACACAAGATATAGGTTGTTATGGATGTCAAATGAAAGAGAGGTTTAACTAAAGTGCAGTAATGGTGTGCAGTTCTTGTATACTCCAGTTAAATTTGATGTAACTAGTTACTGTATTGTACTATAATCCTAATATAGTATGAAATATGCATCTATTAATCTGTTGTATCATACTATGAGTAATTACAATTCTGCTGTATTAGAGTGATCATTTCATCCTAAGACTTTATACTTTCGCCTTTTATGAAATGTTAGCTTGTGATGGATGTCAAGTAAGAGCTGTGTTTAACTTACATGTGCTGATAGTGTAGTTTTTTTTTTTTTTTTTTACCACCATCAGTTTAAGATGACATAACAATTGGTGGTATCTGGTTTGAGAAAAATGGAATATATTGTTGTACAACTGGATAAAATGCACAGATGGAGTAATATTTTACACTATCAGTGCATATAAGTTAATTTCATAAAACAACTGCACTTTGAGTTGTGCGTGTAATGTGCTAACAGGAATCCCAGAAACTGGCACTTGCTGAATCTACAGGACTGGATCAAAAGCAAATAAACAACTGGTTTATCAACCAAAGGAAGAGGCATTGGAAACCATCAGAAGATATGCAGTTTGTGGTAATGGATGCTGCTCATCCACATTACTATATCGACAATGTTCTTGGTAACCCTTTTCCAATGGATATGACACCAACTCTTCTCTGAAGTCTAGAGATGGCCCAATTTGTGAAAGTGAAATTACTGAACTTTTGAAGATGTGTATTATTGGGGATATAATTGAGGATGTTATTGCATTTACTTGTATGCAGTAGTAGTTGTTATTGGAACTTCAATGCAAGACCATAAGTACTTGTAGTTAGAGCTATTTATATTATGGTTTACTTTATTAAAGTTTAGTTTGTGTTATATTGCAATGTCAATTCTAGCGTCGTTTTGGTTGGTTGTCATGTTGTGAAAATAAATTATGGGAGGTTTACGAAAATATCCATCAAAATCAAAATATTTACACACCTCTATCTATAAGTTTTATATTTATAAGCCCAACCCATAAACTATTTATAGGTCATATCCATCTAGACTTGTATATTATTATATATGCAGTATATGTTAAAGGTATATACCAATATCTAAACTTGTATATTATTATTTACTCAGTATACCTTAAAGACATACACAAATAAGGTATAATAAAGGTATACAATAATAAATGGATAGATTGGGTAAATATTTTTAATTTCATGGATAGTATAATTTTTAATAGATAGATATTATAAATACTTTGAATTTCATGGATATATAGTGTAAAAAACTCATAAATTAAAACAACATTATATTATTGGAAAACCTAGCTACTCAAAATTTGTAGGATTAGAGGTACGATGTAACACAACGATGAGCACAAGGAAAATCCAATTGGACATATGTATTTTCTAACTTGAGCTCCTGTTAATTGACATACTACTATTGGTGAAGGTGCTACTGTCTCAGGTAGCCGTTAGCATTTTTTTCCACTTCAGTTGGTGAATTTTCAGTGACCACTACTTTTCAATGTTAAAATTTATTAGCAACACTATAGTAGTATTTTTCATGTAGTTTTTAAATATGTTAATATTTTTTCAAAAATATAAAGAAGCTTGCTTAAATATATTAAAAAATTCAAATGTTTTAATCCTATTCTGAATAAAGTCTAATGGGGAATTTCAATAACTACGAGAATTTCAAAACTTATAAAGATTAACCGACCTTGCACTTCTCAAATTACAACTAGTGCCTCATAAAGAATTTGCGACTATACTAGCCAAAAATCCTTCATGCTACATTCAACGTCCGGTAAAATATGAATACTTCTCATCAACATAATCACCCCCCCCCCCACCCCCAAAACATTCATCCCACGCAACCTACTCCTAGCGCCAACCCTTACCCCCCCTACCATCGAGCCCCACCCACATCTTCCGAAAAGATTTCAGATTTGTAAAATCTATTACATCAAAAACTCATTGCGTAATCTCAATATTTAATGTGTATCTCTGACTTGTCTCACCACAATTGATTATCACTACAATTTGTTCAACGGATCAGTTGTAGGACTATTGTTTTTTAGTTAAAAATATTAATGGTTAATTTGATTACATTTTTGTCTCTTCTTTAAATCATGCGTGTTCAGTCAAATGCAGCTCTTGATTTTATCTATAACTTGGAAAATCTACTTCTACCACCAGGTGGCAGGTGCGACCACTCCACCATTTAGACCATCCACCCTCTGCCTAATAATGTAATGCTCCAATTATCATGTGTGTGGATTGCCATTGTATTTATAAATAAGATTACACGTATAAAAAACGAGAATACCTTATATAGAAGGATAATATACAATAAATCCTAGGCTAACATGGTACACACAACCGTCTGTTACTCCGCAAAGCATCTTTTTTGTTGTTATAAATCTAGTACTAGTATATGATAAATTCAATGTATATCATTGTGCATTTTTAATTTAATTAGATTATATTATTCTTCTCAAAATCATTATGTGTTTAATCAAATACTACGTAAGGTGACTTTATATACAAAGTAAAATTCGTAAAATTTACTCCTACCATCCCGCACAACCATTCCAAAACTTAGTTATCTACGGTCTATCCCACCCCTCGACCACTCTTGACTCAGACAAACATGTTATTTATTATTAATATTGTTAGAATTTTTGCCTGAATTTCTAACCTATTAGAACTATTTTCTTGAAAATCATGAAAAAGAGTTCTAAATAGATTAAATCTCCTCTTATACATATGGAAAAGTAATAGACAACTATAAATAAATAGGCAAAACACATCGACAGCCCCTTAAACTTTTTCTGGGATTTCACTTTGACACTTTAACTTTGATGTGTTCCATTTGAACACTTCAACATACCTTATACTGTGTCACTTAAACACTAAGATATTACTCAGTCTTAAAAATAAAACGCGTGTAGATACGCGTGTCTGACGTGTATTTTTGTTCCATTAAAGTGATGCCATGTGTAAAACTTGTCCACATAAGCTATGATCTTACCCAATCAACCTGATTTAATTTGGGTCTTATCCAAATAACCCGATCCGGGTAAAATTAAAACACCTCTTCGAACTATACACCCATATTTTTTACCCTTTCGTATATCCACCGTAAAAAACCCTAATCAAACCTTCTTCGTCGCCGTTTTGCTTTCAAGTACCACAATCCATCATTTCTGGTGGTTCAAAGGTATGATTATTACGATTTTTTATTGTGGATTTGTTATTAGGTTTTTGAATGTTCAAGGTTTTTGTGATTTTTAACAGTAAATTTAGGGTTTTTTTGAATCATTTCTTAAAGTCTCTCTTTTCTTTGTCTTTTTGGTTGTAGGGTACACCATGTCGATAGAAGAATTCATTTTGGTTCGTTTTCACCATGGTGGTAAATTTACCCAACCTCCTGAACCAAAATACATCACTAATCTCGAGGTAAACGAATTTAATATTGACAAGGACCACTTTTCTATTGTTGAAATATTGTGTTATACTCGAGGGTTGGGGTATGCGTATGTGGAGGGTTTCTATACTTTAAACACTAGGACCAAAGAATTTGTCTTGGTTGAAAATGATGACCAACTATATAATATTGTTTGCTACTGTGCAGAGGGTGTTTTAGACCTTTATGTCATGCATGTGGTTGATGGGGTTCCAGAGGTGGTTGTGGACCCAGTGAGGTATTTATGTGGGCCAGAGGAGGATGGGGTAAGTAATGACTCATTAGACAATGGTGACTCTAACTTTAGGGCAACTTTAGACTAAAATACAGCCCCTGGACCTCCTTCTTTTGAACAAGAGTTTAAAACACCAATTGAAGAGGATATTTTCCCTTCTGTTGAACAGGAGTTTGAACCTCCAATTGAAGAGGATAGTACTCCTTCAGTTAAATAGGAGTTTGAACCTCCAGTTGAAGAGGTATTTCCTCCTTCATTTGAAGAGGATTTTGAAGAAGAAGAAGGGGCTGTTTTAGAGGAGGCAAGTGGGGAAGAGGCTGAGGTAGGTGGAGGAGATGATGATATTGCTAGCAGTGAATCTGATCAGGATAAAATTCCTGATGAAGATGACACTGATGTGGATGATGAATTAAGAGGCTTTAGAGATGAGAGGAGAAAGAAAAAGAAGGCAAGTAGAAGAAAAAACAACCTGAAACTACTGGGGTAGCTATAGGGGAGGCTGGTATTGACAAAGGTTTTAAAGATATTGGGAAGAATAAAAAAGAAAAATATGTTGGGAGATTAGGGGGAGATGAGGACTTTATAGACAGTTCTGATGTTGGTAGTGATGACAGTGGGGAGGAGTTAGATGCAGATTTTGAGGAAGGAGTTGACTTGCCAAGTAGAAGAAAGAGTACAAAGCTAAGGTATGATACAGATTGTCAGTTTGCTATATTTGAATTAGAATGATATTTGAGAGTGCTATACAATTTAGGAAGGCAGTGACTGATTATGCAGTTGAGAATAGAGTCCAAGTGAAGCTCAGACCCAATGAACAAGATAGAGTAAGGGTGAAATGCAAATCCCAGAAGTGTAAGTGGGAACTGTTTGCTAGTGTGGACAGGGATTCTGGTGACTTCAAAATTAAGAAATACATCCATGTCCACAAGTGCCAACCGCTCAACACAAACAAGTTATGTAACTCTAAATTTCTGGCCAACAAGTTTAGGCAAGAAATTGTTGCTGCCCCTAACATAAGAATCTGGGAGATCCAAGAACTAGTTAGGGAGAGGTTGGGGTTGTATATTGGTAGAACAATTGCCTATAGGGCAAAACAATTGGTACTTAGGAAGTTTATGGGTGATTGGAAATTAGAGTTTGCAAGACTGTGTGATTATGCTGATAGTATCATGGCAACCAACCCTGGCAGCTCTGTGTTTATTAAAATTGATAGAGAATCAGAGCCTGGGAAGCATTTATTTCAATATTTCTATGTCTGTTTTGATGCTATCAAGAAAGGATGGATGGAAGGTTGTAGGAACATTATTGGATTTGATGGCTGTTTCTTGAAGGGTACTTGTAAGGGTGAGGAGTTGGTTGCTGTGGGAAAAAATGGGAATCAACAAATGTACCCTATAGCTTGGGCTGTGGTGCACCATGAGACAAAACACTCATGGAGTTGGTTCATATCTCATCTCATAGATGATCTGCAGTTGGGAAATGGTGAAGGCTTAACAGTGATGTCAGATATGCAAAAGGTAATCACTATCTTTTTCTGTTGTCTTTGTTGCTTTACTTACTGTTTCTATAATATCTTATTTAACTATTTTACTAACTGTTTTTTAGGGTCTTATACCAAGCATCAGAGAGTTATTACCTATGGCAGAGCAGAGGATGTGTGCAAGGCACATATGGTCA
The DNA here is from genome assembly GCA_037355625.1 of Petunia x hybrida. NCBI lineage: Eukaryota > Viridiplantae > Streptophyta > Magnoliopsida > Solanales > Solanaceae > Petunia > Petunia x hybrida. The sequence goes on along the minus strand of JBBBVM010000025.1, from coordinate 6,774,351 downwards.
AATTGGTCCAAGGAATGGAGAGGGGAAGAAAGGAGAAAGCAGTTCTGGAAGGTTGCTAAATCAAGCTATGTGTCAAAATACAACAAAGAAGTTGCAGCTATGAAAAAACTTGGCAAACCCAAGATTTATGATGATATGATGAAGTACCCAAAAGAGGTATGGTGTAGGGCTTTTTTTAAGGAGCATTCTAGGTGTGACATAGTAGAAAACAACATGTGTGAAACTTTTAACTCCTGGATATTGGCTGCTAGACATAAGAGCATAATTACCATGTTAGAGGAGATTAGGCACAAAATTATGGCTAGGCAGGTTAGTATGATAAAGTTTGCTGATGAGTGGATTAATGATTTAACTCCTATGGCTAGGCTAATGCTAGATGAGAATAAGGATCATACTAGAACATGTGATATTGTGTGGAATGGGCAGCATGGGTTTGAGGTCCTAGATGACAAAATAAGGCATACATTTAACCTTAGGACAAAGTATTGTAGTTGTAATTTGTGGAGGTTGAGGGGAATCCCTTGTGCACATGCTGTGTGTGCCTACTACTCACTACAACAAGATCCAGACCAACATGTTGAGCATTGGTATAGATGGGAGACCTTTCTCAAAGCTTATGAACATTTTATTCAACCCATCCCAAACTTGGAGATGTGGCCAGAGGGTAACCACCCTATAATGGAACCACCCCCTCCAAAGCCAATGCCAGGCAGGCCCAAGAAGAACAGAAAGAAGGACAAGAATGAGCCCAAGAAGAAGTGGGGCAAGCTGTCTAAGAAAGGAGTTAAGATGACATGTTCAATATGTCAACAAACTGGTCACAACAAATCTGGTTGTCCAACAAGGGTAGGAATTCAACCTTTCTACATTAACTTCAATATGAAAAATTTGTAGTTGCCTTGTTTATTTACTTAACATTTTTTGTGCTGCTTTTATAGAGGGGAAATGGAGAATCTTCTAGTCAAAATATGCAACCAACTGGTGCAAATCATAGAGGAAGGAGCAGAAGAAGGGGTGTTGGTGCACCTATTAGACCTACAAGGGATATTTTTCCTAATGCACCTCCTCAAACTGCTCCTAGAGTAAGAACTCATCACTACTATGAATACTTTAACATAAGCATGTATGTATATCTTATCTATTTTATTTCCTAACACTCACCTAATTATGCTTCTTTATAGAGGGGAATTGGAGAATCTTCAAGTAGCCAACCAACCCAAAGAAGTCAGTCAAGTCAGCCCACACAAAGAAGTACAATTAGCACAGACACAGGTGCAGTTCCAAATTGGCAGCCAGCTGGTGCAAACAATAGAGGAAGGGGCAGGGGAAGAGGTGCTGGTGCACCTGTTGGTGCTGCTGATTCACTTATTCAAACTGCTCCTAGAGGAAGGGGAACTATTCCTAGAGCTAGAGGAGCTTCTGCTGGGGTAAAAAGGGCAGCTGGTTCAGGAAGAGGTGGACAAAAAAGAATAAAAGACTGTTGGATTTGGGTGCTACACAGATCCTTCAACTGGAAGGACTGTGCTTAATGTAAGAATGGCCTTAGGTTTTCAATTATTCATTACAGATATATATTTCATGTAAACCTGTAATTTTGACTGTGTTCTTGACACTTGCAGCCTGGTACTTCAAGTCAAAGGGTGGTTAATCATGGCACAAGATGGAACAGTAATGTGACTGAAGATCATGGTATTAGGGCTCCAGGCCTTAGATGGAATGGTGAACCTGCAATAACAACTTCACAGTTGCAGCAGATGTGTGCCAATAAGAGAAACCAAGCTGGGTCTTCATCTAGTGCAGCACAAGCTTCTTCAACACCAAATGATTATGAATTGTAGGCTGTTAGGGATTTAGAAACCTTTTTTTGTGTCCAAAACAATACTTGGATCATGTTTATATCTATGCATTTTGTCAAATCTGGTTATGCTTTAAGAGCTTATGTAATCACTCCACCAAACTTGTGGTGTTCTATTTTGGCAGATTCAATGCAAATTGTTACTATGTGTTTAGTGGTATTCTATTTTGTTTGTTCCAAATCTGTTCCAACTCTTATGTAAAGGCAAAAATGAACAAATCTTGTGGTGTTCCAAATCTGTTACTATGGTTATGTAAAGGAAAAAACTGTTCCAAAATTGATTCCAAAACACTTTCATTACATTACAAAGGCCAAAGGCCACAAATTACATGGATAAAAACCAAGGAAAACAAGACTTACTGATTATATTTCAACATTTACATGCAGTAAACCACACAAAACAGGCCAAGGCCATTAAAACAACTAGAAAAACCAGTAATATCCTTCTTTTTCTTGCACGATCACGTTCTTCATCAAAAGCCTTCACTTTCTTCAGCAAACCCCAAATTACTCTATTTGCTTGAGCAGAAAATTGGTCATCAAACCACCTAAAATAGTTACACCCGCCATTGTTCTAGAACAGTAACAAAAAGAAGATTAGTCGCACAAAAATAGAAAAAATGGAGTAAATAATGCAACCCGTTTACTGTTACTCACTTTGTTGATTTTGCAACAAAGAAACCTTCTTCCTGGGTTAGCAGCACTCCATGAAATTTTCAGCTCACTTAAACGACCACAATGGCATGAATCAACTCTTTCCATGATATGATTCTTCACTGATTTGAATGGTGAGGGAGAAAGAAAAATTTGATGTCAATCGAGAACAGATACATATGTCTTCTTTAAATATGAAAGAAAAAATCTTCAATTTTGACTAAGAGATGAAGAATTTAGGGATTTGGTTAATGGGGTAAATTAGGGTTCATGTTGGAAGAGATATGAAGTGGAATAGGGGATAATATAGTGAGGGAATGAGTTTTTTACCGTTGGGAGATGCCAAGTCAGCCTTTTTTTACACTCCCACGCGCTAAAATCTAGTGTTAGACACGCTATTTGCCCCGTCAGATTGTAGTGTTTAAGTGACACAGTATAAGGTATGTTGAAGTGTTCAAATGGAACACATCAAAGTTAAAGTGTCAAAGTGAAATCCCAGAAAAAGTTTAAGGGGTTGTCGATGTGTTTTGCCAAATAAATACATCTTCTTCTCACAACAACACCACCAAACTCCACAATGTAGTCCTCTAGGGTAGAACAATACTTAGGAGGATGCTTTATCTTTTAATTTTTTTATTTTAGTAATTTTTAATTTCCTCTTATATGTAGGATATTTTTAAACTCTTTAATGTCTGATTTATAGTGATAACTGTTTGATGTGTTAGCTTCCGCATGCACCATATTATTTCGATCTCAATAAATATAGCATATTATATAAATTCAGCTCATAATCCCAATATGTAGTGTTTATTTCTAGATAATTTCACACCAATTTAAAATCACCACACTTAGTTCACATGAGTTGTCTATGAAAGGAGTATTCTTTTTTATTTATTTAAAAAGTGTTAAGGGATCAATTAGATTAAATTATTTTCTCTTCTCCAAATCGATGTTCTTTAGTCAAATGCAAAAAATGGTTTTTATATGTAAAGTTAAATTTCCAAAATCTACTCCCACGCACCATTACACAAGCAACCATTTTATAACTCAGAATTATCCACCTCTACCCCCAACTCTCGATCATTCCTTACATCGAAAATATATTTATATTTGTAAAAATACTATAAAAATTCAACGCTAATATAAATATTTAATGTGTCTTTTAGATTAAATTATTCTCCCTTCTCAAAATGAATGATTGTTTAACTTTGATTTTATATAGTTAAATTTCCAAAATCTACTCCCACTATCACGCGCAACCATTCTACCACTCAGAATTATCCATCCTCTACCCCCAACCATTGATCATCTTTACTCCGACAAATATCTTTTCATTTGTAAATATACCAATACAAAAATTCAATGCGTAATTGTTAATATACTACAAAATTTCATTACGTAATCCCGGCATTTAATGTGTCTTTTAGATTAAATTGTTTTCTCTTCTCAGAGTTAATGTTGGTTTAACTTGATTTTATATACAAAGTTAAATTTTCAAAATCTACTCCCACCATCACACACAACCATTCTACCAATTAGAATCATCCACCCTCTACCACCACCCGTCGACCATCCCCTTCTCAGACAAACATATTTTATTATTTATAAATATACTACAAAAATTCAATGTGTAATACCAACATTTAATGTGCCTTTTGGTTTTAAAGGAGGTTATTATTGTAAATAGTTTTATTATTGTAAATTGTATTGGGCCAAGCCCATTAGGTTTTCTTGGTGCCTAAGTTAGGTCTAGTTTCACTTGTATACATAGGGCTATTCATTAATGGAAAAGGTGAGAAGTTCTTCACCACCAAAATTTGTGTCTTGCTTTGTTGATTTTAACATGGTATCAGAGCCACCGCGTGTATATATGTCATCGGGCAAAGCAGACTAGGAATGTGTTTCTGTTGAGCGAGAATAGAGCCTCCGAGAGTTTTGAATTGATACACTGTGATTGTGGGGTCCGTATAGAACTGAAACTTCATGTGGTGCCTCATATTTTTTTAACAATTGTTGATGATTTTTTTCGAGCTGTGTGGGTATTTTTGTTGGTTGATAAGAAAGAGGTCGGAAGAGTTTTGAAAGACTTCTTTGCAATGGTCGAAAGACAATTTCATAAATATGTCAAGATTGTCCTAAGTGATAATAGGACCGAGTTTATAAGTATGAAAGCCTATTTTCGGGAACAAGGAATTCTCTTTCAAACCTCGTGTGTAGAGACACCACAACAAAATGGAAGAGTTGAAAGAAAACATCGACATATTTTGAATGTAGCTCGGGCGCTCTGATTTCAAGCACATTTGCCGATTGAATTTTGGGGAGAGTGTATAATGACAGCCGTTTATTTGATCAATCGGACGCCTTCATCAGTGTTGAATGGGAAGACACCGTATTATGTTCTGATGCATGTGACACCGAATTACGATCACTTTAGAGTGTTCGGATGCTTATGCTATGCACGCAATCACGGATGAATGCATGATAAGTTTGAAAGCCGAAGTCGTCGATGAATATTTTTGGGGTATCCGAACGGGAAAAAAGCATGGAAGTTGCATGATTTGGATACCAAAGAGTATTTTATGTCACGAGATGTTACGTTCTATGAGAAGGAGTTTCCGTTTGCACCAAAGAATGGTGTGAAAGAGCGTTCGAGTCCAAGTGTTGAGACCGACCAAGTGGAGGAAGTTGTTGAAGAAGAGAATAATTCTGGAGTGAGGGGTAGTGAGATTTCCCCAAAACATGTTGTGGATGATGCTCAGGTGGAAGAAGAAATGAATTCAGACAATGAGGGGCCGAATCAAGGTGACACAAACCAAGGTATGAAAGAAGAGTTGGGCCGAGGGAAGCGGACGAACACAGAGAGTGTTCATTTGCGTGACTATGTAACCAATACAGTTCGGAAACAGAGTCAATGTGTATCGACCTGTGTCCAAAAAATTAGATAGTTCACCCGAGCAGCGACAAGCCTCGAGTGCACCTTATCCGTTGGCACATTATGTTAACTATGATAAATTTTCGAAGAAGCATACATGCTTTCTTGCAGTCATAACGGAGGGACATGAACCGAGGTCATTTTCTGAAGCCGTGAAAGATGAAAAGTGGCGGACGGCTATGCAACAAGAGTTGCACGGTTTGGAACCGAACAAGACTTGGGAAATCGGGCGCTTGCCTCGGGGAAAGAAGGCGCTCGGATGTCGATGGATGTATAAGATTAAGTACAACTCTGATGGTACCGTAGAGCGATACAAAGCTAGGCTGGTAATCTTTGGTAATCATCAAGTTGAAGGAATTGACTATGCAGGCTACTTCAATCCCTATATGTCTACCAATTTGTGAGTAGGATAGACATATACTTGCTCGCCTAGTTTAACTCATTACAGAATTCGTTAGTGCGTGCATGTGATTCAACCCATAGACATATAGGGATTGAAGTAGCCTGCATAGACTGTGAAGAATCAAAAGGTTTTCACAGGTACATTTACTCTGTTAGTTAGTAACCCGAGATTTAAGAAGTGGAATCAATTGGAAAACTCAATTGGATTGTTCGTAACTCTGACCCTGGACCATCTTCTTAATATTGTTAACAACCAAAGTTTGCACCATTGTTTGACTACACTTCCAGTATTTTAATTACTGCTCTTTAGTTACTAAAACTCTCACCATTGAAGAAAAAGATCCCTGAATAGTTTGTAGAAATTGTTTGTTAAGTGTTAGTCTGAATAGTCCTCGTTGGAACGATACTCGATTTATCACTTTATTACTTGTCGACCACGTATACTTGCGTGTGCGTTTGGGAGCAACAATCTGTTAACACGTCGCTCGTTGACTGGTTGGTATGTGTCTTTAGGGGACTCACCGATATCATGACGGACGAAGAAGTAACAAATTGTCTCTCGATCTTCGGCAGAGGCAGAGTATCGATCGATGGCAATGACCGCGTGCGAGTTGAAATGGTTGAAAAGGATATTGTGGAGTTCTGGAATCGAGCACCATCCTCCGATAAATTTGAGGTGTGACAGTCAGGCATCGATATGTATTGCTCGTAATCCGGTATTTCACAAACGGACGAAGCACATTGAAGTAGATTGTCATTTTGTCCGTGATGCGATTGTTGGAGGGACCATACATCTCGAACATGTGCCAACGGGCGCTCAATTGGCAGATATTTTTACTAAAGTACTAGGCCAAACACAATTTGATTATTTGTTGTGCAAGTTGGGCATTCGAAACCCTTATGCTCCAACTTGAAGGGGGGGGGGGGAGGGTAAAGGAGGTTATTATTGTAAATAGGTTTATTATTGTAAATAGTTTTATTATTGTAAATTGTATTGGGCCAAGCCCATTAGATTTTCTTGGTGCCTAAGTTAGGTCTAGTTTCACTTATATATATAGGATTATTCATTAATGAAAAAGGTGAAAAATTTTTCTCCCAAAATTTGTGTCTTGCTTTGTTCATTTTAACATGTTTAAGTTGTTTTCTCTTCTCAAAATCAATGCTTAATTAACTTGATTTTATGTACAAGTTAAATTTCCAAAATCTACTTCCACCATCACGCACAACCCATACTATCACTTAGAATTATCCACCCTCTACCTCCACCTCTTGACCATCCCCTACTCCGACAATTTTTTTTTTTTTTTTTTTTTTTTTTTTTTTTTAATATACTACAAAAAATTCAATGTGTAAGCCGAACATTTGATATCATCACAGTTAGTTCCATTGAGTCATCTATGGAAAGATCATTATTTTCTAGCTCAAAATGTAAAAGGGTTAACTAGATTATAATTTATGGTCTCTTCTCATAAATCATGTGTGTTTGGTCAAATGTAAGATTTGAATGCTCCAACTCAGCATGAGCTAAAAATCAAAAAGAAGAAAATCCAGTGTTTATAAACAAACACTCCACTTTAAAATTTTACTCTACAATTTTCTCTCTTTGGACCACACTGCAATAAGAAACAAAATCATCCTTCCATTGCCATGGCTCAAGAGTTGAACTCCTACACAATTAAAGGCACCAACAAAGTTGTCAAAGGTATCTACATTAACATTCTCACGGACCCTTTTCACAGTTTTGTTTATAAATTTCATGTGCGTTGATGTTTAAATTTAATGTTTTTAGTCAATAGTTGTGTACCTCAACTTATATGGTGATGTACCATCAAAGGTTCTAGCGAATTTACATGTATCCCTATATCTTCAATCACAAGTTTTATGTTCGAGCTATGTGAATGAAGTCATCTTTGATATGAAGAGACATAGAGAAAAACCAAAATCATAAAAATAAAAAAGAAAGAAAGACATATATGGTGACATGTTCTTAAAAATTTTCTTTTAAAGATGGGGTGTCTAAGGCAGCTTGCACTCATCTCGGTAATTTCATCGGGTAGTGGCTAACCCACACCATTAAAAAATATCGGATAATTCTGTCTATCAAAGTTTAGATGGATGAGAAGAAATCACCTGGTGTGTTATGTCTCTATTAAAAATTGTACTTGAAACCCTATGATTTTTATTCTCCCACTTCGTTAACCACGAAATCGTTATATCAAAGATTTGAATGCGGGATTTTTAGATTTTTTTTTTTGACGTCTCAATCCATTATCCATTTTCTTGAGGACAGTTTGTCATGATTTGATTAGACGATTAGCTCCCATTTGGCTATAAAAAATGTTCAGTCTTTTCCAATACATTTAAAAAAAAAAAAAAAAACTTGTTGGGCCATAAATTCTATTTGAGAATTTTAGTAGTTCTTCTCAAGATGAGTTTTTGAAAAATCAAAATTTTATTTTGACTGATGTTTTAGATTTTTGGAAAGATTCTTTTAATCACTCACGAAATTTTAACTTACTTTTAAGTGAAATTTATGTGAAACACAATTTTAAATTCTAAATATAATTTTTCTAACTTCAAAAGTTATTTTTCAAAAAACTTGGTGGTCTGTGTGAACATTGGGCGCTTTTGAGGTCATGAATGTGTATAGGTGTGCACCTGGCTATTGGGTGTTTGAAAATGTCTATGCATTTGTTTTTGGTGGGGTCATACAATATAAACGGTGGCCTAAAGGATGAAATGAAAAAATAGTGGTCTTATTTGAGCTATGATGTCCAACAAAAGTTTGTTTTTGTGCAGAGAAGCAACTGTAGCAGGTTTTGCGCTGATTAATTTGAACCTTCTAATAAACAATATGAACCTTCTAATCTTACATAATAAGTAGTAAATTAAATTTAAAAAAGGTAACTATATATTTATTTATCTCGCACTTCTAATAATTTTTCACTTGCGAATTAATACTTGGTATATTGTTGTTGCTGCTTTGTACTTCTAATGGAGTAATAAATATACTTATATATAATACATACTATATACATATGTATATACAGCATTGCCTTAGAAAATGATGACATAAGTCGAGGCATTTTTACTTAATGTAGGACAATGTGAAAGCCCTAAGACATGAGGGTAAGCACCACAGATCTTGGAAGCTTTTATATTTTTAATTTAAACAAATATCATAATAACAAAACAAATTGTTGAGAATACATAAAAAGTTTAAGAAAATAAAAAATGATTAAAGAAGTTCATAGAAAATAATATACTATGAAAATAATACTTCTGGCATATTTTTTAAGTATAAACAATGCAATAGTATTAAAGCTATTAGTAGATACAAATCAATGACAAAGTTTTGTATCTTTTATACATTTAAAATATCATAATTTGTTAAAAAATAAGTTATCAAACTACAAATTTTACCTCCCAAGAAGTAAACATCATTGAACTCTATCACAACTATAATTTAAAAAATTACTTTTTCATGAATAAATATAAAATTAATGCCAAATAGAAAAATGATAATTGATAATTGGGATTTTTACACTCTATACCCATAAAATTTAAAGTATTTACAAGTCATACCCATTACAAATTATAGTACCAATAAAACTAAAAGTATTTACCCAATCTACCCATTTATTATTATATACCTACCTTTGTTATGCATTATAGGTGTATACCTTTAAAGTATACTGCATAAATTATGGTATACAAGTCTGGAGGGACATTTATTACTGTATTACCTTTGTTATGCCTTATAGGTATATACCTTTATGGTATACTGCATAAACTATGGTATACAAGTCTGGGTGGGTAGAGTAGGTAAATAATTTAGTGGGTAGGTCCGGTAATATTTGAAAGTAGTAGGTAGTAGCTGTAATTATTTTAGGTTTTGTGGGAATTTTTGTAAGTGTCCCTTGATAATTTTGAGATACAAAACTAAAATATGAAGATCTGAAGATATAAATAAGCTTTTCATATTTATTTTTAAAATTAAGACATTAAGACTAATCTCATGATATGTTCTCAATTGTAAAATATGCAAAACTATTTCTCTTTATTTGAGCTACGGACAATCTTCATATTTCTATAGAGGGATAACACTTCTATAATTTATTTTATAAAGAATTGTGGGTCACTAGTGTTAGATTAGGGAATTTGTTACGTCTATTACGCGAGCCCCTACTGTTGAGCGTTATGTGTGCAAATGGTTTGCGCGATTAGGACGTAAAACTTACAAAACCAAGAAATAACCACATGGAGTTTTGCTAGTGCCCCGTCCGGAGGCTCACAAAGCCTTTTAAAACAGTTATATATTTACACATGTATATATTTATATCTATAGAAATAAATATATATAGAGAAAAATAATTTCTATGTTATGGTTTGCAGCTGGTATTCGTATGTTACTGTTAGTGTTGTAAGGATTCAGATATGGCCCTGATTTGGGGCCTAAATTGGTGCTTTTAATCTTTTCTTCCTTTTGTGTCATGTGCATTCAACTGCAGTATCTGTTTTTCCATGTAAATGGTTATGATATAGCAGGAATTATGGATATCACCCTATTCTCCTATATACTTGTTCGTTCTTCAACACGTGCAGAAATAAATCTGATGTGATTTAGCAAGTTTTAGGAAAAGAATGTGGTTTATACGTACACATGGGACATGTTATATCCTAAGTACCATTTTGGATAGCATTCAGCCTTATTTTATGGCCATGCAGGGAGGATGAGATTGTTGAGGGGCTGGATAGTGATAACAGTGCTAGTTTTGTTTTTCTTTCCGTTGTGCTTTGACAGAAGTACCCAACCTGCCTCTGCACTCATTCCTAACTGGGGAACAACTTGAATGAGCGTGCGCATTTTGTAATGCCATTAGCTGTTCATAATGATGCTGTGGTTGTTGCTTTTGGAATATATTAGAATTTAATCCTTATTAAGTATGTATTTGTGATTTGTGTGTTACATTAACTGAATTTAGTTTTGATTTCTGCGACTGTGAAGTTGGGGACTGTGTGATGATGCGGTCCGAAGGCAATCCGACTCTGCATGTGGCACGTCTAGAGAGAATTCATGCTGATGTACGCAACTTTATAAAGGTGCTAGTCAGATGGTATTACTGGCCAGAAGCAACAGGAGGGCGTCAAAGTTTTCATGGAGCAAAAGAGTTAATGTTGTCAGACGAATACGATGTTCAAAGTGCCCTCACTATAGAAGGTAAGTGCATTGTTCACTCTTTCAAGGAGTATACTAAGCTGGAAAATGTTGGTCCTCTGGATTACTACTGCCGGCTTGAGTACATAACCGCGACTAGAGCTTTTGTGCCAGACCGTATTGCAGTGTAAGTGTATGAGATTTCGCTAGGTTGCTGATTAAACTTGTGTGATGTTCTTCATGCTCATAAGTCTTTTGTTCTCTCTGAAGGTATTGCTACTGCGAGAATCCAATTAATCCAGATAAGTTCATGGTGAAATGCATGATGTGCAAGGAGCGGTAAACACACATCATTTCATTTTTCTGCTGATCCGTAATTAATTACTTGCATTAATTACATACTATCATTTTTAGACTGGAAAACAAATGAGAAAAGAGTAGTAAATAAACAGGAGATGTATCAATGAACATAAAGAGTAGAGATCTTCTTTCTTGTTGCATGTGTATGGCAGCTCTCGACAGTTTGGCTAACTTTAATTTACCCTGCCTTCTGAGAGAGTTCCGTTATCTTACTACTCCCTTTCTTTTTAACGTAATGTGTATATATCTTTCCTTAGCTCTAACGAAGGGAGTGTTATTTTTTCTTGCTTATTTTTCTTTAGTATCCATTTTGTGCAGCATGCATTATGAAGAGTATATCTGTGTGGAAACTGGAAGTGGCGGCTGACTTTTGCACTTTGATTTTTTTTGTGTAAAGCACTAGAATATTTAGTTAACGGGATATTTCGTTAATTAATAGCAACTTGTCTGAAAAGAAGAACAAGAAATTTTCTTTATTTGAATTGGTATCAATTACTCAGTTTCCACCAGGAAAAATGTAGGAAGCCCATCTATTGGTTTTCAATGGCTTGTCATGCTTTCATACATAAAGACTTCCATATCTCAATGATCTAGCCATAATTCTGGGGCTGAGTAGTTTTTATCTGGTGCTGTCCAAGTTGCTTTATGAGTTACACAATGTATATTAGAACCACTGTTATGAAGAGAGAACTACACCTTCATGACTAATCTGACCTGTTAAACTAACAAATATGCAAGGTATCTGGTTCCAGTTTAAAAAATATTGTCATTTCTTACAATCCATTCCCATGATCTTCGTAGGTTTCATCCAGGATGTTTGGGAATTACCATTCAACAAGCAAAAGAGCTCCAGTACTTTGCTTGCTCCAATTGCGCTGGAAACTAAAGGTAGAATTCATTCTAATTCTCCATTTCATTAATTTTAAGATAGCATGAGTAAGAGTATATACGTTGGGACAGGTCCAAATGGAGGGTATTGGATGTAGCCTATAGGGGATTCATTTAACACATCTCAACTAGTTTGAGATTAAGACGTACTGTTGCACAGTAAAAATAATTTGTGGTGACAAACGATATCTACTACCATAACTTATGGTATTCTAATTTTCTTGATGATAAAAGATAAATTATCAGAGGACTAGTTTATGTACAGTTCAAAACTTGTGATAATGGGTTCACTCCTCTATCATATTCCACTTACATACCAGTATGTATATGTGATATGATTCGAACTCGTAATGAAAGCACCAAATCCATATTCCGTGTTGTGTTCTTACTACATAGACGGCAGACGGTACAAAGTCTCTGAGAGTACAATCTCCTTTTAGTTTGGGCCTTCATCGTTTTGATTATTGATATTGTAAATCTAAGGAGACGGTAGAACAAAGTCTCGTAATCAACATCTCTCTCCCTCCCATATACGTATCGTTGTGATTTCAGAAAACTTAATAGTAATAATTGCTTAATGAGTCTCCTATGATTTTTCAGGTTGGAAATTTTCCAGGTGGGCCAGGAGATATTATGCCATGATTCAGATACTACCAATTCACCAAACTTTCTTTATTTGACAATGCTTTAGAAGCTTGCTTCTTTTAATGGGAAGACTATATGAATTGCTACTTATAATCAGACACAGAACATATGATTAAAACGAAAGACCCTTTATATGTTATTTACCTAGTAGTATTATCTAATTAGTTGCTTTGCTTCTTGGCCTTTTCAAGTTTTTGCACTCAGTAGACACTTGTTGTCACATTTTTGGCGCCTACAGATAGCTCTTTATTTTTTAATCCCAATCTCCAAGAAATTTGTTGGCGATCGCTAGAATTTTAGTTCAAATTTCCTGATGATCCCTAGTTCTGCAAAGGATTTTTGCACTAAAGTCTGGTAAAGTGGGCTAAAATATAAAAAGTTTCTTATTGAAGCTAAAATTATGAGAGTAGTATCCTATTTGTGTAAATTTCCCTTCTTTTCTCAAATATTTGCGCGAAATAGACAGATTTGACACTGCTGTTACAGTTATAATACCCATAAGGGAAAACATACAATTTTTGCCCCCGTCAAGAAAATTTCAAGGCAACCGTTAGAGAGAAAATAGCCGAGATCACCATGTCCTGCTAATAGAAAGGTCCGGCCATCCTAGAAACTTTTTACCGGGAATAATTTGTACGGCTTTTCTTATGGGTTTCAAATCTGTGACCGGGTGCCAAAAGTGTCCTATTTCTGTAAATCCCCTTTTTTGGGAGAATTACACAACTTTGACACCTTAGGAAATGGTTTGCCTAACTGATCTCGCTTTAATGGTTTGCAAGACTAGCCTCTACTAACTTTAAGTAAGTACATTATCTGTGGCAGCACTTGACCTTTTATAACTTGAAGTGCTATCTCGCGGACGGAAATACCCCTACAAAAATCTTATATTGACGCCCGCATCTCGCCATCCTTTTTTAGTAAGTGCTGCCCCAGTGGTAGCACTTGACCTTTTATCTCTTTCGACATTTTCCCAGATAACTTGAAGTACTACCAGCTTGCATACAACAGTTGCGGTACTTGTCAATCTCTTTTAACTAAGTGCTTCCCACATGGTAGCACTTGACGTTTTATCTCTTTCAACATTCTCCTAGATAAATTGAAGTGCTACCTCCGTAAGCAGTACCTGCCTTTTATGTTTCCCTGAGAGGCAGTTTATACCTTGAAGTGAAGTCCGCATCGGCAACAATTGTCTAAGTTAAAACTTGAAATGCTGCCCCCCCCCCCCCCCCCCCCCCCGAAGCCATGTTGCTAAACCATTGTTAAGTGGGGACAAAAAATCATAACCAGGGATAAGAGGGTACATGTGGGGAAATTTTATATTTTTTTTGGGAAAAATTTCACCACGCATCCTCAAAATTGATCGGTGCTGTCTTTTTATTCCCATTTGAGATGGCTTGAGCAAAATAATTTCCATTTCATCTGTAGGTACCATTTCAAATTATCAATTGATAAGTACTGCCTCTTAGGACGAGATCAAATGACAAGTATTGCCTGCGAGAATATGAAAGAGATTGAAGGAGCAAGTATTGCCCAAGATGCGAGAGGGAGTCAAAGACAAGTGTTGCCTCTTCGGCAGTACTTACAAGAAAGGGAGGAGGGGATACACGTGTCATTATCATAGGGGTATTTCTATTCGAAATTTATTTATTTATCTTAGTGGAGGTCATATTTGCTAAACTACTATTATGGGGATAAAAGCGCAAACTATTGCCTTTGGTGTCATAGTTCTACAATTCTCCCTCTTTTTGGTACTAGTTTTAGTGTACGTGCGTTGCACGTGTCATTTTTCGTAAATATTTAAAATTTTCATATGTCAAGACCGAAGACAATAGATACAACATTATAATATGAGATAATATATGCATTCAAAAGTTTTAGAAGAATCAACTCTTTCTAATTGATGATAACTTCTTTATCATAACAACATAGTAAATTTATGGCCATCTTAAATTATTTATGCACTACTAAGTTTGACTTACCATGATTTATATCATCTTATTATTTCTTAATTCATTACAAAATTTTGTAAATTAACAATTCTAACAAAAATAATAGTCTAAAAGTTGAAAATATAAAAATTGTGCAACACTCACACACGTTTATAGTACTTGAAATCCAATTATACTTTCGCATGAGCGTTAGACAAATAAGTAACAGAAGGGACGGATGCTTGGAAAATACGAAGCAAACGAAGAAATCATTAATAATATATGTTAATATACAATGGTACTATGAACTCTACTATGATCCAACTCTCAACACGTTTTCCTTCGAATCAATTATTTACTTTAAAGATTACTCCAATGCCTTAAAAAATGTGTTAGAATGATTAGACAAAATAATAATAATAATAATAATAATAATAATAAAAAAATTATCATAAAATGGTTAAGAGAGTTCAAATAATTTTTGAAAAAGAGCATTGCACCAACTGGTAAAGTTGTGACCTATAGGTCATGGGTTCAAGTCTTGTAACAACCACTTATGCTTCAATAAGGTTAGGCTGCGTACATCACCCCTTGGGGTGGGGCCCTTCTCCGAATCCTCCATGAACGCAGGATGCTTTGTGCACCGGGCGACCCAATAAGAAAAGAAGAGGAAGAAGAAGAAGAATGGCGATATATCAGAGCAATAAAAAGGAAAAGAGATCTTACCCGGTATTTTTTGGGTAAAAATCATTTTCATCCTCCAATTTTGCTTTTGAAATCAAACACATCCCCCAACTTTGAACAATATAGATTCTCATCCCTTTATTTCAATTTAATATTTTAAATACCTATTTTACCCTCTAAATTATTAGCATGTCTATTTATTTTTTAATATATTTTATATTTTTTCTCTTTTAGTCTATGTTTTGGACATAGGCATAGAATAAATAAATCATATTTATAAAGTAAAATGTAACAAAATATTCTACATGCATATATAACGATGGAATAATAAAAGATTGAGAAAATGAATAAATTTAATTAGAATAATTTGTTCGTACAAGTATTCAATAATTTTAATAATAAAAATTAAATTCAATAATTTATTTACATAATTGAGAGTGAATATAATAATATTTTGTAACATATGTTCAACGCATGTAATATAGAAAATAAATGTAAAAATAGAGTTTTAATAAAGTTATTAAGTCTCTGTTACATAATAACTGATTTTTAAATTATGACATAACTAAAAATATCACCTTAACGGCAATCAAAACTCTAAAGAGATTGTGTCTTATATATAATAAGATATGTCAAAAGAAATAATTCTCACAAATCATCCAAACATATATGGTGTGAGCACCCAATATAGTTTAAAATAGGAGGATGAATAAGTCTATTGCATAAAATAGGAGGATGAATAAGTCTATTGCTCAAAGTTGGGAGATGTGTTTTATTTTTTAAAAAAAGTAGGAGGATTAAAATGATTTTCACCCAATATTTTTTTAATGCACATAAAGTCCAAAGAGAAATTTCATATACGAGAATCTATAATTTGAAAGGAACGAGCTCCAAATCAATAAAAATAAGGAGCAAGAAAAAAACCAATATTACTTTCCATTAGCTAATATCAATAGAAGTAAAACGAAGATGTAAGAATATGGATCACGGGTCATGGGTCGCTCAAATTGGGCTGATCCGACCCGGTTAGGAGAAATAAGAATATGTGGTTAAAGGAAGTTACCACATTCCACCACATCTCCTATACTTCCTCCACTAAAGGAATATGCAAAAGTGGGGGAGTGGGGAAGTGGGCGAGTGGGGAAGATAGTGGGAAGTTACATTATCTTCCAACTTCTTTATATTATATATAAGAAGAAGTAACAAAAGAAAAAGTGAAGCAACTTTTCACTCTTCTTATTATTCCACCAAAAAGACACAAAACAAAAGGAAGGCATTTAGTTGGTGACAATTAAACTTTGTTTCCTAGTGATTCAAAGTAGACTTGGGCAATTGCAAGGTGATAAATACAATCTTCCGCTGTGGTGTTAACAGGTACACAATTCATGTTCCTGTTACCGTTATTAATTTCTAACAATTGGTATCAAGAGCCTGGATTAATTGTTCTAACTTAATGGCGATGTTTTATTATTTTTTTTTGTATGTGTACAAAACATGAAAAGAAAATAATAGACAAAAGTTTCATAGTGGTTGATGAAAATATTGAATGTTAACAGCATAATATAATGTCTGAAAATTAAAATTAGTCTAGCCCATAAAAAATTTTCGACATGATACATATTTTTTTTAGATTGTACTCGTTTGGGACTTTCCGTTGATATATTATACATCAAAAACGGATTTAAAACGAGTAAGATATGAATTTTTTAAAGTTATGCTGAAAATTGGACAGTTTTATAAAAAACTGCGTTTAGAATTAAAATATGGGTTATACATTTTCATAATCTACTCGTTACAAGCTTTCCGTTGATATATTATATGATGATAAACGGATTTAAAATGAGTGAGATATGAAGTGTTGAAGTTAAGCCTATAAATTTATTTCTCTTCGAATGACTTCCTAATAGCCACACTGTTATAATGGTATAGGACCCTTATTTGCAATCTTCTACAAGTAAATGTGGCATATGTTGTCACATCGAATGGTATGTCCATTCTTATTGTTTCATTGTTCCTATTTCAGAAATGGCTGAACAGGGACAAGCTCGACTTGCTCCAAGTGGGAGTGGTATTGGAAATCGAGCAAGAGGACAACGTAGAAGAGTACGTCGTCGTATGACATATTCCCGAGGACGTGAAGTCATAAGGAATGATGTTTCCAGGACGATGCAAAATGTGCTAAGGGATGCAAGGGCTATACGAAGAGAAAGAGAAAAGAAATTTAGAGAGCTTAGGGCTTCACTGGCTGATCAAATTGAACATTATCAGTTTACCCGAAATGCACTAATTGATGCTATTGGCGAAATTGAACTTTATGATTGGGAAGCCTTAGCAATTTTAGTAGATTCACTTGGAGAACCTTTAGGTAGCATTTTAACTGATATTTATCATGAGATTTGGCCAAGTGAATCTTTTTGGGTTTATATTCTTAAATTTGAAGCCGAGTGGGAGAATCGTCTCTACAACTACTTGTAATTTATTTTTTTTATTAATGAAACTTTGTTATTTGTTTGTAAGATTACATGTCATTTTATTTGTTTAATTTTTATGTGTGGCAATTAAAAAAAATAAGAATGACATGATATTGAAAATCTTAACGAGATACACACTATGAGAAATGATTTTATAAAATATTAGTTGAACATTTAGTTGTAGATGATGAATGGAAACTTAGTAACCTTTCGATTCTATACTAAGTGTAAAATTAATATTTTATTTAATTGATTTGCCTAAGTGTGCATATCACATGCGAGAATGATGAGTAATAAATACACTTGCATTATTGTTTCATTTAACAGACTATGGCATCAAAAACTATCATTGCTGACTTAAACAAGGGTGACAAACTGAACGGCGAGAATTATGACATTTGGAGCCGTAAGATGTGGTATGTGTTGGAAGAGCAAGATGCTTTAGAAGCTATTAACCATGTCATGGTTTGCCCAGAGGAGGGTAACACTGCCCAACATAGGAGGGATCTTGAGGCTTACAATTCTTGGAAAAAGAAAGATGCCACTGCACGTGGAATCATTGTAAGCTCGGTTGTGGATGATTTCATTCACGAGTGTGAACAATTCCCTACTACTCATGCCATGTGGGCACATTTGAGAGAAACATATGGGGGTACTACAGTGACCCGCCTTAGACAGCTGACTATCAAATTTGACACTTACAAGAAGCGTCATGACCACAGTGTCAAACAACACCTTAGGGTGATGTCAAACATGATAGCTCAACTCAAAAGTGCTGGTCATATTCTCTCTGATGAGCAGCAGGTTCAGGCAGTGATCCGGTCTCTTCCAAGTAATTGGGAACATCTGAAAGTAAACTTAACCCACAATGACAACATCAAAACTTTTGGTGATGTTGCTCGCCATGTTGAACTTGAAGATGAGCGGCTTGGTGCTGCAAAAGCTATACCCACTGCCTATGTGGCAGAATCAAGTGGTAAAAAGGCTTCAGGATTCAAGCGTAAAAATGATTGGAAGAAAGGCGGAAAGGGCAAGGAGACTGGTGAGGGACCCTCAAAGAAGAGAAACAAACCAAACCCTAAGAAGGGAAAACGGTTCTTTAAGAAGAAAGACAAGAGCAAGATGAAATGCTACAACTGCCAAGTGCCGGGACACTTTGCTCGTGAATGCACTGAGCCGAAAAAGGTAGCATTTCAAAACGCATCTCTAAGTGCTACATTTGTTTCTAGCACCGTTTTATTAACTGAATCTTATCCTGTGTGGATTGTAGACTCAGGGGCCACCGACCATGTGACCCGTGATCGAGAAGCGTTTGTGGAGTATCGTCAAGTACCATCTGGATCAAGGTGGATATATGTAGGAAATAATGCGAAGGTTGAAGTCAAAGGTCTTGGCACTTGCAGGATTGACTTGCATGGTGGCCGTACTTTGATGTTGCATGACGTCCTATATGCTCCAGAAATTCGACGGAACTTAATATCTGTGTCTGTCCTTCTTAATTTAGGTTTCTGTTTAAACTTTAGTCGCAATGTTGTGAGAATTACTCAAGACAATGTTTTTTATGGTTCTGGACATCTTTACGATGGTTTCTTTGTATTGAGTTGTAATCCTTCTACTTATGACTATTATGTGGACCGTTGTGTTATGGCATGTTCTTCTAGTAATAGAGATGTTGACATTATTACATGGCATGCTAGATTAGGTCACATTGGGCAAGATAGAATGAATAGATTGGCGAAGGAAGGACACTTGAGTTCTTTCTCGAAAATTGAAATGCCAACTTGTGAACAATGTCTTGCCGGAAAGATTACACGTAAACCTTTTGGGAAGGCTAAGAGAGCTGACTTTCCATTGCAATTAATCCATTCAGATATCTGTGGTCCAATGAACGTGAAGGCAAGATCTGGTGCCTTGTACTTCATTACGTTTATTGATGATTTCACGCGTTTTGGTTATGTTTATTTGATTTCTCATAAATCCGAAGCACTTGAGTGCTTCAAACGATACATGAATGAGGTTGAGAATCAATTAGACAAGAGTATAAAAACTCTAAGAACTGATAGAGGGCGTGAATATCTTTCAAGACAATTTATTGACTTGTGTAGTGAAAAAGGAATCACCAGACAATTTACTATTCCTTATACACCTCAGCAAAATGGTGTAGCAGAAAGGAGGAATAGAACTCTATTGGATATGACAAGATCAATGATGGCGCAAGCTAATTTACCTATCTCTTTTTGGGGAGATGCGTTATTAACTGCAGCCTATATATTGAATAGAGTGCCTTCTAAGTCAGTTCCTTCCACTCCTTATGAGCTATGGACCGGCCAGAAACCAAACTTGGATTATTTACGACCTTGGGGTTGTGCTGCATTCATAAAAGATTCTTTTAACAAGTTTGGTAAACTGGGTCCAAAAGGCAAGAAATGTATCTTTATAAGATACTCAGAACACTCCAAAGGGTATGTGTTTATTGGTGAATTGGAGGATGGAAGTGTTACTGAAATTGAATCACGAGATGTCACATTTTTAGAAAATAATTTTCCTAAGAAGGGTGAAGTAAAGGATGGAGAGCCTCTTTATGAAATGTTGAACTCAAATGGTCAGCAAGTGTCTTCTGACACATTTGATGATCTAATTGATCAAGAGTATGGTGCTGATCCGAGTGGGAGCTTTTCAATACAAGATCCTTCTTGTGAATCTGAGTTTCAATTAAGAAAGAGTACCAGGAAAGGTGTACCTAAACGTACTTATGATATAGAGGATTATGTTTTCCTGGTATCGGCATCGGAAGTGAATGAACCAAATTCCATTGCCGAGGCTTTATCGAGCCCTGAAAAGGATGAGTGGATGAAAGCAATGAAAGAAGAGTTAGAGTCCATGAGAACCAACAAAGTCTGGGACTTAGTTGATCTTCCGCCTGAGCGTAAAGCAATTAAGAACAAATGGGTTCTGAAAATTAAACGTAAAGCGGATGGATCGATAGAAAGATACAAGGCACGACTGGTAGCAAAAGGCTTTACTCAGCAAGCAGGAATTGATTATGAGGATACTTTTTCGCCAGTTGTGAAGTTTACCTCAATTCGCTTACTTTTAGCTATTGTTGCGCGTTTGGATCTAGAATTACACCAAATGGACGTAAAGACAGCTTTTCTCAATGGAGAATTGAACGAGGAGATCTACATGGAACAACCTGTAGGTTTCATCGTTAAGGGCCAAGAAAATAAGGTCTGTAAATTGAAAAGATCTATTTATGGTCTAAAGCAGTCTTCAAGGCAATGGTACTTGAGATTTCATAAAGAAATGATCTCATATGATTTTACTATGTTTGATGAAGACCATTGCATTTATGTTAAAAGGTCCAATGATATGTTTGTAATTCTTTCTCTTTACGTGGATGATATATTGATGGCTGGAAATAATTTGGAGTATCTAAAGATTATCAAGTCATGGCTTTCAAAGTCATTTGACATGAAAGATATGGGTGAAGCAGACTATATCCTAGGAGTTAAGATCCAAAGAAACCGTTCCAAGAAATTATTGAGTCTGTCTCAAGAAACATATATAAAGAAAATTCTGGAACGCTTCGGGATGAGTGAGTGCAAACCCATGGATACTCCTGTAGCGAAAGGTGAAGCTTTATGTCTTGAAATGTGTCCACAGACGCAAAGAGAGAAGGATGAAATGTCTCGAGTTCCATACTCAAGTGCTATCGGGAGCTTGATGTACGCTATGTTGTGTACTCGCCCTGATATCTGTTATGCCGTAGGTCTAGTTAGCAGGTATCAATCCAATCCTGGAAGAGATCATTGGAAAGCAGTGAAGAGGATATTTCGATACCTGAAAGGAACTGCAGATTATTCACTGTGCTATGGTGGATCTGATTTGATGTTGAGAGGTTATACAGATGCTGATTGGGCTGGTGACTTGGATGAACGAAAGTCAACATCTGGATATGCTTTCTTACTAAATGGTGGGGCCATTTCATGGAAAAGTAAGAAACAAACTTGTATTGCTCTTTCAACTATGGAAGCTGAGTTTGTAGCTTATACATATGCAGTACAAGAAGCTGTTTGGTTGAAGAGATTCTTTGAGCATCTAGATATTGCAAAGAATCCTCAAGGATCGATAATTTTATATTGTGATAGTCAGGCGGCTATTGATTTTATAAAAGATCCTAAGCATCATGAAAAGACCAAACACATTGATACCAAGTACAAGTACTTGAGAAACATAGTTGCAAGTGGTGAAGTTCCAATACAATACATGCCTACACTGAAAATGGTAGCTGATCCTTTTACAAAGGCAATATCTAGAGACCAGTTTGAGAAACATGTAATGGCTCTAGGTTTGCGTAGGATATGACTAAATTTATGTATTGTAGAACAGTTTGAATGTTATACTCATCTATATATATGATTGAGTTTGTATTAAATCTCATGTGCATGTGATGGAATTTATTTGTGATAAGTGTGTCGAACAAGTCGCGAGATCGGCTCTCTCACACGGGCGATCGCCTCTGACGTCGAGGAACGTGCAGAGATGAGACCAATTGGAACCTTGAATTGTACAAGGTCATAAATAGTTTAAATGGTCGGTCTTGATTAGATTTCAGACTTATGGATTTGTATATCCTATATGACTTGTTTCGTAAGCCAGATGTGAGTTTTTCATAAATTAATGGATCTGAGGATTGTTTGAAGAAAAACTCAGGTTAGACATTCAGAAGTGTCTAGATCAAGATCTGTACGGTGTTTATATATTTAGAAATGAGACACACGCGCCAAAATTAGGCAAGAACACCGTAGCACGTGTTTCATACCATGTGTGCTGATCGACCAATAGGGTAATAGAAGAATGGATCCCTGCTTCTTCATTGTGTGAGACCCTAAGAAAAATCAATTTGATTTTCATTAGAATACCCTTTGACCTTTTACTGTCTCTTGAAGTACAAATCTGTGTTGCTACTTTAGCA
This sequence comes from Petunia x hybrida, assembly GCA_037355625.1. NCBI lineage: Eukaryota > Viridiplantae > Streptophyta > Magnoliopsida > Solanales > Solanaceae > Petunia > Petunia x hybrida. Next base: position 6,751,399 of record JBBBVM010000025.1, on the reverse strand, counting down.
TGTTACTAATAGCCACGAGTGATTCGGCAATGCGGTGCATGTCTAGGAAAGCAGCTGATTTGGGATGAATAGATTCGAGTAGAAAGGGAAGACAATTAGAATGATTTATAAATTAACTTATATTCACAGGTCGACCATTACATTTGCCATGAGAGTTTCAAGTGTAATTGTGATACTAAGTTAAATAGGAACTCGAGTTCGCCTCAATCGAGGTTGAGGGATCAGATAAGTAGCTACCAGAGTAGCGAATGATGTCTGGGGTATTGCGAGTAATAAGATCCTCATGTTAGTAGTGAATCCTTTTCCGCATGTGATTGGATTTCTTTATGGAGCTATTGTACAACCTTAACAGGTTTAGCTCTTATTAATGCTCGCAGGTCGCACGAACTATTTGCGTGTATGATTTTGTTTTTGTGTTGTGGATCCAGCCCACTATGAGCGAAGTGGGAGATGTAAGAATATGGATCACGGGTCATGGGTCGCTCCAATTGGGCTGATCCGTCCCGGTTAGGAGAAATAAGAATATGTGGTTAAAGGAAGTTACCACATTCCACCACATCTCCTATACTTCCTCCACTAAAGGAATATGCAAAAGTGGGGGAGTGGGGAAGTGGGGGAGTGGGGAAGATAGTGGGAAGTTACATTATCTTCCAACTTCTTTATATTATATATAAGAAGAAGTAACAAAAGAAAAAGTGAAGCAACTTTTCACTCTTCTTATTATTCCACCAAAAAGACACAAAACAAAAGGAAGGCATTTAGTTGGTGACAATTAAACTTTGTTTCCTAGTGATTCAAAGTAGACTTGGGCAATTGCAAGGTGATAAATACAATCTTCCGCTGTGGTGTTAACAGGTACACAATTCATGTTCCTGTTACCGTTATTAATTTCTAACAGAAGAAATCAACAAAAACAAAAAACTCAAGAAATTAATTTTAATAATTTATTTCAAGAATGAAAGAGAAAAAAATTGGTAATACCTTAGCAAAAGTTTCTACAAGTTGACGCCTCTGTTTTGCGGTTTTCTAATTGTTTTGGCTGCTACTTCAAAATAAAAGCCATACATTGACAAATATTATAAGGAAATACTACCAATTATATTAAACCTAAACCTAATCGAGACAAAGTCAGAAGTATGTAGTAGTTTGCGGTTTTCTAATTGTTTTGGCTGCTACTTCAAAATAAAAGCCATACATTGACAAATATTATAAGGAAATACTACCAATTATATTAAACCTAAACCTAATCGAGACAAAGTCAGAAGTATGTAGTAGTTTGTAAGAATCAAAATATGAACTCCATATATACATATTTGATATATAATTAATAAAATATACCAAAAAGAAATACAAATCTAAAGAATCTGTTTAAGTAAAAATGGAAAACCTGAAGCAAAACCAAAACTGATATTAATTGGGAAGAACTCAACAATTATTAACACAATAAGTTTTATTCAACCAAAAGACATCATGAACATGTGTAGTTGAATATTTTAACATTATTAGAGATATCTGGTCAGTTAAAAAAAAAGAAGAGATACCTGGTAAGTGCTGATCCGTTACATCATTTAAACAACTGAAAATTGTTTGTAGTTACGTTGTTGTCCAAAAGGGTTCAAACATCTAAAGAAGTTTCATTCTCATTGCAACTGATATTTGTAACTGCTAAATTGCAATTTGAACCATCCAATCTGTGAGTCTGTAAACACATTAAAAGAAAAAGGAAAAAATAAACACATTAAAAGAAAAAGGAAAAAATAAATCCTAATAAAATAGTTTCATTTTTCCAAAGAGGAATAAATTTATATAATACAATGCTGGTGCATAAGAACTGATTATGAACTTCCTCTTTAAGATTCATTGATGTCACACTTATAAAACATGATTTCAAATAAAAAAAATAAAAAATGGCACTCTACAAACTAATTTTAGTGTATACAAAAATTAAGAAAGGCTTACATAGAATCTTGAGTATATTACTGACAAGGTGCAAGAAACATCAAAGTTTAAGACCTAATAAATTTACCATACAATTTAATATTACTTGTATCTTTCCATCATTACCCATAGCTTCACTCACTTTTAAATAGCCATATAAGTTTTCCATCTAAATTATGAGAATTACGAGAACAATCTCAATTTCATATTAATAATAAAAACTACTATACTTGGCAATCATACATAACTATCGTCAGTTTAAGTATACAATCAATTTAAGTAAATTTAATTTATAAGTAATCAAACTCTAATAAAAACATGAAAAATAACTTACCAAATAGATCCTTTGAAATATACGGCATCCAAAACATAGAAGTCTACAACCAAATCTGGATGAGAAGAAGAAGGCTGATGTTAGGCTAAAAATGCATATATTTTAGTATTAGTTACTTCATGTTTTGGTGCTTTTGTGGATTATTTTAGTATGAACAATAGTATTTTGTGCTTATATTGGTTTTTGAATGTGTAGGAATCAAGTGGTATGAAAAAGTGTTCAAGTTTGATGATTTGGAGCAAAATGAAGTTAATTTACAGCGTTGTAAGGTGCCAAGGCCGTGGATTAGTCATGAAAGAAATTTGAAGACGAAATGTCACGGCCCAGCCATCGTAAGGCCATGATTCAGCCATGAAGTCGAAAGCAGAATTTTCAAAGCTCATGGACCAGCCATCGTAAGGTCATGATCCAGCCATGAAGGAAAAATTTCTGGCGAAAAATGGCGAGGGACAAACTTGTCCACAAGTTTGACACGAGATTTATAATGTTTCCTAACCTATTTTCAGCCCTATCTTGACTTGGGATAGTAAGAACACCATTGTTGAAGCACTTTGGAGCTTGGAAACGCATCAAAATCATTGGAACTGAAGAATCAAAGAGTTTTTCTCAACTTTTTTTATTCTCTTTTCCTATGGGTGTTGCTTTGACTATGAATTCATTATTGTTTAATACAATTATGAGTAGCTAAATTTCTACTCTAGGATTTTGATGAACCCATTATTGGGGTAGTTTTGAGTAACTCCAAGATTGAGTAATACAATATTTTATTTATTTGGCTGTGTTTTTATTGAATTCAATTGTTAGGCCTGCAATTATTTACGCCCTTTTTGCTTGAATGATCTTGGAAAGACGTTTGAGTTAGGGTCAGTCAAATAACAGTACTTCAGGTTATGATAAAGGATTACTTAAACTGATTTAGAGTCATTATAGGGATATCATGATTCGACTGTGGCCTGAAATTGGATAGTTCTTAATGGTCTCGATTATTTTGGGAAAAATAACTCAAGAATGGTGTTGTTAGTAGTTGGGAAACTCTAGCGAACAAGTTTAAGTTCAAGGCCAATAGAATAGTATTTCATGCAAGTTTGGAGTGAACTCAGGACTAATCCAGTAACTGGGGAATTCATTATCTTAGGCTTTTCTTTTATATCTGAAAGTTCAAGTTTTATCATTCTTAGTTGATCTTAGTAAATTGTTAGTTAAATTAATAATTTAATACTTGAAACATTATTGTTGAACTTTGAATCTTCGGCTATTAAAGTTACTAGAACTTGACGTTGCTCCCTGTGGAATTCAATCCCGGACTTGTTAAACCGGGTTATATTTGCAGCGACCGCTTATCATTTTTAGGACGAGTTTCGGGCGTGATCAAATTGTGGCGCCGTTTCCGGGGAGCAAACGGTTCAAGGTTTAGTAGATTGAAGTGGTTAAATCTTTAAAGTTGTAAGTGTAAATACTTTTAAGTTTAAATTTGAACAATTCCTTAGTTCTTGTACATATTTGTTTGTTTAAGAAACATGGCACCTGGGACTGAAAATATTTTGGATGATGGCTATTCTTGTTTTGGAAATCCTTGCGCATATTTCGAAGGATTTCTCCCTTGGAAAAGTTGTCAAAATACTCCTTTTTGCAGTTCTTCTTATATGTCTTTCCCTTCCCCGAGCCCCTTTTATGATGATTCTTCTTTTGCTGGTGACAATGAGTTTAAGAACATGATGAGATGCTTACTTGTAGAAGGAAGTGCGAATCAACAAGTCATTGAGGAATTTTGGGACAATAGCCTAAAATATGACCTTGCCTTTGAGAGGATAAATGAACAAAAAGGGGAATTCCAACCATTCAATATGGTAGTGAATGATGTCGAGATTGCAAAAAAGATACTAGAGTCAAGTGAGGAAGCACAAAATATCATATTGGAGAACTCTAGTGTGTACGAAAGTGAGGATGTTAAAAATGAAATATTTTTGGAGTTTAATTATATTAAACCTCGTTCGAAACACTTTTCGACGTTATCCTTGGATGGTGATGTGGATGTTGATCTATCAAAGCCCTTAAAGGAGCCTAAGAAGGAGGAACAATGTGTTTTTGTTCTTGAATTTGTCATGCCAAAACGAGATAATCACATGCCTCGATTAAAGGGCAAGAAGCGCACAAGGAATATTTGGGGATCACTTGAATTTGAACCACCCCGAGAGTATGATCATAAGCTTGAATCCAAATTGGGGAAGAAGCGCACAAGGAATAGTTGTGATGCTGGGATGCGTCGTGCCACGACATTAAATATTGGGAGGCGACCCAACTATTATTACTTTTTTTTAGTTTAGTTATTTTCTTTATAGTATATTATTCTGTGTATTTTCTTATGTTGCAGGCTTATGTAGTTTTGAGTCTAACTGTGCGCTGCTTGCAACCCCGTGTGCTTATCTAGGAGAAATCTGAGTATCCTGTGCTCTATGGAGGTTGAGCATGCAAGTGATGATGATGGCGAGTAGGAGTCTCGCAAAGCTGTGGATTTGATGCGCCATATATAGTGCCAGTTCTTCGGGCTTTCAGCCCCTAAGGAGTATTTCTTCACCCTTGGTTTATATGTTGTTGCATTGAGGACAATGCAACTTGTTAAGTGTGGGGTGAGGAGTACTTTGTGTTTATTCAATGTTTCTTTTATAATAATAATCTCTTTGAGTTTTCTTAGCCTTGGTTCTTTCCCATTGAGTTATTTCAGCTGAACCAGGTATTTTGTAGGCTAGATATAAAAAAAAAATTAAAAAAAAAAAAAGAGAGAAGAAGAAAGAGTTGAAAAAAAGGAAAAATGGAAATGATGCAGAAAGAGAGAGAAGTGAGGACTTTGAGAGACAGCCTTTAGCTAGAACTACCTACATATTTTTGAACTTCCTTTTTGAGTTCATAATTAGGTATTGCAAGGTGAAACTGAAATGATCCTTGAGTTCCACGTACAGTGTGTGGTGAGCTTATTTTTTTCTACTTCTCATTGTTTCATGTTAAGTCTAAACTTGCCCTGCTTGTTGTTTGAGGCGAGATCCTAGGTAGTCTTGATCTTTAGGATGAAAGCAGGCCTTCTTTGGCCCGCCAGTGACTAAATAAGCCTACCTAATAAATGAATACTTCAGTGTCCCAATTTGAGCCTATTGACCTTTTCTTTGGCAACCAGAGTTACAAGCCCTATCGCTTTTGCTATTTACCTCTCTTGTTACCCATCTTCCGCTTAACTACTTTAGTTGTGTGATTGGTAAGATGGTGGGTTATTCATAAGAGTTGTGTACTTAGAAGAAAGTTTCAAAAGAATGAAGGTAGAAATACTTGATATTCTCCTCATATACAAAAATGTGAAAAGTGAAAAAGAGGAAAAAAAATCAAAAAGCAAAGAAAAAAAAAGAAAAAAAAAAGGAGATGAGTAATTGATGAATAATGAGGAGAAAGAACGGTATAAGAGAAGGGACTCTTGAGCTTAGAAAGTGGATATGGATAAGAATCTTGGGAAGTGCTACAATTATATGAATAGGTGAGGAAATTAGTAGTGAGTGATGCTTAAAGTGTTTAGGGGAAGAATTAGTCACTATATACCCAAAAGTGTACCACACCTTACCCCAAGCCAACATTACAACCTATGAAAAGTCCTACTTGACTTTTGATCGGGACTCCTACATTAGTGGAGAGCAACAAAATGGGCAAGCCTATAGTACTTTTCTGTGAGACATGAGATATTTCTTTGTGAGTGTGAGGGTGTTCGATATTTATACACTACAATTTCTCTTGAAATAATATATTGTGTGTTTGGTGGCATTTTCTTGATGTGAGTGTTGCACCCAATTTTGTCCCGGAAAGTTTCAATTAAAAATAATTATTTTAAAATTAAAATTAATTCTTTGAAAATTAAAAGTAATTGATTAATCTCTAAAAGAAAAGGATAAAATCGCAATTCACGATCCTACATTAAGCCTATCCGTGCAATCCCTTTTTATTAGTTGATCTAACCTTTAGAAAGGCTAAAATCGCATCCCATACACCCCATCAGCTTGTTTGTGCAACACATACATATACATACACCCCCTTTCTTCTCAGTTAATCCACGCACCCCTTAATCCCAATTCGAACCCTAATTAGAAATTAACCCACGCCACACCAAATCCCTCTCACGTAAACCTTAATAACCCTAAAACGCCAAATCTGCTATCATCATCCGTGGTCCCGCAACCCTTTTCTCCTTCATACGGCGTCAGATTATACCCTTTCTTCTCATTTTCCAGTACAATCGCTTTTATGCTGGACAAATGAGAAGAGAGGAGTACAATCCACTCTTCTCATCCATCCAGATCAGAACTCGATCGTTTTCTACCGTTAGATCAAGTGTATGAGGTAATTTTTTTCACTTTTCTTTCTTTCAATTCACAGCTGGTAACACTTTTGATCCCACATCGAAATCCAAGTGTTTTACACTCCTTAGAACCCCTATAAATACCCCTTTGCACAGTGAGAATAGGGGTTGGAAAATTGAGGAATGTGAGAGGGTTTTTTCATGAGGAAGAACCCCCAGATAGTGCCCTTTGGCGTTCCTGAAATTTCCATAGTCTTTTTTTACTTAATATTTGTCTTGCGCTTGTTCGTGTTGGCTCGTTCCATCAGATCCGCGCTTCATTTTACTGCTCACAAACAGGTCAGTTGCCTTGGTCTTTTCCTTATTTGAAATGTGTTTCTGATTAGCTTAATGTTAGTCAAATAATTAGTGTGAATGGTAGTCTCATAGCTTTTTCTCCGGATTAGTGTCCGCTTAGGTTTCAATTAAAATAAACGATCAGTAAGTCATTCTCTTTTATGAGTTAAGATGTTTGTATGTTTAGCTTATATAAGAAAAACAAAGAAGTGCCTGTTTAGCCTTCAAACTTTGAAACTGCTAAAAGATGATTATATTGAAATAATTAAGTGACTCCTGTAACTGTTTAAAAGAAACAGGTTGCTTAAAACCAGTCTCCCTCTAGGTTCAGTTCTTTTAAATGTAATAATATGTAGAAATTATGTCAAGCTTGATCCTTTTAAATGCTATATAGGTATGTTTTTTTTTTTCCTTTCATTGATGTTACTATCTGGTTATGTTTATGAAGAAGAGTGATGGGTTTTGGTGGGCTGACAGGAGTATGTGTTGGTTCCATATTTTTTAGAGGGATGCAATTGGTGTTTCTGGAGTTCTATAGTCGTAGTAGATAGGTTATTGGATTTATGAGTTAATGTATGTTTGTGCATGTGGTTGAAGGAGTATGTAAAGAAGTTATATTGGTTTTCAGGGGTTCATGTTTGTTTCCGTATGCTGCAGCCTTGTATGGTTGGTTCTGAATGCAGGTGTATGAAGGTACTGCAGCATTAGTGTATCGTCTGGTATTGGTGAGCTCAAGGTCTGTGTGAAGGGGTTAGTATAGATAAAAATGCTGAAGTTCATAAAGGAATAGGTTGGAGACTGGTTTGTTTTCTGTCTTTGGAGTCAGTTTGGATGGTATGAGTGTCCTGGATTAGTGTAAGGGTCCATGGAAGTGTGGTGAAGGCTTAGTTGAGTAGTTTTGCAGGTTGTTTGTAGGCTGGTAAGTGTGGGGTTCCTGTTTCTTGTTGTTGTTGTAGTTCTGGAATGGTCTGTTTGTTCAAAGAGGTCTGAGGGCTTGTAGTTTGCCCTCTGTCTTGATTCCTAGTGTTTGTATTCTGCTTGTAAGTATAATGAAGAAGTGAGTATGTGTAGTTGCTCGTGTGAGGTGTGTGCAAGTGTTTTGAGGTTGTGTAGGGTCATTTTTAGTTTGTTTGGTTGTTCTAGGAAATGGAGAGAATGTTGCTTCTAGGAAATGGAGAGAATGTTGTTGTTGTTTATAAGAATGGTCAGGAGCAGGGAGAGTTTGTTATTGTTTTTCAATTGCTTGTGGAGTGTAGCCAGTGTGGCATGCAATATCTGTTATGGAGCCTGAAGGGAAGTGTCAATGTGCTGCAACCTGGTACTTGTTCAGGTAGTCCCAGAACTTGTTCATGGACCTGTTCAAGTAAAAGGTGCTGCTTTTTAGGGAATGTAAAGGAGGGGTATGAGGAAGGTTTGAAGCTTTGAGGGTGTTCAGTGAAGGGTTTGGGGTGCAGAAGTGTCACGACCCAATTTCCAAGGGCTCGTGATGGCACCTAAACAACATTTGCCTAGGCGAACCAATGAAACAAGATGCGGAAAAGAACAATAATGTGAAAGATCATAAATGGATATATAAATATAAAAGGGTGAAGTCCAAAAGAATATATCCACAAAAGAATTGGAGCATTCTAAGAGTGACTCAATAAAGTATGAATATACATCAAAGAAATCTGAGTCCTATCTCTAAGTGACTCCGGCGGTATGCCACCACGGTCTGTGTGGTCGGCTCACCTCAATCAAAAGTCTCAGAAGCCTCGGGAACCGCTAACGTCCGGGCTGCTGACTGGATGAAGGACCTGCGCACGTAGCAGAGTAAGTTATGAGCCGAAGCCCAGTAAGATCACCGACAGGCCCGCTAAGGTACCCTTGCGGGACAAGTCGCTACATGCATCATAAGCAACAACATACTATAGTAATCATACAATAAAGTAGTGAAATCACAAATAGATGTAACACATTCCATACACACAAGTAGTAACTAGAAGTCTCAAGGATTATGCCCATCCAACGTAAGGCATAGGTCAACTCAGCGGCGGTTTGGAGGTCCAATCTCTACTCCCGTGCCGACTAACCTAGACCTACGATGGACTAGCAACACCACTACTAAGTATCAACCATATACCGTGACCCGAAGTCACTATCACAATCATGAATAAGTAGACCAACGACCCGTAGTCGTTGGCTGATCTCAAATCTGTCTACGATCGCACCACACCCCCTGTCAAGTGCGTCGTATCTCAATAAATCAAGTGACCACACCACACCCCCTGTCAAGTGTGTCACATCTCAAAGATCAAGTGTCCACACCACACCCCCTGTCAAGTGTGACACATCTCATAGTATAGGCGACACCACACCCCCTGTCAAGTGTCCCTCTAACAGTATTAATATCCACGATATTAATAACAATAACAGAAATAATAACAGAAATATTAATAATGATAATATTTCACAGTCACCGTAACCCAGGTTGGTTATGCTAGCTGAACGTAAGGCGAAGGTTAACCCGACCACAGTTTGGGGGTACAATCCCTACTCCCATGTCGTCCAACCCAAGGTTACGTATAGAAAGCACTACCCAACCCGGCACGTGAACAAATCAAGTACCAATATCATACAAAAGCCGACAAAATCCTCGGCAAGACATTTATCATGACATGTCGGCAACATCCTCGGCCATGTCCCAAGTTCTTGCTATCTAAGCATGGCGTAGCAAGCGTTACTACGATATAAATTTAAGCTACCTCGACGTAGCGTTTAGACCGGCACATACCTCGGTCGAGTCACAATCTCGCTATTTATAACAAACAATAATAGCAAGTAATTCACATCATTAATCCTAACCATTGTTAGGTATATATATGCGTACATGAAGCATACTAGCATGAAGGAAGAGTCACAAGCACAATAGAGGTCAAGTCTCACTTACCTCGAAATTCGGGCTCAAATGCCGGGAAGAATCTCCTTTCCCGCTCGCCTTGTCCGCGAAGGACTCTCCACTAGGTCTATTAAGACAAGATATAGCACATATGAGTGCTCAATTATAGCTATTTAAGCCTATAGGCATCCTAGGGTAAAAATTACCAAAATGCCCCCGGGTAGGGCCGAGCCCTAAATTTACAAAATGTACTTTTCCGGACTCCCCACGCTCCCGTGAGTCCAAAAGTACACTTAGATTCCACATGCGAGCCTTGCTCGATGTCTTTCCCCAATTCTTAAGAATCTAGGGTTATAACCCATTTCCAAGAATCAACCCTTTGATTCTTGTGTTAATCAACATAAAGATGGATTGAAAGGGCTTACCTTAAGTGTAAGTATGATTGGGTCTTCAAGAAATACCCAAAAATCGCCTCAAGAGCTCACCAAATGATTTTTATAAGTTATGAACCGAAATGGCCTTTTTATAGCTGTTTTTGCCTCTGACAGCTTCTTTTGAAAAAATCATAACTTTTGATAGGAATGTCTAAATGACCTGAAACCGGTGCCATTAGAACCAAAACTCAAAGGGCTACAACTTTCATGTTTTAAGTTTTTCCTAATTCCTTACGGATTGGCCGGAAAATCAGCTTTGATCCGGCTGTTTGCGCCAAAACAGAACAGAAAAATCGCACCAGATTTTCTACAGTTTTAGGGGCAAAACGGGACCCTACGAAGCTCGGAATGATCCCAAATTTTGCACACAAGCCATAAAATACTTGGGTGACATGCTCGTCAAGACGGAACTCAATTCGGACCTCCAGAACTCAAAAAGTAGGTCCCACGGCAAAGGTTCAATTTTTGACTTTCGCCAAAATAGCGAAATTTAACCAAACGACCTCGGAATCCAATTCCGAAAGTTGCTACAAGTCACAAATGACTATACAAACCTAACAGAACTTTCGGATCTCTCATCGGAGCTCATTTGCTCAAATCGAGCTCGGAAACCTCTTTTAACTCTTTTAAACTTCCGAAACGGGGGCTTTATCAAAAGTCCTATCAAACGAGGTCCGTTTTCAATTTTGAAGGTTGCTACATATCATAAATGACGAGACGGACCTAACGGTGCGCTCGGATTTTCCATCGGGGTTCGTTTACTCAAAACGACCTATCGAAACCCCAAATTCCTTTCCGGAATTTCATAAACGGATCCTTTTCTCGAAAACCTATCAAACGGACTCCGTTTCGACTCAGATTTCACAGACGGGTCATAAATGACCTAACGGAGCTTTTGGGACTGTCGACACGTAAATCGAGGTCCCAAATCCCGTAACGACTATTTGAGGGTCGTTACAAGAAGGGTGCATATGTGTGTATGCTTGCTTGTGAATGCATTCCCTGTATGTGTGTGTATCTACGAGTGTGTGCGAATAGGCTCTTTGAATGTGCATGTGTGCGAATGCCCTGTGTGTGTATGCTTCCAAGATTTAGTCAGCTATGTTAAGTTATAATTTAGCATCAGTTCGGTGTTGTTTGGTATGCTATCATTTCGGGTCTTGCATTGTGTCTTAAATTTTGATCGATATTGTGTAAAAGAATGGTTAAGCTGCTTAACTGAATCAATTAATCTTTTTCCCTGAGCCACGTCTCTTTCTTTTGATTTAATCTGTTAAGCGCTGCTAATTCTTTGTCTCCTCTTGTTTTCTTTGCATGAACACTCTTGGGAACGAGTTGAATGAAAACTCACAAATTGGGATGGCATGTATTTGGGAAGTTATTTGATCCGCTCCACATTTTCGGGACTTGATATCCCCGAAAATGTAAAAAATAATATATATATGAAAACCTTGTGAAATACAAGGCCTGTATTGAGGTTGCTATCTGGGTACTACCTTCTAAACTCCTTCTCCCCCGTCCCCTTTAGAAAGCATATTTTAGGATCCTTGTAAACCTGAATTAGGACTTTGCATGATTAGAAGCCTGGTAGGCTAGCCGCTTTATTTAAAATTGTTATATTATTACATGTTTAGGATTGATTATAAATTGCATATCCCGTTTCTTTGGGATTCGCCAATTAGTTTAAGGTAGTATGAATCTTTAGTTAATTATCGAGTGCAAAAAATAAAATTAAATTATACCTATTTATTTATATTTAAGTTAATTATTTATTAATTAATTAATTAATTCATTAATTAAATTAATTAAGTAGTATTTCTTATTAATTTACTTATTTAATTTTAATTAATCATTTATTTGTCCAATCAATTATAATTATTTATTTACTTATTTATTTATTTATTTATTTATTTATTTAATCAATTCATTATTTAATTGAATTCATGTAAATATTTATTTATTTAATTAAGTTATCTATCTATCTATCTAACTATTTATTTATCTTATTAATTAATCAATAAACTATTATTATTCATCTAATCATTTATTTAATTTAATTAAGTTATTTATTTAATTTTATTTAGCTCTTGTTTAATTAATTAATTAATCAAGCAATTGTTAATTAATTATTTATTTAATTTCAATTTTTTTATTCGGCTAAGTATGTAGTCAAGCCTTATCTTATTTATGTTATTCATTATTCTATCTATCTTTATTTAAAATTTATCCTAAATTAATTATCTTTAAGTAAAATTCGTGAAAATCGCCGGATTAACCGCTTTTAGCGGATTTTCGAAAGTGCTCCCGTTAAGGGACCTTCTTTCGTATTTAATAGAACCACTTACCTAAGAATCTCTAAATTATTTTTCTTTAAATAAGGAATAAAATTGCACTCTTTAGTTAACTTAGGTTCCTAATAATCTTTAAATTAGGTGGCGACTCCAAAGAAACCTTTGGAGTCCCATTTTGTTGAAATCAAATCCCGATGCATACTTGTGTGTATTTTTGAGAGGGTTCAATAACGTGGCGACTCCTCTGGGGATACGCAAATGGTTCTAACCAAAAGATTTTCACGAATTTGCTTTATTTATATATGTGTTGATTGTATGTATGCGTAGCTTAACTCATTATTGTTTGCATGCCTTAACGAGTATGTGTATAATTTATTGTTGTGAATGAATGTATTGGAGCTATATTTATTTGTGCATAGTCCGCATTCCGTTCATATTTTCTCCCTTATGGAGCCTGTCAATTTTCTTTCATCTCCTCGATTTCATCACGGGGGGCCCGCTTGACGAGCAATTATATAGGAAGGGCATTGTCCTTCCTAACTCTTTGAATTTCTTTCGTGTCACCAAAGATAGTTGGGGTATGGTTTGCCTGGTTTGTCATGGCCGGTTTTACTGGTTTATGAGGCCAGGTTTATCCCGCATAGGTCGAGTCAGCCTCAACCGTTAACCCACTCTTAGAAGGTGATTTCAGGACATGCATGCATATACACCTTAGTTTGGACCCGGTCCTTGGTACCATTTCCAGGAATTAAGAAACCGCCCTTTTGTTGACGGGTTATTGAAACCCAACGACACTGCATATTATGTGATCGTGTGGATATTATAACGAATTCCAAGCCCTTTGCCATGTCAAATTTGGGAAAACCTCATGTTGTCTTTTATTGTTTTGTAGATATGGATTCAACCTACCTTTTTTCTAAGCATCGAGATATCCAAATGATCACCACTCCGCCAAAAGTTCTAAAAGATTGGTGGAATAGCATCAAAGGGGAGTACGGTGCTCAGATTATAAGGAAAACTGGAAATATGGTTTCATTAATGCATATCCAGGGTGACAAGGGCCTTATAAAGCCTTAGTGGAATTATGGGATGGCGAAGCGGGTGTTTTCCGCTTCCCTGACTTTGAGTTGTGCCCGACTTTAGAAGAGATCGTGGGCTTTACAAGGTCTGACCATGGAAGATCGTGAGATCATTGTGCCTAAGGCCAAATGCCCGAAGAAGTTTTGCAAGATGTTCGAATTGAAATATGTTCCATCATTAGTAGCAAAGAGTCATAACACGATCTCTCTCAAATATATGTTTCAGCGCTTTGGAAGAGGGAGCTCTTTTAGCGCACATAAAGAAGAATTTGATTGCAATAAGGCAAAATGGAAGAAACTTAGACCTAAGGTTTTTGTGTTAGCACTATTTGGTACTTTGGTATTCCCGTGTGGTTATGATGCAATTGATATCCGGCTCAGTACTTTGGTGAAATCGGTATTCGATGGAATAAACGGGAGACAAACAACTCTAGTGCCCATGATCCTCGCTAATATGTTGTACTCTTTGACTGAGTGCTCTGCCTGTAGAAATGGACGCTTCTTTGGTTGCAATCTTCTTTTGCAACTATGGGTTGTTGAGAAAACTTCACCCTCGAGGCCCATTGGATGATTTGGTTCCTCAAAATGAAAACCGAATCGCCACACACTATGCAAGAATGGAAGGTTTCAACCGTTATAAGACTGCTCAAGATTGGTATGATGATCTAAAGGGTTTAAGTGGCGCGGACATTCACTGGAATTATTCATGGATTGGTAATCGTGAGGTTCGCTTAAGGAGTCCCGACCGGTATTATATCAAGTTGATCGGGTTCAGGAGCATCCAGCCTTACTCTCCGATCCGTGTGATGAGGCAATTCGGGTTATTACAGTCCATCCCACTCATTGCCGGTATTTGGTAGTCTAAAATCGAATATAAATCACATGATTACACAGTTCCTGAAGCAATGAGCATCTATAATGACTGGGCTCGCTTGGAAAGAGAGTTGATTCGTCAAGATCAAAACCCACCATGTTCTCCCGAGTATTATGCATGGGCAACGCACATCTACGGCATTGGGGAGATAGAAACGAGCCCTTGGGAGCAGACTGGTTTTGTTGACAAAGAAGCTGAAAGGCATTCTCGCCTTCACCTCCTGCCCATAACCACATTGGATGATCTGATGTTTGACGAAGTTAGCCATTACCCAGGATATTCAGGATATCTTCATGCCACAAACCGGTTGTATCGTGAAAGGCCACCTGCCTGATGATGTTGCTGAATGCTGATGATTATTGCTGATTCCTAAAGAAAATGCAGATTTATCTCTTATGTTTTATGACCCCTTTTATCCCAATGTAAAAGCTTGAAGTTTTTCCCCATAGTACTTTGATATTTTGTTATTATCATGACTTTATGTTTTGAGACTCGGTTTATTCCTAGCAGTTATGAGTATTTACTCACTTCCTGAATGTTGTATTGGCAAAAAGTTTGTATCATTATAATATCCACATGTGTGTGCAATTTGACGATTAGGGTTACTTCTGGCACAAAGAGGCCCCTTTACAGGATAGGACGCGCGCGCACTTTATTTTACGCTCACTATTTGCGGTTGCTTTATGCCTAATTTATTGCTTATTCAAAATTGCAAAAGTGCTACATGTTTCACACTACGTGACTGTGTGCAATCTTTCAAACATTACACAAACTAACACAGTTACCTTTTGCATTTTTCTTTTGTTTTATTTATTCCCCAAACAGAAGTTTGATTTGTGCTGATTAAGCTGGTCCAAAGACTTTTCTGCACATTTATATACCAAATAGAATTCGACAATGTCTGGTATCGAGGATCAGCCTCCCACTCTCAATGACAAGACTCTTGAAACTCCCAGATCTTTAAGGGGAAACACCATTCTTGCTCAAGATGACCTTATTCTGAGTCTGACTAAGCAGATACACATGCTGAGTGATGAGCTAGCAACGATTAAAGGGCAAGCCCCTCAAAACGCACCTTCAAATGCCGATCCTATTCATAATGCACCCACATACCAAAGCAACCGACTTAATCAAATGCCACCACCAAACCGCACATAAGTTAGTCAAAATACCCCGCCCGCTCAACAAAATACCCAACCTGCTGGTTATCATCCCTATTATCCATATCCTAACGGCCCCACTCCTCACTACCAATATTTACCTGCCAAAGACACTCCTCGTCCTCCACAATCTAAAGCACCCATTGCTGTGGTTGTTGCTTCTCAAAATGCCAATGACCCAAGACAGGGATATCCCAAGGTGCAGTATTATGATCATGACCCTAATGGTAAGAATTTGGACTTCACAGACTATGCACCACAAAAGGAAGTGCCCGTAACAATGGAAAAGCAGGGAAGACAAGTGAGCAAGAGGAGATAATCCAAGTGATGAAAATCATGCAGCAATCTATCAAGGATTTGCAAGTGACTAAGAAACGTCAAGGCGCCTCCTACCGCAGCTTTTATCTCTACTCTGACATTACTCCTCCTCCTGGGTTTAAAGTGAAAAAATTTGATATGTATGATGGTCATGGTGACCCATTTGCTCATTTGACCAAGTATCTCAACAGAATGAGGGTTGCGGGAGGCAAAGAAGAACTCCTGATGGCTTAATTCAGTCATAGTCTGGAAGGTATTGCTGCTGAATGGTTTGCAAGACAGGATATAAGCAAGTGGCATGAGTTTGATGATATAGCCGATGATTTCACGAAGCAGTTTGAATACAATATTGCGATGGTCCCTGACCTCATAACCTTAGCCAATTTGAAGAAGAGACCTACAGAAACTTTTAGAGAATATGCCCTGAGATGGCGTGAACAGGCAGCACGGGTACAACCCTCGATGACCGAGAAGGACATGGTGAAGTACTTCATTAGTGCTCAAGATGACTCTTATTATATGCATATGCTCCCTATGATGAGTGCACCTTATGCCGAACTTCTTACGATGGGAGAGATGGTGGAAGAAGGCATCAAATCCGGTCGGGTTGTAAGCTTTGATGAAATGAAGTTAAGTGCCCAAAATGCTCAAGCCAACCCAAGTCACTCTAGAAGGAAAGACAAGAAGGAAGAAGTCACAGCTGTTGTTGCAGACATTGACCGCCGCCCGGCTAGAAGGCTAAATTTTGATAATCAACCTGCCTACCCTACTTACCAAAATGCACCCCCTCCTTACATAAATATTCCTCCTCCTTACCCAAGTGCGCCACTCCCAAATTACCTTAGTCACTATCAAATTCCTCCCGCTCCATATCCTGTCTACCAAGCACAACACAATTATTATCCACCACGAGCACCAGTACCACAACAATACCCTCCTCGCCAATAAAATTACCAACCCCGTGCTCCTGTCCGTCCGAACATGCAAGGACCTAACCAAAGCTATGACAGGAGAGCACCCAAAACTTATACTCCTATAGCTGAATCCTATGGTTAATTTTTTGAAAGACTGAGAAGTGTCGGAGTTGTGCAGCCTGTTCCTGATAACATTCCAAATCCTCCTCCAAGGTGGTATGATGCTAACAAGCGTTGTGCTTATCATTCTGGGGCTACGGGCCATGACATTGAACGGTGTTATGCCTTCAAGGATAAAGTTGAAGCTTTGATCAAATCAGGCACTATCCAGCTCACTGGAACTCAACCGAATGTGCAAGATAATCCTCTTCCTGTCTATGGCAACAATGTTATCAATATGATTTCTCTTTATGAGGGGTTCGATTTGAAAGGAACTATTGTTCCCGTTAGCAATGTGAGGGTTGCCGAAGAGACCAAAATATCTGTGCAAGTTAGAGCTCCTATTCTAGTGCAAGCTGGTATCCCAAAGCCAACCGTTACTGTTATGCTTGCCCCCCTTCAATATGATAACAAAAGGGTTCCTTGGAATTATTCTAAAGTGCCTATCGGAAGTGGGAGGATAACCGTTGCTGTTGCTGCTGCACAAGGCATGACCAGGTCCGGTAGATGCTACACGCCTGAGAAGTTGGATCAAGGCCTTGGGGAAAAGGAGGGCATTGTAAGAAAAGTGACTGACACTGAGGCTGAGGACTTCTGGAGGAAAATGCAGTCGAAAGACTACTCTATTCTGGAGCATTTCAAGAATACTCCTTCCTGGATATCCATCATGGCTCTGGTGATGAGCTCTGAAACACATAGAAATGCATTGCTGAAGGTGCTCAAGGAAGCAGAGGCGCCTGCTGAGACCACGGGTGAGAGCTTGGCCGTCTTGGTTGGCCAAAACTTAGAATCTCACAAGGTGTCTTTCTTCAAAGAAGAGCTTCCCCCCGAGGGTCTTGGACACAACAAACCCTTGCATATTGTTGTCAAATGTAGGGACAAATTTGTCGGGCAGGTGTTGATCGATGGTGGTTTTGGGCTCAAATATGTCCGTTAGCAACCCTGAAGGAACTCAGAATTGACACTGGAAAAATCAAACAGACTAATGTGAAAGCAAGGGCTTTTGATGGGGCTCAAAGGTGCACCATAGGAGAGGTCGATCTCTATTTGCAAATAGGTCTTGTGAACTTTTCTGTGGAGTTTCAGGTATTTGACATCCCGTCTACCTATAATATGCTGCTTGGAAGACCTTGGATCCACATGGCCAGAGCCGTCCCTTCCACTTTGCATCAAAGTGTGAAATTCATATGGGATAATGAAGAGGTCGTAGTTAAGGGTGAGGGAAACAGCCCCCTGCATGCTAGCACCACAATTCCTATGGTAGATAATGCCACTGAGCTTGATGGGACTGGTTTTCACACTATTGAGCTTATGAATGTCACCCGAGCATCTAATGATGATTCGAAGAGAGGTACCCTACCTAAAGTCGCCAAGATGATTGCTGTGGAAATGTTAAGGAACGGTTCAAACCTGGCTCGGGATTGGGAGGAAATCTGAATGGAATTACTGAACCCATTTGCTTGCCCAAGAATCTAGGTACTTTCGATTTGTGTTATTGTCCAACCAAGGAAGAAGCGGATAAGGCCAAGTTCAAAACCAAGAAGCCAGACATTGTCATTCCAAAGCCTTTGCCATCGCTAAATCAGTCATTTGTCAAGGCACTAGAAGTCATTGTACAAGATTGGGTTGAAGGGGTT
Source organism: Petunia x hybrida (assembly GCA_037355625.1). NCBI lineage: Eukaryota > Viridiplantae > Streptophyta > Magnoliopsida > Solanales > Solanaceae > Petunia > Petunia x hybrida. The sequence continues at coordinate 6,732,714 of JBBBVM010000025.1, read as the reverse complement.
GGTAATTTGTTTCTGAGTGATGATTGGGAATGCAGTGTTGTTATTGAAGACTATGCTGAGGAGTCACCTGTGCAGAATGCTGAGGCAAAGGATCCGATGGCCAATTAGACTTGTGTACCAGTGGAAGAGACTTGGTGAATGAACTCACTAGTTTATTTTGGCATCACAGTCAGATTGAGGCCCTGAACTGTGTTTTGCCTTCGTTTTATGTTTATGTCTTTTCAAAATAACTTGTTTACATTCTGCATGTTTTACTTTAATATATTGACTCCCTAAATTAGACTTTTGAAACAAATAAAATGCACTGCATTCCCATATCATTATTTTGCTATGCTTTAATTATTTACTTTATTTTACGGTTTTGATTAATGTTTGTTTCTGTTTCAGTTTTCCATTTAACAAAAATGCCGAAACTTTGCTTGTGACATATAATGAAACAACTGAACAAACTGGTACCGATGCACTGAATATTGGGGAATCTGATGAAGATTTTGTTCTTGATGAAATAACAAGAGAAGTCGATCAGTTTGAGAACAAACCAAAGCCTAACTTGGAAGAAACCGAGTCAATCAACTTGGGAACTTCAGAAGATATTAGAGAAACCAGAATCAGTGTTCATTTGACCTCAGAAGAAAGAAGAGCTTATATTGAACTATTGAACGAGTATCGAGACATATTTGCCTGGTCTTCTGATGATATGCCCAGTTTGAGTACCGATCTTGTCACTCATAAGTTGCCAACTGATCCTTCATTCCTGCCTGTTAAGCAAAAGAAGAGAAATTTCAAGACTTCCACAAGCAAACAAATCTTGGAAGAAGTGAAAAAGCAATTGACCGCTAAGGTGATTCGATCTTTAGAATATCCCACTTGGTTAGCAAATATTGTGCCGGTGCCCAAGAAGGACGGTAAAGTTAGAGTTTGTGTTGATTTTCGTGATCTCAACAAAGCAAGTCCAAAAGATGATTTTCCATTGCCAAATATTCATATCCTTATTGATAACTGTGCAAAACATGAGCTTCAGTCTTTTGTCGATTGTTTTGCTGGTTATCACCAGATTCTAATGGATGAAGATGATGCTGAAAAGACTACTTTCATCACACTATGGGGTGTATTCTGTTATTGCTGTTGAACCCCCAAAAAAATTAACCCCGAAAGGCTAAATTTCAGGAATATCAACAGGATGGACTAACTCCTTTGGAGTTTTTGGAGTCGCCACCCAATTTAAGGAAAACAGGGAACCAAATAAGCAAATGCGTGCAAAACTCCATTTTTAGAAAAGGCAGTCTTTTAGAGATTCTACGTAAGAGGTTTTATTAATTTCGAAAGAAGGTTTTCAAGGCACTTTCGAAATTCCGTTAACAACGGTTAATCCGACAGGTTTCCAATTAATTTACAAGTGTATTTTGTAAAAGAATTATCTAATAATAATAATAATAATAATAATAATAATAATAATAATAATAATAATAATAGTAATTATAATATAATTAATTGAATAGAAGCTTATTTGCAAAAAATATTTTTTTTACTTGCACGCATTTGCTAAATGGCCCCAATTTGCATTAAAATAAACGACAACTCCAAAGTAAAGGTAATGAACATAAAGTAGAGAAATAACTCAAGAAATCAATAATATTCATTAATGAATTATTCAACAACACATTTAATTATTCTACAAATCATTTACATAATATACTAAAGGGGCAAAGAAAAAGACAGGGTTAAAGATAGAACCCGGAGATAGCTATAAGCTGAAGACGACTATTAAACTGGCTGCTGCTATGCGTTATCTTATCCTCGGCTGAATTTGCAAAATTTTGGAACAGCTAACTAGGGCCTAGAACTTGTAGGAAGATGCAAAGCGAACCCATTCGTACTTGGAAACTCAGAGTTCCAAAATGTAACTCATCCCAGACATTTCATGCAAAGATAGAAAAAAAAAATAAATAAATAAGGATTAGAGGAAATTGTCAAAACTGCCAGCAAGAAAGGAAGTGACATAAATACATCTGCCACATTAATACTTCGGTGACATTTCATTGTATGAGAAAATATTAACAGGAGTCTAAACAAGAGTCCAACACAATTTTATAGTCTAAAAAGAACTGCATTTATGCTTAGATCGATTAACACCTAATTGATAGGATATCTTGATACCACCAGAAAGCAAACAAACCAACTTTGAGAAAAATATGATAGTAAGGCAATACCATCTGACTCCTAAAGATTCTCTTAGCAAATTTCAGAAAAATAGATAAGGCTAAAGTAAAAGAATTGACATTTCAAATCCTAAACTTGATCACATCAAAGGAGATCCACAAGCTATCATTTTCACATGTTTACTTCAACACAGAGATATTACTAGTATTCCAAGAAAGCTGCGAATATTAATGTATGCATTTATCTTCTAAAGGAGAGGACTCATACCAAATCGAACAGGATCAACAAGCAAGATTCACACTCAAATAACATACAGAAGTGACAAAGATTAAAACTTTCTAATGAACTAAAAGTTATAGCTAAAAGTTACTTTCTGACTAAAATATGCTATTTAAGCTAAGAGACATAGGTCTTGCTGCTAATTATTCGAGAAGAAAGGGAAAAAATATCGATATGCCAATGACGAACTAAGATACCAAAACTTCTTGCTCAGAATACCATAACTAAACATCTTATAACCTTTTAAAGGAATGATTTCACGCTATTCAAAATAGGACAAGTTTATCAATAATCAGGTCTTGAACTTCATTGTCAAGAGATTATGAAATAATTAATTGACCACTGCATACTTTGCTAAAATGAGGAAGATACACACTTTTATTAAATTAGAGAACTTTTTTTGATGATAAAGATTCAACTTTACACTATATCTTAAGTCAAAAATGATAAAAAAGTAACAAATTTAAAACCCTTTGTTAAGAACTAAACTGATTATTATACAAAGTTCCCAAAGCAATGATTTTTTAGTTAGCCATAAAAGATATTAAAGATCAAAACTTTATATCATATCAAACATAATTTTGCTTTATACAAAACACTTACGAAAGATTTTTAAACTAATGAGTAAGAACATGAACGTGGTTATTTAGTTAGGATATTGACATGGACTTGAACACAAATACAGTATTTAATGCAATAATCAACGCAGACCAGATACTTGAGAACTTTACTCACTCAAACTCATAAATATTTTAGACACTAAAGACTTGAAAGATTGAGTTTCAAATTGAGAATCATTGCGGTGTAGAGTGTAGACCATGTAAAGAAACAAAAGACAAATAAATAGAAAGCAGTTATAGGTTAATGAAGGAACAAACAAGCAAACTTGATAAAAGAAAAAGTAGCAGAATTTCAATCTCACGCCAAGGAAAAATGATACCAGTTTGTGCATTTAGACATAGCCATGGAAAGGCATCTCATTTTATTTATTAAGCCACTAAACCAACTTCACATGATTCCATGCATATAGGCCACAAGCAATTTTAGAACTGCTGACAAGAGTAATTTCTCTTAACGAAAATGGTCTTTCCACAATTCACAAGCAATTTACTCTAAATAACAGAGATTACTTAACATGACTGCTTGCATATAAGCCAATAACCAAAGCACAGTTTATAAGAACTAAACATAAAATACTTAAAGCCATATTTTAGAGATTTAAATTATATAGATTCTAAACCCATTATCAAACATGAGTTCCAGCATTAGAATAAATAACAGGGAACAAACTACACCCCTATTTGCTAAACTCCATAACCAAACAAGAAATCAAGCCCCTTTTTTTTTTTAAACTCATAGAGAAACAGGAAGAACAGGGTGATGCTGCACACATACACTTTTAAAAATATTAACTTTACATCCCTGCCTGGACAATTCCAATCTACAGAAAACACCTACATCTTTCAAGGTTTTAATTCCAGATCTTAAGGACTAAAAACAGGTAGAAACCAAGGAGCAAATGGAACATAAATTGCAGCCTAAACTGAAATCTAAACCCTGCACTACTGCCGACAGAAGCACTGCCCAGAATTGGAAAAGAATCCTTTTAAAACATGGAGCTGAAGCTAAAGAGAAACAAGAAGGCTAAGCTGCTAAAACAGCCTGCTACTACACTGAACATACAATGAACCCCTCTATCAAATACCAAACCAGACCCGAGAAACACTCCAGCAACCACTGCTACTCACTTGCATACACTAAATTCATCTAAATTTATTCAAAATTTCCCTAGAACACCTGCAACTATCAAACACTACCCCCCAAACAAACCCTGCTACCACTCCCTCAACCAAAGAAACTCCATAGCACAACAAGCAACCAGACATAGCCCTTCTACAAGCTACCTAAACCTACAAACCTATGCTACTACCAGAAACAACTTCCACACACTTACAGACCCCTCTAGACCTACCTATAATCCCACAAAACACCAACATGACCTGCTATCATTCCCTACACTTCTTGCCATAAACTAATGAACATGAAATACCCTTTCTGGATTTGCAACATCAATACTCAGCCTCCTAGATAACTTTCAACCTCCTCACTGCCCAGAAAACAAAATTAGACCCCTGCACTGCTCAGACACCTTCAGATCCCTCTTGAACACCTCTTCACAACTTATTTCGCATCCTTTAACAATTCAAAACTATTCAGACACCGGCATACACATATAGACACAAATAAACTGGAAAATAGCTTAGACTGGAAATAACTACACTCTTTCATGATGATTGATGACTGAATTTGGAATCCCGCACTTAATTTCAAACCAGACATGCATAATACCAATCTTACAACTAAATTTATTCCTAAGCATGGAACTAAAACATGAAACAGAATATAAACCAGACTAATGAACCTTTTATCTTGAACTTTGCTTACAGACAAGGTTTGATTTCCTAATATAAAGAATACACTTGAAATTATGCAACAATTCTAAGAAAAGTTTTCATTTTTTGACAGACGCCAAGCTCAAATATTTTGAGAATGACAACATAGTTTAACTAAGGAAAACTATTCATCTTCAGTTTTTCAAACACACACATAGACACATTTGAAACCAGGATATGCAAACAAGAGCTTTAATAAAATGAAGAAACAGAAACTGAAAATAAAGTTGAGGGAAGAACTATTACCTTTTTGCGAGCAGTGAGCTGAGGCGACGAGCTGAAGAAAACGACTAGAACAAGACTACTTGAACGAGATTGACAACTCGTTTGACGAAGCGACGACACGAATCCCAAAATCAGCAACACAGTGACCTTGTGTTTCTCAGCATAAAACTGAGAAGAGATGTTATGTCTATATATTTTTTACTTCAAACTAAAAGAGAAAATTTCGTATATCTGCTGCTGTTTCTTCTCATATCTCCCTCTACTGTTACTGCCCACCTCCTATCCATCTCCCCCTCTTAACGGCTGCTTAAGACTCACCCTTACATTTTTTCCCTACTGCCGCTGCTCCCTCTCTGTTTTTTCCTCTCTATCCTCCCCTCTGAAACTCCTCTCAAAACTCCCTTATATACCCCCTCTCCATTAGGGTTCTTTTGGGTATGAAAATGATCCCAAAAATGACCCAATCACCCCTCCTCCAACGGCTCCAATTGGATCAGCTTTTGTAAAAATTTGACAAGCTGGAGAGGGGACCAGTGATTTTGGCGTTTTTCGATTTCAAATTTTGGGAGAAATTGAAAATGGGTCGCGGGTCTTGGGGTGAAGGGAAATGGGAATTGGGGATCGCTTTGAACTGAAATTGGATATGGATTATATGTGTGGGTGTTGCGTAGATAGAACAAAAGGGAGCATGGCATTGCAAAATTGGCCCCTTTTATAGGATAGGTTAAATGAAATTGAGGCTTTATGCGGGTAGGCTAAATTAGAGGCTGCGAATTACAAATTTAGATCTTTTCTTTTGAAATCAATCAATTACTTTACTTTTAAAATTAGCCTTATTAGAAAATAATTAGACATTAATTCGAAAATTTCGGGACAAAATTGGGTGTCAACAGCTGCCCCTCTTTATCCGGAAAAGGATGAAAGAGTTTTCAGGGTAAAGAAGTTGACATAAAGCCAATTTTGTCACGATAAAGCCAAGGACTTTGATTCCAAGGACCAAAGTGCGAGGCTTATGGACATGGCCGAACTCCGGTTTCTGAGTTGCCTACATATCTCGGGCTGAAAGAGAATCAGGCCATATGTAGTTCGACGACACTTAGATACGAAGACTGGCTCGATTGACAGAAAAGACGCACGAATAGAAAAGAAACCAAATTGACACCCTAATCCGAAATGAAAGATTAGGAATAGACTTGCTTGTTCGAGTGCGATTCTTCAGATCCTCGTTGACGAGTCTGGCTCATATCAACGATTGCCCCAGTTCACTGCTAAGAAAGAGTTCCACGTTGTGCTCCAAAATGCTGTTGCGGTGCTGCTAATATCCTGTAATAAACTCGACAAACGGTAAGTGCGTAACTGCAAATAAGACTTAATAAATGGAGTAAGAAATAGATAATAAATAAAATTTGTAGATGCTGGTTTCAATGCCAATGACAAGCTTGTCTCCAATCGACTAATGGAGAAATCTGGCTTTGTGAGGCAAGATGACTTCGGGGCCGTTGGTAGACTGAAGATAAAACAATAAAAGCTTTAATTAATAGGAACATAAAGTGAACTTTAAACTCTAAATAATGAGGATAAAAATGCCGCCTTTTCGGCAATAACCATGATAAAGCCTACGGCTTTAAATCATGAAGAGACAATTTGAAAATAATATTGGATTGCGCTCCAACCAAAAATAGGAATACGTCCGAAGTATTCACATTATCCTGCATGTCTTAACAAACTTATTAGCAACATTTGGTCATTAAAGTAGGTATAAGCAAATGTAAACGCCTCAGGAGGCTTACAAAAATATAATTAAGAGAGTGACAAATATTAAAGCGCCTATCGAGGCGACAAAATTACGCCATAGAGGCATTCAAATGATTAACACCTTCGAGGTAATACAAATACGTTTATCGAAAGCGTGAACAGATAAAGACGCTTACCGGAAGCGTGAAACATAAAGACGCTTATCGAAAGCGTAAACAGATAAAGACGCTTACCGGAAGCGTGAAATAAAGACGCTTATCGAAAGCGTAAACACATAAAGACGCTTACCGGAAGCGTGAAATAAAGACGCTTATCGAAAGCGTGAACACATAAAGACGCTTACCGGAAGCGTGAGATAAAGACGCTTATCGAAAGCGTGAACACATAAAGACGCTTACCGGAAGCGTGAGATAAAGACGCTTATCGAAAGCGTAAACACATAAAGACGCTTACCGGAAGCGTGAAATAAAGACGCTTATCGAAAGCGTAAACACATAAAGACGCTTACCGGAAGCGTGAGATAAAGACGCTTATCGAAAGCGTAAACACATAAAGACGCTTACCGGAAGCGTGAGATAAAGACGCTTATCGAAAGCGTAAACACATAAAGACGCTTACCGGAAGCGTGAGATAAAGACGCTTATCGAAAGCGTAAACACATAAAGACGCTTATCGAAAGCGTAAACACATAAAGATGCTTACCGGAAGCGTGAAATAAAGACGCTTATCGAAAGCGTAAACACATAAAGACGCTTACCGGAAGCGTGAAATAAAGACGCTTATCGAAAGCGTAAACACATAAAGACGCTTACCGAAAGCGTGAGATAAAGACGCTTATCGAAAGCGTAAACACATAAAGACGCTTACCGGAAGCGTGAGATAAAGACGCTTATCGAAAGCGTAAACACATAAAGACGCTTACCGGAAGCGTGAGATAAAGACGCTTATCGAAAGCGTAAACACATAAAGACGCTTACCGGAAGCGTGAGATAAAGACGCTTATCGAAAGCGTAAACACATAAAGACGCTTACCGGAAGCGTGAGATAAAGACGCTTATCGAAAGCGTAAACACATAAAGACGTTTACCGGAAGCGTGAGATAAAGACTCTTATTGAAAGCGTAAACACATAAAGACGCTTACCGGAAGCGTGAAATATAAAGACGCTTACCGGAAGCGTGAAATAAAGACGCTTATCGAAAGCGTAAACACATAAAGACGCTTACCGGAAGCGTGAAATATAAAGACGCTTACCGGAAGCGTGAAATACAATGACGCTTATCGAAAGCGTGAACACATGAATACGTTATACTCTTTGAACTCTTCCGCGGAGGAATGGTCTTGACTACAAATAAAGTGAGCCCCCAGGACTGGCAATATCTGCAAAAATAAAGTTTTCATTAAATTCATATAGACAGGAAAATGCCAAAGATAAAGGAGATATAAAGCGAGAGTTTAAGCCGTCCGGCTTATATTTGGCGAAGTCATAAAGAGTTGAGTGTTATCCTTGAGAAAAATTGAGTTAATGCTTAATTCCTGCAAAGCATAAAGTAAAGTTGTCAATAAAGCAATGAATTTTGATTAGGCAAGGGTAGAAATAGAGAAAGATAAAGTCATTTCGCGTATGCGATGAATCATATAACGCTTCCAATCTTGGTCGGTTATCTTGGAAACATTGTTCAATGTGTATGACAGATACTCTATGAGGAATTGATAGTTGCTAGTTTCCTCATCTTGTTGTTTTGAAAATTCCTGCACTCAAAGAAAAATCATTAGTTTTGGGAGGGAGGGGGGAGCGTTTGATTCATGCTGACTCGAGCCTTCATCTTGCAACTGCTTCCTTCTTCTCACTTTGTCTAGATTTGCGATCCATCCCTTGAGACTCGGCCAATGAACTAATAGCACAATAAGTTTCAAATAGTTGAAACAAATACTGGCATAGTTGAACAGGATTTTCATGTTAATCTAAAACCCTTGTTGTATTTCAGATGGTGACATATATTGAAACAAATTGAACATCCTTTATCTTGCAACTTTGCACCATTCCCAAACACTTTCAGAATTTTGTCCATTCATCTTCTATCGGGAAATACCACCTTTTGCAAAAAATTGCCCCAGTTATGATCTTTTACAACTTCAACTCGCTTTGCAAGATTTGCCCCAGTTGCTATCTTTCAAACCTTCAAATTATCTTGCAAAATTGCCCCAGTTGCTTGCCTTAGGGGAGACTGAAAATTTTAATATTATAGAGTCGAGCCCGTTAAGAGCGCCTACGTATCCCTCCACGTGAATCAGACCGTGCGTAGTTCTGCTTACATAAAGATTTTTGGGGAAAATGGCAATCTAAGTGCAAAGCCGAATCCGAATAGGAATGCCTACACATCTGCCCAGATGCATAGTTCGGAATTACATCATCAAAGATAAACAAACCTTAAAGCATTACAAAAATTTGATCGAGTCCGATGTGGATTGCTTACTTATCCTGTTGCCATTCCAGGAATCAGACCAAAAGTAGTTCAAAATTACATAAAAGAGGAAATAGGGGATTCCTATGCTAGTGTAACCGAGCTCTATGTGAGTTGCTTACGTATCCCGCCTTGGGAATCAGGTCACGCGTAGTTCGCATTACAATCAAAATTACATGGAAATGAGAAAAAATATTTTCTTGAGGCAAAATGATAAAGTTTTAACAAGCATGATTCAGGGCCTCAATCTGAATCGAAGTTTTGCAAAGTGCTTTTAGTTCACAACCAAGTTCCCTGCGTTGGTTCACTCAGCTGGATTGTATTGTCTTCAATCAAATCTTGGATTTTATGTTTAAGGAGGACACATTCCTCAGTGTCGTGCTTGGCAAATTCTGCATGGTAAGCACAATACTTGGTCCCAACAACACATTCTGGGGGAGGGTTAAACGTACCATCTCCTGCTAAAGGGTTTAGCACTCCCAAATCCTTTAATCTTTCATACAATTGAGCTTGCGGTTCACCTAAAGAAGTGAACTTTCGGCGCTGTCTCTTTTCATATTTGGGACGAGACCCTGCTGGCATAGACTGACAAGCTACCGGTAACCGGTGTTGTTGAGGGTAATTGTATGCTTGCGGTTGTGAATAAGGCTGATAAGCGGGCATTCTAGATTGATGGTAATTGGGTTGAGTATTGTAGACGGGATATGGAGCAGGTGGAATTTGATATTGATTTGGGTAAGTTGAGCATAGTGTGCTTTGGTGAGTGGGCTGGTTTGGTGAGTTTCTGAAGGTTGGCTTCTTGTTTGGCCTTTGGTCGATATCAGCCATATCAATTCCAAATTCATCTTCCCTCTTTCTCTTCTCAAAATTGCCCATACCAGTCTGGATGGCTTGCGTAGTTGCCTTCATTGCAGCAAAACTTACAATTCGCCCTGTCTTAACCCCTTCTTCAACCATCTCTCCCATCACAAGAAGTTCAGAATAAGGTTTACCCATCATAGGGAGCAAGTGCATGTAATAAGAATCATCTTGAGCTCGGATGAAGTATTTTACCATATCTTCCTCAGTCATTGGCGGTTGCACCCTTGCAGCCTGTTCACGCCATCTCAATGCGTATTCCCTAAAGGTTTCTGTTGGTTTCTTCTTCAGATTGGACAAGGTTATAAGGTCAGGAGCCATCTTGACATTGTACTCAAATTGTTTTATAAAATCATTGGCTATGTCATCAAACTCACGCCACTTGCTTATATCCTGTCTTGCAAACCATTCAGCAGCAATACCTTCTAGACTATGACTGAAGAAGGCCATCAGAAGTTCCTCTTTACCTCCCGCAACCCTCATTCGGTTGAGATATTTGGTCAAATGAACAAATGGGTCACTATGACCATCATACATATCAAATTTTGGCACCTTAAACCCGGGAGGAAGAGAAACGTCAGGGTATAGATAAAGATTGCGGTAGGAGATGCTTTGACGTCCTCTAGACACTTGCAAATCCTTGATGGATTGCTGCATGATTTTCATCGTTTGGATTATCTCCTTTTGCTCAACTGTCTTTCCCTGCTTTTCTACAGTTATGGGCACTTCAATGGGTGCTTTGGATTGTGGAGGACGAGGAGTATCTTTGGCAGGTAAATATTGATAGTGAGGCAAGTTGCTCTGGTTAATGAATGCATTTGGAATGTTGTTAGCTGGTGCAAGCATATGAATGACACTGGAATTTAAAGGCATGCTTGAATTAGCAGTTTCAAAATTGGGATTCAGAGTTGATAGCACGGCTGACGCGCTTTGGTGGCTTGACCCTTTCATTCTGTTTAGTTCAGCTTGCATACACTCAATCTGCTTAGCCATTCTAGCAATTTGTTCATCAGGAACAACAACTGCTTGCTCATTAGAAGATGCAGGGATACCAGTCTGATTATCAGTCATTGCTTACTTCACTTTAGATTAGACACTTAACCAACTCGGGAGTCAACACAAATCAAACTCTCTCTGTTCGGGGAATAATCAAACAAAAGAAAAATTCAAAAGGTAAACTATGTTAGTTTGCGTGTCACTAACAACATTGCATACAATCATGTAGCGCGCGTCACGTAGCGCTTTGCATTTTTAAGCAAGTTTGACATGTGGCAATCACAATTAGTTGAGCGTAAATGAAAATGCGGGCGCGTCCTACCCTGTAAGGTGCCTCTTTGTGCTAGAGGTAAGCCTAATCGCGCAAACAAGTAGTAACGAAAAATAGTTCATGCCAGTTCTGAGCGATTCAGATTTAGAGTACGCAACAGTAACAATAATTGATAACAATCATCTCTCCGCCTTGACACTGCAATTCTGTTATCCCAACTACCTTCCAAAGTTGGTTTCAACTCGAAATTCCAACACAGCTCATGCTCTTCACAACATTTGCACAAAATTCTAAACCCAAATGTCTAAAACCTGAAACAATCCCCATACACCTTTTGTAAACATCCACACTCCTCCAAGCACAACTCCCAATTATTTACAACATCCAGGGGTGAAATTTCCAACGCCTTCACAATACCAGACTGCAAATCATAAAAGGTTCCAATTGACCTTTTACAAATAAAACCTCACTGGTCCTTGGCTTTGGACAAGCCTCTCAGCTTCCTAGGTTTTGCAAAGCTCAAAGACCTTGTTCATAGGGCTCCTCACTGATCCTTGGCTTTAATCAAGCCTCTCAGTTTCCTAGGTAGCCGAGACCGCACTGGTCTTCAAGGAGGGACCCCATTGGTCGTTTATAGACATAGGGGCTTCACTCTCTTAGTATGCGACAAGCATACTTCAATTTTATAAAGTTGCAGCTGGATAATCAACATAGGCCTGCACACACGCAAAACCATTCACGAGAGGGACCCCACTGATCCTTTAAAAGACATAGGGGCTTCGCCTCTTAGATCTCACTACACCAGGCCATCTCCAAAACACAAACCAACCAAATCCGCCTAGCTTTCCCCGGACTACAATTCTATCTATGATCTCAATTCCGCTAAATTCTTCCATTTTCTGACCTAAAAGCCAACATAGGAGACAAAATTCCAAATCTGATTTTGCTCAAAACATGGTTAGGACTGAGGATTCGTCATCACACAACACATAATATGCATTGTCGTTGGGTTTCAAGAACCCGTTGACATAAGGGCGGTTTCCTGACTATGGAGGCGGTACCAAGGACCGGGTCCAGACTAAGGTGTAAATGCATGCATGCTCCTAAAAGCTCCGTCTAAGAGTGGGTTAACGGTTGAGGCTAACAGGTGAGTGGCAAGCAGTCTCGCAGTCGAATTACTCCTACGATGGCCGCCGGTGTACCAACTCGTTACAGGGTTCTTTAGTGGAAGAAAGTGCGGGTGCGCATGGGCGCACCTCGCGGATATTTGAGTGAGAATGCAAGAGGTTCCCAGGAGTGGGGGAAATATGAACGGAATGCCAGTTTATATGTGCGCAAATAAGGGTGTAGTGACATGCTTTTCGTGACATACAAACAAACAGGTATAATAAAGCAAAATAAATTAAGCATGCTAGTTGCAAATAACTGGAAACCTTTATGGTCAAAACTTTTATTGCTCCCCAGCGGAGTCGCCATGCTGTTGAACCCCCAAAAAAATTAACCCCGAAAGGCTAAATTTCAGGAATATCAACAGGATGGACTAACTCTTTTGGAGTTTTTGGAGTCGCCACCCAATTTAAGGAAAACAGGGAACCAAATAAGCAAATGCGTGCAAAACTCCATTTTTAGAAAAGGCAGTTTTTTAGAGATTCTAAGTAAGAGGTTTTATTAATTTCGAAAGAAGGTTTTCAAGGCACTTTCGAAATTCCGTTAACAACGGTTAATCCGACAGGTTTCCAATTAATTTACAAGTGTATTTTGTAAAAGAATTATCTAATAATAATAATAATAATAATAATAATAATAATAATAATAATAATAATAATAATAATAATAATAGTAATTATAATAGAATTAATTGAATAGAAGCTTATTTGCAAAAAATATTTTTTTTACTTGCACGCATTTGCTAAATGGCCCCAATTTGCATTAAAATAAACGACAACTCCAAAGTAAAGGTAATGAACATAAAGTAGAGAAATAACTCAAGAAATCAAATAATATTCATTAATGAATTATTCAACAAGATATTTAATTATTCTACAAATCATTTACATAATATACTAAAGGGGCAAAGAAAAAGACAGGGTTAAAGATAGAACCCGGAGATAGCTATAAGCTGAAGACGACTATTAAACTGGCTGCTGCTATGCGTTATCTTATCCTCGGCTGAATTTGCAAAATTTTGGAACAGCTAACTAGGGCCTAGAACTTGTAGGAAGATACAAAGCGAACCCATTCGTACTTGGAAACTCAGAGTTCCAAAATGTAACTCATCCCAGACATTTCATGCAAAGATAGAAAAAAAAAATAAATAAATAAGGATTAGAGGAAATTGTCAAAACTGCCAGCAAGAAAGGAAGTGACATAAATACATCTGCCACATTAATACTTCGGTGACATTTCATTGTATGAGAAAATATTAACAGGAGTCTAAACAAGAGTCCAACACAATTTTATAGTCTAAAAAGAACTGCATTTATGCTTAGATCGATTAACACCTAATTGATAGGATATCTTGATACCACCAGAAAGCAAACAAACCAACTTTGAGAAAAATATGATAGTAAGGCAATACCATCTGACTCCTAAAGATTCTCTTAGCAAATTTCAGAAAAATAGATAAGGCTAAAGTAAAAGAATTGACATTTCAAATCCTAAACTTGATCACATCAAAGGAGATCCACAAGCTATCATTTTCACATGTTTACTTCAACACAGAGATATTACTAGTATTCCAAGAAAGCTGCGAATATTAATGTATGCATTTATCTTCTAAAGGAGAGGACTCATACCAAATCGAACAGGATCAACAAGCAAGATTCACACTCAAATAACATACAGAAGTGACAAAGATTAAAACTTTCTAATGAACTAAAAGTTATAGCTAAAAGTTACTTTCTGACTAAAATATGCTATTTAAGCTAAGAGACATAGGTCTTGCTGCTAATTATTCGAGAAGAAAGGGAAAAAATATCGATATGCCAATGACGAACTAAGATACCAAAACTTCTTGCTCAGAATACCATAACTAAACATCTTATAACCTTTTAAAGGAATGATTTCACGCTATTCAAAATAGGACAAGTTTATCAATAATCAGGTCTTGAACTTCATTGTCAAGAGATTATGAAATAATTAATTGACCACTGCATACTTTGCTAAAATGAGGAAGATACACACTTTTATTAAATTAGAGAACTTTTTTTGATGATAAAGATTCAACTTTACACTATATCTTAAGTCAAAAATGATAAAAAAGTAACAAATTTAAAACCCTTTGTTAAGAACTAAACTGATTATTATACAAAGTTCCCAAAGCAATGATTTTTAAGTTAGCCATAAAAGATATTAAAGATCAAAACTTTATATCATATCAAACATAATTTTGCTTTATACAAAACACTTACGAAAGATTTTTAAACTAATGAGTAAGAACATGAACGTGGTTATTTAGTTAGGATATTGACATGGACTTGAACACAAATACAGTATTTAATGCAATAATCAACGCAGACCAGATACTTGAGAACTTTACTCACTCAAACTCATAAATATTTTAGACACTAAAGACTTGAAAGATTGAGTTTCAAATTGAGAATCATTGCGGTGTAGAGTGTAGACCATGTAAAGAAACAAAAGACAAATAAATAGAAAGCAGTTATAGGTTAATGAAGGAACAAACAAGCAAACTTGATAAAAGAAAAAGTAGCAGAATTTCAATCTCACGCCAAGGAAAAATGATACCAGTTTGTGCATTTTATTTATTAAGCCACTAAACCAACTTCACATGATTCCATGCATATAGGCCACAAGCAATTTTAGAACTGCTGACAAGAGTAATTTCTCTTAACGAAAATGGTCTTTCCACAATTCACAAGCAATTTACTCTAAATAACAGAGATTACTTAACATGACTGCTTGCATATAAGCCAATAACCAAAGCACAGTTTATAAGAACTAAACATAAAATACTTAAAGCCATATTTTAGAGATTTAAATTATATAGATTCTAAACCCATTATCAAACATGAGTTCCAGCATTAGAATAAATAACAGGGAACAAACTACACCCCTATTTGCTAAACTCCATAACCAAACAAGAAATCAAGCCCCCTTTTTTTTTTAAACTCATAGAGAAACAGGAAGAACAGGGTGATGCTGCACACATACACTTTTAAAAATATTAACTTTACATCCCTGCCTGGACAATTCCAATCTACAGAAAACACCTACATCTTTCAAGGTTTTAATTCCAGATCTTAAGGACTAAAAACAGGTAGAAACCAAGGAGCAAATGGAACATAAATTGCAGCCTAAACTGAAATCTAAACCCTGCACTACTGCCGACAGAAGCACTGCCCAGAATTGGAAAAGAATCCTTTTAAAACATGGAGCTGAAGCTAAAGAGAAACAAGAAGGCTAAGCTGCTAAAACAGCCTGCTACTACACTGAACATACAATGAACCCCTCTATCAAATACCAAACCAGACCCGAGAAACACTCCAGCAACCACTGCTACTCACTTGCATACACTAAATTCATCTAAATTTATTCAAAATTTCCCTAGAACACCTGCAACTATCAAACACTACCCCCCAAACAAACCCTGCTACCACTCCCTCAACCAAAGAAACTCCATAGCACAACAAGCAACCAGACATAACCCTTCTACAAGCTACCTAAACCTACAAACCTATGCTACTACCAGAAACAACTTCCACACACTTACAGACCCCTCTAGACCTACCTATAATCCCACAAAACACCAACATGACCTGCTATCATTCCCTACACTTCTTGCCATAAACTAATGAACATGAAATACCCTTTCTGGATTTGCAACATCAATACTCAGCCTCCTAGATAACTTTCAACCTCCTCACTGCCCAGAAAACAAAATTAGACCCCTGCACTGCTCAGACACCTTCAGATCCCTCTTGAACACCTCTTCACAACTTATTTCGCATCCTTTAACAATTCAAAACTATTCAGACACCGGCATACACATATAGACACAAATAAACTGGAAAATAGCTTAGACTGGAAATAACTACACTCTTTCATGATGATTGATGACTGAATTTGGAATCCCGCACTTAATTTCAAACCAGACATGCATAATACCAATCTTACAACTAAATTTATTCCTAAGCATGGAACTAAAACATGAAACAGAATATAAACCAGACTAATGAACCTTTTATCTTGAACTTTGCTTACAGACAAGGTTTGATTTCCTAATATAAAGAATACACTTGAAATTATGCAACAATTCTAAGAAAAGTTTTCATTTTTTGACAGACGCCAAGCTCAAATATTTTGAGGATGACAACATAGTTTAACTAAGGAAAACTATTCATCTTCAGTTTTTCAAACACACACATAGACACATTTGAAACCAGGATAAGCAAACAAGAGCTTTAATAAAATGAAGAAACAGAAACTGAAAATAAAGTTGAGGGAAGAACTATTACCTTTTTGCGAGCAGTGAGCTGAGGCGACGAGCTGAAGAAAACGACTAGAACAAGACTACTTGAACGAGGTTGACAACTCGTTTGACGAAGTGACGACACGAATCCCAAAATCAGCAACACAGTGACCTTGTGTTTCTCAGCTTAAAACTGAGAAGAGATGTTATGTCTATATATTTTTTACTTCAAACTAAAAGAGAAAATTTCGTATATCTGCTGCTGTTTCTTCTCATATCTCCCTCTACTGTTACTGCCCACCTCCTATCCATCTCCCCCTCTTAACGGCTGCTTAAGACTCACCCTTACATTTTTTCCCTACTGCCGCTGCTCCCTCTCTGTTTTTTCCTCTCTATCCTCCCCTTGAAACTCCTCTCAAAACTCCCTTATATACCCCCTCTCCATTAGGGTTCTTTTGGGTATGAAAATGATCCCAAAAATGACCCAATCACCCCTCCTCCAACGGCTCCTAATGGATAAGGAGTTTGTAAAAATTTGACAAGCTGGAGAGGGGACCAGTGATTTTGGCGTTTTTCGATTTCAAATTTTGGGAGAAATTGAAAATGGGTCGCGGGTCTTGGGGTGAAGGGAAATGGGAATTGGGGATCGCTTTGAACTGAAATTGGATATGGATTAGTGTGGGTGTTGCGTAGATAGAACAAAAGGGAGCATGGCATTGCAAAATTGGCCCCTTTTATAGGATAGGTTAAATGAAATTGAGGCTTTATGCGGGTAGGCTAAATTAGAGGCTGCGAATTACAAATTTAGATCTTTTCTTTTGAAATCAATCAATTACTTTACTTTTAAAATTAGCCTTATTAGAAAATAATTAGACATTAATTCGAAAATTTCGGGACAAAATTGGGTGTCAACAATAGAGTTATGCCTTTTAGTTTGAAGAATGCCGGGGCAACATATATGAGAGCGATGGCAACTCTTTTCTATGATATGATTCACAAAGAGATCGAAGTCTATGTAGATGATGTTGTTATCAAATCAAAGAAGAAAGAAGATCATTTGACTGATTTGAGAAAGTTCTTTAACCGCCTTCGGAGGTATAACTTGAAGCTTAATCCTGCAAAATGTGCATTTGGTGTTTCCGCTGGTAAGATGTTGGGTTTTATTTTAAGCCGGAGAGGTATACAATTGGATCCGTCTAAAATCAAGACTATCCAAGACTTGCCTCCTCCAAAGAGCCGGAAGGATGTGATGAGTTTTCTTGGCTGCTTGAATTGCATAAGCCGCTTCATTGCACAATACACGGTTATTAGTGAACCGATAATCAAGGTGTTGTAGAAAGATGCTGTTATTGAGTGGACGGAAGATTTTCAAAAGGCTTTTGATAGGATAAAGGAGTATCTATCTAATCCGCCTGTATTAGTTCCTCCTGAACCTGGAAGACCATTGATCTTATATTTGTCTGTCTCAGAAAATGCATTTGGATGTGTCTTGGGGCAACATGACAAGATCGGGAAAAAGGAACAAGCCACTTATTATCTAAGCAAGAAGTTCACCCCTTATGAAGCCAAGTATACTCTTTTGGAGCGAACTTGTTGCGCCTTGACTTGGACCGCACAAAGGTTAAGGCACTATCTTTTATCCTATACGACTTATCTTATCTCGAGGATGGATCCTTTGAAATATATCTTCCAAAAGCCGATGCCCACGAAGAAGTTGGAAAAATAGCAGATTCTGTTAAGTGAACTTGACATAGTCTATGTCACCCAAAAGGTGGTAAAGGCACAAGCATTGGTGGATCATTTAGCTGAAAATCCTGTTGATGACAATTATGAGCCATTGAGAACTTACTTTCCCGATGTAAGAGGTCTTGTTTCTGAGTGAAGACATTTCTTCTGAATATTATGGTTGACGTATTTTCTTTGACGGAGCAGCAAATTTCAAGGGTATTGGCATTGGAGCTGTCTTAATTTCTGAAGCGGGTCAGCATTATCCTGTTTCGGCCAAGCTCAGATTTCCATGCACTAACAATATGGCTGAATATGAAGCATGCATTTTGGGTGTTCGATTGGTAGTTGATATGAATATTCAAGAGCTTTTAGTGATCGGGGATTCTGACTTGCTGATTCACCAAGTACAAGGCGAGTGGAACACCAAGAACGCAAAGATTCTTCCTTATTTGCGTTGTGTCCAGGAATTGTGCAAAAGGTTTGCAAAGATTGAGTTCAAGCATATTCCAACAATTCAAAACGAGTTTGCCGATGCTTTGGCAACTTTATCCTCTATGATCCAGCATCCTGACAACAATTATATTGACCCTATTCAAGTCAAATTGCATGATAAACCAGCTTATTGTTTTCAAGTTCATGAAGAGCGAGATGGCCATCCTTGGTATTTTGATATCAAGAATTATCTCAAGGTTGGAAGTTATCTTGAAAATGCAACAAATATTTAAAAGAAGAGCATTCGGAGGCTAGCAAATCAATTCTTCCTAAGCGGTGAAATCCTATATAGGAGGACTCCGGATTTAGGGCTTTTAAAATGTGTTGATGCCGTTGAAGCCAACAAATTGCTTAAAGAAGTGAATGCGGGAATTTGTGGGCCGCACATGAATGGTTTTGTCTTGGAAAAGAAGATCTTGAGAGCGGGTTATTTTTGGTTAACTATGGAAACTGACTGTGTTCAGTTTGTGCGGAAGTTCCATCAATGTCAAATTCATAGGGATATGATCAAAAGACCTCCATCTGAACTTCATGCAATGAGTTCTCCTTGGCCTTTTGTCGCTTGGGGAATGGATGTTATTGGTCCTATTGAGCCGGCCGCATCAAATGGACATCGCTTTTATATTGTTAGCCATTGGTTACTTCACCAAGTGGGTGGAAGCAACTTCTCACAAGTCCTAACCAAGAAAGTGGTGTCAGATTTTGTGCGCAACAATATCATTTGTAGATTCGGAGTTCCTGAATCAATCATTACTGATAATAGTGCAAACTTGGATAGTGATTTAATGAGAGCAACTTATGAAAGCTGTAAGATTACTCATCGTAACTCTACCGCGTACCGGCCCCAAATGAACGGAGCTGTTGAAGCGGCGAATAAGAACATCAACTGTATTCTTCGCAAGATGATTGATAATTATAGAGATTGGCATGAAAAGTCGCCTTTTTCACTTCTTGGGTACCGTACCACTAATAGAACTTTAACTGGGGCAACTTCCTATCTCTTGGTGTATGGCACAGAAGCAGTCTTACTCGCAGAAGTAGAAATTCCTTCTTTAAAAATCATTCAAGAAGCTGAGTTAGAAAATGCTTAATGGGTAAAGATCAGATGTGAACAGTTGATGCTTATTGATGAGAAAAGAATGAATGCAATTTGTCAGGGGCAACTTCATCAAAATCGCATGATCAAGTCTTTTGGAAAGAAAGTGAGAGTAAGAGACTTCAAACCGGGGCAATTGGTGCAAAAGAAGATCTTTCCTAATAAAAAAGGAGCAAGGGGAAAATTTGCACTGAATTGGCAAGGTCCATATGTGGTTCACCGGGTTTTATCTGGAGGAGCACTAATTCTGGCAGAAATGGATGGTCAAGTTTGGCCAAAAACAATCAACGCAGATGCCGTCAAAAGATACTATGTCTGAGGCAATCACAAGCTAGCATTGTTCCGAATGTAATTTTTGATGTAGTGCGAACTACGCGTGACCTGAATCCCAAAGGCGGGATACGTAGTAACTCACATCGAGTTTGGTTGCATTGATATAAGAATTTCGCATTTTCCCTTTGATGTAAGTTTGAACTACTTCTAACCTGATTCCTGTAATGGCAACATGATAAGTAGGCAATCCCCGTCGGATTCGATCAAAATATTGTAACACTTTAGGCTTGTTTATCTTTTATGATGTAATTCCGAACTATGCATCTGGGCAGATGTGTAGGTTTTCCAATTCGGATGCGGCTTCGTACTTAGATTGCCATATTTTCCCCAAAAATCTTTAAGCAAGCAGAACTACGCACAGTCTGATTCCCGTGGAGGGATACGTAGGCGCAATTAACGGGCTCGACTCTATAATATTAAAATTTTCAGTTTCCCCTAAGGCAAGCAGCTGGGGCAATTTTTGCAAAATGATTTGAAGATATAGAAGATGATAACTGGGGAGAATTTTGCAAAACGAATTGAAGATTCAGAAGATCATAACTGGGGCAGATTTTGCAAAATTGGTAATGCTTATCAAAGGCTAAGATGGCAAAGTTCAAAGATTTTCAAGATTAATGCAAGTTGTGGATACAAAGGACGTTCAGTTTGTTTCAAAATATGTCATGAGTTTCAGTTGAAGCAGAACTTTTAAACGCATTTTAAACATTTCTTTTGCATATCAATGATTACTTGCTTACTATTTTATCAAGTTACTTTATTTTTGCCTCTATCTTAAGATGAGTTATACTATTGAGTTCATAAACCAAGTTTCCGAGGATGGTTTTTAAAGCCCAAGTCTCATGAAGAAGAGGAAGCGATAACAACAACATCGAGATGACTCAGCACAAATCAAACACCCCCTTCCCAAAAACTAACGTAATTTTCTTTGAGAGCAGGAACAGGAAGGGAAAGAGCATTTAGACAGAACGAGCAACACCAATCGAATTGATGGCGCACATGATTCTGCTTGACAGATCATTCAAATTTACTCTTGCGGCATCTAAGCATCACATTTGATTATTGCCGAAAAGACGGCACTTTTCTTTTCTCAAAATCTTAACTTCGTGATAGAATTTACCTCGCGATAGTGATAGACAAGTCAACTTTGAGACACCATGAGTGGTGTGTCTCGCCGGTTGGTTGTCCTGCAAAAGCTTTATATTATGCATTTGTTTAGATTAGAATAGACAAGTCAACTATGAGACACCATGTGTGGTGTGTCTCGCCGGTTGGTTGTCCTGCAAAAGCTTTATATTATGCACTTGTTTAAATTATGAATGAACAAGTCAACTTTGAGACACCATGAGCGGTGTGTCTCGCCGGTTGATTGTCCTGCAAAAGCTTTATATTATGCACTTGTTTAAATTATGAATCGACAAGTCAACTATGAGACACCATGAGCGGTGTGTCTCGCCGGTTGGTTGTCCTGTAAAAGATTTATATTATGCACTTATTTAAATTATGAATCGACAAGTCAACTTTGAGACACCATGAGCGGTGTGTCTCGCCGGTTGGTTGTCCTGCAAAAGCTTTATATTATGCACTTGTTTAGATTAGAATAGACAAGTCAACTATGAGACACCATGTGCGGTGTGTCTCGCCGGTTGGGTACCCTACAAAAGCATTATATCATGTACTGGTTTGAATCATGAAATAGACAAGTGAACTATGAGGCACCATGTGCGGTGTGTCTTCCCGGTTGGTTGTCCTGCAAACGCATTATCTTTTATATCTGCACAAACTAAGATTTGGCAAAGGAACTTGAGGCATTATATCTCGTTGGTCGATTTATTTTGTTTATTGCTCTGCAATTCGTACCCGCTTTACTTACTGTCTTGCTTTACTATTTAGGAATAATGATCATCCTAGAGGTTCTCCGGGCGGAGCGCCTCGTCAATTGATTGAAGGAAGAACTTGTTGATAGCATCACAACCAGCATTTACAATTTTATATTATCCCTTATTTATTTATTTCTTATTCCAATTATTATGGTTTAGTAGCAGTTGCTCGCTTACCATTTGTTAAGTCTTTACAGAATTTTAGCAGTGCCACAGCAGCATATGGAGCAAAACGTGGAACTATTTCTTAGCAGTGAACTTGGGCAATTATTGATATGAGCTAAACTTGTCAACGAGGATCTGAAGAATCACACTCGAACAAGCAAATTCTATCCTAATCTTTTATTCCAGATTAGGGGTCAGTTTGAATTTTTTTTCTTTTTTCGTGCGTCCTTTTCTGTCAATCGTGCGAGTCTTCGTGTCATTGAACTACATATGGCCTGATTCTCTTTCAGCCCGAGATATGTAGGCAACTCGAAAAGTGGAGTTCGTTCATGTTCATAATCCTCGCGCTTTGATCCTTGGAATCAAGGTCCTTTGCTTTATTGTGACAAAATTGGTTTTCCGTCAACTTCTTTACTATGAAAACACTTTCATCCTTTTCCGAGTAAAGAGGGGCAGCTGTTGACACCCAATTTTGTCACGAAAAGTTTGAATTAAAAATAATTATTTGAAAATTAAAATTAATTCTTGAAAATTAAAAGTAATTGATTAATCTCTAAAAGAAAAGGATAAAATCATAATTCACGATCCTACATTAAGCCTATTCGTGCAATCCCTTTCTATTAGTTGATCTAACCTTTAGAAAGGCTAAAATCCCATCCCATACACCCCATCAGCCTGTTTGTGCAACGCATACATATACATACACCCCCTTTCTTCTCAGTTAATCCACGCACCCCTTAATCCCCAATTCAAACCCTAATCAGAAATTAACCCATGCAGCCACACCAAATCCCTCTCATGTAAACCTTAATCACCCTAAAACGCCAAATCTGCTATCATCATCTGTGGTCCGCAACCTTTTTCTCCTTCATACGACGTCGGATTACACTCTTTCTTCTAATTTTCCAGTACAATCGCTTTTGTGCTGGACAAATGAGAAGAGAGGAGTACAATCCACTCTTCTCATCCATCCAGATCAGAAGTCGATCATTTTCTACAGTTAGATCGTGTATGAGGTAATTTTTTTTTTTTTTTTACTTTTCTTTCTTTCAATTCATAGCTGGTAACACTTTTGACGCACATCAAAATCCAAGTATTTACACTCCTTAGAACCCCTATTAATACCCCTTTGCACAGTGAGAATAGGGGTTGGAAAATTGAGGAATGTGAGAGGGGTTTTTCATAAGCAAGAACCTCAAGATAGTGCCCTTTGGCGTTCCTAGAATTTCTATAGTCTTGTTTTACTTAATATTTGTCTTGCGCTTGTTCGTGTTGGCTCGTTCCATCAGATCCGCGCTTCATTTCATTGCACACAAACAGGTCAGTTGCCTTTGTCTTTTCCTTGTTTGAAATGTGTTTCTGATTAGCTTAATGTTAGTCAAATAATTAGTGTGAATGGTAGTCTCATAGCTTTTTCTCTGAATTAGCGTCCGCTTAGGTTTCAATTAAAATAAACGATCAGTAAGTCAGTCTCTTTACTGAGTTAAGATGTTTGTATGTTTAGCTTATATAAGAAAAACAAAGAAGTGCCTGTTTAGCCTTAAAACTTGGAAACTTCTTAAAGATGATTATATTTAAATAATTAAGTGACTCCCGTAACTGTTTAAAAGAAACAGGTTGCTTAAAGCCAGTCTCCCTCTAGGTTCAGTTCTTTTAAATGTAATAATATGTAGAAATTATGTCAAGCTTGATCCTTTTAAATGCTATATAGGTATGTTTTTTTTCCTTTCATTGATGTTACTATCTGGTTATGTTTATGAAGAAGAGTGATGGGTTTTGGTGGGCTGACAGGAGTATGTGTTGGTTCCATATTTTTTAGAGGGATGCAATTGGTGTTTCTGGAGTTCTATAGTCGTAGTAGATAGGTTATTGGATTTATGAGTTAATGTATGTTTGTGCATGTGGTTGAAGGAGTATGTAAAGAAGTTATATTGGTTTTCAGGGGTTCATGTTTGTTTCTGTATGCTGCAGCCTTATATGGTTGGTTCTGAATGCAGGTGTATGAAGGTACTGCAGCATTAGTGTATAGTCTGGTATTGGTGAGCTCAAGGTCTGTGTGTGGGCTGTGTGAAGGGGTTAGTATAGATAAAAAGGCTGAAGTTCGTAGAAGGAATAGGTTAGAGACTGGTTTGTTTTCTGTCTTTGGAGTCTGTTTGGATGCTATGAGTGTCCTGGATTAGTGTAAGGGTCCATAGAAGTGTGGTGAAGGATTAGTTGAGTAGTTTTGCAGGTTGTTTGTAGGCTGGTAAGTGTGGGGTTCCTGTTTCTTGTTGTTGTTGTAGTTCTGGAATGGTCTGTTTGTTCAAAGAGGTCTGAGGGCTTGTAGTTTGCCCTCTGTCTTGATTCCTAGTGTTTGTATTTTGCTTGTAAGTATAATGAAGAAGTGAGTATGTGTAGTTGCTTGTGTGAGGTGTGTGCAAGTGTTTTGAGGTGGTGTAGGGTCATTTTTAGTTTGTTTGGTTGTTCTAGGAAATGGAGAGAATGTTGCTGTTGTTTGTAAGAATGGTCAGGAGCAGGGAGAGTTTGTTATTGTTTTTTAATTGCTTGTGGAGTGTAGCCAGTGTGGCATGCAGGATCTGTTATGGAGCCTGAAGGGAAGTGTCAATGTACTGCAACCTGGTACTTGTTCAGGCAGTCCCAGAACTTGTTCAGGGACCTGTTCAAGTAAAAGGTGCTGCTGTTTAGGGAATGTAAAGGAGGGGTATGAGGAAAGTTTGAAGCTTTGAGGGTGTTCAGTAAAGGGTTTGGGGTGCAGAAGGGTGCATATGTTTGTATGCTTGCTTGTGAATGCATGCCTGTATGTGTGTGTATCTACGAGTGTGTGCGAATAGGCTCTTTGAATGTGCATGTGTGCGAATGCCCTGTGTGTGTATGCTTCCCAGATATAGTCAGCTATGTTAAGTTATAATTTAGCATCAGTTAGGTGTTTTTTGGTATGCTATCATTTTGGGCCTTGCATTGTGTCTTAAATTTTGATCGATATTGTGTAAAACAATGGTTAAGCTGCTTAATTGAATCAATTAATCTTTTTCCTGAGCTACGTCTCTTTCTTTTGATTTAATCTGTTAAGCGCTGCTAATTCTTTGTCTCCTCTTGTTTTCTTTGCATGAACACTCTTGGGAACGAGTTGAATGAAAACTCACAAATTGGGATGGCATGCATTTGGAAAGTTATCTGATCCGCTCCACATTTTCGGGACTTGATATCCCCGAAAATTAAAAAAAAATAATAATAAAATGAAAACCTTGTGAAATACAAGGCCTGTATTGAGTTTGCTATCCGGGTTCTACCTTCTAAACTCCTTCTCCCCCGTCCCCTTTAGAAAGCATGTTTTAGGATCCTTGTAAACCTGAATTAGGACTTTGCATGATTAGAATCCTTGTAGGTTAGCCGCTTTATTTAAAATTGTTATATTATTATATGCTTAGGATTGATTATAAATTGCATATCCCGTTTCTTTGGGATTCGCCAATTAGTTTAAGGTAGTATGAATCTTTAGTTAATTATCGAGTGCAAAAAATAAAATTAAATTATACCTATTTATTTATATTTAAGTTAATTATTTATTAATTAATTTATTTATTCATTAATTAAATTAATTAAGTAGTATTTCTTATTAATTAATTTATTTAATTTTAATTAATCATTTATTTGTCTAATAAATTATAATTATTTATTTATTTACTTATTTATTTATTTGTTTAATTAATCAATTCATTATTAAATTGAATTCATGTAAATATTTATTCATTTAATTAAGTTATCTATCTATCTATCTATTTATTTATCTTATTAATTAATCAATCAACTATTATTATTCATCTAATCATTTATTTAATTTAATTAAGTTATTTATTTAATTTTATTTAGCTCTTGTTTAATTAATTAATTAATCAAGCAATTGTTAATTAATTATTTATTTAATTTCAAAATTTTTTATTTATTCGACTAAGTATGTAGTCGAGCCTTATCTTATTTATGTTATTCATTATTCTATCTATCTTTATTTAAAATTTATCCTAAATTAATTATCTTTAAGTAAAATTCGTGAAAATCGCCGGATTAACCGCTTTTAGCGGATTTTCGAAAGTGCTGCCATTAAGGGACCTTTTTTCGTATTTAATAGAACCACTTACCTAAGAATCTCTGAATTATTTTCCTTTAAATAAGGAATAAAATTGCACTCTTTAGTTAACTTAGGTTCCTAATAATCCTTAAATTAGGTGGTGGCTCCAAAGAAACCCTTTGGAATCCCATTTTGTTGAAATCAAATCCCGATACATACTTGTGTGCATTTTTGGGAGGGTTCAACAGTGAGGTACATTGAAACTTGAAGGGTCTATATGTTTCTATTTTCAATACTTGATTATGACCAAAAGAAAGGGTGTTTGAATTTTATAGGTGAGTTTGGTTAGGTTGTTTGTCATGAGTTCTTATCTAATCTTGATGTCTTGCCAGCTTTCTATGTGTTCTTTTTCTTTGCTCGAGGACGAGCAAAATCTTAAGTGTGGGATGGTGATGTTAGGCTAAAAATGCATATATTTTAGTATTAGTTACCTCATGTTTTGGTACTTTCGTGGATTATTTTAGCATGAACAATAGTATTTTGTACTTATATTGGGTTTCTGAATGTGTAGGAATCAAGTGGTATGAAAGAGTGTTAAAGTTTGATGATTTGGAGCAAAATGAAGTTAATTCACAGCGTTGTAAGGTGCCAAGGTCATGGATTAGCCATGAAAGAAATTTGAAGACGAAATATCGCGGCCCAGCCATCGTAAGGCCATGATTCAGCCATGAAGCCGAAAGCAGAATTTTCAAAGCTCATGGCCCAGCCATTATAAGGCCATGATCCAGCCGTGAAGGCAAATTTCTGGCGAAAAATGGCGAGGGACAAACTTGCCGACAAGTTTGACTTGAGATTTATAAGGGTTTCTAACCTATTTTCAGCCCCAATCTTGACTTGGGAGAGCAAGACCACCATTGTTGAAGCACTTTGGAGCTTGGAAACGCATCAAAACCATTGGAACTGAAGAATCAAAGAGTTTTTCTCAACTTTTCTTATTCTCTTTTCCTATGGGTGTTGCTTTGACTATGAATTAGGATTTTCATGAACCCATTATTAGGATAGTTTTGAGTAACTCCAAGATTGAGTAATCCAATATTCTATTTATTTGGCTATGTTTTTATTGAATTCAATTGTTAGGCCTGTAGTTGTTTACGCCCTTTTTGCTTGAATGATCTTGGGAAAGACGTTTTGGTTGGGGTCAGTCAAATAACAGTACTTCAGGTTATGATAAGGAATTACTTAAACTGATTTAGAATCATTATAGGGATATCATGATTCGACTGTGGCCTAAAATTGGACAGTACTTAATGGTCTTGATTATTTTGGGAAAAATAACTCAAGAATAGTGTTGTTAGTAGTTGGGAAACTCTAGCGAACTAGTTTAAGTTCAAGGCCAATAGAATAGTATTTCATGCAAGTTTGGAGTGAACTCAGGACTAACCCAGTAACTGGGGAATTCATTATCCTAGGCTTTTTTTTTTAAACATCCGAAAGGTCAATTTTTATCATTCTTAATTGATCTTAGTAAATTGTTAGTTAAATTAATAGTTTAATACTTGAAACATTATTGTTGAACTTTGAATCTTCGGCTATTAAAGTTACTAGAACTTTGACGTTGCTCCCTGTGGGATTCGACCCCGGACTTGTTAAACAGGGTTATATTTGCAGCGACCGCTTATCCTTTTTAGGACGAGTTTTGAACGACCCAGTGCCCCAGCGCTTTTACTCACGTGGCGCGTGGCTATAGCGCCCGGAATTCAACGGGTTCTGCTTGTCCCAGCGCTTTACGAGGCGCGGGGCGCCCGTTATAGTGCCCCTTGTGTGGATTTTCACTTCCTATTCCGTCTAGCATTGGGTCTAACTTATTACTAGGTTTTTGTAAACGCTATAAATAGTATTTTACTTAGCTTTTGAAGGGAGTTCTTACTTTGGAGCAATATTGAGAGCAACATACTCATTGAACAAGAGTTTATTCCTAATCTTTCATCTATTACATCAATTATTTCATTATTACACCGAATTATTGCCTTGTGATTATGAATATGTGTGGCTAAACTTTACGTTCTAGGGTTAGAGTATTACATGAAAGTTGATTGTTTGAAGATTGATTCCCATTGATTGAATCCCATAAGGGGTTGCTTA
The DNA here is from genome assembly GCA_037355625.1 of Petunia x hybrida. Classification (NCBI taxonomy): domain Eukaryota; kingdom Viridiplantae; phylum Streptophyta; class Magnoliopsida; order Solanales; family Solanaceae; genus Petunia; species Petunia x hybrida. The sequence continues at coordinate 6,703,923 of JBBBVM010000025.1, read as the reverse complement.
TTCTTTCTTGATTTCACTTGTGTAATTGTTAGAGCTCGATAATTATACATTATCTATGGTTTTTGGATTGAACTCGAAAGAGGAAATTTAATTACGTAATAAGAAAGAATAGAACTAGTTTGTAAACCCGGGCATCGGGGAACCAATTTGTGAGTAGGATAGACATATACTTGCTTGCCTAGTTTAACTCATTACATGATTCGTTAATGCGTGCATGTGATTTAACCCATAGACATATAGGGATTGAAGTAGCTTGCATAGACTGTGAAGAACTGAAAGGTTTTCATAGTTACATTTACTCCGTCAGTTAGTAACCCGAGATTTAAGAAGTGGAATCAATTGGATACATCAACTGGATTGTTCATAACTCTGACCCTGGACTGTCCTCTTAATATTGTTAACAACCAAAGTATTGCACCATTGCTTGACTAAACTCTAGCACTTTAATTACTGCATTTTAGTTATAAAAACTCTTACAATCAAAGGAAAAGATCCCTGAGTAGTTTGTTAGAAATTGTTTGTTAAGTACTAGTCTGCTTAGTCCTTGTGGGAACGATATTCGATTTATCACTTTATTACTTGTCGACCGCGTATACTTGCGTGTGCGTTGGGAGCAACAAGTTTTTGGCGCCGTTGCCGGGGACTAATTACGGACTAGTTTCTTTTTGAACGATTACTTAATTTCTATTCAGGTTTAATTTTTTTGTTGAGTTTCTTGTGCTGTTTCAGGCAATAGGTTTTGAATGCAAAGGAATAAAAAGGATGAATCACTCGCACCTTTTGATCCTGAGCCTGAAAGAACCTTAAGAAGTGCAAGAAGGGAAGCGAAAGATCGAGAAGCACTAGCAATCGTACTTGCCTCTCTACCTGTTGAAATGGCCGAAGAACAAGCAGTAGTAGCGCGAGATGTTGCTCTTCCTAGCCTGGGAGGAGTAGCGTCAAGTATTGTGAAGCCCGCTATTACCGGGCACTTTGAGATCAAGCCCGACATGATTCAGTTGCTGCATGTGACAGGGGAATATGCTGGATTACTACATGAGGATCCGCAGCAACACATTCAGAACTTTCTGGAGATCAGTGATACTTATACACCATCGGGTGTGCCTACTGATTATGTGCGTATGACTTTGTTCCCATTTTCATTGATTGGGGCAGCAAGGAAGTGGTTAAAGGCTGAGAAGCCTGGGTCTATCGCTACTTGGGAGGATTTGGCTAAGAAATTCTTGGCTAAGTTTTATCCGTCTGCCAAGACAGCCCGGCTGAGGAGTGAAATTATATCCTTCAGACAGTTAGAAGGAGAATCCTTGTATGCAGCCTGGGAGAGACTCAAAGCTCTACTGAGAGATTGTCCACATCACAACCAGTCTAATAAGGTTATTGCACACACTTTTGTGGAGGGGTTGAACCAACACACTAAGATCGTGGTTGATGCTGCTGCTGGAGGCCAAGTGCTGGCCTTAAATTTTGATCAGATTTATGAATTACTTGACAAATTTTCGCAGAGCAATCCTGATTGGCAGGGTGATGGCAGAGCTACGACACAATTTGAGGGTGTTAGCAGGGCTAATACGCAGAAAGCTGCTGGGATACTTCAATTGGATGCAATTTCAGAGCTGAGAGCGAAGATGGATGCTATTTCTAATCAAATCAGCAAGCTGACTCTCCAAGCCAAACCACCATTATCTCCAGTGCAACAAATTCAGACTTTTTGTGAGGTGTGTGGAGAAGATCATAATACTGAAGTTTGTCCATCTAACCCAGAGTCGGTATATTATGTGGGTAATCAGAACACGTCACAGGGTCAGAATCGCAATCAATATGGTAACAGCTACAACACGGGTTGGCGTAATCACCCAAATTTTTCCTGGAGGGATAACCGTGAGCAGCTTCAGGGTAATGAGAGACCCCAAATCAATCAAAGCAATACACCACAACAGGGGTCACAGTCACAGGCTCAGCCACAACAATCTAATGCAATGGAGGATATGCTTAGGAAACTTCTTGTAGGGCAGCAAAAGCTCATGGATGATTCAGCATCTCAGGCACAAACAATTAAAGATTTGATCAGTGCGCAGAAAGATCTTGAGAGACAATTGGGGCAGCTAGCTGGAGCTCAAAATAATAGACCTCGGGGTGCTTTACTGAGTGATACAGAGAAGAATCCTAAAGAATTTGTGCAAGCTGTTACTTTGAGGAATGGAAGAGCTCTAGAAGAAGTTCCCCCAAAACCAAAGAAGCCTGTTGGTGAGTTAGAGCCCAATGTTGATAGGGAAGTGGAGAAAGAAGCAGAGACAGTAATAGCAAAGCAGCCCGAGTCTGCTATTGTGAGACCACCACCACCTTTCCCTGAGGCTTCAAAAGCAGAAAGTTGATGCAGCATGCAAGAAATTCTTGGAGATATTGAGTCAGATTCAGGTAAATATTCCTTTGGTGGAGCTTTTGCGGGATGTTCCCAAATATGCTAAATACATCAAGGATATTGTTGCTAACAAGAGAAGACTGACTGAGTTTGAGACAGTTGCACTCACTGAGGAGTGTAGTTCCAGAGTTAGAAGCAAGCTTCCTCAGAAATTAAAGGATCCTGGCAGTTTTACCATCCCCTTGAAAATTGGGGAACATGAGGTTGGTCGAGCTTTATGTGATTTAGGTGCTAGTATGAATTTAATGCCTTCTTCAGTTTTCAGGAAGCTAGGCCTGGGTGAACCCTGACCCACTACTGTGACCCTGCAGCTGGCTGATAGATCTTTGACATGCCCCGAGGGGATTATCGAGGATGTGCTTGTACAAGTGGGTCAGTTTATACTACTCGTTGATTTTATTATTCTTGATTATGAAGCTGACCCTGAGGTTCCTCTCATCTTGGAAAGAGGATTTTTGGCTACTGCTGATGCTGTTATTAGAGTCAGAGCTGGAAAGATGATTATGAAGGTAAATGGGGAAGAAGCTGTGTTTAATGTGTTCATAGCTACCCAGCTTCCTTCTTATTATGAAGAGTTGTCCATGGTAAAAGTGGTAGATGATGAGTTGACTGCTGAGGAGAGGTCATTCTTGGCTTCTAATGTTGATTCTTTAGAATGGGCACTCTTATGTGATGATGATGATATCCTGAAGGATGATGATATTGAAGAGTATTTGGAGGTTCTTAATATGCAGAGTAGATTCATCCCAGGGTGGAAGAAATTTGAGGAGCTTGATAGACCGTTGACCTTAACTCCTGCTAAACCGTCTATTGAGAAAGCTCCTAATCTTGAGCTCAAACCTTTACCCGAGCATTTACGTTATGCTTATTTGGGTGAAGGTAATACTTTGCCCGTGATTCTTTCTTCTTTGTTGTCTGATGTGCAGGTTGAGAAGGTGTTGCGGGTATTGCGAGAGCGCAAAAGAGCTATTGGCTGGACTATTGCTGATATTAGAGGGATTAGTCCTTCTTTCTGCATGCATAAAATTCTCTTGGAGGAAGATCATAAACCATCCATAGAGCAGCAGAGGAGGCTAAATCCAATTATGAAGGAGGTGGTGAAGAAAGAAGTTATCAAGTGGCTGGATGCTGGTATTATTTTTCCCATCTCTGACAGCAAGTGGGTGAGTCCAATGCAATGTGTTCCTAAGAAGGGGAGCATGACAGTGGTGAAGAATGAGCATAATGAGTTGATTCCTACAAGAACTGTTACAGGGTGGCGAATTTGCATTGACTATAGGAAGCTGAACAAGGCCACCAGGAAAGATCACTTCCCACTCCCCTTTATTGATCAGATGCTGGATAGACTTGCAGGGCATGAGTATTACTGCTTCTTGGATGGGTATTCGGGCTACAATCAAATCGTGATAGCCCCTAAAGATCAAGAGAAGACGACTTTTACTTGTCCATATGGCACCTATGCATTTAGGAGGATGCCGTTTGGATTGTGTAATGCCCCGGGGACTTTTCAGCGGTGCATGATGGCTATTTTCATTGACATGGTGGAAAAATTTGTGGAGGTATTTATGGATGATTTCTCAGTGGTTGGTGACTCTTTTGATGAATGTTTGAAAAATCTTGATGCTGTGCTGAGCCGTTGTGAAGAAACAAATCTGGTGCTGAATTGAGAAAAATGTCACTTTATGGTTCAAGAAGGCATAGTACTTGGGCACAAGGTGTCAAAGCAAGGGATTGAGGTTGACAAAGCAAAGATTGAGGCTATTGAGAAATTACCACCACATATCTCTGTTAAGGGAGTGCGTAGTTTCTTGGGACATGCAGGGTTCTATAGACGCTTCATAAAGGACTTCTCCAAAATTTCTACTCCCTTGTGCAAATTGTTGGAGAAGGATGTGAAATTTGTGTTTAATGATGCTTGTCTCAAGGAATTTGAAGAGTTGAAGAAAAGGTTGGTGACCGCACCAATCATCATTGCTCCTGACTGGTCTCTGCCGTTTGAATTGATGTGTGATGCGAGTGATAATGCTATTGGGGCTGTTCTAGGCCAAAGAATTGGAAGAATCTTTCACTTCATCTATTATGCAAGCAAGACGCTTGATGCAGCCCAGTCAAATTACACCACCACTGAGAAGGAGTTGCTAGCCGTAGTTTATGCTTTTGATAAATTCAGATCTTATTTGGTTGGCACTCATGTCGTTGTCTACACTGATCATGCCGCAATCCGGTATTTGTTTGAAAAGAAGGACTCCAAGCCTAGACTCATTAGATAGGTTCTCCTATTGCAAGAGTTTGATGTTGAAATTCGAGACCGCAAGGGGACTGAGAATCAAGTTGCTGATCATTTGTCAAGGCTGGAGAATAGAGATCATGTAGATGAAGGGCCCGAGATTAAAGAGATATTTCCTGATGAGCAACTTTTTGCTCTTGATGCAGCTGAGGTGCCATGGTACGCCGACATGGTAAATTTACTTGTGAGTAATGTGTATCCCCCTGGGGCAACTGCTGAGCAAAAGCGTAAACTCCTTCATGAGAGCAGATTTTATGTGTGGGATGAGCCCTATTTGTACAAGATAGGAGTTGATCAACTAGCTAGGAGATGCATTCCAAAGGAAGAAGTAGAGCCGATTCTACAGAGCTGCCATTCCTCTCCTTATAGTGGCCACCTTGGTGGAGATCGAACAGCTGCAAAGGTATTCCAATCTGGTTTCTTTTGGCCTACTTTATTTAAAGATGCTCACGCATTAGTGAAGCAATGTGATCGTTGCCAAAGAACGGGGACTATTACTAGGCGTCACGAGATGCCTTTGAACAATATCTTGGAGATTGAGCTGTTTGATTGTTGGGGTATTGATTTTATGGGTCCATTCCTACCTTCTATGGGCCATAAATACATCCTAGTAGCAGTTGATTATGTGTCTAAATGGGTGGAGGCTATTGCACTTCCAACAAATGATGCGAGTGTGGTGGTAAAGTTCGTGAAGAAGAATATTTTCACTCGTTTTGGGACACCGCGGGCTATAATCAGTGATGAAGGTACGCATTTTTGTAACCGGTTGTTCAATAAATTGTTGGCTAAGTATGGGGTTCGCTACAAGGTTGCTACTGCTTATCATCCCAAAACTAGTGGCCAAGTGGAAGTGTCTAATAGAGAGATCAAGCAAATCCTTGAGAAGACTGTGAATGCCTCGAGGAAGGATTGGGCTATGAAGTTAGATGATGCTCTCTGGGCCTATCGCATCGCATTCAAAACAGCTATTGGAACCTCTCCATATAGGCTTGTTTATGGTAAGGCCTGTCACTTGCCGGTTGAATTAGAGCATAAGACGTATTGGGCAATTCAAAAGCTCAACCTTGATATAGCCTTAGCAGGTGAGAAGAGGATGCTCCAATTGCATGAACTTGAAGAGTTCCGTTTCCATGCGTATGAAAATGCAAAATTATATAAGGAACGGACAAAGAAATGGCATGATAAGCACATTGAGCGTCGTTCTTTTGAGCCCGGGAAGCTTGTATTGTTGTTCAACTCGAGGTTGAAATTATTTCCAGGAAAGTTGAAGTCGAGATGGTCGGGGCCTTTTGAAGTTGTTCGTGTTACCGCACATGGAGCGGTTGAATTGAGAGCCCCGGATTCTAAGAACACATTCTTGGTTAATGGTCAACGGGTGAAGCGTTATTGGGGAGGCGCGGTTAATCACCGCACTTCCATTAGTTTGAGGGACCCTTGATTCATACCCGTCGTGCCACGACGTTAAATAAGGCGCTTCTCGGGAGGAAACCCGAGTTTGTACTTGTAATAGTTTAGTATTTTTTATTTTATAGTGTCACATAGTTTGTTGTTTTTGTGTGTCGTTTTTGTAGGAATCGGGTGAGCTAAACATGGTGAAATTAATGCATTGAGGGGTACGGGACGTCTTGAGACATGTCCCGCGCTTGGGTTCGCACTCGAAATCGAAAATCGGTGCGAAAAAACGTGCTCGGGCGCGTTCGGGAGTGCCCCGCGCCTCCCAACGCGCCAAATGAAAGCTGAAAAAAATAAGCCTGGCGCGTTTGGGAGCGCCCCGCGCCTCCCAACGCGCCGAGGCAAACAGTGAGCAAGGAATTCTTTCCGCGGTTGACCCGCACCGCGGTGCTCAACGCGCCCGGCTTAAAGTTTTTAAGTTTTCCGGGTCAAACGGGTCTTCACCTGTGACCCGGTTTCCCCTATCCCCTTATACCCGATCCCTACACCTATTTCTTCACTATTTTTACTCCAATTACTCTCTAATCACTCACCAATTCACCTCTAACACTTGGAATCACTCCAAATCTTGTGCAATCCACTCTAACACATTCAAGTAAGTAAATTCTTACCTTCTTCTCTCAATAACATGTAAGTTGCACTCATTCTTGTTCATGGAAGGTTGCTTAGCTAGTTACAAGCTTATACATAAAATTCACTCTTGTTGTGCTTAAATTGTTAATGGTGCTAGATAGATAGCTTGTGACTTGTAAAAAGAGATCTCCCAACAATTTGGGAGGGTTGGCACATTCCAAAACTCATTGAAATTGATAGTTTCAAAGTGTGCACACCAAGTGTTTGTGAAAAAGCTTCAATGATAAAAATTCAATAACATTGTGAATTCTTGAGTAGCAATGTATTCCTTAGGCTTTAAATGGACATTAGGTGTTGCACAAACATAAGAATTGATCATGATGCACCCACACTAGCTTGATCTTGAAAAATAAAAAATGTGGCATACTTTGTCCGAAGCTAGTTGTGTTTAAGTGTGGGGTTGCTCGTGCCATTGAGTTGAGAGTTTGACACATAAAGTGTGTGATAAGTGTGGGGTGGTACCCTACCAATTGAGCTTGAATTGTATTCTTTGGTGCTTAGTTATCCATCTCACATTGATCTATTGTTGTGTAGGTACCATGGTGACCACACCTTTGCCAAGCAAGAGTTCTTCATCCGCCGCGGGCCCGAGGAGAGCACTTCAAGCTGGGCCTTCTACCACAAAGCAAAAGGGCAAGGCACCAGCCAATCCCAAGGCCAAACCAAAGGCAAAAGGCAAGGCAAAGATACCTAAGGACGCGGTGCCGATACCACGTCCCGCAGGAAAGACCCGTTATGGCATCTCTTTTGTAAAGAGAGGTGAATGCCAAATGTGGTATAAGAATGTGAGGCTTGCAGGGTACATCCCCGAGCAAGCCATTGATAAAAGAAGGGTGATGCAGAAATTCTGAGGTGTGGCCGAGGCGATAATTGCTCTAAAGTGGGACTCGGTATTTGAGAGTCCGGGGCACACCAACCTGGATTTGGTGCAAGAGCTTTATGCCAACTGGGAGCCGGACGACGCATGGAAGGAGGATGATATGGTCACCGTGAGGGGAGTGAAAGTGAAGCTGGATCCTACGGCATTGAATGCCTTTCTGGGGGTCGAGGACCCCGAATATGATGATATGAAGGAGTACATCAAAAAGCCTAACTACAAGGCTCTGCGAGACACACTATGTGGCGAGGGTTCCACTCACAAGTGGGAGCGCAATGCCGCCGGAAGACACAAGTTCATGTACTTCTCGCAGTTTCTTAAACCGGCCTGTGTGTGGATGCGGTTTATCAATGCACGCATACTACCATCTTCCCATTATTCCGAGGTCACCAAGACTCGGGCGTGCATGGTGTAATTCTATATGATTGGGAGGCCGGTGAACATAGGTTACTACATGTTGCGCGTGATGAGAGAGCAACGGAAGTTAGATTCATGTAGTCGCTTATATTTTGGGAACATCTTGACCCGATACTTGGAGCAGTCTGGCGTCCCCGTAGATGAGATTGAGGATCGCATTGTCCCTGACATAGGGAAGCCTTTTGATATTGCTTCGGTCAAGGGTGTGACCACTACTGCGCCGGTGAAACTGACGGCAGATGAGTGGGGGGAGGCAGACGCCAACTTGACTGGGCGTCAGTATTTGATGATGGAGGAGATGGCTCGGCGGTCGGGCGTGGATTTGGCAGCTATTGATCGCACTGTCCCTCTACTGGAGACCTCGAAGGGTCTGCTAGGCAGGACTCGAGCTAGAGAGGTGCCTCCGGAGGAGGATGAGAACACAGATTCGAATATTGTTGCTAATGATCCGGACAGTGAGGTTGAGGCGACTGATGCTGAGGGCGGTGGCTCTGATGAGGAGGAGGATTAGGTCCACACTCCTGCGCACCACCCGGATTTCAGGGTAGTTTTCTTTTACTTTTGCACTTACTTCTTTGTCGCACTGGGACATTGCTTAGTTTAAGTGTGGGGTGGGGTACTGCCCTTTATCTATTTTTGAGGTTAGGGATGCATGTACCATAGGATTTTTCTTTTGTCACTTGACTTTATTTTGATTTATTTCTTGCTTTAATATATGAAAAAAAATTAGAAAACCAATGAAAAATTCCAAAAAGATTTTCCTTTTAGTTTTACTAGTGGTACATGTCATCCGCCCCGTGGTTTTTCTTATGACCTCGGTTCTTTTCCACGTGGAGGCCTTTGAACCGGGTAGTATTTTTATTTTTAGGATTAGGATAGTTAGTTGTAGATGACCCTAGACGAAGGAAAGAGGTAGAATGCTAGGTGCCTTCGATTTGTTTGATACCGGTGGACTTGAACTTGATTGCATGTGCTATTTATGGTGTCCTTGGGTTTTAATTGTGATGCATGCCTAGAAAAAAATGGAACGACCCCCTTAAGATGCTTGAGTCCGCTTGCTTGACTTGATTGTGAACCTTTGTGCATGAGTGCTTAAATTTCCAGAAGTTGCATTCTAGATGCTTAGTTGAGAGTTGTTGATGGAACTTTTTTGTGTGGACCATGTGCGATGTGTGTGTGAGGCATTTTCTTGTTTACTCCATGTTGCATATTAATGTCTAGAACTTGCTCCGTGTGTGTGCAAAGCGAAATCCTAGGTTTGCTCTAGTCGGGAAATGATACAAGGCCTTCTTTTGATTTGCCTACCCTCACATATAGACCTTGGAAAAAATTATTGTTGTGATTTCTTTGACCCCTTTTTGTTAGCACCCACACCCCGAGCCTACCCATTTGTACTAAATTGACTCTTTTGGCCCTTTACTCCTTAAGCACTTTATTGATATTGTGTTGTTATGTGGGAGTTGTGGTTGAATTTTGGGAGATTTTTTAGTGGAGCTAATGAAGGGGAATAATTGTAAAAAATTGTGAAGTAGTGAAAAGCATTGGCAGGGTGGGAAGATAATGAAATAGAAAAAGAAAAAATAGCAAAGTTGAAAGAAAGGAAAAAAAATTGTGGAAAAAGAAATAAAAAGAGAAAAAGATGTCCATTCCTTGCTAGTGTGTGCTTAAAAGAAAAAATGCTACTTGTGAGAAGGTGTATGTGTAGAAGTGTTGGTTGGCTTGATGAGATTGTGTTTGATTTGAATGTGATGTATTAAAGTGCTTAGAGAGGTAGTCACTATTACCATATGTATCCTACACGCCCCTTAGCCTACATTACGACCTTTCTAAAGTCCTAATTAATCCCGATTGGAGTGAGCTTACATTAGTGGAGTTCTACACTACGGGCAAGCCTATGGTACGTTGTGTGTGACATGGGAGACTTTCATGAGAGTGAGTAAATTCATTTATTGCCCCCGCTCTATTCATAATATTGATTGTGTGTGTGATTTTTTTTGGGGGGGGGGGGGGGGGGCACTCTTTTGCTTCATATTGGTGAGGGCACGTGGTTTGCATGAAATAGGTGAAGTTGATGGTTCTTGGTTGAGTAGATAGGTGTGATTTTGTGGGAGCATGGTTGCATTGAGTTGAGTTGGTGCATTTGAGCTATTTTGGGGTGGTTGTTCTCATATTTTTGGTTTTGGTAATTTGTTGGCATGTTGTGGATCCATAGTAGTCATGTTTGTATTGGTTCAAAGGTCGGTATCAACCATAGTCATAGGCAGACCTGTTTTACCTAGGTTGGGAAGTGAGATGTGACTTTCTCGAGGGAGAGCAAAGGTTCAAGAGTGGGGTGGTGATGTTCGGCATTTTATGCCGAGGTTTCCTTAATATTTCCACATGTTTGAGCTTGTTATGCGCTCGTTTTATAGTTTGTGAGTGTGGTTTTACACTAATTTGATGTCGTGCGTGTGTAGGCTGTTACGCAGTGCATTTGGAGCTTTTAGGAGCTTGATTGAGCAAGAATTGATTGAAAGTTGATTGAGAATTGGATTGAGCACACGAGGGCACGACACGAGCAAGATTTCGGACCAAGGAAGAAGGCAAAATGGCTGGGCGCTTTGGGGCACGTGGCGCGCCAGTTATAGCGCCCAGTGCCCCAGCGCTTTTACTCACGTGGCGCGTGGCTATAGCGCCCGGAATTCGACGGGTTCTGCTTGTCCCAGCGCTTTACGAGGCGCGGGGCGCCCGTTATAGCGCCCCTTGTGCGGATTTTTACTTCCTATTCCGTCTAACATTGGGTCTAACTTATTACTAGGTGTTTGTAAATGCTATAAATAGTATTTTACTTAGCTTTTGAAGGGAGTTCTTACTTTGGAGCAATATTGAGAGCAACATACTCATTGAACAAGGGTTTATTCCTAATCTTTCATCTATTACATCAATTATTTCATTATTACACCGAATTCTTGCCTTGTGATTATGAATATGTGTGGCTAAAATTTACGTTCTAGGGTTAGAGTATTACATGAAAGTTGATTGTTTGAAGATTGATTCCCATTGATTGAATCTCATAACGGGTTTCTTATTCTTTCTTGATTTCATTTGTGTAATTGTTAGAGCTCGATAATTATACATTATCTATGGTTTTTGGATTGAACTCGAAAGAGGGAATTTAATTACGTAATAAGAAAGAATAGAACTAGTTTGTGAACCCGTGCATCGGGGAACCAATTTGCGAGTAGGATAGACATATACTTGCTTGCCTAGTTTAACTCATTACATGATTCGTTAATGCGTGCATGTGATTTAACCCATAGACATATAGGGATTGAAGTAGCTTGCATAGACTGTGAAGAACTGAAAGATTTTCACAGTTACATTTACTCTGTCAGTTAGTAACCCGGGATTTAAGAAGTGGAATCAATTGGATACATCAACTGGATTGTTCATAACTCTGACCCTGGACTGTCCTCTTAATATTGTTAACAACCAAAGTATTGCACCATTGCTTGACTACACTCTAGCACTTTAATTACTGCATTTTCGTTATAAAAACTCTTACAATCAAAGGAAAAGATCCCTGAGTAGTTTGTTAGAAATTGTTTGTTAAGTACTAGTCTTAGTCTTCGTGGGAACGATATTCGATTTATCACTTTATTACTTGTCGACCGCGTATACTTGCGTGTGCGTTGGGAGCAACACACTTTGAACGGAACTCAAAGTTGCATTGCAGTAATGCTTCTAATCACATACAAAATCTGATACGTATTAAATTATCTTTTTCAAAAAATAATTTTAATTTAAATAATTAAGTTTTTGAGATAATTAATATAATATAAAAAAATTAGTAAATGACAATTTTGTCTATTGTAGAATCTTTTAATGAAGGCAAAAAGTTCAATCAATATTTGCTAAGGGCCTTCGTGCTTTTAATATAATATAGATAGATATTCATCTAGAGTTTGGAACTCATTGGTCCGACTAATCTAGATTTGTGTCATGTAAAGCTCATTAAAGAGGAAAAACGCCACTATCTATAGTTTCTCGGTTTTAAAAGATCAAACCCGAGCCTACAGTTGAAGGTGTAGGATTATATCAGTATACTATCGTTAGCTCCATTTGTTTGAAACTAATAGTAGGTCTTAGTTGTTGGGGTCAAATTTGGGAGTATAAGTTTTCTTTGAAATTTGAAAGTGAACTCTGGAGATCTAGAGCCAAATACAGTAAGTTATAGGGTATGAAAGTCTTTTTGTAGGAATTTTTTTTCATAAAAAAATATTTTCTGGTGTAAGTATGATAAAAGTTTTTTTCTTGCTTTTCTTGTAATTGTATTGATGTTAAATTTCATATTAATTGTTCTAATTAATATCTAATAATAGTATGAAAATTTCTTTAAAAAACTCAAGGATATATCCATGAATATGCCAAAAGAATAAACCAGGACATGGAGCTGCAGAGTGCGGGCTAGTAGTCAAGTCTATTAGTTGTGAATGGAGTAAAATACTTAAAAGGTCACTCAACTTTGAGAAATGTGTAACCAAAGTCACTTTGCTTTGAATTGTACTAATAAAGTCACTCAACTTAAGATAATTCTCATCAAAAGTCATTGTAACCAAATTTTGCACAGTCATCTCACCGAAAATCTGACATGGTATTTTCATTTTTAATTATGTATACATGTGGCACACTTTATTTTACATGTAGGATTTTATAATAAATTGATTAACCCAACTCTTGATCCATAACCAATTTTTCGGATCCGGCTCCCCTTTCAAAATGGATGGTCTAGATTTAAGGAAGTAAAACTAAGTGTTTGACCATGGTTAGAAAAATATATCTTCCCATTTTAAATTCAAAGCATTTAACCTATCTTATAATTTAGCAACAAATTTCATCCCTCCTCCTAAATTATTTTTCGGTCTCCAAAATTTTCGTTCATTTATTTTTTTAATAAGACTTTATTTTTGCTAATCCAATCTCAAACATATAGCAGAAAACCAAAAACAGTATTACTGTAAATTATTTGCAAGTGATAACATCGTAAGAAATAGAATTAACAAGACAAGATTTAATAACGTCAATTTACTCAAATAACAATACACGAAGAAATCATTTTCACACAATCACATTAGTTAAAACTAGTTACGAAGATAGTACCTAATATTTTGCTCATAATTATTCATACTTTATCTAGAAAAGAAACTTTCCAACCAATTCGTAATACTTATAAAAATCACATATGTCTTCTGTACTTCTATATCTAAAATAAGATGAGTTTGTTTAACTATTAATATAATTTTTATTTAAAATACTTCTTAATTTTTTGAGTGCACATTCTCGAACAATAGCAAAAAATTACTCCTATAAAGAATTAAACTAAAAAAAAAAAGGGTTAAGTTTGAGATGATCGAAATTTAGGTTTGGGGGAGGGGCGGGGTGAAATTTTGCTCCTAAATTATAGAATTATTTTAAGATAATTTGAAATAGAAAGATATTTTGTCCAAACCATAGTTAAATACCTTTATTTACCCTATTAAATCTAGAATATTGGTTGTAAGGTGGGCCAAGTGTCATTCATCCAAATAAGAACTTGGAAAAATGGAAACAAAGATAATGGAGAGGAGCCCAATCTCATTTTTTCTATCCACCTATTATCTATTATATAAAATATATATTTAACTAATAGATTTGCAAAAAATGATGATTCTAACCGTAACTAATTAAAGAGTTAAGTACTTGAAAGAGTGGTAAAGCTAATATTTCGACAGTACCCGTAGCAGTTTAGCTAGGACACAATATTCTATTATTGTGATAATTTAAAAGAACACTTTCCAAATCCTTAGAAAATAAATCAACTTATTATAAAATCCTACATGTAAAATAAAGTGTGCCACATGTATACATAATTAAAAATGAAAATGTCATGTCAGATTTTCGGTGAGATGACTGTGCAAAATTTGGTTACAATGACTTTTGGTGAGAATTATCTTAAGTTGAATGACTTTATTAGTACAAATCAAAGCAAAGTGATTTTGGTCACACATTTCTCAAAGTTGAGTGACCTTTTAAGTATTTTACTCGTTGTGAATGTGATATGATTTTAATCCACTAAAAGTCTTGAAAATTAAAGAAAGGCGAGAACAAATATTTGAACCTGCCTTTGGGTGACTTGAATTAACATTTTTAGAAGGAAATAGTGTCAGATTTTGACTCATTGGTATTCAAAATTAAGGAAATTTTATTTGCCGCTAGAGTTTGATCTAATATTTTGTGGTCGTAAGAAAAAATTTCATTTTTTCTCTTCACTTCTAATGCAAATCTAATATGAAGGAGATTATAAATTATAGTAAAATGTTAGGAAGTAACTATGAATCTTTTTCAAATAATTAGGAGTAAATTTTGATCACTTATTCACTTTTGCCTTTTCTTTTAGGATAGAAAAAGGAATGAACAGTTTAATTACTATGGATTTAAAATAAGCTGAATACATAGATGACTCCTTAAAGTTGGCTTCAATTCTTAGATGACTACTCCAACTTTCTAAGTGATCATCTAGACACTTCTTGTTGTCCCTAGTGTGTCTTGTGAACCCCTTGTAGTGACATGGCAAATCAGGTGTAGTTCACCCACAACTGAGCGCGTGAATAGCTAATATTTAATTTTTTTCTCTTTTTGTTAGATTGAATTGTTTTTATGTGGGTCCCATATAATTTTTTTAATTTCTTCAACTACAATATATTCATCTTCTCCCTCAAAAGCCTACCATCTTCCACCGCTGTTTTCACCGAAATTCACCAACTCGTAACCAACTATCACCACCATCGAACTATAACAGAATGACATTTTCAAAGGACTCTTCAATATGGTAATGTCAAAACAAAGTAGCGCATGAATAAATAATTTTGGCCTAATGAAAAATAGATTTCATGTTCATTCCCATTATTCTCCCCTCTATATATTAAATGGAAAAAACACCCTATGAGCTTTAGCTCTATGTCTTGTTTCGCAGCTTAAGCACTAATTTGCATTTCATAAATTCTTACTAATTTGTATTTCATAAATTCTTCTCTCAATCTTTAAACAATTCTAAATCCCGATTCGTATAACCCATATTTTCTTCAATTTTCTCTGTTATCTCCTTTGTCACCATCATCTTTCTTCTTCTTCATCATCAATTCCCATTTTGTCACGTTTTCTGTATTTTTTCTAGAAATATGGTACGCAACCCAGTACAAATTTATGCAAATGAGCTCAGATTCTAAACACAATTAGGCCAACAATAATTCTCACAAATCGAGTATTTAATTTAGGCAAATGAAACTGATTTCAAAGAAATCTATTTGTGTGCTCTTCAAGCTCTTCAATTTCATCAATGGCGATTTTTCAAATTTTCAATCTAACATTTGACATTCATGGAATGATTGAAGATTTCATTATTTTGTATGCATATCTAATTGGTTGAGAAAAGAAAGGAGAAGGGATAGAGAAGTAATATCAGACAATGAGATCCAAGTGATATTGGAGGGGAGGGGAGACGGGAAAGGAATAAGGATGGGTGGGGACGGGTTGGGGTTTAAAATGATAATAAATTTAAATAGATTTAGTTATTGTAGGTTTTTTAAATGTAGAATTTTTTTATTGAAGTTACATGTGTAAACTTTTTTTAATGAATGATACACATGTTATTTTTTTATTTGCTCATTTGCTACGTTATCAGCGAGTGTAACTCACGGATGTAACTTAAGAGATGAGTGTGTTCAGGAGGCACAATAAGGACTACTATAAGTGTTTAACTGATCACATGGAAGTTGGAGTGTTCAATTGAGAATTGGAGCCAACTTTAGGGGCATCTATATATTCTGCCGCTAAAATATAGACAAATTATTTGGTGAGATCAGTTGCTGGTTTGTAACCTTTTCTGAGGTATTTGATTTTTAGCCTATCAGGATTCAGTAGCTTCGTCCTTCATCGTGAAAAGTGTCTAACCATCGCAATTTTAACAACTCTTGAAACCTTGCATACTAGTTTTTTATATTTTTACACAAATACAAAGTGACCAATCCCTCCCTTTTTTTTTCTTGCCTTTTTAAATAAAAAGTAAAAACAAAAATTTCCCTCCTTTATCATTAGCAATCGCTTGGCATAACAATGAAGACTTGAGACGAATGTTCTAAGTAAAAAACAAGGAATAAGAAATTGCTGGACAAATTTTACATTCTTATTTTTTTTACCAATATTCTTATCTCACGAGATTAATGTCGCTAACCCAAACACACTCAACACCTACAGCATGAGGCTTGTTCCGCAATTTAATAGTGGGCAATTAGAGCCTGTTTGGCCAAGCTTCTAGGAAGCCAAAAGTGCTTATTTTGAAAAATTGAGGTGTTTGGCCAAGCTTCTAGGAAAAAATAAGTGCTTTTGAGTGGTAGCAGAAGCTGTTTTTCTGCTGTGGGGAAGAAGCTGAAAAAAGTAGTTTTTCCCTAAAAGTGCTTTTGAGTAGAAGCAGAAGCTGTTTTTAATTTCTATGATTCCAAAAATATCTTTACCAAAAATATTTATATACCTAATTACCCCTATATATTTTAACCTAATGATTATAATATATAAATAGTACATAAATTTTTTAATCACTATTTTTTTTATGTACACCTACATCACTATTATTACAAACTTTTAATCAAATAATATCTTTTTTTAAGGTATAGATCAAGAATATTCAATTATGCATGTTGTATTTGGAAAAAATTTACTAAATAAAAAAAATTAAATATAGTGTTTGAGAATAAATGTTTAAAATCATTCATCTAGTTAAATAACTGTAAAGTGAGTCTTTAAATGTCCTTACTCGTAATTTAACACTCATAAGTACTTTTTCAAAAGCTTGGCCAAACATAAATTACTACTCATCTGTTGACAGAACTGCTTCTCAGATGAGTTGGCCAAACACAAACTGCTTTTCTCCAAAAGTACTTTTATGAAAAGCACTTTTGAAAATAAGCACTTCTCAAATAAGCAGTTTTCAGAAACTTCGCCAAACAGGCTCTTAGTCTTGTAGACCCTTAATTCTTTAGCAGATCGTCGATTACTCAAAAGACATTTTCGTAGATTACTAGTCAGGAGTTATGTTGCAACTCAAAATTAAAGCCATGAGAGTTAGTTTTACTGTAAACTTTCATCTGAAAACTTTCCATGTTCTACAGAACTTTTTTTTTTTTCTTTGGTTTTGTTTTTGTTTTGAGTTCCATAAGATTTAGGTGCTATTATAATTAAAAGACTCATTTGCAGAAATATGATCATAAGCAACACTTTGCCTTTTTGCCCATGCTAACAGTGGTTTATAAAAATGCTCCCGTTAAATTTAATGAAAAAATTATGCATGGGAACACTCCTGTCAAACTCTTGACACGGGGTCAAGACTTGCCTTCGACCCCTTTTTATTTGCCAATACTTCTTGCCCTTTTACCAACACTTGTTAGCACTTGGTCGTAAGTATTGACAAAAGGCCAAGACTTGTCCCTTCCAATCTCTTCGTGCATTCTCGCCATATAACTTGAAGAGTTGACAAGACAACACTTGCCTTTAAAGTTTTGGCTCCATACCTATACTTACAAATTTTTAGCTTGAAATCTTGGCTTCGTGCCAACAGAAGAATATTTTGCTACACTATTGTTAAATGGGGGCAATCTTACAAAACTACTCTTTATAAAAGATACTCTGGGAAATTTTTTGTAATTTAAAAAGAATCTAAGTCAATTATGGTGATGGGCCAATCCAAATTTTAACAAAACTTTTCAAATGGAAAAATGAACTCAATGTCCTAATGTTGAACAGAATGCTAAAGATGCCATCGGTCACGTGCATGAATGAGAAAAGAAGAAGAAAATACCACATAAAAATGCTACCAATGTCATTAGTGTTGTAAAACTAATAGTAAAGTAGTGCAAGAACAAGAAATACTATATGAAAGGAGAAGGAAGAACTTGTATTATTCTCAAAGTGTTTCAAGTGTGTCATCCATAGAGTCAAATGTGCTCTATTTATAGGATACAAATACATAGGTTACAAATCAACCCAAATGTTACAAGAATTAAGTAGTGACTTAATAAGGAATTAGTGGTCACTTAGTGGGGAGAAATTAAGTAGGAGAAAGTGGGGTAGTAAACCATATGTTACAATTGAATAATGGTGAGTAGTGGTCATCCACACAAATGAATTTATAACAATTAGCAGCTTCACATTGGTGGAACTTTTTGACTGACTTATTTTCTAATAAAATGTTATGTATTTGTTGACTAGAAGTCATCTATCTTCTATGCAAAAAAATAAAACAATCAGTGTATAATAGGCTTTGTTTTAGTTTTGAGTATATTTTCTTTGAAGTTTTTATTCTATCTCCATGAATGAGTAATATTTTTTTTTCATACTATATGAAGCTTGATAAATCTGTTATAATAAAAGTCTTGACTTTCTTACATTCTTATGTTGGATTTTATCTTTATCATCCTTTTATGTTGAGATACTTATGTTGTATTTGATATTGATTATATTTATTTAGGATATAGATATATCTACTTACCAAAATTTTTATCATATTTATTTTATTTCTTATTCATGAGAAGAGCATGACTTATATAGGTATTGATTTAGCAAAGCCTAATCTTAAGAGGTTTTTACTCACTTTATATGCTCAACTATGATTGTTCTTGTTTGAAGTCATTACTGACACGACCCAGAATCCGGCTAGGCCGTGCGGGCACCCGATATCCTTCCCTAGACCCGTCGGGCGAACCCTTACCAATTAAATTAAAAAAATAAATATAATAATTCATAAATAAGGACAAGACTTAAAAAAAATACAGAGATACTGATATCTCTAAGCTGTACAAAAGAAATTACATCTGACTACCCAATATACTAGGTTTAGGGCTATCCAGACTAGACATCTAAGAGTACAAAAGAAGACAAATACCTCCTGAAGGGAGCAAAATGCAGCTTAAATAATAACCAATAAACTGGTGGCCATACGGAATAAAAGCTGGCTCACCCTGACAGCTGAAGTCGTCTTCGCTCCTTCACAACGTGGCGAACTCAATCCTGGAGCGAACCTGCCGAAACGAAATAGATAAACAAGAAACAAACAACAAACAAGGGTGAGTCAAAAGGACTCAATAAGTGGGGCAGACTAGCCACCTCAAGGAATAGGATAGCTAGCCAGGGAGAAAAGAAATAGATAGACCAAATTCCTCTTATTTAAATTATAAAAAGGCAGAGCCAGATAATAACCGGAAACACGTATGAAATCATAAACTCAACCAGGAATACGAGCCATAAACATATCAATAAATAAACAATGCACGTATAAGCAGAACAGTAGTTATATACCACAAGTCTATACAATGGTATGAAAGAATTGAAATGAAATGAGATGAAATGAAATGAAATATGATGCAAAGGGTCACATGTGCCCGTCATCCCATCTCGAAGCGGAATACTCCTGCTCCTGGGGCGGAATACTCCTGCACCCGATATAATATAAACCAGAGGCGGAATACTCCTGCACTCTTTTGGGGCGGAATACTCCTGCACCCGATATAATGTAAAGCTGAGGCGGAACATTCCTGCACTCTCCTGGGGCGGAATCCTCCTACCCTCAATATGATACAATGGAGCGGAATACTCCTGCTCCTGAGGCGGAATACTCCTACCCTCAATATGATACAATGGAGCGGAATACTCCTGCTCCTGGGGCGGAATACTCCTGGACCCAATATGATATGCAATGTAATGCATATGAATGACATATAATGAATATGAATGCAATGTGATGCAATAATAACCCTTCGCCGGCGCGGAACTCTCATCGACAGCCGGGAAGTAGATTCCAACTCACAGCCAGAGTACAATGCTCAAATCCTCAATGCAATACCAACAACAGCACATAACATATAATATACAATGTAAATCCAAAGCTATGGCGTAAAGAGTACGCCTATCGGCAGCTACACACGTAAGAAACACGCGGTAGAAAATCCACGAGGCCAGGTGCCTCCAAACAAATGGATATAAACACTTAACCTCGTTCCAAAGTTAACACTGCTACCCAACAACCGCTTTATTCTTTGAATTCATTGCCAAACGATCCCACTGTGTTCAATAAGTAGAAAAATATATCACATTAGGATAAAGGCTTCATTCCTTACGTTTTAGGACAATCCAGTTAGGAACCTGATACCCTATTCGCATACGCAATACGCAGGCCAGGCCTATATACGGGGTTTAAGGTCACATAACCAAACCCTAAATAAATTACATTTATATGTTGCCCATAACTCACTGAATACGAATATATAATCAATTCCATTATCGGGGTCCATCTGACCATTTAAACTATTAATTGAACTTATTAAAACGATGTATAATATTCTAAGTTTTACCGTTAAAATATATTCAAACACAGGTAATAACCTCAAATAATATATTAGGATCATTACCTGAATGTTTCAGGGTGAAAATTCTACTTTTCTCCGGCCCCTTTTCTTATTTTCTGGCATTTTTTTGTTTCATTTTTATGTTTTCTGTTCCATTCTCTTTTTTCTCTCTGTATCTCCTCGTCCTTAGCATTTTAAGCTAAGGACCCTTAATTGAGTTGACCCCCACCGCCAAACTCTTTCCAATTTTCATTCTTTTCCTTTTTTTTTTTTTATAAATTCGTTGCTACGGTAAAAATTAAAACGGTACACTATGATATTTGAAATAATTCCAACTTTTGCATACAAGTTATACAAAATATATGTAGCATACTCGCTACGACGGATCTCAAATCGGACTTCCGAAACTCAATATGCAAATTAAATGGGAAAAGTCCAATTATTTAACTTTCGGCATTTTAACGGAAACTAGCCGAACAACATCGAAATTCACTTTCGAAAAATCACAAAAGTCACAAATAATCATACGAACCTAACGGCGCTTTCGAATTTCGAATTGGAGCTCGTTCGCAAAAGACGAGCTCGAAAATCTCTTTTTAATATTTATCGACAATAAAAACTGAAACCTTCGTCCGATGCCTACCAAACGAGGTCTGATTTAGCTCAAATTTTACAGATAAGTCCCAATGGATATTATGAATATTTTAAAATTATCGACACGCTAAGTGGAGTCCTAACTTCCGAAACGACTGACCGAGGTCGTTTCATTTTCCTCCACTTAAACTCTCGTTGGTCCTCGAACGAGCCTAAATCTAAAGAAAAATTCGCACAGATAGCAAAAGAACTTGCACGACCTTCATAAGCTACTCCAAGGGTATTATTTTCTGATTACAGGATCAGAATTATAACACGCATATCGAACTTTTGGAATAAAATATATCTGGATAATATGATAATACCATTACACAGCTTATTCTGACTAAGCTGATTCTTCCTCGATCACTCGAAGAGAGTTCTACATTTTCGAAGCAAAGATACACGAAACTTTGAATGGGTTAACATGATTCAGCCGATAATCACCCCTTCGATATACCTTTTGATATAGAACAGGTCGATGGAACTAAAAATTAGCTCACGCTTGATGCAATAGGGGAAGCTTTTGAAGTACTTTGTTACTACACACTATAGAAGATTTGATGCAAATTATATTATTTTTTACGAATGCACTATGCAACATCTCAATTGATTTTAGTGTTTTCCCGCAACCTTATTGTGGGAATGTAGTTACTCATATTCTAATGTATGTCAAAGGTTCATCTGAACAGGGTCTATCGTATAAGGATAAGGATCATGCAAATACTACTGGATAGTATGATGCAGACCAGGAATGATCTTCAGATTGAACATCTACTTCAGGGTATTGTCTTTGAATTGGAATTATTATGACTTGAAAAAGTAAATATAAAAGAAACATGTAGTTGGACCATGAGCTGAGGCAGAATACTAGCACAAAGTTGATTACATGTGCACTTATAATGCTAAAGTAACCTCTCAAAGAGTTGATGTGTGAAGGAGATATGCCAATGATGGATGGACGATAAGCTGCACTAGACCTTTAACTCTAAATTTTCATGAAGTAAAACCGCGTCAGTATGAGGATCCAGTTCTAGTTGAATACAGATAGATAACCAGAAGAAAATCGGAGTCACCATACAGGGTTACTACTGATAGTGTTCCCATGTATAAAGATAGACTTTATGTTCCTGATGTTGCAAATTTACGTTGACAGATTATGATAGAGGCACATTATTCCAAATACACTGTTCATCCAGGTTCGACTAAGATGTACCATGATCTTAAGCAGATTTATTGGTGGGACGAAAATGAAATATGACATAGCAGAATTTATGGCTCAATGTTCTAATTGCCAGCAAGTTAAAGTCGTGTCATCTTTCCAAACTTTATGCTTTCAGCAGATAGGTACGTATATATGATCAGGTTGCCAGCTTATCTCTATCATTAATAGATTATTAGTAGTTTAACAATGATCGACACTCATTGTAGGTTTCTGTCGTGGCCCTAGATTGGGTCGTGACAAAAGTGGTATCAACGCCTTAGATTTTAGTATTAGCATTCAGTATTTGGAGAAGGCTCCTCCACTTAAAGCACAAACTCATGCAGCTATTCGAATAGGAATAACCATCCCCGCACACTCTGCTGGACTAAAGAAGATTTAGCTAAAAGTTGGACATAGGCAGACCTAAGCTACCAACTACCCTTTTGAGTTGCCAAACAGCTGCAACTCTCGAGTCACAACACCATACATTTTTCTATAAGCACCACCGCCTTATGGATCAACTCAGGGGGTCAAATGACGCCTCTCATTGCCCTTAGTAGCCTTGAAAAACAACAATGTGCTTACCCGGCTACAATAATACGTACTCTGGCTCAACACAGGGAACATTACAAGGGGCTACCAACCGCCCAAGCTCACTAGTGCCGGATGAAGAAGAAATGAAAATGGACCGAGGATAGAAATAATTAGAGCTTCAGGAAGCTCATCTTCTTATTTGCTTGGCTACCAAAGCTAGACTACTTACGAGTCAAAGTAGCCCAAGAATCGCAATTGAAGAAACAGATATTAAATGAACTTTATGGAACAACATCCATGCCAATTTGACCTCCCAATAAGAAGGAAACTCTGACAATTTACCAGAAACCCCTTTTATAATTGAGAGAAGCTCATAGAATAACATGACTTTACTAACATTTCGAACCAAGAGGAGACACGTAGATCGAGTATTACTTACTAATCACTTTACACCGGAAGAAACAATAACACTTTCTGATGGTGACGAATTAGGATCCCATTATCCTACCAACATTGAATTTCGAAAAGAGAGGTAAACTGAATTGACATGATAATAGAAGGTGGCGTAACAAGATGCCAAGTAGACAATACTGACACTCACTCCCAAATTTCTCACATTTAGACCAGATAATCTAGTAGGGTCATCATAAATGCCAGGAATAAATCATATCAGAAGCTCACCCCTCTACACCCCTCTACCGCAACCGATTCTTAATAGAAATAACATCCAAGAAAACCATCGAAACATGATAAGACACACCATTTCCAGATCTATTGAAAGAATCAAATCTTACTCACATTTAAGAGAAGAAGAAATACACGGGTCTACTACATCGGATGCCTCAGCATCCTGCTAGACTGACAGTTCATAAAAATGCCTCTGCAGCTGAGCTGAGCCACTACCCTGATAATCACCTTCTGAAGAACCACTGCCACCACATTCTCAACCTCTACTAGATGGTGGCATTTCTCTGGCTGATTGAAATCTAAATGAAATCGCCTGCGACTGTGCAAGTGCCTGATGACAAGAGAAAAGACGACTGCCTGCTTGTCGGAGTAAGGAAAAACATCTCAAAGGATAGCCAGACTCATGACACTGATAACAGGAAAACTCCTCAAAGGATAATCAAACTCACGACAACGATAACACCTTTTCCCTGAATATGGGAGCTGGACAGATTGTTGAAAGCTACAAAGAAAAGACTGAATCTGATCTTGACGAGGTACTGTCGCATTCTAAGAATCACGCGACATAAGCTGAGATAACCTGGAAGGTGACCTCCCAAAATAATCAGAACTTTTACCTCCAAATGAGGTACCATGGTTGCCTTACCAGAGCCACGGGATCTCTTGCTCCTCCACTCTAACTTATGGTATGCCTTATACCTCTGAGCAATATCAACAACAACATCAAATGAAATCCCGACCTTAATCTTTTGAGCCATCTGGGATCTCAAGGAAAAATAAAGGGCATTAATAAATCTTTGAATCTCTCTAAAGGGTTATGGACTATTTCTAATGCATATCCAGCCATTTTATAGAATTCAATCTCACATTCTGAAACCAACAGGCTAACCGACATGCTGAGGTCTAATCTAATCAAACTGACAACACTTTTCATCTCGCTCGCTACCCGAAAGGAACTTTTCCACGAATCTAGAAGAAAAATCGAACCAAGTTAGCTAATAAGAGAGCGGTCCACCAAATCAAGGTTGGACCCCTAAAATTGGAAAGCAGAATAATCAACACCATCCGGCTCGATATAATCAAGAGCCTGAATGATATGCTGACATCATTTTATTTTTTTTTTAAAAGTTACACAGGGATTATCTGATGCATGGCTTGAGAATATCGGAAGATTCAACTGCGTAAAATAATGCAACCTCTTTGGGCACTCAGACCGAACTGTTACCTCGGCTGGCTAACCAGCCGGAACAATTGGTAGCGCAACACATATTGCCTCTGGAACATAATTCACTGCAGCAATATTAAGAACTGGAATAGGAACTCTCTAAGTCCGAACATCTGCATATGCGGTGACTTGATAAGCTGCCTAGCGAATAATAAATTCTTGCGGTCTCGGCGTCGCGAAGATTCTCATAAAAGCATCGTAGAGAGCCAAGGGAACCACAAGGCAAGCCCATCGCGACCTCGTACAGCTGGGGCCTGCGCGACTAGATCGTCAGCACGACAACTCTCGGGGCTTGAGCAGCTTTAGCCCCAGGCTAGACTGCTCCGCCTTGAACTCATACCGTTTGTTGATTTGTCGCACGAGGATTTACAATTACCACGAAGGGATTAACAAAAAAATACTCTTGAATCCTAGACCGACGCACGATCAGAAAAGAAGGAAGTAAAACTTCCTAAATGCCATCATAGCCTCTCGTAGATAAGTACGGACGTCTACGTCCCCATCAGCGAGACTCTACTAGACACTGTCTTAGTCTGGAGAGACACTAAACTGGGCTCTGTTACCAACTGACACGACCCAGAATCCGGCTAGGCCGTGCGGGCACCCGACATCCTCCCCTAGACCGGTCGGGCGAACCCTTACAAATTAAATTAGGAAAATAAATATAATAATTCATAAATAAGGACAAGGTTTAAAAGACACACACAGAGATACTGATACGTCTAAGTTGTACAGAAGAAATTACAGCTGACTACCCAATATACTAGGTTTAGGGCTATACAGACTAGACATCTAAGAGTACAAAAGAAGACAAATACCTCCTGAAGGGAGCAAAATACAGCTGAAATAATAACCAATAAACTGGTGGCCATCCGGAATAAAAGCTGGCTCACCCTGACAGCTGAAGTCGTCTTCTCTCCTTCACAACGTAACGAACTTAATCCTGGAGCGAACCTGCCGAAACGAAATAGATAGGCAAGAAACAAACAACAAACAAGGGTGAGTCAAAAGGACTCAATTAGTGGGGCAGACTAGCCACCTCAAGGAATACGATAGCTAGCCAGGGAGAAAAGAAACAGATAGAGCAAATTCCTCTTATTTAAATTATAAAAAGGCAGAGCCAGATAATAACCAAAAACACGTATGAAACCATAAACTCAACCAGGAATACGCACCATAAACATATCAAAAAATAAACAATGCACATATAAGCAGAACAGTAGTTATGTACCACAAGTCTATACAATGGTATGAAAGAATTGAAATGAGATGAAATGAAATGAAATGAAATCTGATGCAAAGGGTCACATGTGCCCGTCATCCCATCTCGAAGCGAAATACTCCTGCACCCGATATAATATAAACCAGAGGCGGAATACTCCTGCACTCTCTTGGGGCGGAATACTCCTGCACCCGATATAATGTAAAGCTGAGGCGTGATACTCCTGCACTCTTCTGGGGCAGAATCCTCCTACCCTCAATATGATACAATGGAGCGGAATACTCCTACTCCTAGGGCGGAATACTCCTACACTCAATATGATATAATGGAGCGGAATACTCCTGCTCCTGGGACAGAATACTCCTGCACCTAATATGATATGCAATGTAATGCATATGAATGACATATAATGCATATGAATGCAAGGTGATGCAATAATAACCCTTCACTGGCGCGGGACTCTCATCGACAGCCGGGAAGTAGATGCCAACTCACAGCCAGAGTACAATGCTCAAATCCTCAATGCAATACCAACAACAGCACATAACATATAATATACAATGTAAATCCAAAACTAAGGCATAAGGAGTACGCCTATCGGCAGCTACACACGTAAGGAACACGCGGTAGAAAATCCACGAGGCCAGGTGCCTCCAAACAAATGGATAAAAACACTTACCTCGTTCCAAAGCTAACACAGCTACCCAAAAACCGCTTTATTCTTTGAATTCATTGCCAAACGATCCCACTGTGTTCAATAAGCAGAAAAATATATCACATTAGGCTAAAGGCTTCATTCCTTACGTCTTAGGGCAATCCAGTTAGGAACCTGATACCCTATTCGCATACGCAATATGCAGGCCAGGCCTATATACGGGGTTTAAGGTCACATAACCAAACCCTAAATAAATTATATTTATATGTTGCTCATAACTCACTGAGTACGAATATATAATCAATTCCATTATCGGGATCCATTTGACCCTTTAAACTATTAATTGAACTTATTAAAATGATGTATAATATTCCAAGTTTTACCGTTAAAATATATTGAAACACACATTATAACCTCAAATAATATATTATGATCATTACCTGAATGTTTCAGGGTGAAAATTCTACTTTTCTCCGGCCCCATTTCCCATTTTCTGGCATTTTTTTGTTTCATTTTTACGTTTTCTGTTCCATTCTCATTTTTCTCTCTGTATCTCCTCGTCCTTAGCATTTTAAGCTAAGGACCCTTAATTGAGTTGACCTCCACCGCCAAACTCTTTCCAATTTTCATTCTTTTCCTTTTTTTTTTTTAAATAAATTCGTTGCTACGGTAAAATTAAAATGGTACCCTATGATATTCGAAATAATTTCAACTTTTGCATACAAGTTATACAAAATATATGTAGCATACTCGCTAAGACGGATCTAAAATCGGACTCCCGAAACTTAATATGCAAATTAAATGAAAAAAGTCAAATTATTTAACTTTCGGCATTTTAGTGTAAACAAGCCGAACAACATCGAAATTCACTTTCGAAAAATCACAAAAATCACAAATAATCATACGAACCTAACGGCGCTTTCGGATTTCGAATCGGAGCTCGTTCGCCAAAAACGAGCTCGAAAATCTCTTTTTAATATTTATCGACAATAAAAATCGAAACCTTCTTCCGATGCCTACCAAACGAGGTCTGATTTAGCTCAAATTTTACAGATAAGTCCCAATAGATATTACAAATATTTTAAAATTATCGACACGCCAATCGGAGTCCTAACTTCTAAAATGACTGACCGAGGTCGTTTCAATTAGGTTAGTCGGTTAATTAACTGCACTAATAGACAGATGAGCTATTAATAGATTAATGTTTAATACTGACTATTAATAAAGTAATTGTATACGCATAATTGGTACTATTAATATATTATGGTTAAGTAAAGAGGTTGTGCTAGAAATAAATAATTATTCTTTATACAAGGTCTTTATTTCACTGTCAATCAATTTACTACATTAAGCGAAAAAGATTTTATTTATTAGTTGCTTTTATATGATTTGGTTGTATGAGAAATACGCGGTCATTACATTAAACAATAAAGTAAATGATAAAACTGTAATTTTACAATAATTATTTTTTCTTGTTAATTCAAAATATCTCCACCTTTATATTAGTATCTTTTATTTTTTTAAAAATATTTATTCCTTTTATTTTGTGATATAGAAAAACATCTCTCTCTTAACCAACTTGAACCTCTTAAATAGCGACATAGACAATAAAAATCTATAGCTTAGGTGGTTCAAATCGCTATGAGACTATATCTTAAATTATACTATAATTTGACAGAGTATGAGCATAATAGGAGAACTTCATTTTCTCCAAGATGGTTTCAGAGAATCAGAGTGGCTATGTAAAGGGAAGATCTATAACAGTTAATGTCTTACTGGCACAAGAGATTGTGCGGCAAAGCATATCACAACACAACAAATTTAAGGTGGAAATATTGTCATTAAGCTTGACATGACCAAAGCGTATGACAGAATATCATGGGCTTTCCTAGCTGTTGTTCTTAGACAATTTGGTTTTTGTGAGTGGTGAATAGATGTTTTATGGAGGATGATTTCTACTGTATGGTACTCTGTTGAAGGATGAGTTTTGAAGATGACAAAGGACCTGGTGCTACGTGGACCATGAAAAGGTTCACAGTTGAATGGAGAAGACCAGCTGTTCAACGAGATGATCAAGTCAGAGTTGAAAAAGGAAAGAAGAGAACAGCTGGAGTCAAAGTTCCAGTTCTACCGGAAGTTGAAGAAGCTAGAAGCGGTGCTGAGAAGGACGCGGTTCCTAAACGACAATGGATTGGAACATAAGGCAAATTAACTTAGGTTTTAAATAAGGAAATATGGGTAACCTTGTTTAAACTGATTTCAAAGAGGAAAAGGATTCCTAAATTTAGTTGGATCCGACTAAGTCTAGTTCCTATATATATAACTTAATTTGACTAGAATCATTACGCACAAAAGACATCTCAACAGAGCATATCAAGTACAATCGAATCGTGGGAAGCTTTGTGTGCAAGAACAAAGACTGAGCAGCAGAATCTTACGAATGAGCAGTTTCATAGATAAGGCTGTTGTTTCTTTGTTATAGGCTATTGAGTTGTAATCAATTCGCTTGTTTAGAAGCATTAAGTAGAGATTACTCTTTATGGTTAAGTAGAGGTAGCCTTACCAGCTAACGTGTGGCTTGGAAGGTTCTAGGTACTAGGGGTTCTAGTTCCTTGATTACATTACGTTGTAGTCTAAAACTTGCTCGGGTTTTCCTTTAGTGGAAGAGTTGAAATCCCAAGAGTTTGGGTCGTGGTTTTTAATCCTTTGAGTAAGGATTTTTCCACGTAAAAATCTCTGTGTTCTTTACATTTCCGCAATTTATTTAGTTTCAGAGATAGGTGAAACTTGCAAGGAACCTGATTCTTTGTGAGTTAGTAGCAGAAAGTTAAAAGCAAGTTTTAAAATTCAAAAATCGGGTAAGGACACTATTCACCCCCCTTTAGTGTCTTACCAAGGTGCACCAAGTGCAACAAGTGGTATCAGAGCAGGTTCTCTCGAAGAAAGATTAACATCTTGAGAAGGATCTTAACAATGAGTGCACCACCGATAATCACCGAAGGACAATCTGTCAACAAGCCTCATCAATTCAATGGCCAATACTATGGATGGTGGAAAGGCAGAATGGAAGACTTTATTCAAGCTGAAGACTTTCAGCTATGGATCATCACTAAGGATGGACCTCTTATTCCAAGCAAAACTGTTGGACAGCCACCCATTCAGCAAACTGTTACCTAAGAGATATCTGAGTATACTGATGTTGATTTCAAGATGGTGGAGAAGAATGCAAAAGCTAAGAGGCTCATCATATGTGGACTTGGTCCTGATGAATACAACAGAGTTTCCTCATACAAGACTGCCAAAAAAATTTGGGATGCTCTACAAACTGCTCATGAAGGAACTTCACGTGTAAAGAAGTCAAGGATCCAGATGCTGAAGAGAAAGTTCGAGTTGTTTGCTCTGGGTGAACCTGAGTCCATCCAGGATATGATGACCAGGTTCACAATCATAACAAACAAGATGAAATCACTAGGTATAGTTCTAACTAATGAAGATTTGGTCGAAAAAGTGATCAGGATTCTACCTGATTCATGGGAATCAAAGGTTACAGCTATCATTGAGTCCAAGGAACTGGACAAGATTAAGCTAGATGAACTCGTTGGTAGTCTGAAAACCCATGAGCTTATGAAACAATCAAGGATGAAGGTGGAACCCAAGAAGGAGAAGAACCTAGCTCTAGAGGCAACTGGAGGTTCTAAGTATGAAGTATCTGAGCATGAGATGGCCTTGGTCAATGCAGTACGAAAATCCTTAGGCTTCGAAAGAAGAAGAACCAAAGCCATTCCCGCCAAGAACATTATAATTGAAAATCCTGACTACTCAGGGTGTTTTAAGTGTAACAAGAAGGATCATGCTATAAAGAACTGCCCATTGTGGGATATTGAGTGGAAAAAGTCTGGGGCTTCAAAGAAGAATGAACCTAAGAAGAACAAATGACCTCCCAACTTCAGAGCATTAAGGAGAAAAAAGAAAGAGGCGTTCTATGCAACATGGGGACCTTCTGAAAGTGAAAGTGATGAAGAAGAAGAAGAACCAGAAGACGACTCTCCATTGGCACTGATGGCGGATAATGAATCTTCGATTGATGATACACCTGAGGTAAGTCTCGATGAACTGAAAGCTAGACTTCATACTTGTTCTTCTAGGGAATTGAACTTTCTTGCTCCGACTTTAATTGAAGAAATTGAAAATTTGAGGTCTGAGAAGGAACAAGCACTTTCTGAGAAGGACCAACTAATGTCAGTTACGTCTGAGTTTTCAATGAAAAATAAAAATTTGGAAAAAGCTAAATTTGATCTTAAAAAGGAATTAATTGCTAGTAAAGCTCAAGTTTTGGAACTAAATCAGAAAGTCTCAACCCTCGAATTAGAAACTCTACAGTTAAAGGAACAGGTGCTTTGTGAGAAGAAGCTAGGTTCTGCACTCAAACTTGAGAATCAAAAATTGAAAGAAGTGTCTGGAAAGCAAGGAGTTAGTGAGGCTCAAATCAACCTTGAAACTGAGCTTGAAAAGAAAAACCTGGCTCTGTATCAAGAAACTGCGAAGAACCGGGTTCTTCAGGAAAAGGTTGAAAAAGCTCACCAGACTCACTAAATGGAACAAGTCTTCTGAAACTTTGAATTGGTTGCATGAAAATCATAATAGAGGTAAAACTGGATTAGGACATAGGAAACCTTTGCTTGCTTGGAACCCTAATAGTAAATATATAGGACTTCCTTGCAACAAACTCTGCTTCTTGTTTGGTAAGACTGGACATATTAAGAATAAATGCAGTGTTGCAAAAGATGTAGTAAAAAGGAATAAAAAATCAAATTTACCTTATTGGGCTAGAAAAGATTTGATTCATCCATTCGATAACAAAAAGGGACCCAAGCTAGTCTGGGTTCCTGTTACTAACCCTTGATTTTATTTTGCAGGCTGGAGTGAGATAGAACAACCCAAGCTGGATTCTTGATAGTGGGTGTTCCAGGCACATGACAGGAGATAGAAGAAACTTTCTCTTACTCGCAGCGTTTCAAGGGGGTAGTGTGGCTTTTGGAGGAGGCAAGAGCGGTGAAATTGTTGGTATTGGAAAGGTTGGGAGATCCCTCAATCATGCTATCTAAAATGTACTCTGTGTGGATGTATTGAGGCACAATCTTCTAAGCATCTCTCAACTATGTGATAGAGGAAACTCAGTGAGTTTCACTTCTGTAGGTTGCAGACTGGTGAAGTGATAATGGAAGGGAAACGAGCTAATAATGTGTACAAGGCTACATTAGATTCTCTTCTTGAGAATAATTTGACTTGTCTGAATGTGCTAGAGAATGATAGTCAGTTGTGGCATAAGAGACTAGGACATGCAAGCTTGACTCAATTGAATAAGTTGGTGTCAAAGGACCTGGCTCGTGGAATGCCAAGAAAGAGGTTCAATGACATCAAGATTTGTGATGTTTGTGTGAGGGGGAAAACATGTAAAATCTTTATTCAAGTCTAAGAAAGTGATTAGTACTTCTAAACCACTTGAGCTGGTTCACATGGACTTGTGTTGACCAATGAGGGTAAGGAGCAGAGGAGGTAAGAGATTCGTAATGGTAATAGTTGATGACTACTCTAGATACACATGGACCTTGTTCCTCAGATCTAAAGATTAAGCATATGATATGTTCGAGGACTGGGTCAGAGTCAATCAGAAGAAACTGGGGCTTCAACTAGTGAGTATAAGGTCCGACCATGGTACAGAATTTCATAATGCTAAGTTTGCTGAATATTTTAACAAGCATGGTGTGGATCACAACTTCTCTGCACCAAGGACCCTTCAGTAGAATGGTGTAGTGGAAAGGAAGAACAGGTCCTTGGAGGACATGGCTAGAACAATGTTGCTGTCAAGCGGTTTATCAAAGAACTTTTGGGCTGAAGCAGTCAACACCGCCTGCTACTTGTTGAATCAATGTTCTATCCGTCCTTAGCTAGAAAAAACTCCCTATGAGCTGATCAGAGGCAAGAAACGTAATATTGCACATCTCAGAGCTTTTGGGTGCAAGTGTTTCGTGCATAACAATGGGAAAGAACCTCTAGGGAAGTTTGATGCTAAAAGTGATGAAGCCGTCTTCTTAAGATATTCTTCACAAAGTAAAGCCTATAAAGTGTTCAAAAAGAGGACCTTGACTGTAGAAGAAAGTGTGCATGTGGTATTTGATGAATCTGAAAGTGTTACAAACAGACAAGAAGATGATGATCAGGAGATTGGTCTTGCAAGGAATGAACCTGCTGAAGACCCTGAGAATTTGAATAGAGTTAAAAGTAATCTGGATGATAAGGATCAAACTCAGGGGGAACTAGAAGGCAATCAGACAAGGGGAACTGAAGAGCAAGATGAAGAAGGGCTAGATGGCTCAGATCCTCCTGGAAATGACTCTCAACAGATTCAGCCTAAGCCTTGGAGATATCAAAGTTCTCATCCACTGGAGAATCTCATGTCAGATCTAAACACTGGAGTTGTTACTAGAAGAGCTTTGAAGAACTTCTGTGCACTATTTGCATTTCTGTCCTCAATAGAACCAAAGAATGTACGCGAAGCACTTGAGGATCCAAACTGGGTGATTGCTATGCAAGAGGAACTTCATCATTTTGAACAAAGTAAGATATGGCACCTGGTCCCTCGACCAACGGACAGGTCCATCATTGGTACTAAATGGGTATTTAGAAACAAACTGGATGAACATGGCATAGTGACAAGAAACAAGGCAAGGCTGGTGGTTAAAGGTTATAGTCAAGAATAAGGAATCGATTATGATGAAATCTTTGCACCTGTTGCTAGAATCGAGGCCATTAGGATGCTTATTGCTTTTGTAGCTTACATGGAGTTTAGGCTGTACCAGATGGATGTGAAGAGTGCATTCCTTAATGGTTATTTGAATGAAGAGGTGTATGTGGTTCAACCACCTGACTTTGAAATTTCAAAGTTTCCTGATCATGTCTACAAACTTGACAAGGCATTGTATGGGTTGAAACAGGCTCCTAGGGCTTGGTATGAAAGGTTGTCTGGGTTCTTATTGAAAAATAGATTGACAAGAGGTAAAATAGACAATACTTTATTTTTAAGGAAGAAAGCCAAGGACCTGTTGATTGCTCAAGTATATGTAGATGACATCATCTTTGGTGCTACAAATGAGAACTTTTGCAAGGAGTTCGCCAACCTGATGGGAAGTGAATCTAGACCCACCACTACCAACCTCTCGCATAACTAGGGAATCTATACTCATCCTTTTCACATACTCGAACCACCGCAGTCTCGCTTCCATCTTGTCTACCACTGAGGCCACTCCCACCTTCTCCCGAATGATTTAATTCCTGATCTTATCTTTCCTACTATACCCACACATCTATTTAAGCATCCTCATCTCGGCTACATGCATCTTTTGAATGTGGTTGTTCATGATTGGACCACATTCGGCCCCATATAACATAGTTGGCCTGACAACCACTCTATAAAAGCTACCTTTTCAGTCTAAGAGACACTTTCATATCGCACAGGACACCGAAAGCAAGGCACTGTTTCACACCCTGTTGCGATGCGATGTGTGACATCCTCGTCAATCTCTCCAATTTTTTGGAGTATTGACCCATGATAATTGAAACTGCCTTTCTTGGAGATGGCTCATGTATCAAGTGTCACTTCTACATTTGACTCCTCGGTACATGATGTTTGGCATTTTATGCCTATATTTCCTTAATATTTCCTCATGTTTGAGTACTTTATTCGCGCGTTTTCTAGTTAATGAATGTGTTTTTGCACTGATTTTGTATCGTATGATTGTAGGTTGTTATGAAGTGCAATTGGAGCTTTAAAGAGCATGATCGAGCAAGAAAAGATTGGATTTCGATTGAGGATTGGATCGAACATACGAAGGCACAACACGAAGCAAGTTGCGGACGGAGGAAACTGGAAATTGGCTTGGCGCCCTAGGTAGCACGCCGCGCCAGGTACCGCGCCCAGCTTCTGGCGTGTTTGGTTGCGCGGTGCGAGGCCATGGCGTGCAAGTTTCGATGGGTTCTGCTTGGGTCAGCGCGTTCGAGGGCGCGGGGCGGCAGCTACAGCGCCCCTGGAGCGTTTTTGGACTTCCTATTTCGTCTAGGCTTAGGTGTAACTTATTACTAGGCCTTTGTAAACCCTATAAATACTCTTTTACTGAGTTTTTGATAGAGGTTCAGACTTTGGAGCAAATTGGAGAGCTCATAACATCTTGAACAAGGGTTTTTCTTCCTTCCATTAATCTATTACATCATTATTTTATTATTTCATCAAATCTTTGTGTTGTTATTATAAGTATGCGTGGCTAAATCTTACGTTCTAGGGTTAGAGTATTTCATGAAAGTTGATATTTGATGATTGATTTCCATTAATTGAATCCCATAACGGGTTACTTATTCTTTCTTGATTTCACTTGTGTAATGTCAGGGCCCGATTATTACGCATTATCTATGGTTTTTGGATTGAACTCGAAAGAGGAAATTTATTAACGCAATAAGAAAGAGTAGGGCTAGATTGTGAACCCGGGCATCGGGGAACCAATTTGTGAGTAGGATAGACATATACTTGCTCGCCTAGCTTAACTAATCATAGAATACGTTAATGCGTTCACGTGATTCAACCCATAGACATATAGGGATTGGAGTAGCCTGCATAGACCGTGAAGAATCGAAAGGTTTTCACGGGTACATTTAATCTGTGAGTTAGTAATCTGGAATTTAAGAAGTGGAATCAATTGGAAAACTCAACTGGATTGTTTGTAACTCTGGCCCTGGACCGTCTCCTTAATATTGTTTACAACCAACGTTTGCTCCATTGTTTGACTAAATTTCCATCAGTTTAGTTATTGCTCTTTAGCTAGTAAAAACTCTCACTATTGGAAAAAGATCCCTGGATAGTTAGTTAGAAATTGTTTATTAAGCGTCAGTCTGAATAGTCCTCGTGGGAACGATACTCTACTTATCATTTTATTACTTGTCGACCACGTATACTTGCGTGTGCGTTAGGAGCAACAGTGCATTACTAAACTCGCACCCAATGTACTTTGTCTTCATTCTGCTCAGTTTGGCCTTTAGATTCAAAAATCTGCCTCCAAGCCTCCAGCTTATCATTAATGGAATCATATTTAAGGTTTGATTCATTAATAGTGAGATTCTTGGTATTTACTAAAATTTTGTACTAATAATTTTAGTTTATAAGACTTCTGAAAATAGGAATGGATTTACAAAACAAAAAGAAAAAGAAACGAACCAAAATCCTAATCAAACAAGAGCCTATTGTCTCATGAGCCTACCGTCCCAAGAATGATAAAACCAGCTCAACTCTTTACGTTACTATTATTTATAACCCACTGGTTCTCACAACCTTCATATTCCTTTGTGCACAATCATTCGCAAATTGTGATATTTTATGCATCAAGCTATTCTTTTAACTTATTTGTAAATCGTCTCGCTCTTTTTATTAGTGGAGTTTCAATTTGAAATTCAATCCCATATTTTCAATTTCTACATGAAAAAGAAATGCAAAATTATACTAGTACGAAATTTACATGGTTGGGTCGAAATTCAAAAAAAGTACTCCTAATATTTGAAGTTTGTACATATTGAAATGGTAAAGTTATGTGTTGATATAATAAAAAAGTCAGAAATTTTGTGTGGAGAAGCTTCAAAATTCACCACTCATATATTTTACTACAAATTTTCTATTTCAATTGTAGAAATGAAATAATAGATCAAATTGCTAAACAAATATTAATTTGAACAATCTCCAAATTATCAAATGACTAGACAACTCAAGAAATGCTTGGACTGTGGTGGCGCTGAAACAAGTCCACGTCATCAAGCTGTCTAGACAACTCAAGAAATGCTTGAACTCAGCTTCTTGTCTTCTGTTCACCGCCCTAACATCATTCGCCTTTTCCATGTCTTTCAGCTTTGTATCTCAACTTAACCACTTAATTTTACGCGCTCAAAGCTGCCCGGACACCATCATCCTAAGCTGTGACGACACTATAGAATTTACTCGGTGGAGGGTGTACCTTTGAAGTTACATGTCGACATGCATTAGTTTATAGCTTGTCTATATACATTTTCCTTGAAAAGCTTAACTTGCAATAGGTAGCAGGTGTATTGCCAAAATGTACATTGTTGTATGTGTTTTTGATCTAGAGGTCGAATCCTAGCAATCAGAAACGTCTGGTGCAGTTCTTCTCCCTCAGTTCTGAATTGGAGACAACTGATTCATCCTCAGGCTGAAAACTGTATTTTCCTTGTCTTGAAGTTTTGTGCTGGAGGAGTTCTGGCTACTTATATCCGGAATCATGGCAGAGTTCAAGAATATGTTGCCAGAAAATTTATGAAACAGATTGGTAAAGTTCGTTCAGAATCCATTTCCTTTTGTACAGTTTATATTTTGCTTAATCATGATGTCCTTGCTGAATGCTTTTGTGGTTACCACATTGTAGGAGCGGGTCTAAAGGTACTAAACTCACAAGTCACACCACATTATCCATCGTGACTTGAAGCCAGAGGTATAAGTTTTTATTTTTTTCTTATGATCATACATTAAATGCATCTCAACGTGCACATTCCAGTTATTCGATTGGGTTTAACTACTTCCAGCAGAGAGGTTTTTATAAGGTTTAGTCTTATATAACAAAGTCTGAGGACCTTTGCTAAATGAAGGAATCAATAGTACTGGACAACATGCATATAATAAAATGCTGGTAAACATCAAGTAATGTGAGTTATCAAACAACTATAACTTGAAGTACAAGTATAATCATTTGTTTTAACCTACGATATACTCTATCAATTTATCTTTTGAGTCAATTTGCTATTGCACTATCTCATTCTGCAATTTGGTATATTTCTCGATGTTAGCTGGCTGCATGCGAAAGTGAAGAAGACCTGGTGCATCAACAATTTTGCAAATGAACCAAGCTTGTGTTAGGTTGCTAGAATATGTTGTTTGACTTCTTCCTTATTTTCGCCTTTATTTTGCATAAGTCGATGACTGAATCATTTTTTTTGTCCGACTAGAATTTCGCACGAAATTCAAAACTCCTTCCATTGGCTTGAGCTGAATATGTATGATGTAAATGTAATTCAAGATGAGGTTTGAAAAGGGAAAAGGAAGTTTGAGAGGTAAAGTGTGGCCTAATTCTTAGAGGAATGGTAAAGAGGTGTATCAGGAAATAATGAAAATATGCATAAAGAAGATTGTATTGGAAACAAACAACAACATACCCAGTATAATCCCACAAGTGGGGTCTGGGGAGGGTGAGATGTACGCAAACCTTACCCCCACCGAGGTGGAGAGGCTGTTTCTGAGGGAAGAAGAAAGAATAATAATTATCTATGAGGAGGAAACTGCCTAAAGTTCCTTAGCATAGAACCTAAAAAAATCTTGTAACCGGCATAATAATCTACAAGTGGCCCGTGTGACTTATAAGTTTTCCCTGCCTGTTCAAAGCTATGTTGCTCAAATCTATTGCAGACATGGATCAGTTGGATCAATTATTCAGTTAGTCGTGTAGTTAGTTAGCTTAGTCAGTAAGTATTGCCAACTGTAGATAGTTAATTAATAGTGAACTGTTAGTTAGTTGTTAAGTAGTTAGAGTAGGTCAGTTACTGTTTTCTATATATAGTGTGTATTCCACTCATTTACAGTTAATGAGAATATCCTCCTTTCCCAAATATCTCGGCTAGGTCTCATTTCTCTGCATCAGTTCTATGAATTGTTCATGGTATCAGAGCTATTAGAATCTTCTAGATTCTTCCATAACGATCACTGAAACAGTCACGCATAGTACAAGCTTGATCTTATACAGCTTCCATAGCGAATG
Organism: Petunia x hybrida; assembly: GCA_037355625.1. Taxonomy (NCBI): domain Eukaryota; kingdom Viridiplantae; phylum Streptophyta; class Magnoliopsida; order Solanales; family Solanaceae; genus Petunia; species Petunia x hybrida. Next base: position 6,665,410 of record JBBBVM010000025.1, on the reverse strand, counting down.
CACCAGTTCAAGCTACAACAATGGAGAATCCATAGTTCATTGATGAAAAGCAGAATCATCCCCTGTATCTGCATCCATCGGACACTCCAGGTTCAATCCTAACCTCGATCCAGCTCACATGTACTGAGAATTATTCACTTTGGAGTAGAGCGATGTTAATATCTCTGCGAGCTAAGAACCTGTAAAAGGAGTGATTACGATGTTAGATATGAAGAACAGTGGGAGAAATGCAATGCATTTGTTTTATCATGGATTATGAACACAGTTTCTAATGATTTGCTTAGTGGAATTGTATATGCAACTAATGCTGCTGATGTTTGGGGAGATCTGAAGGAGCGATTTGATAAAATTGATGGATCAAGGATCTATCAGATTCATCGTGAAATCTGCACAATTAATCAATGCACTATGTCTGTTTCTGCCTATTTTTCAAAGCTAAGATTGTTATGGGATGAATTTGATGCTATTATACCTCCACCAAGTTGTGGTTGTGGGAAATCTAAGATCTATGCAGATCACATTCAGTATCTAAGACTGTTTGCCATTTTGATGGGCCTGAATGAGACATATGGGCAGGCTCGCGGTCAGATTCTGATGATGAATCCTTTGCCCAATGTAAACAAGGCATATTCAATGGTTATCTCAGATGATAAGTTAGAAAATGACTGCAGTAACACATGTTAACAATGATTTAAATGATCCTACTGCTCTTTATGCTGGAAAACCAGGTTATGAACCATATGACAAGAAGAACACTAGAGGTGGTTACAGTCAGGATAATAGAAGAGGATCTGGCTATAAGCTAAGAGGAAGGAACCCTAATCTCTGGTGTGACATCTGTCAAATCAAAGGCCATGACAAGGAGGGATGTTGGAAGGTGATTGGCTACCCTGATAATTACTGACCTGAAGGAAGAAATAACTATGGAGGTGCAGGTGTAGGACAAGTGAATGCAAGTCAATCCTTGGTGGAACATGCTTCTGGTAATTCACAGCAGTACAATGCAGGGAATAGCACTTACAATGCAGACAACATAGACAAGAGGACTCCAACTCAAGGTGTGCAGATGATGCCACCACAAACTTTCACTACAGAACAATACAATCAGCTAATGAGATTGCTTCAAAAGGAGGACAATAATGATAGTGCAGCATACATGGCAGGTATATTAGTTGATACTGTTCATTGTGATGCTTTTCTGGTAAATAATGATAGATTAAGGAAGAGCAAATGAATCATAGACTCAAGAGCTTCTAGTCATATGACTTCAGATATAGGAGTACTCAGAAATGTGACATCACTGCATAATGCTGAACAAAAAAATGTTCATCTCCCGAATGGTCATATAACTTCAGTCACACACAGTGGTAGCTATAAGCTTAATAAGGGGGAGTCATAGAAGGATGTGTTAGTAGTACTAGAATTCAAGTATGATTTACTCTCAGTGTCACAACTAACTAAGCAATTGAAGTGCTCAGTTACTTTTTTCCCTGAGTTCGGTATATTTCAGGTTCTCTCAAATAGAAAGGTGAAAGGGATTGGTAAAGAGAGCAATGGCTTGTACTTTCTACATGAAGAGTTGAGTGAAAGCAGAAGGAATAATGAAGAAAACCTGTTGACAGCAAGAACAAGTCAAGCAGACACAGTACTTTGGCACAGAAGACTGGGACACCCTTCTCCAAATGTCTTAAAAAGGTTGTTAGGAAATAAGGGAATTGGCATTGAGCACAATTGTACAGTTTTCCCTTTAGCTAAGCAAACTATCTTCCTTTTCCATTAAATACTTCTAGAAGTGTTGCAATTTTTAACTTGATACACATGGATGTATGGGGACCCTACAGAAATCCTACTCATAATGGAAACAGATTTTTCTTGACATTGGTTGATGATTGTTCAAGGATGACTTGGGTATATTTGATCAGAATGAAAAATGATGTGTTTACTGTGCTAAAGAATTACTTTACTTTAATTAAAACTCAATTTGCTTGTCATGTCAAGAAGGTTAGATCAGACAATGGAGGTGAGTTCTTTAATAAGGAATGTAGAACATTGTTTGAATCACTGGGTAGAGTTCATGAAATCAGCTGTCCACACACTCCACAGCTGAATGGCGTGGTGGAAAGGAAACATAGGCACATTTTAGAGGTTGCAAGGGCATTGAGATTTCGAGGAAACATCCCTATCAGGTTTTGGGGTGAGTGCATATTAACAGCAGTTTATCTGATTAATCGACTGCCCACTATGGTTTTAGATGGGAGATCACCTTATGAGGTCTTTCATAAAGAGAAACCATCATTGGAACATTTGAGAACTATAGGATGCTTGGGCTATGTCACAATTCTGCCAAAGGGGAACAAGTTTTCCCTAAGGGCAAGTGCTTGTGTATTGCTAGGATATTCAGCTACTCAGAAAGGTTATATCCTATATGATCTGAGCAATAGAAAGCTGATAGTCCGCAGAGATGTGATGTTTAAGGAGAGTATATTTCCTTTCAGAACACATAAAGAGAAGTGTTCACCATTATTTCGTACACCATCATTACAACACAATATGGACTCAGGCTATGAACTGTAGGAGGAGCATAATATTAAGGAGTACAAGATGATCTTGACATGCAGCTGATAGAACAGGATGATCCTCATCAAGAACAAATGCAGAATGATATGGGTTTGAATGATCATGCCCTTTATGAGCTTCAACTTGAACAGGCAGAAGTAGTCCCTGACCAAGTACCAGCTCAACCAGCACTACATCAAGAGCCAAGGAAGACTTCAAGAGTTTCTAATCCACCTATATGGTTGCAGGATTATGTGACAAATGCAGCAAACTCACAAGAACCATACTCTCTGGCTAATTATGTGACTTATGACCATGTTTCACCAACATACAAGGCATATCTTGGAAAGTTCTCTTTTGACATTGAGCCCAGGTGCTATGAGGAAGCTGTAAAAGATCCAAGATGGGTACATGCAATGAAACAAGAGGTGCAAGCTCTAGAGGATAATGGTACATGGAGGCTGGTGCAACTCCCAAGAGGAAAGTCAGCCATTGGATGCAAATAGGTGTACAAGATTAAGTACCAAGCTGATGGTCAAGTTGAAAGGTTCAAGGCAAGATTAGTGGCAAAAGGATACAGCCAGTTTAAAGGAATAGATTACCAGGAAACATTCTCTCCTGTGGTGAAAATGGTAACAGTGAGAGCTGTAATTGCTCTTGCAGCATCTGAGCATTGGGATATATTTCAAATGGATGTCTTTAATGCTTTCTTGCGGGGAGACTTATATGAGGAAGTATATATGGAACTTCCAAAGGGGTTCTATCACCAGAAGGGCAATGTTGTATGCAGGCTGATAAAGTCACTCTATGGACTTAAACAGGCATCAAGGCAATGGAATCACAAACTGACAGAGGCACTAAAAGGTTCAGGATACAAACAAAGCTATCTGGACTACTCTCTATTTACCAAGAGACAGGAAGAGAAGTTGGTTATTATGTGTGTATGTAGATGATCTGCTCATTACAGGGAATGATGACAGACTGATTAAAGAGATAAAAGAGGTATTACACCAGTATTTCAAGATAAAAGACTTGGGAAAGCTCAAGTATTTCCTTGGCATAGAGTTTAGCAGATCAGAGAAGGGTATACTAATGAATCAGAGGAAGTATGCTCTTGAGTTGATTTCTAAGGTAGGTCTGGGAGCAGCTAAGGCAGCTATGACTCCAACGGAATGTAATGTGAAGCTGACTAATGTGGAGTATGACAATTGTGCCAATGATGCATTGTTTCATGATGTGAATAAATATCAGAGAATGACAGGGAAGCTTCTATACTTGACAATCAAAAGACCAGACATAGCCTTCACTGTCCAGACTCTCAGCCAGTTTATGCAGAAACTTAAAAAATACCACTGGAATGCTGCTATGAGAGTGATCAGATACATCAAGGGACAACCAGGTCTAGGATTGTTGATGTCTTCTGAAAGAAGTAAGAGGGTGATTGGTTTTTGTGATGCAGACTGGGCTGCTTGCCCAAACACAAGAAGATCAGTAACAGGTTACATGTTGAAGCTTGGTGAGTCCTTGATCTCATTCAGATCAAAGAAGCAGGACACAGTTTCAAGGATTTCTGCTGAAGCAGAATATAGAAGCTTAGCATCAGTAACTGGTGAAGTTGTATGGATGACAGGTTTGCTGAAAGAGCTTGGAGTGAGGAACACTGATGCAGTAACAATATATTGTGATAGCAAGGCTGTTACTCAAATTGCAGCAAATCTTGTATTTCATGAAAGGACAAAGCATATTGAGATTGATTGTCATTTCATTCGAGAAAAAATACAAAGGGGAATGATCAGGACTGAGTATGTGCACACCAAAGATCAGGAAGCTGATATATTGACAAAAGGACTAGGGAGAGCACAGCATGAGTTTCTGGTGTCCAAGCTAGGAGTTTTGAATGTTTTCAATACACCTAGCCTTAGGAGGAGTATTGCAGACCATGGATCAGTTGGATCAGTTAGTCAGTTAGTCGTGTAGTTAGTTAGCTTAGTCAGCAAGTATTGCCAGCTGTAGATAGTTAATTAATAGTGAGGTGTTAGTTAGTTGTTAAAGTAGTTAGAGTAGGTTAGTTAGTGTTTTCTATATATAGTGTGTATTCCACTCATTTACAGTTAATGAGAATATCCTCATTTCCCAAATATTTCAGCTAGGTCTCATTCCTCTGCATCAGTTCTATGAATTTTTCATCCTCCGAAAATGTGATCGTGTGCGTGTCGGATCCTCCAAAAATCCTCCAAAAGTAATGCATTTTTGGAGGATCCGACACGGAGTGCAGCGGCATTTTAGAGGATCCGAGCAACATAGGCTCAAAGTACATATTCATCCTATCTATTTATTCCTTTTTGTGTTAGGGAATGTTCTAAAATTCTAATCTTAATTCTTAGGTACCTATGAATATTCTAATACTAGGTCTTTTTTTGTTCAGAACATTCTCTTATCTAGCTTGGAGAATGATCCAATTCTTAAAATTGCTGATTTTAGTCTCTCAAGGTAAAGAAACTTGATATGGAATTTCGGACAGGGAAGCTCAAATGCTTGGCAATTTTAATGATCTCTCTCTTTTATTCTTGGAGCAGAATTTTAAATCCAGATGACTTTAATTTGCGGCCCCTTTTACATGGCTCCAGAAATTTTGAAATTCCAAAAATATAATGAAAGGGTAAGAATAAATTACTACAACTGATGAAACAAACTAACATTTATTCTTCTGAATAGGTTGATATGTGAAGTCTTGGTGCAATCTTTTTTGAATTACTTAATGGTTACCCTCATTTCCAAGGTAGGACCAGTGTTCAGGTAAAATCATTTTAATCAGTGCAAGGCCTCCTTCAGTCCAATTTCTTCAACTATTTGTCTCTTCAATGCAGCTTCTACAAAATATCAAGGCATCTCCATGCCTTCCTTTCTCTAAGCTGATTCTTCCTCAGTTGTACCCTGATTATTTTGATTTGTGTTCAAGACCGTTGTCTATTGACCCAGGTCTGTCGATTTAATCAATGTTGGTTCTCCTGCTGATTTTACTCTATGCTAGTCAGTGGACTATCATTTTCGAATGGGATCAACTTTTTAAATTCTGATTCAGTCACATGTAAACTGTCATATACAACCTGGTACCTATTGTGCATCCCAGTTCTCTCTCACAGATTATCCAGAGTTATCTGCAGATTCTACCTTCGAACTAATTGATGGGAACATAGTGCTGAAAAATGAGAACCTCAAGTTCATTGTTGGTTCATTAAGAGCTTATCTTTATGTTTCCTTCTTGACAGTGGAAACTTTGCACTTCACAATACAGATGATAAACCTCTCTGCTAGAGCTTCAGTTCTCCTACAGATACAATCCAGAACCTAGTTAGTGGGAGTACACTGATTTCCAGTTACTCCAGAGATCACCCCGCAGATTACTGCGCAATAATTTTGTCTCTGTGCGGGATGATGGAAATCTTATCGTGTTCCACAAGATGGGTGGTGGGGCAATGAACATCACAAACTTATAACATTTGTTGCAGAAATCACCTGCTCCTTAACAGTACTGACATCTTTTTGTTGATCAGAGAAAACATTGTGTTGATCACTCTGCAATTGCACTCTCTTGTCTGTGCAGAAGATCGACGGAGTTACCTACCAAGCAATGCGGAGATGGAAATTCTTGACTCTTTTCTCATGAATTTGACTCCAACGGCAATTGTATGATGGTTATCTAGTGGTAGATTATCAATGACCTTTTTGAGGTGAAGGTTTTGTAGCCTTTTCTATGCTTCTACGCGAGAAGTGCTCACAAAGAACGCAAAGCTCCAATAGAGGGAATCCATAAAGCCATGAAACATTCTTATTGGTGAGCAATTGACAGCCTTCTCCCTTCTTTTGGTCTTGCTAAGCTACTAATGCGGCTGATGAAACAGAACCTCATACGGGCAAGAGGGACCACTACGGGGTATTCAAGCCAAAAATTCAAAGAAATGACCTGATTTCTGTGACTGTATCTGTTTATAGCTCTGGCATTGTACTACTAGAAATTATTTCTGAAGCAGTGTACAAGTCCATGCGACAAAGTACGGAGAATTCAGAAGAATAAAATGAACAAAACTTTTCTCTCTCTTGAGAAATGTGTCCTCTCCTTCTCCCCCTCCCCACCCTCCACCAAATTATGCAGGGATGACTCGCACTTTCACTTCTAATGTTTTCTGATCATTCTTCATTTTTCTTTCTTATCCATTTTTCTACTATGTTTCTTCATTTCACTCCTTTTTAACTCTTTTTTTCTCATTTGCCTGAGTTACTTCTTTTTTTATTTTTTCTCTAGCAGATTAAAACTTTTTCTTATCTTCTAGCTGCTGGTTATCGTTCAGTCTTGCAACAATTGCTGAGTAACTTAAGCCTAGAATACGGCGACGAGAAAGGCAGTTGTGGTAAGGTCTAGACGATACCATGGCACGAAAGGAATTTTTTGTTGCTGGTGAAAAGTTCGTTGAGATCACAGAATTAGAGAATAATTGGTTTGAGCTTATTGAGAGAAGAAAGCATTATACAAATAGAATTTCTTTTGACAGGTTTAACATTGCAAATGCTTAAAGCTAGCCTCGCATGAAAAGGGAGACTACGTAGAAGGTGGAGACATGTTGACCAGTTGTACTCATATGATATTCATCAAAACTTCAATTCCATGGGTAGATTTGTCAGAATTTTCTCTGTTAAAGGAAGCAGAAAGAATGTGATCATCATCCCCCAGATTGGAGAAGATTTAGGTTGGTCTGCATTTGCTGCTAAAATAGAAACTTTTACTAAGAAAAGGGCACATCATGAAAATATCAGGAAGATAATGCAGAGGGACCGTAGTTATGTTCAGGTGGCTGAGATCACGGGGTGGCCAGAAGACCATATTAAATTACAAGGGAGAAGCAAGGAGGGGGGACAAGATAATGTAATGAATCATTTTATAAGCAATCAGTCAAATCGAGGGTAGAGTATCTTCATAGATGTCTTATTGTATACTTTGGGTAGTTCTTCCCTATTCCTCGAAGGGGAGTTGTTGAAGAATGGGCGAATAAGACGTGGAAAATACCTGCAAGGGTGAAACTTAAAGAACTCAACGGAATATATTTCTTATTCGAGTTCCCATCACGTGTTGAGGCAAAAAAGATAAAGATGAGAATTTGGACTCTCGGCAAACAAAAACTTTATCTGGAGTGGTGGTCCCCAGTCAGTATATGTCACAGACAGAGTTGGAGTCGAAATCATGTTTGGTTAAACTGTTAGGGCTTCCTTCTCATTTTTGGTCCGATAATTTGTTTAAAGAAATTAGGGACAAGTTTGGAGGCTTCATTGAGCTAGATGATGATACAAGAAGCAGAAGGCACATGAGGTGGGTTCGAATCTGTATCAAGTTTATCGGTGTAAAGATTCCGGCGACGGTGAAGCTGTCACTAGATGATTTTACGTTCATCATCACCGTGTGGGTCGAATCCACTGCTTGGGTAGAACAGAATAATCGGCCGGTGGATAATGATCACCGGGGAGATGGAACAGGCCCTCGGAGATGTGGAGAAGATGAACAGACGAGCCTTAGTAATGGAAAGTCATTGGAGTCTATTCCAAAGAACACTCAGTTTTGGGATTCTGGCATGTCAAGGGGACCGTGACAAAAAATAAATGTATGACGTGTTTTGAAAAAGGAGGTGGGTCCTCTAAAGTTGAACAAAAGATGTTTAGGGATGATGGAATTAGCAAACCTGGTGGGCCTAGGAAAAAAGGCCCAAGTCAGCCCTCACTTAAAAATAGTTTTAAGGCCCCACTTAAACCGAAGCAAATACATAGGTCCAAGTCAATTATTAATCCCTCCGCTTCTCAAGCCCAACAATTAAAAGATACAGACAAGGCCACTTTAACTTTGAATACTTCCGACTCTACAGACAAGATTGAGTCCCGACAACTCGGTCTTTCTGCTTCTTGTTCAAACAAAACAAACTCCTTGAAGGCTGGGGAAATAGGTGAAGATGAAAAGAGGTGTTCTGCTACTACTATAGGGAACCAAAACCCTAATGATAATAGGTTAGCTCTAATAGAATGGAAGGGAGATAATTCCATCAGTAGCAACATGGAGATGAATTTAGTGGATGAAGATGATGGTACAAATAATAACCATCCAATGAGTGCATCAGATTCAACAAACAACCAGGAAACAAAGGCAGCTCCTTTTGTAGAAATCTTTAGCGGGCTTGGTGGACTTGATATACAGAGTAATAAAATAGAGTATGGACTTACAATTGATACTCCCTCTGACATACTCATGCTGCCATGGTATGAAAATGGCCCATGCTATATTCAACATAGGCTTAATTTTATTGAAGCTTCTAGATTGGTGAGGGCAAATATGATTAAGGTATGTCGTTTACTAGGTGTCAAGGCAGATAATCAAGAGAATGATTTACTCAGTCTCCTGTTAAGAATTGAAAACAACAGATTATCGCGACCAAAGCCACAACAGAGAAGCCCAGCTTCACACAAAAAAAAGTCAGAGAGAAGTAGAGGATTTGAGAAACTTTGGGATCAACTATGGTGATGAGTCTGGAAGTAGAGAAAAGGGAAGGAATGCTATCACAATCAGAAGATGAATATAAAGATTTTGTGTTGGAATGTTAGGGGCTTGAATGATGAAGAAAAGAGAAAGTTGGTAAAATTTTTGCTCAAAAAATAGAAAGCAGATGCCGCGTGTTTAAGTGAAACAAAATTACAGCATTACAATTGTTCCTTATTCAGACAAATAGGAGGAACAAGGTGGAAAGAATGGCTAGGTTTGGAGGCAATAGGAAATAGTGGTGGAATCCTAATTATGTGGGATAAAAGGAGGTGGAATTCTAGTGAGAAACTAGTGGGGAGCTATTCGGCTACTGCTTTCTTGGAAGATAGAAACTCAGAATTTAAATTTCTTTTCTCTGGAGTGTATGGACCATGCAATAGAAAAAAGAGAAAGGAGCTATGGAAGGAGTTGGGAGCAGTTGCAGGGTTAGAAGATTGGTCATGGGTAGTAGGGGTGATTTCAATGTCACTAGATTTGCAGAAGAAATAACGGGGAGGGCAACAAATACCAGGGCTATGAGAGACTTCTCAAGTTGCAGAAGAAATAACGGGGAGGGCAACAAATACCAGGGCTATGAGAGACTTCTCAAGTTTCATTGCAGATATGTCTTTAATCGACCTTCCCTTACATGGTGGGCAGTACACGTGGTTCAGGGGAAATAACAATCATTCGGCTTCAAGAATTGATAGGTTTTTGGTGTCAAACTTATAGGATGAATCCTTTAAAGCTATTAAGCAGAGAGTTCTCCCTAAAGTGGATTCAGATCATAGTCCAATAATACTAGAATGTGGGGAGTGGGAGAGAAGGAAAGGATATTTTAAGTTTGAAAACATGTGGTTTGAGAAAGAGAATTTTGTGGAAACTGTGGAAGACTGGTGGAAATTGTATGAATTTCAAGGAAGGCCAGATGTTGTTTTAGCAAAAAAGTTGAAAAAATTAAAACAAGACTTGAAGAAGTGGAACAAACAAGTATTTGGGCATTTTGACTACAGGAAGAACCAAATCTTGCAGAAGCTAGAGAGATTGGACCATAACATGAGTCAAGTAAACAATCTGGAGATAGCTGAAACAGACAGATAGTCATTACAAATGGAGCTGCAGGAAATTGCCAAGGCTGAAGAGATTCATTGGAAGCAAAAATCAATATTTTTGTGGATTAAGCAAGGAGATAAAAATACAAGATTTTTTTCACAAGATTACAAACTCAAACCGAAGATATAATTGGATTGACAAGTTAGAAATTGATGGAGACATTTCAGAAGACAAGAACTTAATAAAAAATCACATACTTGAATTTTATAAAGGACTCTTTACAGAAAGTGAGAGTTGGAGGTCATCCTGGAGCATTCCAGATTTGGCTAGCATCAATGAAGAAGAGAAAGATTGGTTAGAAAGGTCTTTTAATGAAGCGGAGGTAACAAGCGTACTTGGTATGATGGAAGGGGATAAGGCACCTGGTCCGAATGGATTTAACATGACATTTTTCAAAAAATACTGGCATATTGTGAAACATGACATGATGAAGACTTTTGACATATTTCATAGTGAGGGACAATTTGTTAAGAGCTTTAGCTCAACTTTCATTGCTTTGATTCCAAAAAAGGAAGGGGCTGCAAATATCAAAGAGTTCCGACCAATCAGTTTACTTAGGAGAGTTTACAAGTTAATTGCCAAAGTTCTCACTGAGAGGCTAAAGTTAGTCATGAACAAGTTGGTTACTGAAAACCAAAATGCTTTTCTGAAGGGTCGACAAATTGCAGATGCAGCTTTCCTGGCAAATGAATGCATTGATCATTACTTGAAAAAGAAATATCCAGGGTTGGTGTTTAAATTGGACATAGAGAAGGTGTATGATCATGTTAGCTGGTCGTGCCTATTGAAGCTATTGGAGAATATGAATTTTGGAGAAAAATTATTAAAATGGATAAAGTTTTGCATTTCTACTGCAAGATTTTCAATTTTAATCAATGGATGTCCAGTAGGTTATTTCAGCTCTCAAAGAGGCCTCACGCAAGGGGATCTTTGTCCCCTTACTTGTTCATATTGGTAATGGAGGTGTTGAGTCATATGATTAAGACAGCTAGTAGAAATGGCTGGATTAAGGGCTTCAAGGTAGAAGGCAATGGAGGTAACAATGTAGAAATCTCTCATATCCTGTACGCGGATGACACTTTATTGTTGTGTGGGGCTGAAAGAGAGCAAGTATTACGTTTGAGGGCAGTTTTATTAGCTTTTGAAGCTGTTACTAGACTTAAGATTAATCTGGCAAGAGTTGCATGTTTTCTCTGAATGAAGATAGTAATTTGAATCTGCTGGCAGATATAATGAGCTGTAAAGTTGAAAAGTTTCCCACCACATATTTGGGACAGCCTCTTGGAGCAAAATTCAAGTTTCCCACCACATATTTGGGACAGCCTCTTGGAGCAAAATTCAGAGATAAAACTGCATGGAATAGAGTCGTAGAGAAGTGTGAAAAAAAGTTGGCACCGTGGAAGCAACAATACTTATCATTTGGAGGCAGATTAACTCTAGTAAATAGTGTTCTGGATAGCATTCCCACTTATATAATGTCCTTGATTCCTATGCCAGTTAGTGTGGAGAAGAAACTTGATAGAATTAAAAGGAAGTTTCTTTGGGAAGTAAATGCTGAAAAGAGGAAATATCATTTAGTGAGATGGAGTACAGTGACAAAAGACAAGAAAGAAGGGGGGCTGGGTGTTCAGAATCTTAGAGTCCAAAATCAAAGTTTGCTTTGTAAGTGGCTATGGAGGCTAAATGATGGAAAAGAGGCACCATGGAAATCAGTGGTGGAGGTCAAGTATGGGAAAGACGGATTTTGGGCTCTTAAAATCGTAAAGAGTCCTTATAGGGTAGCAATTTGGAGATATATAGCTGATCTTTGAGGAGAGTGTAGCAAGAATGTGGGGTTGGTAGTAGGTAATGGGAGAAAGATCAGATTATGGGAAGATGATTGGGATAGTTCAGACTTGCTGAAAAATTAATTTCCAAACCTCTACAGTTTGGCTTGTAATACAGAAGTTTTGTTAGCTGATATCTTTACTAATGCAGGATGGAATTTTCAATTCAGAAGGAGCCTTTTTGATTGAGAAATGCAAGAAATGGACCTGTTTATACAAAAGATGCAATCAGTGGTGCTTAAACATGACAGGGAGGATGGATTGGTCTGGAAAGTTAGCAAGAAAGGAATATTTTCAGTTAGATCATACTATAATAAATTGAATAATGAGTCATCAATGCAGACACAAATATGACCTTGGAAAGTTATCTGGAAGTCTTCCATCCCAACAAAAGTTACATGTTTTGGCTGGCTAGTGGCACATGAAGCATGTTTGACACAAGAAAATTTGATGAAAAAAAGTTGGAATTTGTGTAGTAGATGTTATCTGTGTGAAGAAAGTGGTGAGTCGATGGATCATATCTTTGTGCACTGTAAATTCACTAGACAAATATGGAGCATGTTTATGAGAATTTTTAGCGTTCAATGGGTAACTCCTAGAAAAATTTAGAACTATTCTAGAGTGTTGGGAAGGAGCATGTCCAGAAGCAAATGTGCGGAATATTTGGAGATCTATTCCTCTATGTATAGCTTGGACCATTTGGAGAGAGAGAAACAAGAGATGCTTTGAAGGCATAAAGGAGCAGATCCATTCAATAGAATACAGATGTTTGCATTCTTTGTATTTTTGGAAACAAGGAAATATAGTTCAGGATTTGCAAAATATGCTGGACTTGCTAGACTTTTTAGGCATCTGATGTAACAAGTCCAAATTTCCTTTCTTTTGTAGCTTCCTCAGTATCATCTTGATACTGTTGCTTTCTCTTTAATAAATCTTACCTTATAAAAAAAAAAAGTCCATGCGACAAAGTAGAATAGGTTAATAGTTGCTTTATGGAAAGAGAAACTTGGCAAGCTTATGCAAAGAATGGTCTGTGGCAGTCTGTGCATTCAAGATGAACCAACTCTTCCCCCGCCGGTGACTTAGCCCAGATATTGCGGGTGTTGCTTTATCAGTCCTCCATATCCAAGTCCCTTAGCTAATACTGTGTACAATCTGGAGGTGCTGGATATGAATGGTTGTTTAACTTTCTTTTCTTCTTTCCAATTTCTTTGTATATTTCCATAGAACTACTATTAATAGTTAGCCATGAATTATTATTTGGTGAAAGATCACCAAAGTTGAAAAAGTTAACAGACTACAGCAGCAGTGAGCCAATACCACCACCACCCAGCAGGTAAACGCTTATCCACCAAATATTTACACCAAACCAATAGATACAAGATGCATGTCATGTGTTTTCACACATATTTATCGCACTACACCAGCAACGAAGTGCACCAGCCATATTCACATTAGCTCAACAGCATCCCAGTCAGTGGCTGAGTCAAAAAACTCTGACCCGGGGATTCAAAATATCTAAGATATTAAACCTGAGATTTGAATGCGTCCCAAAACAGAGTTGAACCATTTTTTCCACTGGTAGCTTCTCTTACGACGAGGAGATTCAACAATATTGTATACAAAAAGATATAAGTTATTACCTTTATTCAATAGTCTAACTCGGACGGAGGGGATTCAAGTCAATCCCTTCACTGAAAAAAACATAGCTGCATTTAACACAATAAAGTGTACTGTAAGGAATCATAATCAGTTGAATGGCTCATAAACTATAAAAGCATGGCTGGATTTTAATATAATCATCTTTCAACCATGTAGGAACTCATTTCTCCAAGATTCGGCAATGTTTTGGCATACCAAATTTTCTAGGGAAACATTGATGAATAATCAAAGGATTTTAACATAGCATTGATGAATAATACTTTCCCACAATACATAGCATTGATCATTCACCTGTTTATTCAATTTGTTTTCCATGTATTACACTACTTCCCATAATACCTAGCATGTCATTGCAGAAGATGCTCTTTAACAGACAAGCATCATTACCCACAGGCCACAACTAAGATATTCTTCAAGGCACGGTGTCAAAAAAAAGACTACTGGATTATTATTGCAACCAACTGACCTTTTGTCACTGACTTCTATCTTTATCATTTATTTATATTAACACCCAGAACTTCTACTGACATATGAAATACATGCCTCTAAATTCTGCAACATCCATTCTGGAAGACCATTCAATTCATGTATTAGCAAAACAAAAGGGCTAAAAGGATATACCATTAACTTCCTGAAAGAAAGGCCCTACTACAATACTTTATTTCCAGCAAAAAAACGCCAATGCAGTTAGCATTAAGAATGAAGGAAGAAATAAATAGAAAAGCCTCGTTGAAACTGAAGAACGACATTTCCATTTACTTACCAACGACCTGTTCTCTTGAATGTTTCTTCATCAAAACTGGAACACACTTTGCCACGCAAAGTTCTGTTATCAGACCTCTAAATCACAGAATCAAACTTCTGCTATACTCTGAGCATTAAAGCAGGAGAGAAATCCGACTGTTACATAAGGAAATAACAGATAGATAGAGCAAGAACAGTATATACACAATAAGGAAAAAGAGCGTCAAATCCATTCATAGATTATCTCTTAGAACGGTGTCATTCTTTTTTCCGAACAAGGAAGAAAGCTTGCGACTAATTGCCAGTATTCCTTTAAAAGATCAAAAAGAACAAAATGAAGAAAAGTACTAGACATTCCATTTCTTGTTAGAAGCATACCGTCATGCTTCATCCAACTTAAGAGTAGCTTTCTATTTCCAATCACTCATGGTTAATGTTTTTAATTGACAAGATACAGTGCTCTAATACTAAGAGTAGGTTCTACTTAGCCAGCTGATATCATAAGCACAGCAAAATGCAGGATATAGTTACCAAAAAGTGGCAGAGCAATGGACAAGGACGAAATAAAAATGTCAGATGGCAATTTTTACCATCTGAGGTGCAGATGGATCTCGGTTCAAAGTAGCCCTCTGTGCAGTGACTTGGAAAAAACATCGTTTCACATAAAAAAACAAGATTATCTAAGGAACTACCTTTAAATTGGGGATATCAGAAAGGTCATACTTAATTTTAGGATGCGAAAAGAAAATCACATATTAGAATGTGAATATCAGAAAGGTAAACAAGATGCTAAGATGCAAATATTCAGGAACATTCAAATTCAAAATTAGATTATTGGGAAAATTGCAATACAAACATCCTAACTTGTCTCCTGTCATTCAAACTTATAACAATCAAGCATTCAGACAAAGTTCATGAATTTTCAAGATTCATATGAACCAAATAGTACAAAAACATCATTCCATTATTATGGGATATCATTGCACTATGACTTCCCATCAGAACTTGTTGTGCTAGCAGAAAGAAAATCCATCTTTTCACCAGCAGAGTGTACAATATCATCTACACCTTTTCAACACATTCATTGAATCATTCCAATTCAGCATGTGGAAACAAACCAAGAGTTGCATTGAATCTGAAAAGGGGTATGCACCAAAATGAGGGGAGAAAAATAAGAGATGTGTTTTCTCAGTCAGATTCTTTCCCTTTTTGGTCACTCTTCTTATATAAGAAAAAATCTTAAGATTTCAAGGGAATGAGCAAAAAGTTGACATACCAAGGCACATGCTATTGGTAGGCTAACAGGGAATAACCAGCTCAATATCTCCACAAGGTCCAGCATTATTTAACATCTGGGTATCAAGTCTATTGCAGGATATTTTCTTATTTATTTCCTCCTTTCTTGATGATAATTTTATCCTCTAAAACCCACACAACAATGATAGCTATCAATAGCAATTTTCAGTTAGGTCTAGTGAGATTACATGTGACAGACTCATAAGATGCTTCACAGTGGAGTCAACAAGAGAGTTACGTATTAACCAATGCTCCTATAGACTTCAAATCCTACTAGATCATTTGTAAGAAACAAAAAATAAGAAAGATGAAAGCACCAGGAAGCAAACTCACAGGAGCTATCATGTCATCATTGCGACACAATGATAATTAGAGACAGATTGCAAGCTCTATCTGTTGATCAAACTGATGGAGAGAAGTCTTTTACAAAGTGTATGGTGATCTCTTCCAGAAGTCTAACAAAACAAATTAAAATTCGCAAGGACAAACCTAATTTCTACATAGAAAAAGTTGTTTTATTTGTCATCGCAATATCTTGATGAAAGTTATGCCTTTACTTCATTTAAGTGAAGAAAATAGTTCATGCCACGATGCCGGTTTTCTTCTTTTAGATGAGTTACTCTTCTTCTAGTTTTCTCTCTCTCTCAATCTCTATCTATCTCTCTTTAGTTTTCGAGAGTTGGAATGGGGATGAAGGATCTCACAATGCAAGACTACACCAAAAGAACTAACAATAGCAAACCTAACATGCTAGTAATATCAACTTAATCTTTATTGATGAAAAATAAAAATTACGATGTAACATTACCAACAGAAACCCAACAAATGCTTGTCCATTTTGTAGTAGAGTGACAGATAAAATAGAACCATAAAGTTTACAGCTTTGAGTAGCCTATCCTGCTAAACCACTAGAGACTTCATAAATAAAACCTGCTCAGCAATAAGTATCTATCCAGTAATCATAGTTCCTGCTCCTTCATCAGTGAGTATCTCAAGAAGTAAGGAATGCTGCAACCTTCCATCAATAATACTTGCAGTCCTCACTCCTTGAGCCAAAGATCTCACACAACAATTCACCTTCGGAATCATCCCTCCAGCAATCTTGCCATCGGCAGTCATCTTCTTCACTCCTTTTATGTCAACCTCCTTCACCAAACTCCCTGGATCATCGCGGTCCTCCAGAATTCCCGCCACATCTGTAAGCAAGATTAGCTTTTCAGCTCCAAGAGCTGCTGCTAACTCACCTGCTGCCGTGTCTGCATTAATATTGTAGGATTGACCTGTCTTGTCAGCCGCAACAGAAGCAATCACAGGAATATGGTAATTGTCGATGAGCGGCCGCAGTACACTTGGGTCCACACTTGCAATGTCCCCAACAAAACCAAGTTGTGCAGAGTTAGGGGAAGGACGCGCAGTTAAAAGGTGGCCGTCAATTCCTGATAACCCCACTGCAGTTGCCCCAGCCTTGTTAATCAAGGAAACCAAATGTTTGTTGACTTTACCTACCAAGACCATCGAGACAATCTCCATGGTTGAGGCATCAGTAACACGAAGCCCATTCAAAAAGTTGGGTTTGATTCCCAATTTACCAAGCCATTGGTTGATTTCAGGACCACCACCATGGACAAAGACAATGCGCATACCAACACACGAAAGAAGGACAAGATCAGCAATAACAGATGCCTGAAGGGCCTCAGATTTCATTGCAGCTCCTCCATATTTCACTACAATGGTCTTGCCTCGAAATTTCTGAATAAATGGTAACGCCTCCGAGAGGATTTTCACTCGAGTGGCTGCAGGGAAAGATTGAATTTCAGGTGCAACAATTGGCTCCAAGGATGTTTTAACGCACGAGACCTGAAAAGGGTTGCCAATAATTTTTCTATTGGCTTTAACAACTCGAAAGGATTTCGGGGATACAATGCTGGAATCGGGGAAGTTAGAAGCTTTAGAGATTGGGGAAGAAAGTAGGAGGGTTTTAGCAGCCAACATCCTCTATTCGTTTTCTATTATAAGAAGAAGTATGTTACACTGTATGTTCCCTAAAGGGGTCAAAGCATCAAGAAATCTGCAATGCAAACAAGCTATTGGTTAACATTTGAACCTCAAAACATAACTGGAAAGAAATCAACAAAATAAGATAAATAAGGTACTCCATAGATTTAAAGTTATTGAACACCCAATAATTGGTGGAACATTCAAACAAATAAAGCAATAATTGCTAATTGGTACAATAATTGAGATAGGAGCTACATGTAGAGTACAAATATCAAAAGGGTCTGGATTCAACACTTGTTTATAAATTAACAGACTAAATTCTTAGATAAAAAGTTGGGTGAAGCCCTAAAGATGGTATCTTTGTACAAATAACAAAAGATAGACTAACTAACAATGCCATATAACTCAAATACAGAATGAAAAAGAATCTACCTTTTCGGCGGCTCTCTAAGGAAAATCTCCGCGTCACTAAATATGAAATCCACCGTCTTTTTATATTTATATATGTGGAGCAATTCACAAGTGCAGTAGGTGGCACTCCTTGTGTTATGATCATTAAAGTATATACTTCAAATTATTTATAGAGAAACATATTTTTTTTAAAATATTTTACATGAAAAAATTATAAATGACGAATATAAAATAAAGTGGAGTTGAAAATATTGTTTTAAGCTAAAAAAAGCTATAAGTTAGTACTGACCAGCTTATATGTGATTAATTGTCATTATAAGCACCTTTGATGGTTGTCAAACGCGTAGATAAAAGTACATATAAGCTAGTTTGACTGACTTATAAACTTAACCAAACACACTCTTACTACAACAATATTAAAGGGAGAGTATTTGAGACATAAATACTTGAATTAGTTGACCTAAAGAGCTAGTAAAATTCTTTATAAGAAATTTATAGAAATAAAATATTCTGGCGCCACTTCTATATTTTCGCCACCCAACAAGAAACGGATTAATTTGTAACTTCAATTACTTAAACTTAGTGTAAAAATTTCTAATGGATCCTTGTCATCGTCACAAACTTTTGCACTAAAATTTGGTGTGCAACAATAATTCTCTAGCATGTGTATGCGAATTCTTTAACGATTGAAACTAAAAAGTAAAAACTTTCTTACAGGAATTATAATTGTGACAATATCGTCAGAAGTGTCTATCACAAATTCTTGAAATTCTTTTGGAGTGTCGTTTATGATGGCTCTAAACTAGTGATATTTTCATTAGTATGAGTGGATTTGATGGATATATGATGAACGATTATTTTAAAAATTTATATATAGTAGGTTTGTGATTACTCCGTAACGTATAATGAAATTTAGACGATATAAATCGTACAAACTATGCATCTAAATTTCTCTTTATTATTGATAAAATTCGGTTACTTTTTGATTGTAGAATTGCATGTTTTCCGTACCCATCTGCACCAGTTTTCCCTTCAAGTGGAGACAAAGGATAAAGTTGTAACAACACTACACATTATTTCCAGTGATTTCTACTATCAAAACTAAAAAGACTAATATATAAATTATAATGTATTTTATTGTATATATATAGCTTTAAAGTGCCGTTTGTTGTCTACTGACTGCTGTTAAATTAAATTTGTTGAGAATTAAAAGCTGCAAAGTAAATAAAATAGAGAAACTATATAGAGAGACTGATATCCTATTTCACTTAAACTGTATCACAAATTTACATTTCAATTGCCCTATTTATAGGCATAACTAGAACCCATAACGATTATCGTACAAAATGGTTGTCAACCATAATTGTTATATACAAAACGGTTATCAACCATAACTGTTATCGTACAAAAACGGTTATCGTACAAAATGGTTATCAACCATAACGGTTACCGTACAAAACGGATATCAACCATAACGGTTATCTCATAACATGAACACCCACTTCATATGTACCGCAATAATGGACATCCACTATTTAGTGGATTCATAACACTCCCCTTTGGATGTCCATTAATAGATAGTGTGCCATGTTAAAACTTACTAAGAAAAACCCAGTGAGAGAAAAGCCCAGTGAAGGAGAAATAGTGCACACATCTTGTAATACGCATTAGCAGTTGCCTCATTAAAAACCTTACCTGGAAAATCCAGTGGAAAAAAATCATGGTTAACGGAAAAAGAGTATAATGCATATTTTACTCCCGCTAATGAAAAATTCGATCAAGGTGCCTCAGTTTTCTCATTCCAATCTTGTATACCATCTTCTCAAAAGTTGTAGGCGGCAAAGATTTTGTGAAGAAATCTGCCAGATTATCACTTGAACATATTTGTTGCACGTCAATTTCACCATTATTTTGGAGATCATGTGTGAAGAAAAACTTTGGTGAAATGTGCTTTGTTCTATCTCCTTTTATAAATCCTTTTTTCAATTAGTTTATGGATAAAGTATTGTCTTCATATAAGATCGTGGACATTTTGGTATCACATTTCAGACCACATCTTTCTCGAATGAAATGTATCACTGATCTCAACCCTACGCATTCCCTACTTGCTTCATCAATAGTTATTAACTCAACATGATTTGGAGAAGTAGCAACCATTGATTATTTAGTAGAGCGCCATGATATGGAAGTACCCCCACATGTGAAGAGGTAACCAGTTTGAAATCGACCTCTATGTGGATCAGATAAATAGCTTGCATCTGCATAACCAACAAGATCTGCACTATATTTGTTAGAATAAAACAAACCCATATCAATGGCTCCCTTTAGATATCTCAATACCTGTTTGATACCTTTCCAATGTCTTTGTGTAGGAGCAAAATCTAAATCTTGCTAAAACATTAACAGAAAATGCTATATCAGGTCATGTAGAATTAGCAAGATACATAAGTGCACCAATTGCACTTAGATATGGTACTCCAGGACCAAGGAGTTCCTCATCCTCTTCTTGAGGTCGGAACGAATCTTTATCCACTTCAAGGGATCGAACAATCATTGGAATACTTAATGGATGTGCTTTATCCATGTAAAATCGTTTCAAGACCTTTTCTGTATAGGCAGATTGATGAATAAAGATTCCGCCTACTAAATGACAAAGTTTTGTCTTTCCGAGATCTTTCATCTCAAATTCTCTCTTTAAATAATCAATTGCCTTCTGGAGCTCTTCTGGAGTTCCAAAGAGATTTATGTCATCCACATAAACAGCAAATATAACAAACTGTGATGTTGTTTTCTTTATGAAAATACATGGACAAATTACATCATTTATATAATATTGCTTCATCAAGTACTCACTAAGGCGATTGTACTGCATGCGTCCGGATTGTTTTAAACTGTACAAAGATCTTTGTAATCTGATTGAGTAAATTTTTCGAGACTTTGAATATGCTTCAGGCATTTTAAACCCTTCAGGGATTTTCATATAAATTTCATTATCAAGTGAGCCATATTGGTATGTTGTAACTATATCCATCAGATGTATTTTCAAGTTTTTCATGTACAGCCAAACTGATGAGATATCAAAATGTTATCCCATCCATAACATGTGAATATGTTTCTTCATAATCGACACCAGGTCTTTGTGAGAATCCTTGTACAGCAAGGCGTGTTTTATATCTTATGATTTCACCTTTCTCATTTCGTTTACGTACAAAGGCCCATTTAAAGCCAACTGGTTTATCACCATTAGGTATATGGACTATAAGTCCAAAAATATCACGTTTTGTCATGCCTCAACCTAGGGCCGCGACAGAAACCTATACTGAGTGCTGATCATCGCTAAACCTACTAATAATCTATTAATAATAGAGATAAGCTGGCAACCTGGTCATATATACATACATGTCTGCTGAAAGCATAAAGTCTGGAAAGATGACATGACTAACACACGCTGACATACATAACATATTGACAGAACCATACAGGGACATATCTACAGGCCTCTAAGAGTGCTGAATTGAATATACAAAGGACAGGACAGGGCCCCGCCATACCTACTCGACATCTGTACAACAAACCAAAAGTAGTAAACTCCGGAAAGAGACGGAGTGACTCCAACAGCTGGTAGATAGCCTACTTACGTGGCTCAAGGGCCTGATCTCTCTGTACCTGTGCGGCATGAAATGCAGCGTCAAAAAGGGCGTGAGTACGATATGTACAAAGTATGTAAGGCATGAGCATATAATATATCATAGTTGAATGAAACTGTAAAGCTGGAATATAAATATGTAAATATGAGCTGGAGCATAACAATGTAGCTGGAAATCTGAAGAATGTACTAAACATGATTTGAATATAAACTGAAGTCTAGCTGAATCAGAAACTGAAGACTGAGCTGAACTATACTGATAAATAACTGTAATATGACTGATAACTAGTAACTAGAAACTGGAACTGGTAGCTGTCAACTGATACTAACGCTAAGAACTGGTGGCTGATAACTGAGAACTGATAACCGGTATTGAGTAAAACTGAACTGTTATCTGAACTGGTACCTGTCTGGTGTTATGGGCTATATCCCCTCAAATCAGGTAGCTGAACATCTGAACTAGCCTCATGTATAGTCATGCGGTGCATAATGTGGCTATATGCGCATATATAACAAACCTGGCGGGTGTTATGGACTATGTCCCCCTCAGCCAGTAACATCTAGTCTCTCTGGCCAGAGTGTGTGAATGACACCCGGTCACACTAGGTGTTTCAACTCCCGCTTGAACCAGAGGGGACGTATCCCCAGACGGGTAATATCACACGCGATCGGACTGTGTGTCCAATGTCCAGCCTCTATGGGAGACTCCAAATCACACATAACATGATCGCAATATAAGTATAAGCATGTATGAGGCATATCACATGTGGCAACAATAGATATGGACTCAAAGGAATGATAACAAAACTCTGGATGGAATTATAGACACAACCTAGAACTTAGAATTTGTCTAACTCTTTGATTTTTATAAAAAATTTCGGCAGAGTTTCCTCTGAAACTGGATGATCCGTCAAAACAGAACCAGCACTATAATATACACGGGAATGGGTACCCGGATAAACTGATAACATAAAAAAATTAAATGGATAACAAGATGAGACGACCGGACAACATAACAATCCGCGGACAGAATCTTTGGACAACACCATTTCCCTGCCTTGAAACCTAATTTGAAGGGTCTAAGTTAAAGTTATAGACTTTATGGTCTTCATAAAGATTGCAGATATATGTCTCAGGGTTCTATAAAATCTTAAATCATCTCAATATCAATTTTTTAAAAAGAGTTATGCTCAAACTACTAACAACTATCCGAAGATAAAAATAATTTTCCAGATTTTGAAACATATCATGCTGCTATTTTTTTTGGACATCTATCACCATGGTTCTTAGTACCAAATTAGGCACATATACGGTTACCTTTATGCCATATAAGTTCCTCACAAGAACGATCAAGTTTGGAACTAAGACAAACTTCAAAAGCTACAAAACAAATGCCTTGTTGAAAGAAAGGTTTAGCCTTACATACCTTTGATACTTTTTGCTTCTAAACCTTTTTCCCTTTGAATTCCATACCTTCTAAAGCCTAAACAAGATATAACATAGCATTTAGGTACTTTACTTTGCCATTAAGTAATTCTAAAAATCAAACTATATACGAAATTGAAGGTAGCATAACGTTACCTTGATCGCGTAGAGCATTTTAATGCGATCCGCTTTCAATTTCGAGTTAAGATTGATGTCCTTTCTTCAAAAACTTAAAGATGGCTTAACCACTCAATAACATACGGTTTCTCTCTTGATATTTCTAGAAATGAAGAGAAGGAAGACGAATTTCTCTTTTATACTTGAAATAGTTCAGTTTTAGTCCTCTTTTGCGCTTATGTCCCTTTTTCTGGCCTTATTTCTGGCGCTCATATCTTTTTATCCAGATATTGTATGAAAAACAGTCAAAAGCGTTAGAAACTACACTCCAAGACATTCAATGTAGTATATGATATGTCCCTAAAAGACCTCATATAACATACAGAATTAATTTCTCAAAAGCTTCGTTACAAGGCAAATCCTTAGTCGGTTTTTCCGCACCTTAGATCCGATTTTCCCAAATTTTATATTCAACATATAAACGTCATATATGGTCCTAGTATAACTTTCAACTTACTTAAATCATACTTAGCATGTCATTAAGATGATATACGTCACTTAGACATACGGGGCTTAACACATTTGGCAAGTGAGCTCAATTCTGCTTGAATTGCCTCTTGCCATTTTGGCAAATTATTTTTTTATCAACATTTTTGAATAGATTGAGGTTCAAAATCCTCATTATCTTGCATAATTATCACCACCTCTATTTCCGATCGATTCAAATTTATTCCATCACTAGTGGAAGTTATTAAATGTTCCTCACTCACCTGAGTCTCAGGTTCATTGACTTCTTCAGGAAACTCAGGATTAATAAGATCTTGGTTCTCTTCAAGAGATTCTTTCATAGTGTCATCTTGATCGATTGTTATTTTTCTTTTTCTAGGATTTCAATCTTTGGAACCCAATGGTCTACCACGCTTCAAGTGTGCTTTAGGTCCACTGGCTATGACACTACTAGATAGTCCTGCTACGATATCCATCCGAATTGGTACATTCTCTGCAGGGATATATGATTTAGTAATTCTTTTCAAATCAGTAAATGCATTAGGCATTTGATTTGCTATATTTTGCAAATGAACGATCTTCTGGATCTCTTGTTCACATATGGGGGCACATGGATCAAAGTGAGATAATGATGGAACTTTCCACACAATTTCTCTATTTATTTCCTTTTTCTCTTCCCCTAATTGTGGGAAAAATGTCTCATTAAATTGCCAATTTGTGAATTGAGCAGTGAATAAATTTCCCGTCAACGGCTCAAGATAATAAAGGGTGACTCAAATCCAATATATATTTCTATCCTTCTTTGGGGTCCATCTTAGTCGCTGTGGTGGTGCTACTGGCACATATACAGCGCATCTAAAACTTCGTAGATGAGAAATATTTGATTCAGGACCAAAAACTAATTGTGACGAGAAGAATTCACAATAATTTGTCAGTCTGAGATGAACAAGTAATGTTGCATGTAAAATAGCATGACCCGAAGCAGTAGTGGGCAATTTTGTTTTCATATGTAATGGTCTTGCTATCAATTGCAGTCGTTTAATAAATGACTCTGCAAGGCCATTTTGAGTATGAACATAAGTTACAGGATGTTCAACTTTTATTCCAACTGATAAACAATAATCATTAAAAGCTTGGGGTGAAACTTCTGCAGCATTATCAAGGCGAATAACTTTAATAGGATTATCAGGGAAATGGGGCCCTTAATCGAATTATTTGTGCCAATAATTTCGTAAACGTTAGGTTGCGAGATGATAATAGGACACATGAGACTATCTTGAAGATGCATCAACTAGGACCATAAAATATCTAAATAATCCACAATGTGGATGAATAGGTCCATATATATCCCCATGTATACGTTCTAAAAATGTAGGGGATTCAGTCCCAACCTTTATTGGTGATGGTCTAGTGATTAACTTGCCCTGATAATAAGCAGTACAAGAAAATTCATCACTTTTAAGAATCTTCAGGTTCTTTAGTGAATGTCCATTTGAATTTTTAATGATTCGCCTCATCATTATTGATCCAGGATGACCTAAACGGTCATGCCAAAGCACAAATTATCAAAATCAGTAAACTTCTTGTTTACGATAGAGTGTGCTTCAGCTGTACTAATCTTTGTATCGTATAAGCCAGAAGATAAAGTAGGTAACTTTTCTAAAACATATATCTGGCCAGAGACATTCTTTGTAATACAAAGATATTCATCATTTATTTCAGTTATTGTCTCATCATGATATCCATTTCGGTGAATATCTTTAAAACTTAACAAGCTTCTTCTGGACTTGGAAGAGAACAATGCATCATCAATAATAAGTTTTGTTCCCTTAGGCAAAAGTATAGTGGCTCTTCCTGAGCCTTCTATTAAATTAGTATTACCAGAAATAGTAGAAACATTTGCCTTTCTCATTATCAAGTGTGAAAAATATTTTCGATCTTTGAATATGGCATGTATTGTTCCACTATCAATTACACAAATGTATTCAGATTGATTTTTTATCCAAATAAAGTTTGAGGGATATTCATGTATTCTTCAAAATAAAATAACATAGACAAAAACAGACATCATATAATACATGCTTTATTATCAAAACAAAAATTAATAGGTATTTCATGTATATTACTACAATAATATTAAACATACTATTACAAATGACATAATATAAAAATATTTAAGTTTCTTTGGCTACAGATCCATCACCAATCAGATGATTTACTTGTCCTTCAGGGATCTGAAAGAAATCTGCTACGTCCAAATGCGTGAAGTCAATATTATCTTCAGAAATAAAATTTGCTTCAGTACTATTTTCTTTCTTTTTCAGAGATGCTTGATAGAGATCAACTAGGTACTTTGGCATACGACAGGTACGTGACCAATGTCCTTTTTCTCCACAATAGTAGCAACCGTTCTCTGAATTTTTCGTTTGCACCGCTTCATGCTTTTTATCCTTCCTTTTCTACTGCTGGTGGGGAAGAGATTTTGGTGCATAATGATCATCATGACAAGAGTTTCTTCCTCAACCACGATCATGGCCACAACTGGGTCCACACCACTTTCCACGCTTTTGGTGGAAATTCATCTCATTCACTTCTGGGAATGGAGCAGAACCAGTGGGTCGATTTTCATGATTTTTCATTAGTAATCCGTTATGTTGTTCAGCAACAAGCAGATGTGAAATTAGCTCAGAATATTTGCTAAATTTCATCTCTCGATATTGCTGCTGCAGAAGCACATTCGAGGCATGAAAAGTGGAGAATATTTTCTCAAGCATGTCATTATCAGTGATATTTTCTCCACATAATTTTAACTGAGAAATAATTATAAACATAGCAGAATTATATTCATTGATGGTTTTGAACTCTTGTAGCATCATATGGATCCAATCATAACGTGCTTGTGGATGTATGACCATCTTCAGGTGGTCATACCTGTCTTTCAAACTATTCCACAGCATGAGTGGATCCTTAACCGTAAGATATTCCATCTTTAAACCTTCATCAAGATGGTGACGTAGGAATATCATTGTTTTAGCACGGTTTTGATTAAATAAATCACATCCAGATGGATTTCAGCATCTAAAACCCATGAAAGATAATTTTTGCCCGATATATCAAGGGCGGTAAATTCAATCTTAGAAATATTCGCCATATATTTAGAAAGTAAAATCCTTACCTTATACTTTTTCCAAGTATTTTCTCCAGATAATAGAGCCTCGTACTGATAACGTGTTGAGAATTAAAAGTTGCAAAGTAAATAAAACTGAGAAACTGTATAGAAAGACTGATATCTTATTTCACTTCAAACTGTATTACAAATTTACATTTAAAATGCCCTATTTATAGGCATATAACTAGAACCCATAACGGTTATCGTACAAAACAGTTATCAACCATAATGGTTATCGTACAAAATGATTATCAACCATAACGGTTATCCCATAGCGGTTATCTCATAACATGAATACCCACTTAATATGTACCGCAATAATGGACATCCACTATTTAGTGGATTCATAACAAAATTTAAATAGATGTGTGATTTGTTAATGAACTTCCAACCCTTTCAACTATACGAATAAGATTTGAAAAGTTTAATAATTTTTCACTTGTTAGGAATCTTGTAATTAAAAATAAATATTCCATAAGAATTACTTTCTCGAGCACAAAAGAACGCGTTGACGCCATCTAACAGTGCCTGAAATATTCATGTGTTTAACGAATGTGTGTAAATTTTAAAGTCTGATTGATGTGTTGTTTCAATATTCTAATCCCAACTATTAGTTCAATCAATTAAAGGAAAATATGAGAATAAATAAAAAAGATGTTTAATGAATTCCTTTTCGTTTTGTCAGAAGACAAAAGGATGAAACCAGCAAAACACAGAGGTATTGATCCAAAATGAACTAGATTAATTATATTCAATGTTGAAAAAATTTAGCGTTGCGCACATAGTAATAAAACCATGAGTTCAAATCACATAATTATTGAAAATTTAGTAAGTTTTGACATGTGTATAATTGTATATTTATACTCTCGGTCCAAATCACGTCCAAATGAAACATAATTATTGTAAGGATTTTTCAGGAAGTTTAAGATTTATTAACATGGCGCAAGAACGTGAAATCAATTGTGCTAATAGAACCAATAACATTTATTCGAGCTAGACTTAAAATATAATTTTATATGCATGCTCATTATTATGATATAGTATGCGCGAGTAAAATTATATTGCACTAATTAACCATCAACATGCATGCATGTTTCACGAGCATGCAAAAAGGTAGTGTCATCCTTATGTAATTTCTACTTGCATGTTTTCGAATTGTTGGATTGCATAAGGTGTCATAACACAAAGATAAAAGCAATTCTAGATAAATTTATTGGCGTTTAAAATTTATTTCCTACATCTAAAGCTTGGATCTTAGACTTACCTGGTGGCGAGGGAGTTATTTCAAAATTTCAATAATGCGAATTTACTATGTGTATCTACACTGAGACCAACCTTGCTATCAATTCTTTGATCAATGAAACACGCGAACAAATTGAATGAATTAACTTATGCTAAAACTTTTCTCAAAAGTTTAGCCTGAATATAGCAAGACAAGAATATAATTTTGTTGTTCTTACTTTCTCTTGGTTTTTGGCTTTTCCAACTTTGTGTTGTTCACTGACCATTTCGTTGTCCTCTGCTTCCTTAGGTTTACTTGTATATTTAGTTGGTTTACAAGTACTCACCCTTAGTTAAGGAAAACCAAAATCGGTTAATTACATAAGTCCAATTCTAAAAGGATTTTTATGAAAATCCCTTTTCCTAATTAAAAAGGGAATCCCATTTCAGGTGTTATGTCAGCCGCAAGTCATAATAAGGAAAAACGCCATGCACTTCCTTTTAATATTATTGTATCTAGTTCATGGACATTTCAGTATAATCTAATTCCACAATTAGACATAAATTTGTCCTTTGCTATAACATATATATATATATATATATATATATATATATATATATATATATATATATATATATATATATATATATATTAATTATAGATATCAAGTAATAATTAACCAAGAGATACCATTTACTATTCCAAATAGTAAAACTCAATTTGTTCACAATATTAATTATATTCTCTGTTGCTAGCAAACAATATAATAATATTCCATTTGGATTAAATATTTATTTTGATTAATTAAATTCTATAATTTAATTATCAAATAACTAAACGATTAATCCTTTAGCAAAGATCAGACCACTCGTTAGTGTGCGACCCTATAGGTTCAATACTAGACCGGTAGTAAATTATTCATATCAATATACTAATCAAGGGTGGCATCTAACAACACTCCTTAACGACTGGATTAGATTGAAGTATACACTTTACTCTTAAGAACCCGTAGAAGAATAATATAGTATTTTCTTATGTCGTTATAGCTCCGAGTCACCCTAGGGTGTTGATGCAGCCCGAACACGTGCTGATCAAGCGTTCGATCCACTGAGGCCGATGACACGAAGCCAAGCCAAGCTGCTGCACGATGTTCACATTCACTTGGCTTGGTCGGGAGAAAGCAACCACTCCGAAGCTGATTGGCTGAGCTCAAGGATAGAAGGTTTCATTTATAAACTTGAGCTCGAAGAAGGGAGTGACCGAACTCAAACCGAGCACTCAACCTCGGCGCCGAAGTAAATCAAACAATCGAAAGAAGAGCGACCGAAGTCAGCTTAAGCCAAGTCAAGAGCACCGAAGTCAAGAGCTCGAGCTGAAGTGTTCAAATTTCAAGTGTTCGGTTGAAGGAGTGATCGAACACTCAGATATCCAGCCCTGCGTGGCTTACTCTTATTGGTCTCCTGTGACCATTTACTATTTTATTCCTAGAGTAGTCTATATATACTCCTTCACATTTCATTGTAAGAAGCTAGTTTTTGATGAATATTGATATAGCAGTTGCTATTAGAATGTCTCCGATGGAGCCCCAACCCCGACGTGGGATTTTCAAAGAATCTGTGTCATTCGGTGTTATCGTTTGAACATTTTCTTCCTGGTCATTCAATTTGCAAGAAGCATCATTCTTCTTGAGGATTATTGCTTAGTATAGGTGATCTTTGCCTTTGATTCGATCGAGCTTGAGACAAGTTCCTCAACGTTCCTTTGAATCGAAGCAAGATTTGTCTTGCTTCTATCTTTACTTCTTGTTGCTTTCTGCATTTTCTTCGTATTTAGCTCAACTCCGGTTTAGCTTGCACCATCTTAGTATCAGAGCAAGGTTTGAGTTTGTTCTTACAAACTCAAATCCTGTTCGATTTATCTCGTGCCGGTTGTCTTTCAGTTTCTGCTTTCTTCCTTGTTGTTGATTGTTATTACTGTGGTGTTGTTATTACAAAAAAAAAAATAGTAGAAAAAAAATTCAAAATTGGTTTGATTGTTGGTTGTTTGAATTAAACAACCATTAATTCTTGTTCACCATCATCTGCTGTTTCCAACGAGCACCTGTCGTACACGATTGCCGACTAGGGTTTCTCGAATGTTTTGGACTGTTTTGGACGTGGTGATAACTTTTACAAACCCAGTCGTGTCTTGGTGGTTGTTAACGGAGACTGGTGGTTCTGGATTGTTTTAGGTTGTGTTTTGCGTTAAAAATCGAAGTTCTGTGATTTGAGCCACTGTCTGTACGCCGGAAACTTGTTACATTGTAACAATGTACGGACGAAGTGAAGTTTTCTTAGCTCGAACTTCTGGAATTGATTTCCTCCGACGTTGAAGGTCACCGAAGTGAAAGGGCAACCCAAATTCTGTAAAAATTCATGGTCAGTGAACGAAGTTGAATTAGTCCGTACGCCGGAGTAAAAGTTTCACTATTCCATTGAAGAAGAAAGGGGTAAAATGTAAAGATTAAAACCCCAGGTGAAAATTTTGTCGGCTTGAAAAGGGAAATTGGATAAGGTAAAACCTTATCCGTACCAAGGAGGGACCGCTTTTGTACGAACAAGAGTTGGTGTGTTCGAAAGGATTCCGAAGAGGAATCGAAGGGTAGATTTTCCTAGATTTTCACTATTCTTGTGTTCGATAATTCACGATAGTGGATCTCTGGAATAATCTCTTCTACTCGAGGTCGTACTATCAGATTTGAGCTTTAGGAACTTGTGCGAGGGGTAACCGAAGTCTAAATTTCGTAGAAAAATTCTTTGACTTCCTGAGCGCAGTTAAAATAGCGTCCGTTCCATCGAGTCGTATCAATTCACTCTTCCCGAAGGAGACAGTGTAACTTGTCAAATTCGAAGGAACTGAGAGAAGTTGATCAACCGAGGAAACCATTGGCTACAAGTTCTTGAGTGACCAAACCCGAACCCAAAAATTGAGTGGACCCGAGTGCCACCCATAAAAGGTGAGGGAGTGTGTGAGGTGATTTCTAACCTTAACATTTTCATTGGTCTTTGATTTGTACAGGTACCATGGCTGGGAATGGAGGCGAAGGAAAAGGCAATGAGAAGCCCGAGGTGTCGTTAGCTGATCTCATGGCTGTGATACAAGGCATCAGTTCCAAAGTAAGAGGAGTAGCTAACCTCGAGCAAGCTAACCTCGAGCAAGGGAGTGTGTCCGTGGCCATGCATGGGTCCGGCGCTGGAACTAGCAACTCCACTTCAATGAAACATGAGCAATTTTCTAAGCTCATTCGACAACAACGGTTGAAGGACGAGGTTGTTCGAAATGAAGCTATGGGCAATCCCCAAGCTGGTTATAAAGACTTGGGCATTTCCCGAGGTGATAGAATGTCACTTCCAATGGCCCGAAGACAAGTTGAGGTCGTTGATGAAGGGGTCGATGAAGGAGAAGTTCCCAAAGGCGAACATGAGTATGAGCCACCGTTCGTTCAACGAAGGCAGACTCAACGAGGTCGTGGAAATTTCCGAGGTCGAGGCCGAGGCGTAAATATTGATCAAAATATTGAGCGTGAGGCTAATGACTATTATGATGAGTATCTAAAGCCGATCCGAGGTGCTCGAGATTCAAATTTGAACAGTGTCAAGATCACTATTCCACCATTCAGAGGAGCTAGTGATCCCGATCAATATCTTGATTGGAAGCTTAAACTGGAGCGAATCTTCGAAACCAATGAGATGACCGAAGAGAGAAAAGCTGCACATGCCATTGCTTCGTTCGAAGCATATGCATCAACGTGGTGGGATGCTGAAAAAAGGTTGAGACGAAGAAATGCTTATCCCGAAGTCACCACATGGGCGCAGTTGAAGAGAGCAATGGATGCTAAGTATGTGAATGCCAAATATCGGCAGGAACAACTTCAAAAGCTCTTTGAATTGAAACAAGGGTCCAAAAGAATTCGATTGGCCCTTGATATGTAAGAAGATGACGAGCAAGCCATCATTCGATTCAAAAATGGCTTGGCTCGAGATGTGTCATCTCAATTGAGGCTGCATGTGTCTCAAACTTTGGAAGATGTATTTCATGCTGCCATCGAAGCTGAGAAATGGGTTAAGGACGATAAGGCAAACCGGTATCGAGGAGTCACTACTTCAACTCCTTTGAACCGAAGTAAAGAATGGAAAAGTCCGAATCCAACAAGTGCTAACACTATTCGAGATCCAAAGAAACCCTTCGAAAAGGGAGTGACCATTAACCAACCAAGAGAAGCTGGAGGTAAGGTTCAACTAAATTCTCCCAGTATTGCAAGCATTCAGTGTCACAAATGTAGGGGTTATGGTGACATCGCAAAAGAGTGTCCAACTCGCAAAGTTATGCTAATGCTCGATGATGGAACCATCCAAGAGCAAGCGAGTGACACCGAGGAGGAAAATTTCGAGGAGACTGACCGAGCTGAAGATGAAGATGGTCGTGAAGCTACCGAAGCTGATCATCTGGAAATGATTCTTTTAGTTCGAAGAAATTTGAGCTGCATGACTCTTAAAGAAGAGGACAACCAAAGAGAAAACCGTTTCCATGCACAATGTCGAGTAAGGGGGAAAGTTTGTTCGATGATCATTGATTCGGGTTGTTGTGCGAATGTGGTGAGCCAAACTTTGGTTTCACAATTGGGACTACCTACCTTAAAGCATCCCCATCCTTACAGGTTCCAATGGTTAAATGAGTGTGGAGAATTTAAGGTTGTCAAACAAGTGTGGATCAAATTAAAAGTTGGAGAATATCAAGATGAGATGATATTCGATGTGGTATCGATGCAAGCTTGTCATATGCTATTGGGACGACCATGGCAGTATGATCGGTTGTTCATCATGGAAGATCCAACATTTACACTACTAAGCTCGAAGGGAAGAGTTTCGTACTCAAACCCTTGTCTCCGAAACAAGTCAGCGAGGACTATACATGGATGTAGGAGTTGAAAGAAGCAGCCAAAGCTAAGTCTCCGGTTGGGATAAAATTTGTGGCCGAAGACAACAACTCACCACTCGAGGTAAGGAATATCTGTGTAATCATGCAACCGGGTGAGTATATACGAGGCAACGACAACGATCAGGTGATGATTTGCCTTGTGCACAAGGGTATCTTTCTAAACTCTAATGATGATTTTTCTAATAATAACCCTTTGCCTAGTGCTGCACAAAGTGTTTTGCAGGACTTCGGAGACATGTTTCCCCAGGTGGATTGCCTCCATGGAGAGGAATCGAGCACAAAATTGTCTTCGTACCTGGGTCTCAAATCCCCAACAAACCCGCATACCGGTGTAATCTCAAAGACACCAAAGAGCTCCAAAGGCAGGTCGATGAGTTTCTAAACAAGGGCCTTGTTCGGGAGAGCTTGAGTCCTTGCGCTATTCATGTTATCCTTGTCCCGAAGAAAGATGGAACTTGGCGAATGTGCGTTGATTGCCGAGCAGTCGACAAAATCACGGTAAAGTATCGTCATTCTATCACTCGATTAGATGACATGCTAGATGAGTTAAGTGGTTCTTCATACTTTTCGAAGATAGACCTCAGGTCTGATTACCACCAAATCCGAATGAAACCCGGAGACGAGTGGAAAACCACATTCAAGACCAAATTCGGTCTCTATGAATTATTGGTGATGCCTTTTGGCCTATCCAACGCACCGAGCGCATTCATGCGACTGATGAACCATGTGCTCAAGCCGTTCATAAATAAGTTTGTTGTCATTTACTTCGATGACATCCTTATTTATAGCAAATCTGTGGATGAACATGTCGAACACCTAAGGCTAGTGCTTGATAAGCTTCGAGAAGAGAAATTATATGCTAATTTCAAGAAATGTGCCTTTTGTGTCGAGCGTGTAGTATTTCTAGAATTCGTTATGAGTACTAATGGTGTTGAAGTCGATGAGTCAAAAGTTGAAGCCATCAAAGATTGGCCAACTCCAACCTCGGTATTGTAAGTTCATAGCTTCCATGGGTTAGCTAGCTTTTACCGAAGGTTTGTTCATGACTTTAGCACCGTGGCAGCTCCTTTAACCGAGCTGGTAAAGAAAGACCATCCGTTTGTGTGGGGAGAGTCCCAATAGAGGGCTTTCCAAGAGTTGAAACGGAAGCTTTGCTCTGTCCCGTTGTTGCAACTCCCTGACTTCGGCAAAGCATTCGAGGTCGAGTGTGATACATCCGGGGTTGGGATTGGAGGAGTGCTTATACAAGAATGGAAGCTTATCGCTTACTTCAGCGAAAAGCTTAAGGGTGCAACCTTGAATTACTCTACGTATGACAAGGAATTGTATGCCCTCGTTTGAGCACTCGCCCATTGGCAGCATTATTTGTGGCCTCGAGAGTTTATGATTAAAAGTGATCATGAATCTTTGAAACATCTCCAAGGTCAGGAGAAATTGAACCGAAGACATGCCAAATGGATTGAATTCATTGAAATCTTTCCCTATGTAATTTATTACAAAAGGGGAAAAGACAATATTGTGGCCGATGCGCTATCAAGGAAGTTTGCCTTAGCGACCACTCTCGCCTCGAGGCTCATGGGATTTGAAAGCATCAAATCGATGTGCGAAGGTGATCCCAAGCTAAAATGCGTTTGTGACGCAATCTTGAGCGGCCGAAGGGTTGAGAAATATCAGTGGCACGATGACTACCTCTTCAAGAATGGGAGGATTTGTGTGCCAGTGTCATCGTGGAGAGAGCTTTTGGTTCAAGAAACTCACTCCGGAGGCTTGATGGGACACTTCGGTGTCGACAAAACTCTCGGTATCTTAACCGAGCAGTTCCATTGGCAAATAATTCGAAGAGATATGGAAAAGCTTTGCAATGCTTGTATAGATTGCAAGAAAGCTAAATCGAGGTCCAACCCTCATGGTTTGTATACTCCATTACCTGTTCCTAATCGACCGTGGGTTGATATATCCATAGATTTTGTTATGGGGTTACCGAGGTCGGGGGGGTGGACATGATAGAATCTTTGTCGTAGTCGACCGTTTTTCCAAAATGGCTCACTTTATTCCTTGCAAAAAGTGTGATGATGCACAACATGTAGCTACTTTGTTTATTTTTAATGTGTTGAAATTGCATGGTGTGCCTCGTATTATTGTGAGTGATCGAGACTCAAAATTCTTGAGTCATTTTTGGAAATGTCTATGGGGTGCCCTCGGCACCAAATTACTATTTTCGGCGTCTCACCATCCTCAGACTGATGGACAGATCGAGGTAGTCAACCGAACCTTAGGATCTTTGCTTCGAGCAATGACCAAAGGCAAAGTTGGAAAATGGGTTGATCATTTGCCTGAGATGGAATTTGCATACAATCGAACTGTGCATCGAATGATTAGAATGACTCCGTTCGAATGTGTGTATGGTTTTAACCCTTTAATTCTACTTGATTTAACCCCATTTCCTCGAGATTATATTGTTGATTCTGAAAGTACTCGGCGAACCACTACCTTGATCGAGTGGCATGCGAAGGTGAAGAAGAACTTCGAGGAAGCTTATGCAAAATTTGCAATGAAGAAAAACAAGGGGCACAAAAAGTTGGAATTAAAGAAGAGAGATTGGGTGTGGGTTCACTTCCGGAAGGAACGATTTCTGAACCTAAGGAAAGGAAAGTTGGCTCCTCGAGGGGATGGACCATTTCAAGTGCTGAGCAAGATCAACAACAATGCTTATATTATCGACCTCCCTAGTGAGTATAATGTGTCCAACACCTTTAATGTTGCTGACTTAACTCCTTGTGTTGTAGGTCAAACATCAGAGGATGAAGAGGGCTCGATTTCGAGGATGAAATCTTCTCAAGAAGGGGAGGATGATGCAGCCCGAACATGTGCTGATCAAGTGTTCGATCCACCGAGGTCGATGACACGAAGCCTAGTCAAGCTGCTGCACGATGTTCAAATTCACTTGGCTTGGTCGGGAGAAAGAAACCACTCCGAAGCTGATTGGCCGAGCTCAAGGATCGAAGGTTTCATTTATAAACTTGAGCTCGAAGAAGGGAGTGACCGAACCCAAACCGAGCACTCAACCTCGGCGCCGAAGTAAATCAAACAATCGAAGGAAGAGCGACCGAAGTCAAGAGCTTGAGCTGAAGTGTTCAAATTTCAAGGGTTCGGTTGAAGGAGTGACCGAACACTCAGATATCCAGCCCTACGTGGCTTACTCCTATTGGTTGCCTGAGACCATTTACTGTTTTATCCCTAGAGTAGTCTATATATACTCCTTCACATTTCATTGTAAGATGCTAGTTTTTTATGAATATTGATATAGCAGTTGCTATTTGAGTGTCTCCGATGGAGCCCGAACCCCGACGTGGGATTCTCAAAGAACTTGTGTCATTCTGTGTTATCGTTTGAACATTTTCTTTTTGGTCATTCAATTTGCAAGAAGCATCATTCTTCTTGAGGATTGTTGCTTAGTATAGGTGATTTTTACCTCTGATTCGATCGAGCTTGAGACAAGTTCCTCAACATTCCTTTGAATTGAAGCAAGATTTGTCTTGCTTCTATCTTTACTTCTTGTTGCTTTCCGCATTTTCTTCGTGTTTAGCTCAACTCCGGTTTAGCTTGCACCAAGTGTGGTTCAACTGTCAAATCCCATTAGGCAGCCAATTATGTTTTCATGTCGAATATATGATCTAAGAAACTCTTATCTTATCATACAATTGCCCTGCCCAAGGTCTTAAAGTAGTCGTTTATAATTCATGACAACATAGAGCTTAAAATCATTTCAGTATAATACAATTGCACTTTCCGGTCATGATGGGGCTTCATTAAGGGTCGTGCTTAGCCCATTTCTATTTGCGTTGGTGATAGATGTATTGATTCGGAGTATTCAAGGAGGGGTACCATGGTGTATTTTATTTTCATATGATATAGTATTGGTGGATGAGACATGCAGAGGTGTAAATGAAAAGTTGGAGGTGTGGAGGCAGACGTTAGAGTCTAAAGGCTTTAGACTAATTAGGACAAAAATAGAGTATATGGAATTCAAGTTTAGCGACGCTCCTGATGACTCTGATGTGGAAATGACGCTTGATTCTCAAGTCATTCTTAGGAAAGAAAGCTTCAAATATCTTGGCTCAATCCTTCAAAAAAATGGTGAAATTGATAATGATGTCACACACCGTATAAGAGTAGGTTGGATGAAGTAGAGGCTCGCTTCCGGTGTACTATATAATAAAAGAGTATCACTTAGGCTTAAAGGCAAATTCTATAGAGTGGTCGTT
This sequence comes from Petunia x hybrida, assembly GCA_037355625.1. Taxonomy (NCBI): domain Eukaryota; kingdom Viridiplantae; phylum Streptophyta; class Magnoliopsida; order Solanales; family Solanaceae; genus Petunia; species Petunia x hybrida. Next base: position 6,627,920 of record JBBBVM010000025.1, on the reverse strand, counting down.
AGACCTGCTATGTAATGGGGTAGAGTGTTGGCCAGTCAAGAAATCTCACATTCAGAAGATGATCATAGAAAAAATGAGAATGCTTGGATGGATATGTGGGCACACTAGGATGGATAAGATTATGAATGAAGTCATTTGTGACAAGGTTGGGGTGGCCCCAGTGGTTGAGAAGATGCGAGAAGAAAGGATGCGATGATTCGGGCACGTGAGAAGAATGAGTGTAGATGCTCCGGTAAGGAGGTGTGAGAAGTTGGAATTGTTGGGTCTAAAGAGAGCTAAAGCTAGATTGGGGAAGAACTGGGTTGATGAGATTAGAAAGGACATGGTCCATATCACCAAGGACATGACCCTAGATAGAGGAGCGTGGAGGTTGAGGATTAGGGTAGAAGGTTAGGTAGTAGTCGAGTACCTGTTCTCGTAGTAGAGGTAGTATTATGAATTTATAGACGATTTCCATTTTAGTCATCGCCTTGTCTACTGTTATTATCTGTTTGTTTGGGATATACTTTAGTTTTAATATTCTTTTCAGCATGATAATACTGACCTGATTTCCAAAACTGTTTTCTAAAATGCTTTCTATTATGTCTTTCCCAGCGGAGGGTCTATCGGAAATAGCCTCTGTACCTTGGTGGGGGTAAGGTTTGCGTACATCTCATCCTCCCCGAACCCCACTTGTGGGTATGTTTTTATTGTTGTTGTTGTTGTTGTTGTTGTTGTTGTTGTTGTTGTTGTTGTTGTTGTTGTATAGAGCTTAAACTCATTACCAAGAGAGCATATTCCATCTTGATCGTTCATTAATTCTACAAGTACTTAATCATACCCAATATCTTTTCAACTATCGCTGTAGGACAATTGGCATCTAGTATTGAAGTGCAATAAATAACTTGTCAATTACTATGACGATCTCAGGTCAAAGGGAACTCTTACATCACATTCTTCAAGAGAATATCCTAGCGGTCGTTTATGATATTTCTAACCATTAGGAATTACCCAATGAGTCGGTTTAATGATCATATCTCTATATGCATCACCTATTTATGTGATTTAGTTAATGAGATTAACTAATCTTTATCCAATAAAGACTATCACGTAATTATTAATCTAACCGGGTCATTAATGTCCTAAGCAATGATCCTATGATCAAGAACAAATTTTGATTAAATTATAAGAGACTTGATTTTCATTATTATGGTCTCTATCATGATGACAAATCTCAGCACATAATCAAGGACTTTATCTAATTAGTCAAACAATTGATAATAACTATGATAAATAAATATCAAATGCCATATAACAATATATAAGAGGGATAATTACATTAAGAGACACACATTCCATGAAAATTATCAAAAAAGACCCTTATTTCACAACCTTACCCGACCTAGCACCCTCCCTCCCTCTTCTTTATTTTTTCTTTCACACATAGCATCTCCCTATTTAAAGGAAAAAAACTCTAGCCCCGATTTTTCATCTCTTCTCTTTCCTTCCTTCCCATATTTCATCTCTTCTCTCCCCCATTACAATACTGCCGCCCTCCACCCCTTCCACCACTGCCTCACCTTTATCTCATCTTCTCCAAGCCACCGTCGTCACTGCCACTTTCTTCTTCTTCTTTTCTTTTTTTTTTTTTTTTGAATTACAATGTCGATTTTCCGTTGTATATTCCGGTCAAAACTCCAGTAAAAGGTTTGTTTATCATGTTTCTTCTTTTTTCACACTTTTCATAGAAATCCGGTGAGATCTACTAGTTTTTGTTATAAAAAAAAAATCTAATGTTTAGATCTAGTATTTTTATTGTATAAAATTGTATGGATCTTGGACATTTGTTAAGCTTTTGTGTGAAAATTGCACAAAACACTGTATATAAAATTATTTTTGCGAGTTTATACATTTTATACATTTTTATACAATTATGTAAACGTGTATAAAAATGTACAAATATGTATATGTGTATATTTACAGTGAATTTTTTATGCACTTTTGTAAATTTGTATAAAGTTGTATACGCGTGTATGAATAATGAAAAAAGTTGTATAAATTTTAGATTTGTGCACTATTTATGGATGTTTGTAAAAATGTATGTTTCATTGTGTATATTATTTTTGTATTTTTCTTCTTGCATACAATTTTTCTATATATTTACATGTATAATTTATTACTTTTTGATAAATTTATGTGTATAAAATTATCAAAAAATAATTATTTAAATAAAACCACCAATAATAAAGCTTTGGTGACATAAAATAAGAAATTCTGATGAGATCCAGTGAATTTTTAATTTTCCGGCCACCGGCCGATGGCGGCACCGTCGGCGGTTGGGTTGTCGATAGCTGGTCATTGGTGGGGGAGGGTGAGGGAGTGGCACCTTGGATTTTTTATCTGAGGGAGCATTCAAAGTGGTGCTATGTTATGTAATTTAAAAATAAGGGAGTGCTATGTTATGTAATTTAAAAATAAGGGGTGCTATGAATGAGATATGACCCCTCATTTATAATTTTGGGTAGTTGGCTGTCTATTTGTGAAAATTTCCCTATGTAAAATATGGTTCCCAAAATATGTACAAATTATTAAATACGAGATTGGGTCTAAGACATATCAACTATATCCCTATAAGGCTGAACTTACCTTGTTTCCCTTCTCAATCCCATATAAGGAAGGAATCACATTCGAATAGATACTTGAGAATTTGAAGCTGCCTACGAACCTATTCATTTTAACCTAATTATCTACCTAAGCTGAAACGACCTTAAGTAGTCGTTTCAGAAATTAGAACCCCGATTGACGTGCCGTCAATTTTAAAAACTTCAAAGGACCATCGCAACTTGTCTGTAAAATTTGAGCTAAATTAGACCTCGTTTGGTATGCATCGGAAGAAGGTTTCAATTTTCGTTAACGATAAATCGTAAAAAAAGAGGTTTTCGAACACAATTTTGGCGAATGAGCTCTAATTCGAAATCTGAAAGTGTCGCTAGATTCGTATGGTCATTTATTATATATGTGAATTTTTGAAGTGAGTTTCGAGGTTGTTCGGTTGATTTCGGCTAAAGTTTCGAAAGAATTAATAATTTGGTCATTTTTCCTTTTAATTCATATCTGGAGTTTCGGGAGTCCGATTTGAGATTTGCCTTGGCGAGTATGTTACATATATTTTGTATAAAGTACTTGAAAAATTTGGGATCATTTTGACTTTTCTTGGGTTCCATTTTAATTTTAATCGTCGTAGCGAATTTATTTTAAAAAAATTAATTACAATGTCGGTTATGCTAAGGGATTAGCAAATTGCATATACAAAGCAGAAACATGCGATTATAAACAGAGAAAAGAAAGAGGAAAAAAGGGAAAAAGAGGTGGAAAATAGTGGAATTTCTATCCCAAATCTCCAGGTAATGATGTTAACTCATTATCTTAGCTTATTACGTGTGTTTGAATATATTTTTACGGTAAAAATAGGGATATTAGACATCGCCCTAATGACTTAAATTGATAGTTTAAAGGGTCAATTGGACCCCGATGATGGAAATGATTATATATTCGTACTCAGTGAGTTATGGGCAACATATAAATGTAATTTATTTAGGATTTGGTTAAGGGAATTTGAACCCTGTACATAGGCCTGGCCTGCGTATTGCGTATGCGAACAGGGTATCATGTTCCTAACTGGATTGCCCTAAGACATAAGGAATGAGCCTTTAGCTCTATTTGATATAATTTTTCTGTTTATTGAATAGAGTGGGATAGTTTGGCAGTTAATCCAAAAGAAAAAGCAGTTGTTCAGTAGCAGGACTAGCTTTGGAATACGGTAAGTGTTTATATCCATTTCTTTGGAGGCACTTGGCCTCGTGGATTTTCTACCACGTGTTTCTTACGTGTGTAGCTGCCGATAGGCGTACTCATTACCCCTTAGCTTTGGATTTACATTCTATATTATATGTTATGTCATGTTATTGGTATTGCATTGACAATCTGAGTATTGTACTTTGGCTTTGAGTTGACATCTACTTCCCGGCTGTCGATGAGAGTCCCGCGCCGGTGAAGGGTTATTATTGCATCACATTGCATTCATACGCATTACATTGCATATCATATTGAGTGCAGGAGTATTCCGCCTCAGCTTTATATTTTATCGGGTGCAGGAGTATTCCGCCTCTGGTTTATATTATATCGGGTGCAGGAGTATTCCACCCCAGGTGTAGGAGTATTCCGCTCCAGTTGGTTAGCAGATTGGATTCCCCTCGAATGCAAGAGTATTCCACTTCGGAATGGGATTACGGGCACATGTGACCCTTTGCATCTCATTCCATTTCATTTCATTCTATTGTGTAGATTTTCGGTACATGACTACTGTTATGCTTATATGTGCATGGCTTACTTGTTGATTGTTGTCTGGTTCCGTTTCCCTGACTAGCGTATCTATTTTCGAGGTAGCTAGTTTGTTCGCACTTATTGAGTCCTTATGACTCACCCCTATTTGTTCTTGTATTTTTTTTCGTCCGGCAGATTCTACTCCAGGACCCAGCCAGTCGCGTCGTGATTGAGGAGTAGTACATTTTCAGCTGTCTACGGTGAGCCATCTTGTTCATTGCGGCCACCAACTTCAGATATTACAGTTTTCCTTACTTTTGCTCCCTTCGGGAGGTGTGTATATCTTTTGACCTTCTTAGATGTTTGATTTGGAAACCTTTAAAACTATATTTTCTGGGTAGTTAGTTGCTTTATTCAGACATCTTGTATGTTTGTCTATGCTAGAGAGTTATCGTATGTTGTTAAAGTTTAGTTCATTTTAATTTCAAAGTAATTCTTCACAATTTATATGGATTCAGTCAATAGAAAGTCCGACAGGTTTAGAAAAGATGGTCGGGTGCCAGCACGGCCTAACCGAGAATTCAAGTCGTGCCATAAGCTTTATTTGTGGTGAGGTCTCTACTTGTAACAAACGATGTCATGCTCTTTCATGCCTGACCTGGAGAAATTGTCGCCCATTTTACAATTTGGAGTTACTTTCTTAATCCTAACTCCAAATGTTCTGAATTTACTAAAAACTTAAAACACATGAAGACTTGATAGCAGAATTCAAATGGGATGTTTACATATAAATATCCGCCCATAACTAAATATTTATTTTTAATTGTCCACAATTTTTTCTAACCGTTATATTTATAGAAAATAAAAGAGATCTTTAATATAAAATTTACTACCTTAAATTAGTGACTATCTCTTTCCTAAAATAAAGGATTTCAACCATCCTTAAAAGATGCATGCGTTATTATAGGTAACAAATTTAAATATGAGAAAAAAATAACTAGTATATCAGTTTCACTTCAATTTCTTTTTTTTCTTTTTTTTATGTTTTGGTTACAAAATATATTTTTTTTGTCTATATGTCATTATATACTTATGTATTGATATTATATTATTATATATGACATATATTGATATAAATTGAATAAATATTACATGTACAATATGTTAAAAATTGTAATATTTACTAAAAAAGAAATATCGATTAAAAATGTATAAAATTTATTAAAAGTGTGCAATATCACATTAATATCGATTGCATATGTACTATTTATTCAACCAATATTTTATAAATAAATATCTATTCAATATATAGATTTAAATATTTATATTAATATTTATTCAATATATGTTGAATAAATATTAATCTGCTACTACTCTATAAGTGGAAAGCCCCAAAAGATCAAAAGTTAAATGACCAATATGCCCTTTATAGATACATTATTCCTTTAATTAATTAATAATTTTATTTTGGGTTAGTTAATATTTTCTAAACGATGCTATTTTAATACCTAATATTTTTGGTTTTAAATTAAGTCCTATTCTAAATGAGAGAATTTTCTTCCCGACATACTTGTTGTTTTTATTATTATTATTATTTTTTTTTTTTGGATAATTGTAGTCTCACAATTGGTAATTAGATAATTGCAGTTCTAATTAAACATGAATGTGTTATCTTTCTTTCCTTGATAAATTTGTACTTTTGATTAATTAGTCAGAATTTAGCTTATAGATCTTTGATTCTGAATAAAAAATATCATATATGGGCGAAAATTATTTATTTAAATTTTATTTTATTTATGTTTACAGAGATGAAAAAAATGTTATGTATGAACGAAGAAGATGATGCAGTTGTTAAAAAAGCCACTGCTTTTTAATAACTGCTTGAACAATAGAACAATTTTAAAAGTTTGTTTCGTTTTTCTTTTTTACATTATATTTATATTTGAGAATATTGGGGTTGTGCTTGAAATTATTTATTCCTGTTATTTTCTAAACTAGAAAAAAGTAGACGTATTCGTAGAAATAATACTATAAACGAATGTGTCTTTCTCCTCCGTTTTAAAGTTTGATTGATCAACTTTGAATGTTTGACGACATATAGTTATTTTTACACCGACAAATGAGTCATCATTTGACCATTTACACTGGCTGTTCACAATATTTATACTTAACTTTTATAAAGCTTTATTTAAATGATATTGATATTATTAATTTTTATTACATATTACAAGACTTGATAATACATGCAACGCACGTGTCAAAAAATTAGTATATAAAAAAAGATGAGAGAGAAGAGAGGAACATGCGGGGGGGAGGGGAGCATTTAATTGATTGCGAGAACATAAAATTTTGATTTCGTAATTATAGGGATTATTATATTTAAAAATAATAAATATTTATGAAAAGAAAGAAAAAACAAAAGATGGTCATAAACAATAAATATTCTTTTCCAATATTTATGGGGCGTAATTTCCCCAATTCAAATTAGGCTATCAGATCGGCTTCTCGCTTATCCCCATTTTCAAATGAGGAGATCCAATGATGCCTTATTTTTTTTTTTCAAAATGCCTTTTTGGGTCTTACTAGTCTAAAAAAAATAGAAAAAAAAAATCACTGCCGCTGTCAGCTACAGACCCAGAGTGAACCTATCCAATTTCGGTGCCATATAAGTCAAGAGCTAGAGCAATAAAGTAGGGATTTTAGGAAAGCGGATTATCTTCTCGGGGAAGCGGTGCTCTCTTTCGCAAAAATGAATTGAGTTGGCTAATCACTTGATGACCCGGTGGAGGTGAAACCAACCAAGACTGAACACTAGCCCCATTTTGTAGACGGGTTGGGACCGGCACAAAGTGCTCGTCTTTTTTTTCTCCCTAGAACTTTTGATCTCTTCCGCTCCGTTCGTTCCGAGCTCGCGAGCGAAGTTTTGGGGCCGCCCCTAATTAATCGGGTGCCGATACGGAGGGCCAATTGTTGTAAGTCATTTCTTAAAAATTTTGCGTAGGGGCCTATTTGGCGTGCGCTAATTGATTTGTAGCCGTCAAAAATAAATTCGCTGAGAAATAGCCACCTCCGGACAAGTCCCAATATTTTATGAACAAGTTTTGTTCAAAGCCTCAGTATTTTATTATGGGACTTTATATAAAGCTTCAGTAAACTAACCCCATTATAAAATATTGGGGCTTTGAGTAAGTTTTTTTCAAAACTCCAGTATTTTGTTATGGGACTTTATATATAAACTTCAGTCCCATAACAAAATACTGGGGCTTTGAACAAACCAGTATTTTGTTATATAAAGTCCCATAATAAAATAATGAGACCTTTGTTATGGGATAAATACCATTATTTTATTATGGGATAAAGTCCCATAACAAAATAATGGGACTTTTGAACATATTAGTTCAAGGTCCCATTAGTTTGTTATGGGACTTTATATATAAAACTTCAGTCCCATAACAAAATAATGGGACCTTTGAACATGTTAGTTCAAAGTATTTTGTTATGGGACTAGTCTGGGTGTTTTCCAACGCTAATGGAACGTAAGTATGCGCGCGATTTTTTAGCTATTTCTCAATTAATTTTGAAACAGTGGATAAAACTCCTTGAGTGTGTCCAAAAATGGCTACACATCAAAATTTCACTATCAGATCTCGACATTAACCAAAGGCCCGATATCTAGGTGACTTGCAAAAATATGACACATTAGGCTACTTTGCACTTTTACCCCCCTTAAAAAGTCTTTAAAAATACCCTCATGTGCATAAGTTTTATTAGTTTTCATGATATTTATTGCCCATTGTGCATAAGTTTTACTTAGTTGTAACCATGTCTAATAGGCAATAAATTATTGAAAAGTTTACATAAATATCCGGCCATCAACAAATATTTACTTTTAGTTGTCCATAACTTTTTCTATCCAAAAACTTAATACATAAATATATATCCGAAATATTTAAAATATATTAAATATATAGCTGAATATATATTAAATATATATCTAAAATACATAATATTAAATATATATATATATCCGAAATATTTAAAATATATTTTAAAAAGGAAAAATGGTTATGGAAAGAAAGAAATAACAAAAGGTGGACAAAAAAAGTACTTCTTCTTTCCCAACGATTATGTGGCGTAATTTTTCCTAGATTATTATACTATCTTAATGAAACGACCTTAAGTAGTCGTTTTAGGAATTAAGACTTCGATTAGCATGTTGACAGTCTTAAAAGCTTCATTAGGTCCATTAGGACATGTTTATAAAATTTTAGCTGATTTGGACCTCGTTTGGTAGGATTTTTGAGGTCTCTGTTTCAGTTGTCGGTAAGCTTAAAACCTCGAGAGCTCCGATTCAAAATCCGAAAGTTGTGTTTGGTTTGTATGGTCATTTATAACCTGTAGGAACTTTTGGAAGTGAATTCCAAGGTCGTTTGGTCAGTTTCACTAAAATTTTGAAAGTTAAGAAATCGACCTCTTTCGATGGGAGTCTTATCTTGAGTTCTGGAGATCCAATTCGAGCTCCGTCTTCGTGAGCATGTCACACAAGTCTTATATGAAAAATTTAGAGTCATTTTGAGCTTTGTGGGGTCCGTTTGGACCCAAAAACCAACACAACAGTTGCTGGTGCGAAAGCTACACTATAAGCAGCTTGTTTACAGTATAAAAGGGCCATTTCAGCCCATTTTCAATTTTTGCAAAAAAAAAAAAAAAAAAAAAAAAAAAAAAAAAAAAAAAACCAGCTAAATCTAATCAGTTCCAAGGAGAATTTTGGGTACCAAAGAATTCTTCAAAGAGGTATATGTCTAAGGGACGTCGGGCAGGAAAGGAGGTTGTAGAGTAGCATTATCGGCCCAGAACTAGAGGTAAGCGATCTTATCCGCTTCTTTGACGGTCTTTAGCTTTTTGGATAATCTATTCACGTGTTCTTTACATGAATAATTGCCAAGAGGGCATACTTATTACGCCACAACATTGTTATGTAATTTTTTAAGTTATGTTTCTTGTTATATGGGTTGTTATGTCATATGAAGGCAGGAGGATTCCGCCCTAGGAGCAGGAGGATTTTACTCCTTGCATCATACTGAGGGTATGAGGATTTCGTGCTATGAGCAAGAGGATTCCGCTCCTTGCATCAAATTGAGGGTAGGAGGATTCCACCCTAGGAGCAGGAGGATTCCGCTCCTTGCATTATATTAAGGATAAAAGGATTCTGCCCCAGAGTAGGAGGATTTCGCTCCATTCATTTGGCACATGTCACCCCATTGCATCATAATGCATTCATCTCATCTTCATTGCACAGATTGTTGAACATTATGTGACTGGTTGATCTGTGATTTGTGCTTGTAATATATGCCTCTGGTTGTTTATATATTTCTGATTGTTATTTACTCCTCTCTTTTCCCTGGCCAGTTTATCTATTCTTGGAGATGGCTGGCCAGCCCCACTTACTGAGTCCTTATGACTCACTTCATATCTGCTTTTGTTTTGTCTTTTTGTTCGGCAGATTCCTCTCCAGGACCTAGCCAGCAGCGCGATTGAGGAGTCGGGATGTTCTCAGCTGTCTGTGGTGAGCCAACTTATTCCTTGAGGCCGCTAGCTGTCGATACTATAGTGTTATCCTATTTTTCTCCCTTCGGGATATGTATATATTCTTTTGACTCCGTAGATTTCTGATCTAGAAATCTCTAGACCTATATATTGGGGGGAAGTTAGCTATATTTATTCTGATAACTTGTACATTTTTTTCATTTGTATATCTATATATGACATAAAACTGACTTAAAGGAGAAATGAAGCTAACTTCAAATGTAAAATAACTCCATAAGATATATATATATATATATATATATATATATATATATATATATATATATATATATATATATATATATATATATATATATATAGCTATCAAAATAAATATATAGGTCTAGGGGAGGTAGTCGGGTGCCCGCACAGTCTAGCCGAGAATCTGGGCCGTATCAGTTGGTATCAGAACCCAGTTTAGAGTATTTCCAGATCATGACAGTTTCTAATGGAGTCTCACTGATCGGGCGGAGACGTTCGTACCTATCTGCGAGAGGCTACGGTGGCATTTAGGCAGTTTTCTTTCATTCTTTCCCCGTCTTGCGTGAGTTTTCTTATATGAAGTTGAGTGTACTGCCTTCCCGTTTGAGGGTCCAACTTTAGCTTGGTGGATCACACTCCGATCAGCTCTGCAGGGCTTGCCAAATCTGAAATGTAGTGAGTTCTCCAACGGATTGATGGAGAAGTTTCTTCTTCGTAGTTAGAAGGATGAGATGAGGAGGTAGTTTTAGCGGATTGGACAAGGGAAACCTGTCGGTCTCGGAGTATGAGCTTTTGTTCTTAGAGATGTCTGTGTATGCTTCAGATTAGGCAGCTTCAGAGATGTCTTTGTCTTAACTGACTTAGCCTTCCTCTTGAATACCTTTTTTTCTTAATTGGTGGACCATCATCACTATCATCATCGAATTGCTGGGGTCGTTTACCATTGTCTCTTTTTTATTTGACACGAGATGGACTCCCACCAGCAATAACCCCCTTACCCTTTCTATTTGCCATATCTTCTACCATCTCAGTATTGTGGGACTATGAACGAGTAATTATGGTAGAAACTGTAGATGCATGCAAGTGAGACTGAACCGAGTGTGGGTTATCTGGTAAGGTATCAACGAAATCATCATCACTAAAGGTGCTCGATCCTTGAAAATTCTTTGAACTCATCTTAGATTGTTTAAAACTAAAAATTGTAGGATGAAGTCTCTCCTGCCACACTACATACACATATACACTTTAATGGATATATTATAAATCTATGATACGCTCAAAAAATCATAAAGATTTTAAAAGTTAATCTTAGTTTTAGAAGATAATGTTGATGATATGAAAGTTTAGAGAAATTCATGGAAATACAGTTGAGTGCTTTAAGGGAGAAAATATTTGGTGCTGTGAAGACTTAGCGTTATGTCTTGTTTTGGTGCTTTAATCACCGCTAATATTTACTGTATTACCAACAATTAAGATGTGCAATTAATTTTGAATTTTGGTTAATCCCTAAATAGAAGGGATATATATTTCTTGTATAAAATTTTATTAATGATACATAAATAATTACTAAATATTTAAAAATATTTGATAAATAATTAATAAATATTTGAAAAAAGGTATAATGGCTAGAGAAAGAAAATGAGTGAAAAATGAGCTTATGAGTAGTAAATAAGTTCTTACAATGTGCATTTTGGGTAAATTTCTCCTTTTTTTTAACTTTACATAGCTGAATGAACAAACAGAAAAATTCAAACCTTCGTCATATTTGTTTTAAATAAATCGCAGCAGCAAGAAAATACGGAAGAAACAAACAAGACTTTAAAATGGATCAAGCTTCCTTTGCATATCAGAGCCTTAAAGAGGCCATAATTTACAGGTTCACCTTAAAAATAATTGCCAGCAGTTCTTACATAACTCAAAGCATTTAATAAATACCTTGCAAACACAGCACCATCAACAACAGCAGCGAACAACAGCAGAAACCAGCTCCTACAACCCCTTAACAGACCCTCTGTTACTTGCTAACTCATTTTTTTTACTAAGACTCTAGTCTTTCTTGCTCTCTCAGATCTAATAATTTATTTTCTAGAGGGAATGTGTTTTCAGCTCTGTGAAGTGTATTTCTCAGATGTCCCCTTTAAAATAAAAGGGAAAGAGGCTTTAAATAGGCAAAAGAGGTGGAGTATAAGGTGAGTAAAAAGGACAAGGATCACATGTGATCCTTTGCTTTACTAGGCAAGAGGTACAACACCCATGTGACTCTTTAAATGCAAAATTCCTTTTTCATGTCACACAAGGGAGTCAACCTAGACAAGTGCGGTACCGGTGTACCGTACCTTATTAAGTCTAATGACTTGCAAATAAATCAGCCTAAGAAAAGTATGGGTTCAACTATAGGTGACTCAATGAGTTCTTGTTCTAAAGTTTCAGCCATTTGGAAGTGCCTTGAGGGTACCCGTCGACAGCCTCTAACGATCTAACCCAACGCATTTCCTCCTAATCATGGTTAACTTTTTGTGTCCTGAGATACGACAGAAATTCCGATGCAGAAGCGAAACTGGAGTACTTGTATGCAGTGTTCCAGAAGACTCTGAGGTGTATCAGAGAAGACAGTTGTGTATATATAGTTCAAACATATCAAAGCGGTAACAATCAAGGCAACAGATACAAACAATACTCAAAAAATTGAAACGCGACAAATTTTAAAGCCTGACACTCTCAGTTTTCACTTTCCTCCCTAGCAAAGTCGCCAAGCTGTCACGGCCTCTTTTTTTAACGAAAAGACAGTGAACTGGGTGTTTTAAGGTACACAAAATTAAGAGAATTCGAAGTCGCCACTTGACAAATTAAAGGTGTGCAAGTCACCAAAATGTGTACCTCACAACACCTATGACTCGTAAATGGTCTGCGTCAGAGTTCCAGGTATGGATCTCGGTTGACTATCGAGAAGGTGTTATTAGACACCCTCGAGTCCTGTGCCAAGCACAGTTGCTTTATTGACGCATTTCGACTCTTTGAATTATTTGTTATATTTTCTTTGTTTGTTACACTTTGATTTATTATTACTTATCCGTTCAAACGGAAACTCAAATCGAGATATAACCGCACGAACGCTTCACCCTTTCGAACTCTTCCGACTTAAGCCAATTAAATCGCGCAGGCACTTCACCCGTTTGAAATCTCTCGACTTAAATCAGTTCTATGTTAACAAAAAGAGTTATTTAGTTAGGCGTTTGATCTGAACGCAAGATTCATGTAATCGTTGTTGTCTTCCTAGAGCTCTGCCTATTTCCTTGGTTTTATACATCTGCCCACTACCGTTGCATTTCTTTCAAGATTGCAATTGGTGTTCTAATTTGTTTTCTCTTTCAAATTTATTCATTTAATAATTACTTCTAGTTGCAATCTCTTAACTACTTCAGAAAATTGGGTCTGCAAAAAGAAATCAGTTCATCAGTTTCCACTTTTGTTTTTGCTAAGATTTGCCAAAGTTGAAAAAATTCCGAATTTATACAAATGTTTAGCAAACATATCTAGACAAAAACAAGCCTAGCCCTACATTAAAATAGACACTAGATGTGATTTACAAAGTCTAGACAAAAATCACGCCTAAACAATATGGCTAGAGAGATATTTTAGCTAAAACTTAACGTGTGTATGCTTAACTCTAACTGTTTATGCGCTGAAATAGGAATCCTATAATTAATAGTAATTATCACTTTTCCCTATTATATAGACCATAATCCCATATAAGTAGGAACCTAAAACATGCGTTATCCCATCATACTATATAAGTAGGAATGCATATACTTTTAAAGCAGTACTCTCCATAAACATCTGAAGTTAATCTTCAACAGAAGAACGTTGCATATTATTAAGATATTATTGAATATTTCTATTTAAACTTTAACAGGTATGTCTCCAATTAAGGTTTTGCTTCAATATGGCGATGAATGGGTTGATGATTTCAAATTCATCAACTATAAGGCTGATGGTATTCTTCTCAAGGAAGACTGTTGTTACGTGGACTTTTTGGGTGTAATTGTGAAACAGCTAGGGGTTGACACATCTAAATATTCGTTGGATATCAAGTATCAAATTGAAGAAGGTTACCAACCATTATCAGTGAAGAACAATATTGGTGTTGAACTGTACGTAGAGCAAAAAAATTCCACAAAGATGAGTGAATATCCACTTTGCATCACAACAAAAGAAAAAGTTGTTGATGTTGGTTCAAGCACAAATGCACGTGTTATCACTTCTAACGAGTTGATTCATTGTAATTCACAACATGATATTAACATATCTGAAGTGCTAGACATGATACTGTCAGGATCCAATGAAGAAATAGAAGGTGTATCATATGAAGAAATAGAAGGTGTATGCCTGGTGGGGGAGTTATGCATCTAAAGTGCATACTTCATGTCTATATGCAGCATATTCTTTGCATATGAGCTACATACTGAATACAACTGATTAGTTGAAGTGATTTATGTCTATAATTTACACTTTATTCACGAATATGCAGATGCAATCTAAGATATGTGGCTTGTATTCTAATTATATTATAAAATTTTAATTTTATCATCCCGAACAGTATGGAGTCCATAAAAATGCATATTCAAGGATGCATACATGTGAATTATGCATATAACACACATTTAGTTACACCACATCATATATATAAATGATATGCAATGAATGACAATAAATATACCTCATATACTTGAAATATAATAAGTATATAAAGTGCATATTTTGCAAACCTGATGCATACATGTGAATTATGCCTATAACATAATTTATACCCCCAAATATATAAATGATATGCAATCGAAGACGATAAATATACCTCATATATACGGATATACAATCGGTGGCTATGGAAGACATAATTCTAATTCTAGATATGTTTTTTTCTCTAATTCTAACATTTATAAACTGATACGCAATCTAAAAATTATCTATAATCTAAAACTGATATAATCTAAAAATATAAGTTTTTGACTTTTTAGATTACCGCGCTTTTGATTTGGTGTGCTTTAAATTAGGAGAAACTTAAGTTAATTGATATATTTAGAAATATTTAATAAATATCTTTAAATAGTGAGATAAGATCCCATCTTAAAATAACTGACATATCTATTCAACATCCCCAAAAATCGGATGTTCGCCGGGAACGTCGTCGGAGACCGTGACGGGTTTGAAGAAGAAAATGGAAATGGAGATGTGGGGACCAATTTGTAATTTTAAGAACTTGGGGCTGGAGGTTTTAAACTCTTTACACGTTGTTAAGTATGATTAAGAATAAAACGTCATTAGTGAATTATAGGGTTATACACCCAATTTTTAAGACTTGAAGGTTATTTCCTCTATTTTCTTCATCGCAGGGATCTTTTAGCCCAAGCACCCAAGTTTCTGCCAACT
The DNA here is from genome assembly GCA_037355625.1 of Petunia x hybrida. NCBI lineage: Eukaryota > Viridiplantae > Streptophyta > Magnoliopsida > Solanales > Solanaceae > Petunia > Petunia x hybrida. The sequence goes on along the minus strand of JBBBVM010000025.1, from coordinate 6,612,623 downwards.
AAGGCTTAGGTATATGATAAATAATCAGTGTGTTTGGAAGGGAACTATTATTGAGAGGGATTAATACACCAAGCACAAACTAAATTTAATAGGTAATAGATTGATTGATAGCCAAAATGGTTCAACTGTTACAAAAGCTCACTGCAAGTAAAAGGAAATTAACACTCAGAAGGGGAGGTGAGAAGACATAGAGAGAAATTGGGGTGAGAAGAAACAGATACTACTCATGACTAAAACTTACTCCTCCTACTCTTTCTCCTTTTACTTTTATAACTAACTAATATTCCCTATTAATTTCATTCCTTTTTTCTCCAAGTTATCCCTTAGCCACGTTTCCAAATGAAACCTCCCAGCCTAGTATTGGGCTTGCTTGCCCTTATGCTGCGTCTCGAAACATTGGGCTCTTTTCCTTGGTTGACTGTTGGGCCTGTAGCTGAGTCCACAACATTACCCCCTCCTGAATTGAGGACCTTGTCCGCAAGGTCCAAAGCAATAGAAGAATCTGACAGGGGCTCCAACAGAGGAACGACTTGTTGGGTTGGGTCTCCATTGCAAGGCTTGAGTATGAAAATGTGAAAAACCGGGTGGATTTTGGAAGCAACAGGCAAGTCCAATTTGTATGCCACTGATCCGACACGCTTGACAACACGAAAAGGTCCAAAATATTTGCGACCTAACTTGTGATCTTTGCTCAAACGAACTGAATTCTGTCGGTATGGTTTAAGCTTAACATAAGCCCAATCCCCTTCTTTGAGCTGAACATCAGACCTCTTTCTGTCAGCAAAAGCCTTCATCTGGTGCTGAGCTTTGTGCAAATTTTCCTTAAGAAGCTTGAGAACCTCATCACGTCGTAACATGTACGTTTCAACCAAGTCATCTGAGGTGCTTCCCAAAATGTAACGAGCAATGTTTGGAGGTTCACGACCATACAAGGCTTGAAAATGTGTCATACCTGCCGAAGTTTGAAGAGAAGTGTTATACCAATACTCAGCCCATGGCAAAAGCGGGACCCAGTCATGTGGACTGTCCGCGACAAAACAACGCAAGTACTGCTCCACACACTTGTTTAATGCCTCCGACTGTCCATCAGTTTGGGGATGGTATGCGGAGCTCATTGCCAAAGTGGTACCCTGCAGCTTATGGATTTCTTGCCAAAAAGATTGAAGGAAGCGGGGATCACGATCTGTGATAATAACTCTAGGTGGTCCATGTAGCTTCAAAACATGAGCAACAAAAGCCAAGGCCACTGAATGTGCTGAGAAAGAGGCAGGAAGGGCAATAAAATGCCCATATTTAGACAAACGATCAATGATAGTCATGATCGTGTTCTTACCCTTTGAAGTAGGTAAGCAAGTGATAAAATCCATAGCAATTTCCTCAAAAACCATTTCAGGAATTGGGAGGGGTTGTAGCAAACCCGCGGGCAAGTAATTGGTGTCCTTCATCTGTTGGCAGACTTGACAAAGATGGATAAAATCCTTGACATCTCTTCGCATATTCTTCCAGAAGAAATTGGATGACAAGCGGTGAAAAGTGCGAGCAATTCCCGCATGTCCACCTACTGTGGTACTATGGAATTCATGAAGGAGTTGTGAACGAATAGGAGAATCTGATGGGATTACCAACCGGCCTTTGAAAAATAGTAGTCCCTCACGAAACACATAGTCAGCAAAGTCTGGATCTCTGTTGGCCAAACGACTTTGAATGTCCAGCATCTCAGGATGTGTTGTATTAGCAAGGCGAAGATCGGTTAACCAATTACACTTCTGAACTGAAAAGGCCTGAAGAGAACTATCAGGAGGGCGAGAAAGGGCATCCGCTGCCTTGTTGGATTTTCCTGATCTGTAAATAATCTGAAAATCATAGCCCACAAGCTTCCCCAACCATTTCTGTTGTTCTGGGGTCTGTATCACTTGATTAGTTAGGTTCCTAAGGGACTGTTGGTCCGTAAGTATGGTAAATCGGCGGCCCAAGAGGTACTGCCTCCATTTACCCACAGCTTGGGTTATAGCAAACATCTCCCTGTGGTAAGTAGAAGCCCTTTGCATCCTTAGGCTTAACTTCTGGCTAAAATAAGCTATAGGGTGGCCTTGTTGAGATAAGACAGCCCCAATGCCTATCCCAGACGCATCTGTTTCTAATGTGAAGCCCATAGAAAAGTCAGGAAGAGCCAATACAGGGGTGTGACTCAATTGTGCCTTCAGAGTGTCAAAAGCGGTCTGTTGGGCTGATTCCCACACAAAGGCATCCTTCTTTAAAAGATCTATAAGCGGGCTTGCAATTGTGGCATAGTGATGGATAAAACGACGATAGTATCCAGCGAGGCCCAAAAAGCTTCGGACTGCTTTGACAGACTTGGGAATAGGCCACTTTTGAATGGCCTCTATTTTTGAAGAATCAACACTTAGCCCGGCTGAAGAAAGCACATGACCCAAATAGTCGACTTGGGTCTGTCCAAACACACATTTTGAACGCTTAGCCACCAATTGGTGCTTTTGAAGCAGCTCCAACACTAACTTGAGGTGTTCTAAATGAAGATCCCAAGTTGGACTATATATCAATATGTCGTCGAAGAAAACTAGAACAAATCGACGAAGATAAGGGCGAAACACAGTGTTCATGGTTGCTTGAAAAGTGGAAGGCGCATTTGAAAGACCAAATGGCATCACGAGAAATTCATAATGACCTTCATGAGTGCGAAAAGCCGTCTTAGCAACATCTTCCGGTCGCACCCTTATTTGATGATAACCGGAAAGGAGATCTAACTTGGAGAAAAACTGAGACCCGTGGAGTTCATCAAATAATTCGTCAATGGTGGGTATGGGAAACCTATCACGCACAGTAATTGCATTTAAGGCGCGATAGTCCACACAAAATCGCCAAGTACCGTCCTTTTTACGAACCAAAAGAACCGGTGAAGAGAAGGGACTTGTACTTGTGCGGATGATACCTTCAGCCAACATGTCTGTGACCAATTTTTCCATGACCTGCTTCTGAAAATATGGATATCTATATGGTTTGACATTGACTGGACTTGAACCAGTGTTCAAGTGAATAGCACGATCTTGAGGGCGTGCGGTGGTAAGCCTTGAGGCTTGTGAAAGACATCAGCAAAAGAATCCAGCACAGCTGTTAAGTCTGCTGGATGGTCAGGCTGCACCTCGGCTTCCTCATGAACCATCATTAAACAATAAAACGAGGAAACTGCATTTGTGGTGGAATAACGCCGTAAGGATTGTAACTGCACAGCCTGAGCTTCCACAGGCGGATCACCAACCCAATGAATTTTAGAATCTCCCACAGAGAACTCAAAAACTCGTTCAGCATAATCAGTAAGAATGGGGCCTAATGTGGATAACCAAGATACTCCTAAGACCACATCAGTACCGTGCAAAGGAAGAACATATAAATCAACAGGAAAAGTGTGTCCTTGAATTGATAAGGGAATTCCCATCACAACCCCATCACATCGCAGCCTTTGCCCGCTACCAACAACTACAGAAAATGTAGGGGTGGGAGTGATGGACAAGTTCAAAAAATGAGCTGTTCGAGTCTGCACAAAGCTGTGTGTGCTCCCCCCATCTACTAGAATTTGTACTGGTGAACCAGATATATGACCCGTGAAGCGAAGCGTTGTGGGAGAAGTGCATCCTGATAAAGCATGATAAGAGATAGAAGATTGAGCTTGTACCTCTAACAATTGGAGTTCCTCAGCAAGAAGATCATCTGAAGTAAAGGATTCAGGAAGTTCCACAGTTGGCTCGGGTGAGTCTTCGAGAAGAAGAAGCTGAGGGAGTATCTTGCACCTATGACCCTTAACATACTTTTCGTCACAATTATAACACAACCCATTCTCACGGCGGGCTTGCAAGTCACTGGAAGATAAACGCCTGAATGGAATTTTGGATGAGGAGGGAGATGGGTTAGTGTGAGTGAAATTAGGTTTTGGATTAGGAAAAGTGGGAGTTGGTAACAGAGGTGGAGTTCTAGCAAAAGCGGGTCGGGGCGGGCTAATTGTGTCTCTGGACTTTTTCTGTTCATACAAATGGGCCAAGGCATAGGTATCCTCCAAAGTAGTGGGCCGGGCTATTGCCACATCATCTTGGATGGATTCATTGAGCCCAGCAATAAAACATTCAATAAGATACGGGTCAGGTAAAGCCATTGATTCATTGGAAACTGATTCAAAACGAGACCTAAACTCCCCCACCGTTGATGTCTGCCGGAGTTTGGAAAGTCGACCCTCCGGCGATTTAAGTGTATGCTGTTTGAATCGAAGACGTACTTTCTCAGCGAAATTAACCCAACCAGCCAATTGTTTGTTACGAAACAGCCATCTATACCAGTCCAACGCCTCACCGTCGAGATAAAAAGAAGCAAGTGATAACTGGTGATCCGGTGCAATAGAATAGAACTCAAAATACCGTTCAGCTTGGAAAAGCCAAGCTTCTGGGTTTTGACCATTAAAACGACTCAAATCCACTGATGCAGGTTTATGACGAATAGTAACCGGAGGTGAAGAGTGTGTTCCCTGAGACAAACAGATCTCGGAAGAATGAATACGAGTAGGTGCCGTAGAAGCAGATTGAGTTGCAACATGGGTCATATAATCATTAAGAACTTTGTGTAATCTGTCAACTTTTGATTCTAGTGAGTTAAAAGCAGTCATAGACACAAAGGATTCATCAACAGCCTTAAGCTTAAAATCAGGGATAGAATTCGAAGCCATGAAAGCACCAATGGAAGGGAACTGTTATTGAGAGGGATTAATACACCAAGCACAAACTAAATTTAATAGGTAATAGATTGATTGATAGCCAAAATGGTTCAACTGTTACAAAAGCTCACTGCAAGTAAAAGGAAATTAACACTCAGAAGGGGAGGTGAGAAGACATAGAGAGAAATTGGGGTGAGAAGAAACAGATACTACTCATGACTAAAACTTACTCCTCCTACTCTTTCTCCTTTTACTTTTATAACTAACTAATATTCCCTATTAATTTCATTCCTTTTTTCTCCAAGTTATCCCTTAGCCACGTTTCCAAATGAAACCTCCCAGCCTAGTATTGGGCTTGCTTGCCCTTATGCTGCGACGTTTCCAAATGAAACCTCCCAGCCTAGTATTGGGCTTGCTTGCCCTTATGCTGCGTCTCGGAACATTGGGCTCTTTTCCTTGGTTGACTGTTGGGCCTGTAGCTGAGTCCACAACAGTGTTCTTTGTCTCTGAGGATTTAAATCTCGGTGAACTCATAATTTTCAGCTCACAGTTTCTTTCCTCTTAAGAGACCACATGAGAACATGAGTTGAGTAGGTTGCCCTAACATTTTTGAGAAGGTTATGTGATGATACCTTTCTTTTTACATATTCTGGTGAAAGCAGCAGCAACAAATATCAACTAGATTTGGAACTGTAAAAGATACGTTGTATGATACAATAATTTAAGCCTAGTAGATTCATAGGGCAAGATACATAATTAGATCTTCAACAACTAAGATCGTAACAGATTAGAGATAATGCTAGTGCAACGAATGAACAAAATAATTATAGGCTCTGATTCTCTCTGCTGAAGTTAAAATTAATGATACGAAAGTCACTGCAAATTCTGTCATGTGAGATAAATACCTAAACTAACACAGGCTAGGGAATACAGGTGCATGCTTCATCTTACTACATTTCAAGCATGTAATCAAAAGTTTAAAAGTGCAACACTTTCAGAAACACGAAATATACTGTAAACACCACACCTGAAGGAAGTTGGTTTAGATTCTTTCCTCAGGTAGCCTCGAGTGTGATTCAAAGAGAATTCGATAAAGGGTTTGTACATCAACTTCTGAATAACTCAGCAAAACCAGCAGATTTGCAATAAATCAATCTTAAAACTACAGAGCAGATGAAGCAGCTATCAAATCAGAAGTTCAAGCTTTAGCTTCTACCTTTCAACTACCCGAAAAGAGTAGCAAGAATGGAATATCTTTGCTGCCATATACTGACAGAAAACCTGAACTTGCAACTTCTGAAGGAGAGCAAATGAAAAGGCGAGAAAGCATTGCGAAATTAGATTCATGTTCTCAGTACACAAAAAAATTGTTTTGATAACTTAAGTTTAAGAACAAATGTCTGCTGGAAACATGGCAAATAGACCACGAACTGCTTTCTTCACAATAATTGCAGAACTAAATGTATTTGATTCCAATTAAATATTTTTCTAACTGCATCAAAATAATTTTTTCATCAAGCAAACTCAATATAGAAAAATTAGTGTCAGGTTGACGGTCAAAAGTTGCTGGCGCGCACACGTAATCCGGAACCTTCAGAGAGAATACTACGATGCCAGTTCTCTACCAGAAACAAGAGGAAAGTATTCCTGCTACCTACTCTTCTAAAAGCAAAAACCTTCTGTTGTTCCAATTTGGACACTTGCATGAGGAAAATGGTAATGCAGGTGATAGGTAATATAATCCAATAAAACTGAAAGAAGTCGACTTCCCTAAGCTTGACTAGCATCATTTGAATTACTTGCACTCCCGTCAGTGTTCAGGCTCTCAACCGTTTGTTTAGATCCCTCTGCAACTTCCTCATTGGAACAATGATTCTTCAGAACTGTTGAGATGTCACTCTCAGAAGCACCAGCAAGCTTGAACCGCTCGACTGCAGTATCGAGGTTCTTCTTCCAACCAGCCAAACTCAACTTACATTCAACTTGAGAGCGTTCAAAGAGCATATTGCCCCAAAATAAATGGATCTGTGATCTCATAACGGCAGCTTGCTCTGCGGCTTCATCAGCTGAAATTTCAGCAGGACCACCAGCAGCTGATGCTTCACCTTCAGGACCGCTTCCCTGTTTCTTCCTTCTCCTTAATAGTTCATCCTTCTTGCTGGTACTAGGATCCTTTAGCTCATTAGCTCTCTGCTCCTCCAGCTTTTCCCACATTTCTGTTGCTGCTTTCATTTTTTCTTCTGCACTGTCAAAGAGTGCAAGTGTCTCAGCAGGATCCCAATTCGATAAGTCCTCTTTCTTAGCCAAGACAAAGGACCAATGAAGTTTTGCCATTTCAAATTGCTGCTGCCCCAATGCCAGCAATCCCTCATAAAAGTCTGGTTTGATTAAGAGTGCCTCTTCATACTTCTCTTTGGCAAGAGAATATTTTTCTTTCACCCAATCATATGCTGTTTGGAGCTGTGCAGTCATCATTTCCTTTGAAGCAGAATCATCAATTGGAATTCGTTTCCTTGCTGCGCACATATGAACATTTCCCCAGTTAAAGAAGGCCAGAGCAGCCACTTCCTGAAACTTCAAGGCTGCCTTGTCAAAAAGAGCTTGAGCCTCTTCGCTAGTCACAGTCTCCTCAAGTGCTTCTGAGCAAAGCTCCATTCCAAGCTCATGCAGATCAATGTGAGCATCTGGATCGATGCCCACATGGGTCCTGAATAACTGAGCAAACTCGAACAGCCAATCATCCATTTCAACCTCCTTGCAGTCAGGATTTTCTGTTGCTGCTGCTTTCTCTTTGGTAGTGCCCTTCTCTGCCTTGTTGCTCTCATTATCCACAGTTTCAACCACAGAATCACTAATTGAAGAATGGGATCCACTATCATCCCCTTTACTCTCTTCATTCTCGACAGGCTTCTCCTCTTCTTCTTCCAACAAAGCTGGCTCTTGTTCAGGACTCACCTCAACAACATGCAATCTTAACATCCCAATGGAAGCTTTTCTATCTGCATCAGGGTCTTTTGGTAGTAAACTATCAACCCAAGACTCTGCCGATCTAAGCTCTGCCGTACAAGTAATAGTAATTAAATCACCATCACTGTCCTTATATTTAACAAGAACAGACTTTGACATTGGGAACCGTTTGCTAACAATATCCCTCAACACTTTGAAATTGCAGTTTACAGGCATTTGGGCAAGCCTTATGTCATGATCATAAACAAGCTTCAACGGCCTCCAGCGAATCACAACATCTTTAGAATGTCCATGAACAGCATTTGCTGATAAAGATGCCTGCTCCCTTTTGCCATCCTTACTGTGATCTGCATGTGGTCTGGAAGGACCATTTGAAGGCTTCAACACAACCTTTGGCAACTGAACTTTGGGTTGAGGACCATTTTCAGCTGGCATAACCTGATATGGCTTCTCCGGCTTGTTATTAACTGGTATAGCTGAAGCCACACTTGAAGGTGATGGCTTCTTAGCCATTGGCCGAGCAGGTAAGCAAGGTCCTAAGCCAGCAATAGGAGCTGCACCAACTGCAGAAGCACCGAGTGCAGCCGGAGACGGGCGGCTCTGGAGGTCCTGCTGAGCCTCCGGACGGGGCCCAAGCGCCATCCTCAACCTTCCAGCAATCTCCAAAGCATCACGGTGATTCGGATCAGCGCCCAACAGCATCTGCACATCCTGCATCGCCGTTTCATACTTCCCCACAGCCTCATATGCACGAGCCCTTCGTAGAAGTGCCCGAATGAAACGAGGCTGAGTCTGAAGCGCCATAGTACATTCAGAGATAACAGAATCATAGTCAATGGGCTTCATTTGCATCAAACACGCCGCCCTATTGCTATGAAAAACAGCTCTCTCGGGGTGCGTCTTCGGCATAAGTTTGAGAGCACTCTCATATTGTTGAAGAGCACCTACATAATCCTTAGCCTGAAACCTTTTGTTTCCCTCTTCTTTCAACTCATGAGCTCTTTTCAAGAAAATGGATGAGTCCAAATCAACACTACCATTAACGACAGGTGTAGTAATATGGCTATTCCCAATAGTCCCTTGGTTCAGATTTTGATTTTGACTAACACCACCTTTCTTTTTCCTACCACCTGATTTCCCCATATAAATAATTCTTCAAGAACTTCTAACAAGATTCAAACTTTAATTTATTTTGACTAAAAAGATTCAGTCGTTACTATCAATGAGCCAATATAAACCAAGAATGTTTCACACAGTACTAGGTGAAATAAAATGAGAACAGAAAGAGCTACTTACAGATATAAAGTTTGCAACTTTAGCGCAGAATTTAGTGTTTTATGAATGAATCTTGTAGACCCAAAAGCTGAATTTTGATGGATTGGATGAAATGGGTTTTTTTAAGGAGGAGGAGGAGGAGTGAAAGGGGTAAATGAAAGGTTTTTGGGTTTGAAACCCTAGATAGCTGAGTTTTCAGTTTGGTGCTTTGGATTGAGTTTCCAATTGTGGGTCACACTCTTTTAGGTCTCTTTTGGACCATGTGATGGTTGATCAAATTCTAGAATCACATTGGATCTTTTCATTTTATTGTTAAATACTCTCTCCGTCTCAAATTAATTGTCGACTTCACCTTTTCACGCCTATTAAATGAAGTGTATATTTTACCATGTTACCCCTATTTTAATGTTTGACTATTAAATTTTGTGAAAAATTCTTTTAGTTATTAAGGGTATAGTTGGAAAAGACTAACAATTTTAGTCTTTAAATCCTAAAGTGACAACTAAATTGAGACACATCTTTTGCTGCTAAAGTTGTATTAGTCAAAATTCAGACGCAGGCTTAATACACATCATCAGCAACGTGGCAAGCATAGCTTATATATCGGAGTCAATACAAGCGGAAAGAGTAGCTCAGCTCAAAGGCATCAATCGATCGCTTGTGCGGCCGATCACAAAAATGGAATCAGAGTAGAAGATAAGTTCGATTCTCAACCGCTTCTGCTATTTTCGAAGACCGTTTGTAATGGATCAGAACGTGGGAGAGACGTACAGAAGGTGGACTTGTATTAGGGTTTGGACTCTTAGCTATAAATATAACCTCATTTCTCCTTTGTAAGGTTACGTTCTTCTGAACATATCTTTCCCATAAGCATTAACTTTCACTACAATCATTATTATTGTATCGCTACCATTACTATTCCACCACCACTGTTACTTTGTCCACCACCACATTGTTGTAATTTGGTTTTGCTTTGGAAGAGGCGTTCACCTTCTCGGCTGGAGCACGAGCATTCAATCAATACAATAAGCTTATTTTTTTCCATTTATAGCTTTAGTTATTGTTCCTTTGTTTGTCTACCTTCGATATTGTTACCTTATTTGATTAATTACCGTTCAAGTCATTAACTCTTAAAATCAGTAATTTGAAGTGTGTTAGCATTAGTCCATTAACTATTCATAGCGATCATCCATTTGGTTATAATTGTCAATTTGAAGGTCATTTTGTCCGATCATTTCATTCTTGTTAAATTTACACGAACCTGTTCATCAATTATCGATAGAATTAATCGGTTTCATCACGACCATTCGCTGAATTAACTTGTTTAACTGCTCGTTTCTTGTTATAACTCGGTCGTTTGCATATCGCTTGTTTAATTTGCATTCGCTATCATTATTTGTCTTTTTTTCTCATCCATCATCGAAATATTAATCGAGCGTTTGATATTCCTAACAAACGAAGACATTTTTTCTGCGAAACGGAAGTTTAGAAATCCAATGGCTGAAATTTCGATATAAAACGGTCGTCTGTGGCTCAACTGAGTATAAATATTAATTGTAATACTTGAAACCGATTTTTAGGAAATACAATTTGGCGCCCACCGTGGGGCTTAGACAATCGATTTATTCTGAAATTTGTCGTTCATTCTACTTATATTTATTCTTTTTATGTGCAATGGCAGACGATCAAAGCAACAATGCTATCAATGTTAACACCACCATCCGAGACGGCGTGCTTCAGCCTAAACCCGTTGATGGGGTCCAGCTTCCAGCCGCCGATGAGGAGGTCGATGAATCATCTCACCATGAACAGGATCCGCCCTTGAACATCACTGCGGCCGTTTCACAGTCGAATGTGCATCGAGGACATCGACCCGGCAAGGAACCTGTGGTCGAAGCAACGTCAGTTAATACGAACACTTTGTTGCGTGAATTCTTGATGAAGCAGAATCAGCAGATGGAGAGAATAGGTGAACACTTGCAGCTTCTGTCTGGCTCTGCAAGTCATAGAGCGCCTGCCTTTCCAGCAACACCCATTGCAGGCACTCTGATCTCTATTCCTCAGGGCGCAATAATATGGGGACCTGACGTGGGAGTGGGACTCAGAGGGTCGGGTATGGCCACCGTGGCTACGGGAGCTCTGGGCTCTATTATGACAGAAGCAAGGATGTTGACTACGATGCAGACGTTGTTGAATGACACAGTGGAGAAGAGGTTTAATGAAATGAAGTCGTTTATGGAAAAGTTTCCAAGAGTTCCAAAGTTAATGGAGGACAGCGCCATGAAGTCGATCTCAAAGTGGCCGTTTCCACCAAGCGCAGCTTCATTATCGATTCCTAACACTTTCAAGCTGCCGGAGAGTTTGAGGTACGATGGAACTACTGATCTAAGGGGTCACATAGATATGTTTTCAATCATAGTACAGTCGAATGATTTGACGGCAGATGAGATCAATTCGGTGAGTCTAAAGAAATTTTGTAAAACGCTAAGAGGAGGAGCGTTGAAATGGTGCATGCAGTTGCTTGAGAACGACATAGCAAATTTTGATGACATGGCAGCGAAATTTATTCGGGCACACACCAGGGCTAAAAAGATAGAACGAAGAGTGGATGACATATTAAACATCATGCAGTGGCCCAATGAAACGATCAAAGAATTTTTTTAATGGTTTAACGCAGAAAAGTTGAGCATCCCACATGTCGAGGAGAGATGGGCTTGTCTATTTTTCATAAACAACTTGAGTAACAATTCATCGGAGGCATGTAGGAAGCTGAAAGATCGGTTGAGGGAGATCAGTCCGACCACTTTTTATGATCTGCATCGTGAATGTGAGCCAAAGATCAGGGCAGAGGAAGAAGAGTTGCAATTGTCCTTTTATAACCAACGACATGAGCGATCAGCTCCGTGGAGGGTCGAAAATAACAGGCAAAATTCCAGAGTTCAACAACGGTTTGAGCCCTATGATTTCCCACGTCAAAGTAGAAATAGACACGAAACTAGTAGTTCGAGAAGTCAGCCGAAGAAGGAGCAGTTGGGTCCATCTTTGGCTCTGAAGGATCCACTGCCTCCAAAGATTTCAGAATATAATTTTTGCGTTTCGACAGCAAGTCTGGTGAATGCATTGAGGGGAATGGGTGAAAAAGTGGTGAAATTCCCCGGACGCATGAAAACTCATCCGAATAGCTGAGATGATAACTAGTGGAGTGCTTTCCATCATGATCATGGGCACACGACCGAAGAATGTAAGGCTCTAGGTTACGAGGTAGCTAAGTTGCTTGACAGCGGACATTTGATGGAGTTTCTAATGGAAAGAGGAAAGGAGAACTTTAATAAGAAGAAAGATGACCATCAGCCGCTAAAGCCTCCAGCTCCAAGGTAAATGGTGAATGTCATCACCGGATGAGCTGAGGTCCTCAGAGTGACATACACAACGAAGAAGTATGTGAAGGTATCATTTACAAGAGATAAACGGACGGGAGAAATTATAAATGACGACATTGTTTTCGGGGATTACGATTTCGATGAAAGGATACATCCCCATCACGATGTCTTGGTAGTCACAATGAGAGTGGATGATGCCGATGTAAGACGAGTTTTGATCGATGTTGGCAGTTCAGTTAATATAATATAGTTGAGGGTGGTTGAGCAGTTGTAGCTGACCGATAAGATTATGCCCAGATCTACAGTATTATCAGGATTCAATAATTCAAGTGAAATGACGTTAGGAGAAATCATGATAAAGACATATGCAGAATGTGTTGGGAATGAAACTTTCTTCTAAGTGATGGGAAGAGATATGGATTACAACGTGATTTTAGGTCGACCATGGATCCACACCATGGGAGCGGTCCCGTCGACTTTGTATCAAGTTGTCAAATTTCCCACCCCATGAGGAATAAGAAAAGCTAGGGGTGAACAACAGACATCCCTAGAATGTTATTTAGCGGTCGTAAAAGGAGGTGCTAGTTCGAGTGCCCCACAGTAGCAATTACTGTCACTAGAATATTTGGCCGAATAAGACGAAGCGGAGCCAAGCCCAACGGACAAGGGCTTCACCAAGATTCCAGTGTGTGTTAGAGAGCCTAATAAACAGAAAGTTGGGGACTCGACGATCGAAGAATTGGTGGAAGTTGTTCTCTTCGAAGATAAACCGGTTGGGGCAGAGTTGGACCCCGACATGAAAACGGAGATAATCATTTTTCTCAAAGACAATACTGATTGTTTTGCTTGGTCCCACGTGGACATGAAGGGGATAGACCCAAAGGTTGTTACTCACATGCTGAATATCGATCCATCACATCGATTGGTAAAGCAGAAGAAATGAACTAACAGGGGATTCCGAAGGAAAGTCATTGACGATGAAGTGGACAGGTTATTAAAAAATAGACTTATCAAAGAAGTAAAATATCCAGAGTGGCTAACACGGTCGTAGTCCCAAAGAAGAATGGGAAAATGGAGAGTATGTGTGGACTACACCGATTTGAACAAGGCGTGTCCAAAAAATTCGTTCCCACTGCCTCAAATCGACCGGCTGATCAATTTGACGGCAGGGCACGAAATGCTTAGTTTTTTGGATGCATATTCCGGATACAATCAAATATTAATGGAACCGGAGGATCAAGAGAAAACATCATTCATAACGGACAGGGGACCTACTATTATACATTCATGCCCTTCGTTCTCAAAAACACCAGGGGGCTACCTATTAACGGTTGGTCATGACCATGTCCAAAAATTTGATCGGAAAAACTATGGAGGTGTATATAGATGATATGTTGGTGAAGTCATTGAAAGCGAAAAATCATTTAGATCATTTGGAGGAGACATTCGCAATACTGAGCTAATTTGACATGAGGCTGAACCCGGAGAAGTGTGCATTTGAGGTCGGATCTGGCAAATTCTTGGGATTCATCGTATCTCAAAGAGGGATCGAAGCAAATCCGGACAAAATCAAAGCAATCGAAGACATACCAAACAAGATCACAACTGTGAAGGACGTTCAACGCTTGACCGGTCAGGTAGCCTATCTCAGAAGGTTCATCTCGAGGTTTAACACTTATCAGCCTCGCACCTCCATCAAATCATAAGTGCTGGCTGGTTTTGTAGCATATTTTAGCGTAACTATTCTTCCGGAGGCGAAGAAAGAGGAACTATTGATGAGGGACCCGGACCCTGGGGTATGGACACTTTATACGGACGGTGCTCGAACGTTAAAGGGACCGATCTCAGAATTTTTCTCATTGCCCCAATGGGCGAGAAACTGAGGTACGCTATTAAATTACGTGCTAAAACTAACAACGAGGCCGAATATGAGACCCTCGCCACAGGCCTTGAAATAGCCAAGGACTTGAAAATCGAACGGTTGGAAATTAAGAGCAATTCCCAACTGCTGATGTACCAAGTTCAAGGAGAGTTTAACACTTGAGATGCAAGAATGCAGCAACTACTGGCCAAGGTACAAAATCTCATAATTTCCTTTTAGGAATAGAAGATAATGAATATCCCAAGGGATGAAAATATCGAGGCTGATGTCTTAGCCAACCTTGTTCCGCGGCCAATACTGAAGGCAATCTTAGCGAGTCGGTCGTACATTTGTACGGATCACCACTCAATCGAGTTCGGAATGAAGTAAATAATGTCAACCTTACTTGGGATTGGAGAAACAAATATCAATCTTATTTGCAGGATATCCCCGAGGACAAGAAAGCTGCCCGAGCCCTCAAAGCCAAAGCGGCTCGATATTGCCTTATGGATGACAAACTCTATAGGTGAATGTTTAGTGGCCCTTTGGCAAAATGAATGAGACCAGGGGAAGTAGGTTATGTAATGAGGGCAATACACGAAAGCGAATGTGGCAACCACTCCGGAAGCAAGTCTTTGGTTTGAAAGTTGATTAGAGTCGGCTACTATTGGCCAACGATGGGAGAAGACGCCAAGTCCTTCGTCCAAAAATGCGACAAGTGTCAACGGCATGACAATCTAATTCATCAACAAGCAGAGCCCCTTCATTCGGTCACATCACCGTGGCTGTTCTTGAAATGGGGGATGGATTTGATCGGGCCGCTTTCAACAGCGCCCAGTGGGGTAAAATTTATTTTAATTTTAACTGATTATTTTTCTAAATGGGTAGAAACAATTGCCTTAGACAAAATTCGAGAACAGGAAGTCATTAAATTTATCCATCAGAACATTATGAGCTGTTTTGGGATCCCGAAGGAGATAACTTGTGACAACGACAAGCAGTTCGTTGGAAGGCAAATCACAGCTTTTTTCAAAGGATGGGGGATCAACCGAATTGCATCTACTCCATATCACCCCAGCACAAATAGACAGGCAGAGTCTTCCAACAAGACAATAATTGAGTAACTGAAAAAGAGGATGGATGAGTCAAAAGGCAATTGGCCGGATGAAATCCTAGGCGTGTTGTGGGCTCGCCGAAAAATGGTGAAGAACAGCACTGGCGAGACTCTATTTTCACTTGTCTATGGAGCGGAAGCGTTGATTCCGGTAGAAGTAGGAGAGCCAAGCCTCCGGTTTGCTCATTCCACTGATGAATCAAATAAAGAAGCCATATTGGTAGACCTAGATTTGCTCGAGGGGAAGAGAGACATGGCATTAATTCGGATACAAGCTCAAAAACAAAGGGTAGAAAACTATCTCAACAAAAAGATCAGGTATAGAACCTTTAATGCAGGTGATTATGTGTTGAAGATAAAGCGACCGAAGAAGGATGAACCCAACGAAGTCAAGTTGGGAGAAAATTGGGAGGGACCTTATCGGGTCAAAACAACGTTCGGTAAATGATCATATCACCTAGAAACTTTAGATTCGAAACCGATCGAATTCAATTGGAATGTCACCCAATTGAAGCAATACTACTTCTAAAAACACTCGGTATCATATGATCCCATTTTTCATATTCATTTTTTACTCATTATTCCGATTCAGACATATTTTGTTATTGTTTTTTGGTACTAACACTTTTAGATGATATGCATAGTTGGAATTGAATGATGACACACATCACCCACGAACACTTGAGTTCGAAACGCTCTAAGTCGGGGTTGATAAGTCTGACGAACACTCTAACGCGATCTTCATCTTTACGTCCGCTACGTTCCTATTTGCTTCCTTCTTTCAGGAAAGTAAAGATCACAAGACGGAGACATCAGACCAGTGTCTAACTCCTCATACTTCGCACTTGAACACTGGGGGATGGAAGAGAATGAAGGATTTTTCAACGATTCTTCACCAATTGCTGCTTGCGAACTAGGGACTGCCCGAGTCCAAGTTGGCAACCGTTCGAGAAAATACTGGGGACTGCCCCAAAAATCAAGATGGTAATCATCTAAAGAAATACTGGGGACTGCCCCAAAATGTTTCATCAGAGAGATTACGCACTTACGGATGAAGAACGGGCACTCACACTGGGGACTGCCTAAAACTTAGGTTTTTCAAATCTAAAGAAATCTAAATGGTCTGTTAGCAGCCAAGATTTTAGCGTATATTCAAAAGCGCCTCAAAAAACGGCCATGTTTTGAACCTGATCGTAACATTGGATCGGATGATATATACATTGTGCTCGATAGCGGTCGATATTACAATCAATGCAACATTTTTTTTCAAATACTCGGCACTATTTTTTATTCTAGTTAAAATGGCTTAAGTGTTAAGAAATAATTTTTCGAACGATGGAAACATAACTTGTCTTCGAAATTAGCATATGCAAAGATAAACGAAAAAAAGAGTTTTTCATTAAAACGGCCACTGTCTTTACAGAACGACTGATAAACTCGGCCAAGAAAACATCAGACAAAAACTAAAATAAAACAAAAGATTGTGAGGGACGACAACAGACTCGTCCCCCTTTCCTCCTTCACCACTATCTTCGTCTTCATTTGTTTCATATTCAACGGTTTCGGGAGACATATCAAGATTTTGACGAAGTGTCCTTATTGTATCTTCAACTTCAAAGAGTTCTATCTCCAATTCATAACCATCCGAAGACAAATCAGTGAGAACACTTCGCCTTACTTCTGCAGCCATAAGACTCCGACGCTTCTCAAAATCAGCCTCTTGATTAGCTAACTTTTTGTTCAGATCAACGATCTCCAAAGTGAGGACTTGATTCTTCGATAGTTGCTCATTACAATCGGCATTGGCATCGTCCCTGGCGTTGTTGGTAGCCTCAAGATCATCCCTCGCATACTTCAAATCTTTCTCCAAAGATCAGAGCCTTGCTTCAATGGCCTTCGCTTGGGCTTCCGTTGCTTCCAAGTGCGCCTTGTCCTCGATTTCAGTCTGGTTCAACGCAGCAACTTGGGCCTCCAAATCGGAGATGTGAAGGACATTGTCCTCAATGATAGCCTTAAGTTTGTCGAATTGAACCTCCAATAACTTATCTTTGGCCTTGGATATCCTAAGAGACTTGCAAAAAGCTTGACTTGCTATAACCACCATATCAAAGTGGTCCCTCCACATCTAGACGGTGGCGTTGAGTTGATAGATCCGTTCCACCACCTCACATCCGATCAAAGAAACCTAAAAAAGGGGAAAGAGCATAAGTCTACTAGCAAGTAAAGAATGGTAAGAAATCTGGCTGAAGTAAAGTTGCCCGATGAGCATCAAGAGCAGCATGAAAATGTAGACGAACATCGCCTTAGCGATTGAAACGAGCACATTCCATGGGGCCAATCAGCTGACTAAAATTGTTGAGAAAACGAAGCAATTCAGTAGCCCTCGAAATAGTGATAGTAACTGACCTGCCAGTCACTC
The DNA here is from genome assembly GCA_037355625.1 of Petunia x hybrida. Lineage (NCBI taxonomy): Eukaryota > Viridiplantae > Streptophyta > Magnoliopsida > Solanales > Solanaceae > Petunia > Petunia x hybrida. The sequence continues at coordinate 6,594,890 of JBBBVM010000025.1, read as the reverse complement.
ATCCAGCCGCATCAACTCTTTTGAGAGGCACGTAAGCAGCTGCATCCTCGCCTTGAGGCCTACGAACCACGAAGCGATCATGTTCCTGTATGAAAAATGAAGAGCTTGAACTCTCCGTATACTTAGATTTGGCGTCCTCAACTTCCCTATCAAAAGGAAGCGCCTTTTACTTCTCTTTTCTTTTCCGCACAACAGGCAAAGAACGGGGCGAGTTTACGGCTGTTTCTCCTTCAGCACCCGCTGCTTTCTCAGTGTTCCCCTCTGCGTCCAAAGCAAGTACAATCACTTGGGGCTGGGGAAGTGCCTCTTGAATGAAACCCATCACGGGCACAGCAAGATCATGATCCATATTCCGCAACTGCTCAGCTTCTTCCAAAGTTACCCCACGACGCGTTCGCTTCATGCGGACCAACGGTAGATCAGAAGTAGACTCCATAGAGTTTTATTTCTAAAGCAGGACTAGTTGCTTGCGGTTCACCACTTTCGGCCGCTGGTGTTATCATCAAAGCAGCCGCAATCTTCCCCACCACATCTCCAATAGCTTCAACCGCAACAACTTGCTTTTCGTTACCCTTGGTGGCCTTCAAAGACTAAGATGTTTTCTTGGCACCTTTATAAGGATCCACCAGCTTTCTCTTCTTCGTAACTTTGGGGGCCAGTTTGGCGACCTCCACACCTCCGTCGCCTCCCTCTGCTCCAGCAACCGCGGGATCAATCTCTCCTATCTCAGCTGCGGGTTCTGCCTCCTCTTTTGTGATCACTGCGAGACAGCGATCATGAGGATAAAAGCATCGGACGTGAAAATTTGTAAAAAAATTGTGTACTTACTATGTGTAGATGCAACCAAAGTCTTTTTGGAAGCCACATGTTTCCATTGCCTCTCTAAGTCTTTGAATTTTTGAGTAATCCTTGTTACCCAAGGTAACAGCTCGTCTACTCAGTCAAAGGTCACTTTGTATGTTGTATGTACATAATAACGAAGTTTTAGTTGAAATAAGAAAAGGAAATATATTCAGGAAGAAACGAACTTACGAGTAGGGTTCCACCGCTCCGGAAGCAATGGGCCACCGACCGCAACCAGTGAGTGCGTTGAGATATAAATGAATTGACGATCCCAGTGGCGGATACCCTCATCATTTTTCGAAATCAGCACACGGCCGCCCCTCTTCTCAAGATACATCATCCCAGCCTTATAGATTTTGGGAACATAAAGATTCAAAACGTGATAAACATCATAACTCTGGTTAGTTTCGGCGCAAAAATAGTCTATCATTGCGACCGCCCTCAAGATAGACGGTATAATTTGACCCAAGCAGACATTGTATAAACAGCATAAAGACTCTATGATCGGGTGGATCAGTAGTGAGAACCTTATAGTAAACGGATATGTCAAAACGACTGAATAACCATCCTTGTGGTCCAAAAGTTTGGCCCCAATCGGTGGGCAAATGACCTCTATATCATTCTATCCATAATCCTATTTGATTCTTTCTATATGCTCCAGTCTCACCGTGCACGTCACTCTGGTGACAGGGACATTGAACTTAGTTTCAACTTGATGGGGAGTTTCGAAGGATTCACCACAATCACTGTTAAATTTCAAAACTTGAGGGATGATATTGAGCGGTATCGCCTCTGGAGGTGGTTTTTTGGAAACCTTGACCCTTTTCTTCTTACCTTCTTGTGGTGGCTCCACTACGGCGATAGGCTGACTAAGTGGTGCAGCAGTGACGTCGTCTCCAGTTACGGTGGGATGGTGAGATGAAGTCATGTTTTGTGAAGCTATTAAACAGTTTTGAAGTTCTTGGTTTTTGGTTTTATTGTGAATGAGCGGTTTTAACAAAGAAGATGATCAAAGCAAGAAGTAAAGTTTTTGAAAAAGAACTATGGTGGCTTTATATAGGCAATGGGTAATTATTACCTCGGTAACTGGCAAAATTTAACCGCCGCATGTTTGTCTGCATGTGGGTATAATGGGAAATTGAAGTGACAACCGTAATTTTAAAAAGTAAGGTCAGGAAGCCACCACGTGTATTCCAGCCAAAAGTTTCAAGGCCACTTGCTAAGTTCTCACGGACGCTCACTTGGCAAGTGGGGGGAGTATCTGTATTGGCCAAATTTCGAACGCAGGCTTAGTACACATCATAAGCAATGTGGCAAGCATAGCTTATATATCGAGTCAATACAAGCGGAAACAGTAGCTCAGCTCAAAGGCATCAATCGGTCGCGGTCGCTTGTGCGGCCGATTACATAAATGGAATCAGAGTAGAAGATAAGGGATACAGAACATGAGAGAGACATACAGAAGGTGGACTTGTACTAGGGTTTGGACTCTTAGCTATAAATATAACCTCATTTCTCTTTTATAAGGTTACGTTCTTCTAAACATAACTTTACCCTAAGCATTTACTTTCACTACAATCATTATTATTGTATCGCCACCATTACTATTCCACCACCACTGTTACTTTGTCCACCACCACATTGTTGTAATTTGGCTTTGCTTTAGAGGAGACGTTCACCTTTTCGGCCAGAGCACGAGCATTCAATCAATACAATAAGCTTATTTCTTTCCATTTATAGTTTTAATTATTGTTCCTTTGTTTGTCTACCTTCGATATTGTTGCCTTGATTCATCACCGTTCAAGTCATTAACTCTTAAAATCAGTAATTTGAAGTTTGTTAGCATTAATCCATTAACTATTCATAGCGATCATCCGTTTGGTTATAATTGTCAATTTGAAGGTCATTTTGTCCGATCATTTCATTCTTGTTAAATTCACACGAACATGTTCATTAATTATCGATATAATTAATCGGTCTCATCACGACCGATTGTTGAATAAACTTGTTTACCTGCTCGTTTCTTGTTATATAACTCGGTCGTTTGCATATCGCTTGTTTAATTTGCATTCATTATCATCATTTGTTATTTTTTTTCCATCCATCATCAAAATATTAATCGCCCGTTTGATATTCCTAACGAATGAAGACATTTTTTCTGCGAAACGGAAGCTTAGCAACGGCTCAAATTTCGATATAAAACGGTTGCCTATGGCTCAACTAAATATAAATATTAGTTGTAATACCTGAAACCGATTTTTGGTAAATACAAAAGTGACAACTAAAATAGGACGGAGGGAGTAAAATCATTCTATATTTTAATTAAGTCGTTCGCCTAGTTAAACATTTATATCGATAGAAATTTATGACGGTAAGTCTCTATTGAGTTAAACCAATTCGTTTGTAACAAAATTCCAATATTTACAGTTATTTTCTGTAATAAAACTAAGACCATACTTATTTGATACCAAACACTCGAACAGTTTGCTTATAAGTACGTATTAATCTGTTTTTCATAATAAAGTATCCATGCCAGCACACCCCAAACTTTATTACTGTTATTATGCCCATAGGCGTGCTTGAAGCGCCATTTTTAGAATGTCCTTACTTGGTCAGGAATACCAATAATGTTGTCCTTTCAATGGTTCAAATTAGCACCAATCCTCTTAGCGTAGGCTTGATTTGGCATCTCCCTATTCAGCTTGTTAGTGAGTTTTAGTTCAGAACTATGATGGCTTAAAGGCGTTACATTTTGACTCAAATTTAAAATTTAGTTTTTGTTATTCAAGCGATGTTGGCTTATTTTATCACATATTTTTTCCAAAAAAAAAAGATGTTTACATACAACATATATAGCGGTATCAAAAAACATTCCTTACTAAAGAGTGTTTGCGCCACTGCAATCACCGTCTAAGATTCAAGTACAAAGGGATGTACAAAATTTTATAAGTAACAAAATACCCATGATAGACAGGCCAAAACCGGATGTGTGGAGAATCCACGACTTCGAAGTAGCGGTATTACAAGAGCAAAAGTTCATCAATAAGAAGTTACAAGAATGAAATTCCTGAGAACACATTTGATCAAATGAGTGGAATATTAGGAAGGACTAGAAATTTTGCCTCCTATCTTCTGCAAAAGCTATACCAAATAGCTAAAAATGCTGCCACTAATTGCTTCACGTATGCAATCAAAAGCCACATCTTGCACAACATTCTTGAAGCTGAACACTTGCAATTCACTGTTTCGACTGAGACAGTAATTGTATAATGAGTGAATTGACACAGGCAAAAATCATACTTGTGAGGTCGCAGTTCTACAAGAGAAGAAGCTCAAGAACATGAAGTTGCAAGATATAAAATTCACAAAAACATATTTGAACAATTGAGTGGGAAAATTAGGGAAGGACTAGAGATATGCTTCTCAGCTTCTGCAAAAAAGCTACAATGAAGAGCTACATTTGCTGATCACTGTGTTGCTTCACTTCGTCCAGTCATTTCCCGCAACTGAAATTCTACTATTGCAGAACCTAAATCAGATGCTCACCCTGTTATCGGGAAAACTACCGCTAACGTAAATGAGCCAGCTACAAGCAAAGGCGAGTTCGCTGTTCTTCTCTTTCCTCGCCAGTTAACGTGGAGTTATTGATGCCGCTTTCTGCTAAGCATCTCTTGTAAGGAACAAAACCCTTCATGCGCTTGCTGGAACTTGCTCTTTGCACCAAGCTGGGTGTTTCACTACGTTTAAAGGAGGATAATGTTTTCCCCACCTTGTCTAATGGATGTTGGCTACTCTGAGTTTCGATATCCATATTCTTATCTTCGCTAATCTCAGCACCTACTGGTTCGGTGTTAGAGCCAGTGGACGATCCCTCTTTCTGGTTTTGTTTATCTTCAAGATCTTTGTCATTGAAGAGCGGACGCCCCTTTATTGGAATTGGGTTAAGCACTTGAATGCAAGGTAATGAAGCAGATGCACATTCCTTAGACCATCGATTTTCATTTTGTGATGGCAAGTAATAAAATGGTGTGGGAGTTCCACGAGTTAAGGTGCTTGACGCACATTCTGTATCAGAGGCAGTAAAATTCACTGGCTTTAAGTTCCAAGACACCGTTGGCAATGCTGCTTCACCATTCACATCCGGCTCTATTTTGCATACGCCAGAAGTCGGGGAAGAAGGTCTGTAAGATTCATTGACTAGCACAGTTTTACCAAATAGCTTCAGACGTGGAGCGGAAGATGTCTCAGCTGAGCCTTGTTTAACAAAATCATCATCTTGCGGAAACAACTCTAATTTCTGAACATATGAATCAAACAGAAGATTATAAGCAGGGATTTAAAATAAGAAACCTCTAGCAGCAGCATGGAAACAAAAAAGGAGCAACAAAGGTATTTGTACCACGCAAGCCTTGTTTTCCGGATTTGCACTAGCATTTGCTTGGGCAGGCGAAGAGCTATTTTCTGAGATGAAATTGGGCGACTCAGAAAGTACAAAACCACCAGAGTTTCCACCACCAGCGGATGAAACAGGTGATGCACTACCACTGCGCTTGCTTGAATCACCCATGCCAAGCGCATCAGAACCATGTGCAGACAACACCGAAGTAGGAGATTGGTTCTCTTGTTCTGACGTAGACATATTCGGTGTTACAGACCTAGTCGATTTCTCAGGGACAGGGGTTCCACTTTTAATTGGAGTAGCCAATTTACGTGGATAAGGGTGCATGGGCTTTCTTTTCGGTCTAGGAGGAGGAATCTCTATGGGTTTCGCGGAGCTTGTATCATCATTATTCGATTCACGAACAACCTGACCACCATAAACACATTAAAATCAACAAATGCCTTCAACAAACAAATTAACCCTTAACAATGATCGCACGCCTTAGAGCCATAAAAGAATATGACTTACATCAAAAGGCGGCATATAGATATAATGGGGGGTATATAAGAGCAGTAAACCTTTGAGAAAAACTTCTGAGCATGGCTTCGTATCTGCACTGCAGTCTTTGTACCCACATGCTCTGAAAATTAATCAACACCTCTGTTAAAATGCAATGATGAACAAAAGTTGCCTATAACAAACGATTAGCCCTTTTTAATATATACCTTCTATACGCCTCCATGCCCTGCCATACAGCTTTAAAGCCTCAAGGAACTTTTTATGCTCTTCTTCTGTCCACCGTTCTCTTTGCTTTGTGATCGTGTATGGTTTCCTGACCTATGTTAATCCAAAAAGAACGATGGACAAGACTAAGATGCGAGCCTTGTACCCAAACGTAGTTGACACAAGAATGTGGAAAGTAATAAACCTTAGGAGCATATTCATCTGCAGAAGCAACTTGCTCTTTCAGCTGGATGCTCCTCGCTGATGATGCTCCCACATCTGATGAAATTTGAGTCCTCCTGGAATGGATCGAGTCCAACCCACTTTCTCCACTTTGATCCTGAATTTACGAACAGAAAAGATGAAGCTCCTCCAAAAAGACCTCCAAGTACTTCAATCAAATAACTTTAATTTTAAGGGAACCATGGCTACTAGATGTAATGTGGTATTTCTCAAGGTAGCCAAAATTTGAACACCAAATGTGCACTCGTCAATACTTGAGGAATATTGTAGTTGAATGCAGAAGAACAGGACAAAATAAAAACATTTAGTGTTGTTCAGCATATGAATGATCGATTCATCAGCACCAAATGGGAAAATTTGTATATGGCTATGGAACTACATCTGCAGCTAACTATTGGAACTAACATATATGGAAATGACAATCTTCCTCTAAGTATGATGTTTTAACAGTCTATGACTCATTAGCTCCTAGAGAAATTGCGTATGCAGTTTTTGTTACTAATTGTTAGGCATATAGCCACCAGCTCTAAATCATTGAAGATATACAGACACATGAGTAGCAGGACCACAAACGACAAATATTAAGACCTGCAATTTTGTCTATTTCAACATCAATCTCAACCCTCAAGCTTGCAGAGATCAGTCCAAATTGGCTAAAACATAATGCATATTACAACAGCCAAATTTCCACAGAAGACATAGCTGAATCAAAAATGATTATCACTACCTATTCTAATTCATCAGGCTAGTATTTAATTTTCCTCCAACTATCAAAATTTCACTATCTCTTCATCTATTAGAAGACTCCAAATCCATCAACCCCATTACAAAACGAAACTATACAATTAGTACCAAGGAGCAAGGCACATCTACCATAAAGTAAACAAAGAATCACACAACACATCATCCAAAGAAAATTAAGACATTGGTATTTGTGTTGCTATGAATTGTTTTGTAAAGGGTACAACAGTAAATTTAAAGTTAAATTGTTTACAAATTAAAAAATGAGTTATTATTAGTATTATTTTTGGAACGAATTAAAAAAAGAAATAAGTCCACATTAATTAGAACGGATAGTGTAGAATAAAAAGAAATAATAGTCACACCTGATCAGTCATTCCTGCAGATACCATCGATTCTATTCAAAGCTGCTAAAATTCCTCTAGAGCCAAATCACCAACTGCTGAAATCTGTAAGCACCAAATAGTCTGTTTATCCAATCAATTCTCTTCAACTTCAGATCCCAAAAGCATCAACCTTCACTCTTACTCATTCACAACTACTAACTCTGTTCACATACAACAGCAGTCACCAATACAAGGCATTAACTTTCACCATTTAACATCAAACCATTTACCCTTTTCACCAAACTAAACATCAAGCTCCTTGAACCAAAAATTCTTGGCAATATTGCTACAAATTCAGAAAATAATGACTTCTCAGATAAAAAGTTAGAAACTTTATCAAAATGGTCTGTTTGAAAACAGCATAGGAAGTGAAAAATGGTACATTTATAACCAAAAACACCAAAATAAACCCAATCTTGCAAGCTGAAAAACTCAATATAGACAACAAAGGAAGTGAAAGATTGGTTTTTTATAACCAAAACCACCAAAAAGATTCAATCTTGCAAACTGAAACAGCTCAAAACTGAGTGAGCTTAAACAAAAATAGAAACTTTCCAAAAAAAGATTACTCAGTATATAAATTATAGAATTATATACTAAGAACAGAAAGTATACTGAGAGAGTATGAAGATTTTTGAAGAAAATATTTTTGGAGTTTGAAGAAGAGAAAAAGGAGAAGAAAAGGGACCAGGCAAGGGGTGCCACGTCAAAGGTTAAATTTGGAAATTCATACTTCTGTTTTTAGAAAGCTCGAGAGATTAATGGAATCTTGTGGCTCACGTTCAAAGACACACTAACACACGTGGCTTTGCTTTTTTTTTTTTTTTGTTTTCTTTTTTCATTTTCCAATACTTTAATTTCATTATTATAATATAAAAATTGTAATGTATCAACAAATTAAAATAATATACTACTATAGTATCTCAATTTAAAGAACTTGACAGAAGCTTATATTTAGGACCCGTTTGTCCATGAGTTGCTTTTTCCTTTTTTTCAAAAATTTTTTGGAAAAATTGTTTGTCCATGGAAAACTGTTATTTTTGGGAGATTTTTTCAAAAACAGTTTTTGGAAAACCAAAAAACAACTTTATTCACTCACAACATTCAATTTTTTTTTAAGTAAAATTTATGTCCAAACACAACTTCAACTTTCAAATATAATTTTTCAACTCAACTTCAAAAACTCTTTTTCAAAAACTTTTTGGTATTTATGGCCAAACTGCTACTTAGACTCGCTTGTTGACAGTTGGAAAAGTACTCGCTTTTTCGTGACTTCCACGTGTCGACTAATTTGTGGATCAACATTTCTTTTTGCTTGTTATGTGGGGTCTTTCATTTTTTTAACCCACTTTTTATTTTGAGATAATGCAGAATTTGTTTACCATTTAGGTTACATTAGTATTTTAGTAATCTTTTGCAATGGATAAGATTAGTTTAGTAGTACAAAAGTAAGGGTATCTATCACCCTTTACTTATCTATGTTATCCTAATTGCTTCTGAATTAATATCAATAACATCATGAATATACATAATTTGTAATATCTTAATGAATTATTTGTTAGCTTTGAGCGATAGTAAAAGGTAACGGTGTCAACGGTTCGGTTCGGTCGGTTATTTTGAAAATTTTGTATTATACCATTTTTTGGTTATTTTAATATGTATAGCCAAAATTTTATTTTTTTCGAACCGTCCCAATCATTTCGGTTTCTCTTCGATTTCGGTATGGTTCGGCAAATTTTCTATTTTTTTTTGACGTAATCTAAAACTACTTACAGATAAATATGTACTTTTGCATACAACTCAATAACATTGAAAAAGATATATCACTTTCTTTAGAAAACTCATATATTCATGTGAACAAACCAAAATACTAATTTCATCTTAACTAAGTGAATTATATTACTAACCAATAATGATGTCATATTTCAGTTGAATATTTAATGGGGAGTGCCTAAAAAAGATTCATGAGAAATATATGGGGTATGTGAAGTGTTTAAAAATGCAAAAGCACAAGACTAAATTTTTAAAGAATGGGTATGAATGCAGAAAATAAAAAATAAGACAACACTAAATATTGAGATTACTTATTTTGATTGTCAAATTCAAACTCATTCATTTCTTCAAATAGGTATTTGACTATTAATTATTATTCTACACTAAATTAAATTTAAAATTGAAATTATTTGGTATAAATCAATAAAGAAATTAAATTTTTATCCAAGTGAACAAACTTTACAAGACAACACACACAATTACCCCCCGAAACATCATGGGAACTATATTTAAAGAAGATTGGACTCGAGGATTGTCAAATATACTTCACTGTTGAAGCACAACATATTCAAATAGTAATATTTGTAGTACTACAATAGGTTGAGGTTACTACTTCCACCTTAAAGCTCAAGCTCAAAGGTGAAATATTTTATGCATTTTTATTTTAAAGCTTAATTAGAAACATATAGATATACTTAGACATAAAAATCTAATATATATATATATATATATATATATATATATATATATATATATATATAACTCTATTCAGTTCGGTATCTTTTCGATTAATTTTTATAAAATAAAAAATCTAACCTAATTATTTGGTTCGGTTGCAAGTTTAAATTGAAATCTATGATTTTAAGAAAAAAATCTCACAATCGGTTCGGTACTGTTCGATTTGGTCGATTATGATCGATCTGCAAATAACCATTGACACCTCTAGTAAAAGGTACATATGGGAAATGGTAAAAGAAATTCTCTATTAATATTTGATTGCTTTAAGATAATTTAGCGCTCTGTTACAATGAGATGGCTAAACTTTAGAAAAATAACAATCAATAACATAAAAATCATCAAATCTAGCATATCATGATGTTTGAGAGATTAATATTCTTATTTACTCATAACGACATATATATATATATATATATATATATAAAGAATTTGTGTATGTAAATTTTAACTTTTAAGGAACAAGTAAAAGCAAAGTCTAATAATATCCTAGAAGTTAATTTACACAAATCAACTAGTAGTTCTTTTCAGATAATCAGTTCAAGCTGATGAAGATGTTTTCTTCTCATAAAGGAGATTAATTTTCTTTATTAATTCCTTAGATATTTATTCATTTTGTAATATTACAACTTGTTATTGTTAAGTCAAATATAAAACGAAAAAAAAAATCAAAAGTCCCATATAACTTCATAGGACCAGTAAAATACCTACGCCACACCAATGAAAATAATCCTTTCCACAACCCCAAGAAAAGACACAAAAAATATCCACCAAAATTATTCTTTTTTCAGGAAATTTTTTTATGAGGAAAGATAAAATATCTACGACCTCTAGAATAAGAGGACAGGACCTAAAAATGAAGAGACGAATAGGGAATACCAATAGTTGTGGATCATGAAGATAAAAAGAAAAAAGGTGTGGTGTATATATTTTTTTTGTGGAGAGGGATGAGGTTGAGATGATTGATGAGTTGTACTATTATTATTAATACTCTTTTCTTATCAGGTGATGGACTTTGTCTTTGCACTTTTTCTCCACATCACAACCACTCACCACCCCTCCTTTATCCACCTCATCGCCTATGTTAGTTCTTATTTTAATTTTGGCGCAGGAAAGTGACAGCCACATAGAGAGAGACTATAAATACAATAAAAATGATAAAAAAAGATCTTAACAAAATATTAGACCATTTTTTGTGTGACCATGATAAAATGTACAATCTACGGAATTTCTTTAACATATCTTTTCAAGTTAAAAATCAAGAAAATCTAAAACTTCATTTATTTTATTTTATACGATCATATTTGATTAAATACGACATGAACAAGGCTTTTGGTATGTCAAAATTTTTCAGAATTTTTAATTTTAAATGTCATGACCCATTATTGTTATAAAAAATTAATGACATATTAATCTAATTATCCATCACTTGATTATAATTATAACCATCTACTATTATGCATATTTTCATGCACTCCATATGCGTATGATAATAACATTAGAGTCCTTTTTTTTTTTCTAACCATGATTCACAAACTATAATAATCTCCTAATATACTACTCCATCCGTTTCAAAAAGGATGAACCTATTTCATTTTTAGTCTGTTTCAAAAAGAATGACTTCTTTCTATTCACTTTTACTCATCCCTAGATGATTTGTAGCCACACAAATAACTATAACTTATTTTAGACCACAAGTTTTAAAAGTCTTCTCTCTTTATTAAATTCCGTGCAAAGTTAAATGAATTCATCTAAAGTGGAACGGAGGGAGTAGTAGTATATTTTTCCAAACTAAATCAAGAAATTAAAAGGTGTAACTTGTAAGATAGGTGGGAAGAGGAAGTGGGGGTTGAAGATAGGGGGGATGGGGGTATTGGTGCTTTCTGGACAACAAGTATGTGGCCAGGACTACATGGGCGGAAATAAAATAATATGAAAATTTGTGACCGCAAGTTTATGGTTTTGGGTTCCCTTGGCCTTAGGGTTCAAGGGAAGTTGTTTCTGGTGAAAGGGTCGGACTTATTTAAGTCTTTCACGCATCGCCAGGTGTTTTATGCAAAGAACCTTCCAATCATCCTTGTCAAAAATATAATAATTATAATAAAACAAATTAAGGGACCGCATATAATTTTTTGGTACAATAGGTAAAAAGCACCATGAGAAAAATGTTAAAATGTGAGGCTCTAGATCTTTTGGTTGGATACATTTACATCAAGATTTGGTTCGCTAAATCTAGTAATTTAATATTCTACCACTCTAATAGTAATATTCTACCAAGACAAAATGTTCCAATCTATCTTGTTAGATGTTGCACTGGGCCACAAACAAATATTTAAGTACTAAGTAGCATTAAATTTGGTTTTGGCTTAATAATTTACGTAAAAAAACAAATAAGTAGTCAAAATGGTTTTGGAGTATCAAAATATTAAATAGGTTATGTTTGATTATCTTTGAATATTTTTTACAATAATTGTTTTTTTTTTCTATTGCATAAAGGAATAGGAAAAGAAAAAGAAACGAGACCATGGAAAAAGAAGAAAAAAAGTAAGAGTTGAACTCATGGGAATATGTGACTCACATGCAATTCACTTAGGGGTCGTTCGGTTATATGTATTAACATTTAATACCCGTACAAAACGCAGCGTTAATTTAGCGCAGCGTTCGGTTGGTTTTTGTGAAATTTTAATACCTGCATAAAATTAGTGCAACGTTTGGTTGCGTTTTTGTATATTCCGCATTATTAATACCCGCATTATTAATGCGGGAATCTATGTATTATTTTATGCGGGGTAGAAGGTGGTATTAATAATGTGGGTATTAATAATGCAGGTATTAAAACTTAAAATGACAAAATTAACCCTCATAATAATAAGAATATTTTAAAATTTTATTTAAGGAGTAAATAAATATTTTAAATAATAATATTTTTTGTTAATTTGTAATATATCAGTGATTCAACAAATAATCTCTACGATATAATATATGTGTGGCTAATACCCACATTATTAAACCCCACATAACTAATACCCGCATTACCAATACCCACATTATTAATACACACATTATTAATACCCACATTACTAATACCCGCATTAATAGTTAATACCCGCGTAAAACACAAGCCAAAGGGGTCGTTCGGTTGCGGGTATTAATATTTAATACCCGCACAAAACTCAGCGCTAATTTAGCGCAGCGTTCGGTTGGTTTTTGTGAAATTTTAATACCTGTATAAAATTAGTGCAACGTTTGGTTCCGTTTTTGTATATTCCGCATTATTAATACTCGCATTATTAATGCGGGAATCTATGTATTATTTTATGCGGGGTAGAAGGTGGTATTAATAATGTAGGTATTAAAATTTAAAATGACAAAATTAACCCTCACAATAATAAGGATATTTTAAAATTTTATTTAAGGAGTAAATAAATATTTTAAATAATAATATTTTTTGTTAATTTGTAATATATCATTGATTCAACAAATAATCCCTACGTTATAATATATGTGTGGCTAATACCCACATTATTAAACCCCACATAACTAATACCCGCATTATCAATACCCACATTATTAATACACACATTATTAATACCCATATTACTAATACCCGCATTAATAATTAATACCCGCGTTATTTGCACCTCCAACCAAACGACCCCTTAATATTGTATAACAAACATATAGTATTTTGATATGCAGCCATCCTTTAACTTAATTTTGTGTTTCTTTTTTGTTCTTTATGGATGGGAGTTCAGCAAATATGGTGGGATGCTAAAGAGAGAGACTCGTGACAACACCGCTGCTACTGCTAATTTGTGTAAATATTGGAAAATGTATAGTGGCTAGGAATTAATTGAATACAGTGTTTGCGAGTCTGTGACCATCAAGATGTTTCTATTGTCTAATGTGTGTTTTTGACCACTAATTTCATATCATTTCCAAAAAGAGAGGTGGCCTGCTTGTTTGGCCAAACCAGAAGTTTCGTTTTTAATAAAATAGTATTTCCTTAAAGATTTGAAGTAAGTGCAAAGATGTAAGGAGATGAGCTAGGACATTCCAAAAATCCATAATGTGTGAACAAGAAAGTATTTGGAATTAATATAGGTGAAATGAACATCATTTTAACAAACGCTGGTTTTCAAATTTCAAGCCAAGTTTAAATTTTAGTTACGTCTCATATTGGCTTATCTAAAATCTAATCCATATAAAATTTGTCTGAGTCAATGAGTTTCCAGTATTAAATTGGCCAATCAAAAGAAAATGTAGTCTCTTTTCTACCAAGACGGGAACATAACTTGATGGTACGAAGGAATGCTCAGTAACATTTTTATATAATCCATCTTAAAGTGGCAAGATTATGTTATACGTTAATCATTATTTTGTGTATTTAACAGTTTAAAATAAATAGTAGTAGTACATAAAAGAGAAGAGCGTGATCCTACTTACTTTCTCATACTCTTGAATGGAATGGAAGGATCCATTTATAGCCACTACGACCAGACAACATTAAAATGATTCTGAGCAAGTGCACATTGATTAGAGTGAAGTAAACTATGTTGGGGAGGATTCCTAATTTGCTAATTGTCCTAAACATCTATAATTATCAATATTCTTGCAATTGAAACTTAAACATCACAGTAAGTAATTTGCTATTGTCTACGTGAATGGTGAAGTTATATTTTATATGCACCCCAAAAATTGTTTAGTATAGGATTAACATTTATTTGTTTGAAAAGCTTCTTAGACTATGGATGTCAACAAAGTTTTCAATGGCTTCTTTCAAGGTTTTCCAAATTTTGGTTACGTTCTATATTAATTTCCTTCTCTCCAAAATTTAGTAGTGTTAATTAATATATTCGAGAAGTTAATTTTATACGTATGATACTCGGCGAAAGGAGGGAAAACAAGTGAAAGTACGTATTTTAAAGGTAGAGTTTGGGTAGGGGGAAGGACAAGAAGAGTAAAAGGAAATCTTACCTTTTTCTTTTTAACATTATTGAAACTGAAAATATCTGCCCAAACTACTATAAATGCCCAAAGCTATTAGAGGAAACTTAAGAACTTCCCATTATATTGGAGATGGAGATTCTTGAAGGTAACTTTTTGGAAATATTTGGATCAATCTGTTATGAAATGATGAGAAGTTAGGCACTTTTGCTGTGTACCAAACACAACTTGGTATTTGGATTCACTCATGATTTGAGATACTTATGATATCATTTGTAACTTGTAATCCTATACTGGGAAAACTCAAATTATGATTTTATTTTACTAAACAGACATGTCATTCATCAAGAATAAACAAAAACTCAGCTGTATTCCCCTAGAATACGAGGTTGTACTAATTATATTCTTTTCAATTGGAGACAATCGGTAATGTTAGACTTGGTTATGACACGAGCAATTGTTCATTTTTATTAATTTGTTATATAAAATTTTAAAAAGTCGAATTCCATTCTCAGTTCCTATTGTTATGTGCAAAATTTGGAAATTTAATATTTGTAAACATGCTAAAGTGATGTAGAATCTTTGCTTGCTTTAGCGATGCATTGTTCCTAGCTTCATTTTTGCAATCAACCATGTGATCCATGTGTATAGTTAGGGAGCCAGCAAACTTGGTGTCTTGCTCCAAATTATACAGAGTGTTAGGATCATTGTAAACAGTTTTATCACTCTTTTAAACTTTAAACTCGTTTTTATATTCGTGTTTTGTAAGTAATTACTATTACTTACCAAGATTAATGTTTAATTTGTTGGGCTTTAAGCTATTGGGCTTTAAAAATAATAAATGTGAATTGAGAAAGGGTGGAAAAATGAAATGGAGGGAAATGAAAATTTGAATCAAGTAAACTTTGTCCCACATTGGTGAGGGACAACTACACTTTTGTGTATATATATAGAAACACTTCTTAGAGCTCTTGTGGGAAAGATTGAAGTCTTGCGCCGTCGTCGTCGTCGTGCGGCTTCAGATTTGGAAAATGGGTGAAATTTTAATACCTGCATAAAATTAGTGCAACGTTTGGTTGCGTTTTTGTATATTCCGCATTATTAATACCCGCATTATTAATGCGGGAATCTATGTATTATTTTATGCGGGGTAGAAGGTGGTATTAATAATGTGGGTATTAATAATGCAGGTATTAAAACTTAAAATGACAAAATTAACCCTCATAATAATAAGAATATTTTAAAATTTTATTTAAGGAGTAAATAAATATTTTAAATAATAATATTTTTTGTTAATTTGTAATATATCAGTGATTCAACAAATAATCTCTACGATATAATATATGTGTGGCTAATACCCACATTATTAAACCCCACATAACTAATACCCGCATTACCAATACCCACATTATTAATACACACATTATTAATACCCACATTACTAATACCCGCATTAATAGTTAATACCCGCGTAAAACACAAGCCAAAGGGGTCGTTCGGTTGCGGGTATTAATATTTAATACCCGCACAAAACTCAGCGCTAATTTAGCGCAGCGTTCGGTTGGTTTTTGTGAAATTTTAATACCTGTATAAAATTAGTGCAACGTTTGGTTCCGTTTTTGTATATTCCGCATTATTAATACTCGCATTATTAATGCGGGAATCTATGTATTATTTTATGCGGGGTAGAAGGTGGTATTAATAATGTAGGTATTAAAATTTAAAATGACAAAATTAACCCTCACAATAATAAGGATATTTTAAAATTTTATTTAAGGAGTAAATAAATATTTTAAATAATAATATTTTTTGTTAATTTGTAATATATCATTGATTCAACAAATAATCCCTACGTTATAATATATGTGTGGCTAATACCCACATTATTAAACCCCACATAACTAATACCCGCATTATCAATACCCACATTATTAATACACACATTATTAATACCCATATTACTAATACCCGCATTAATAATTAATACCCGCGTTATTTGCACCTCCAACCAAACGACCCCTTAATATTGTATAACAAACATATAGTATTTTGATATGCAGCCATCCTTTAACTTAATTTTGTGTTTCTTTTTTGTTCTTTATGGATGGGAGTTCAGCAAATATGGTGGGATGCTAAAGAGAGAGACTCGTGACAACACCGCTGCTACTGCTAATTTGTGTAAATATTGGAAAATGTATAGTGGCTAGGAATTAATTGAATACAGTGTTTGCGAGTCTGTGACCATCAAGATGTTTCTATTGTCTAATGTGTGTTTTTGACCACTAATTTCATATCATTTCCAAAAGAGAGGTGGCCTGCTTGTTTGGCCAAACCAGAAGTTTCGTTTTTAATAAAATAGTATTTCCTTAAAGATTTGAAGTAAGTGCAAAGATGTAAGGAGATGAGCTAGGACATTCCAAAAATCCATAATGTGTGAACAAGAAAGTATTTGGAATTAATATAGGTGAAATGAACATCATTTTAACAAACGCTGGTTTTCAAATTTCAAGCCAAGTTTAAATTTTAGTTACGTCTCATATTGGCTTATCTAAAATCTAATCCATATAAAATTTGTCTGAGTCAATGAGTTTCCAGTATTAAATTGGCCAATCAAAAGAAAATGTAGTCTCTTTTCTACCAAGACGGGAACATAACTTGATGGTACGAAGGAATGCTCAGTAACATTTTTATATAATCCATCTTAAAGTGGCAAGATTATGTTATACGTTAATCATTATTTTGTGTATTTAACAGTTTAAAATAAATAGTAGTAGTACATAAAAGAGAAGAGCGTGATCCTACTTACTTTCTCATACTCTTGAATGGAATGGAAGGATCCATTTATAGCCACTACGACCAGACAACATTAAAATGATTCTGAGCAAGTGCACATTGATTAGAGTGAAGTAAACTATGTTGGGGAGGATTCCTAATTTGCTAATTGTCCTAAACATCTATAATTATCAATATTCTTGCAATTGAAACTTAAACATCACAGTAAGTAATTTGCTATTGTCTACGTGAATGGTGAAGTTATATTTTATATGCACCCCAAAAATTGTTTAGTATAGGATTAACATTTATTTGTTTGAAAAGCTTCTTAGACTATGGATGTCAACAAAGTTTTCAATGGCTTCTTTCAAGGTTTTCCAAATTTTGGTTACGTTCTATATTAATTTCCTTCTCTCCAAAATTTAGTAGTGTTAATTAATATATTCGAGAAGTTAATTTTATACGTATGATACTCGGCGAAAGGAGGGAAAACAAGTGAAAGTACGTATTTTAAAGGTAGAGTTTGGGTAGGGGGAAGGACAAGAAGAGTAAAAGGAAATCTTACCTTTTTCTTTTTAACATTATTGAAACTGAAAATATCTGCCCAAACTACTATAAATGCCCAAAGCTATTAGAGGAAACTTAAGAACTTCCCATTATATTGGAGATGGAGATTCTTGAAGGTAACTTTTTGGAAATATTTGGATCAATCTGTTATGAAATGATGAGAAGTTAGGCACTTTTGCTGTGTACCAAACACAACTTGGTATTTGGATTCACTCATGATTTGAGATACTTATGATATCATTTGTAACTTGTAATCCTATACTGGGAAAACTCAAATTATGATTTTATTTTACTAAACAGACATGTCATTCATCAAGAATAAACAAAAACTCAGCTGTATTCCCCTAGAATACGAGGTTGTACTAATTATATTCTTTTCAATTGGAGACAATCGGTAATGTTAGACTTGGTTATGACACGAGCAATTGTTCATTTTTATTAATTTGTTATATAAAATTTTAAAAAGTCGAATTCCATTCTCAGTTCCTATTGTTATGTGCAAAATTTGGAAATTTAATATTTGTAAACATGCTAAAGTGATGTAGAATCTTTGCTTGCTTTAGCGATGCATTGTTCCTAGCTTCATTTTTGCAATCAACCATGTGATCCATGTGTATAGTTAGGGAGCCAGCAAACTTGGTGTCTTGCTCCAAATTATACAGAGTGTTAGGATCATTGTAAACAGTTTTATCACTCTTTTAAACTTTAAACTCGTTTTTATATTCGTGTTTTGTAAGTAATTACTATTACTTACCAAGATTAATGTTTAATTTGTTGGGCTTTAAGCTATTGGGCTTTAAAAATAATAAATGTGAATTGAGAAAGGGTGGAAAAATGAAATGGAGGGAAATGAAAATTTGAATCAAGTAAACTTTGTCCCACATTGGTGAGGGACAACTACACTTTTGTGTATATATATAGAAACACTTCTTAGAGCTCTTGTGGGAAAGATTGAAGTCTTGCGCCGTCGTCGTCGTCGTGCGGCTTCAGATTTGGAAAATGGGTGATTGAGATTTATTAGTTATTATAAACAACATGAACAAAAATTCTAAGAGGATTTAATCCATTATCTTGACAGAAAATTGTGGACTCGAAATCTTTTTCATTTCTATCTTTTAGCAGTCTTGATTTTTCTTTTAACACAGTTCGTAACATAGTTTACCTCTTGAATAACTTTTCGACAATGTCAGCTTAAACGGGCAAACTATGTATGGAAAATCACAGAATTGCCAAACGCAATTTGAATCAAATTTAGTTACTGCATGCTTCTTTACTATTTTGTTAGACATTAATACGAGCAAGAAAGCATACGGATGAATTGAATGTGAAAAGGAAAACTAAGTGGATCAAAGAAAGTAGGGTGGGAGGAGGGAAATGATTGTTACCCGATAAAGTATCCAACTTAGATATAAAATGTGTGCAAATTCAGTCACTCATATTATTGCATTGTCGTCCAAAACAACGCTAAAAGGATTTAGATACAGATCCCTTGGTTTAAAAGCAGTTATGCTGAGAGCTACTTAAGCCGAACATTGGTCCCAAAATTAATAGTCATGGAATTAAAATGAGCAGGCATTTTTATATTGTTATTTGTTTACCACAATTAAGAGGAAAAATTACAAAAGTACAATTCGATTTTTTTTTTTTTTTTTTTACAAAAAATACAAATATTTTATCCAAATTATAAAATATAGAGGAATTGAAAATTTAGAGCCTGTTAGGCCAAACTTCTGGAGAGCCAAAGGTGTTTATTTTTCTAAAAAGGTGCTTATTTTAAAATGTTAGGGTGTTTGGCCGAGCTTCGTGGAAAAAATAAGTGTTTTTGAATGGCAGCAGAAGCCGTTTTTCTGCTGTGGGAAAGAAGCTGAAAAAATAGATTCTTAAAAAAATAAGTGTTTTTGATTATTTGGGACAAAAATACTCACTTCAAACTTCCATATTTAATCAAATTAATATTATTATATACTCCCTTCGTTCCACTTTAGATGAACCTATTTGACTTTGCACGGAGTTTAATAAAGAATGGAAGACTTTTGAAATTTGTGGTCTAAAATAAGTTATAGATAATTGTGTGGCTACAAATCATCTAGGGATGCGTAAAAGTGAAAATTTCTTTCCAATTTTAGAAAGAGGTCATTCTTTTTTAAACAGACTAAAAAGAAAATAGGTTCATCCTTTTTTAAACGGATGGAGTATTTATTTTCGTAATTTGATAATTTTTTTATATAATGGTCAAACACAAATTAATAGCAAAAGTACTTCTCTAAAATTTGGTCAAATAAAAATTGCTTATCTCGCAAAGCACTTCTTTGAAAAACACGTTTGATAAAAAGTGCTTCTCAAAATAAGCTGATTTTGGCAGTTTGGCCAAACAGGCTCTTAATTACAAAACATAGCAAATATATAAAAATCCTAAAATCCTAGACATAGCAAAAAACACTAGTCTCCTCCAATTTTCCCCCATTATTACTCCCTCTCCTTCCCCGGCTCTGCTACGTCAGTCTCTTCCTCCTTATCGGTGGAGCTCCGACCGTTGCCATCCGCACCCTGACGTCATCCTTCCACACTAGAAACAACTCGTTTACTGATGGACGTGTAGCGAGGGACTTCCTTCGGTGGAGCCGTACTGATGCATGTCCCTCGGTGGAGCCTCAGTATATTTTAGTAGAATAAAAAATAGCAATTTTACTCAACGTCAACGAGGGAATTCCCTTGCTGAAATTAGTGAAAAAATAATTAAAAAATAAGGTATATCAAAAGAGAAAAAATATAAGAAATTGAAATTTGGATAACTAAAATTGTAAATATTTTAAATACCAGTGAGGGACTAGCCTCGGTGGAATAAAAAGAAAAAAATATTAACTTTAATAGTGCGCTTTTCAATGAGGAAATTCCCTCGTTGAAATTAAAAAATATATTCCTTTTCAGCGAGGAAATTTTCTAGCTCCTCACAAAATATGTGGCCTCGTTTAAATAAAAAATTATTTTTAACTCCTTTTTCAGTGAGGGAATTCCCTAGCTCCCCCAAAATATGAACACCTTATTCTCTCACTTCCAACATACCCGTTAATTTCCACTTTCTTCCAAAACAAACCCACCCTCGGCGCCGCTGCCCTTCCGTTCGGTTTAACCCGCCACCCACCACCGAGCTTCCATTGAGGTAACCCCACTAGCAACCCACCGCGTTACTCCCCGTCCGTTATTCTCCATTATCCGAAAGGTAGATTTCCCACTAATTTTTTTGGTACCTTCTTTAACTATTTCTTTTTTATTTTTTGCAGTGCCACCGGCGAGCGTGACTGTCACCGGTGACATAGTTGAAGATAAGTTTTTTTGTCAGTTTATTTGACATATTAGGTGTTATCTCGTTGGATTTTTTTATTTGATGTGATGATTTATTATTGAATTGGGGTATGTTTTTTTCATACTTGTATGACCCAAGTGGAAAAAATCATCACAAAGCAAGCCCCTTTTGTTGAGTTGGGGATTAGTCTCTGCTACTACCATTTGGGAATGGCAATGAGACATACACTCTTATAATTTTTTACAAGATTGTTTGTGTTACTTTTCTAAATAAAGCTTTCAAATTGGTGTTAAATGCCTTAGAAATTTAACAAATATATGTTTAATCGTGTAAAATCAAGGTTTTAATTCTACTTAATAAAGGTAAAAAAAAAAGGTTTATCAACATGTTTAAACACTATTTATCGACAACATACCAAGTGGTGTCTGCGAGGGTGAGCTATACACTGCCATAGTTTTCGAGTATAGTAGAGATGTTGTGTTCCATATATACTTCTGAATATTTCAAACTTCTTGTTTTAACTATATGAAATTCTAGTTCATTCACTTTTGGATTGCAGATTTAGACAATACGGTTCGTGGGAACAATATACTATTTCATATCCTAAAAATGATCTCATCTACAATGTTGAGACAAGCAATTATTTAAGGGACTGATTTTTTGCTCATATTACCAGGTATTCCCTAGAGATTCTTTCGAGTTGTGACTGTAATTTCAAACTTGAATAACTCTGTGACTTCTGGAGAATTCTTCTTCACCTGTAGGAACATAAGAAACAACACATATGAAGCTACCACATGGAGAATTATATTTAACCTTGAAAATATCGACAAGGCATCAAATTACAGTCTCCAATTAGCTCTTCCAGCAGCCCAGGGAGCTGAACTACAAGTATGTACCCCAACCTTGATTCCTTATGTTACCATTTCAATTAAATTTATTTTTTGTTCTTTTTCTATTTTCATAAAATGGTTCTTTCCTTTTCTGTAACAATATAATGATACAACTATTACGTCTCAATCTCAAATAACTTATGGCTGACCAGCTTTATTAATATAGAATTGTTGTCATGTCTCCAGGTTGACTAATTGCTGCTAGAGTTTATTCAGTCTCTTTATATTTTTGTCCCATTTTAGCATCATTTATCACTCTAAACATAATTTACATTGATTGTTGTTTGGATTGACTTTATTAAGAATTATTTTGCTGTATATTTTCTTCAGATTCGCTTCAACAATGGAGAAATAGCAGCACCTCACTTTACAACCAGAAAAATAGGGGAAGATAATGCAATAGCAAGACATGGTAATGCATGGAAGATAATGTATTTCTTAATATTATGTCTTTTTTAGTGATGGAAACTCTACAATATAATTTTCATCAACTTTATTGTCGAGGGACCACCAAGGGAAATCTTCGATAGTAGCGAGGAAATTTCCTTGGCGGTATGCTCAATGAAGGAATGAATTCTGAGGGACGTATAGCGAGGAAAATCCCTCTGTTGGCGTGTTTTGCGAGGGAATTCCCTCGCTACTCTTCCTCAGAAAATGCGTAGTTTCTAGTAGTGTTCATTTCTCATAGTGCTCGGCTCCAACTCTGTCGTTCCGAATATTTTATTTGTAGATTTGTTGACTTTTTCTCAAGTTGTTTTCTTTTTTGTTTAGATATGGTGTTTCCGGTCAAATTTAATGTTCTACGTTCATATTTGGTAATTTCTTCATTCAAATATGGTGTTTTCCGACTAAAATTTGGTGTTTTATGGCCTGGTATTTTTCGATCAGATCATGTGTTTTTTTAATCTTTTTTATTTTATTGTATCTCGTTGTAATTGCACTATTTATGCACTTTATCTAATTGTTTCTTCACTACTTCTACTTGTACCTGTATTATTTGTATTTTGTTTATACATTATTTCTATTTGTAACTATACTGTTTCTTCTTGTATCTATTGTTTCTGCACTATCTTTGCTTGTAACTCTATTATTTCTGCACTATTTATATTTGTATTTATACTGTTTTTTCTTGTATTTCTTTTTGAACTACTCCCTCCATCCCAATTTGTTTGTCGTAGTTCGACTTGACACAAAGTTTAATAAAGGAAGGAAGACTTTTGAAATATGTGGTCTAAAATAAGCCATGGATTGTGACTATAAATGAGTCAAAAAGTAACTTTGGAGTTGAATTATTGTCAAATTTAGAAATATGACAATCTTTTTTAGAGGGACTAATAATTAAAATATGACAAACAAAGTGGGAAGGAGGGAGTATTTATGCAATTTTTCTGCACTATTTTTGTTTATATCTGTACTCTTTCTGCACTATTTTTGTTTATATCTGTACTCTTTCTGCACTATTTCTACTCGTATCTATTGTGTTTTTTTTACTTCTATCTACTATTTCTGCACTTTTCAGCACTATTTCTGCACTAAAGACAGCGACAGACCAACAGTGGTACGAGCACCGAATAGGGGGGGGGGGGCAAGGGGAGGGACGGTAGATGGAAGCTAAGGTTTACTCTTTTAGTTGTTTCTAACAACTATAAAATATTACTATGTTTTTTAAATATTTGTGTTTTTATTTTTTATTTTTTATTTAGTAATAAAGGGTGTATCATTGTATATAAGTGTAAATAATCAAATTAAGATTCTTTTAAATTTGGGGTGAATTACAAAAAAGAGCACAAATGCACCCGACCTTGAAAATATAAGCATTTCTTTGTAGTCTTGAAAACATGAGCACTTTACCATTAAATGAAGCTGAAAGTACAAAAATACCCTTACTAATAGAGAACTTTCCGCAATTATAAAAATTTCACCGATCATTTTCTGAAGCCGTAATTACAAACCGCCACTGTATATTTCTACCTCCGAAATTATAAAAAAGGCCACTGCTTCCTACACAGCAGAAAACAATGCCAATCCGGTTGTGTTTCACGTCCATTTTGTGAATAAATAACGCCAAATTGGCATCGTTTCGCTCGTATATAAGGCAACAATCTGTCTATATATCACGTCTATTTTGTGAATAAATAACACCAAATTGTCATCGTTTCGCTCAAATACAAAAATCAAAACAAAACAAAATATAAGACCAATTCGGCGCCATTTCTTCATATAATAAGCAAAAATCATGTTCGTTTTGTGAAGAAATTATGCCAAATCAGCCTTATTTTATTCATTACCTTCAAGTGCTTATATATTTCGAAATAATGACAATTTGTCATCATTTATTTATAAAGTGAGCTAAATATTAAGTACATTTTGCAAACAAATGAGTCCAAATCGGCTTCACTTCATTCATCCATAAAAATACATATGAAAATATAAAATGAAGATAACCTGACCATATTTATTCATAGCTAAGCAAAACTACTATGTTTATTTTACAAGTAAATGGCACCAAATGGTCATCACTTTGCCATATACAAAAATTCAAAGTAAAAATAAAACAAGGCCGATTCGGCATCATTTACTAGCGAAATGGGCCAAATATTACATACATTTTGTAAAGAAGTGAAGATAAATTGTCACCATTTTCATTAATTAAGCCATAAATACCAAAATCCATCATTGTTTTACTAATCAAGAGTCAAGACATTATTAATTGAGCCCTCCACCCAAGAGTGGAAGTTTCTTCGATTACTGTTGGTTGGGCCAAGGCAATCCTGAATGTCGTGACCACTTTGAGCAACATGAATCTGCGAGCACTCACTGCAAGCAAAACTAGTAAGTTAGTTGATAGAAAAATGAAATATTGCCCATTTACAGTGGAACACAATAAAAAAACCAACAATTAATCTCATTTTTTAACAAGTTACCTACAAGCATGGACAAAAACAAAGTGGAGGAGCTGTGCACGTCCTTTAATAAAAAACTTTCAAGCATCCAATCTTCGGTAGAATCGCACAATCATTACAGCATAGTAAATGGTACTTCCATTACAATATGTAACATCAATAGCTGCAACTAAAAATGCATAAGATACCAAAACTTTTGTCAAAAATTCCTCTGACTTCAAATTTCTTGACCTTTAATAAAGTGCAAACTTCTAGCGAAATAGACCAATGCCAGTAAATCTCCGCGAGAAATAAGTATCCACCGGAAACAACGAATTGGAAAAGGTTTTGGCCAAAGCTTTAAAAGCAGATCTACACTAGCTTAATATGATTTTCGAGAAATCAATAGTAGAAACGGAAAGAGGAGGTCAAGACGAAACTAGTGATGTAATTTTTGAAATATTTTGGACCAGTGGTAGCCCGGTGGTCAATGGCGGTATGGAGAGAAGGAGTAGAAATAGGAGATGAGTTTAGAGAGAGAGTGTGTATGTGTGTGAAAGTAAAATAATTATAGATAAATGCTTAAAGGGTAGAATTGGGAATATCTTTAAAAGTGTTCAAAAGTGCTTATGTTTTAAAGACCACAAAAAAAATAGCTCACAAAATAAAAATCAGGTACTAAAGTGCTCATTCCACATAAAAAAATATTTAAATTTCAACAATCGAAGAAGAAGAAAAAGGTCTTCTTATATAAGGCATTAGCCAATTTGACCTAATGTAGGAAATGTGGAAGGTCCGAAGATGAGAGAGCAATTAATTCCTAATATTTTTTTCGTTACAATTTATATGAACTTGTTTGACTTAATACAAAATTTAATAAAGAGTGGCTCGAGTTTTTTTTGGACCAAAAATTTTCACAAAAATATTTTGTTTTCTTCTAAAAGATTATTTATTCTACCTTTATGTATCCCCCAAACATATCATTGCTTCTACCTTTTATTGGAATACACAAATTCCCCTCAAACTCTGATTGCATAAAGGTTACGTTTTGATTTTGAAGATTTTTTTAAGCAGGGTTGAAAGTTTAAGGCAAACCCTTGTATTTCCTATCTATGCAATTTCTTGGTGAAGGGGTAAAGTGCACGAATAGCCACTTTTACCAGTGGTCTTGGGTTTGAGGCTATTTTTTTTTAGTGATTTTATATGAGAGGCTACTTCTTAAAATTTCAATTTTTGTGGGCTGAAGTTCAAATCTTATGGGCTGAAGTTCAATCCTTGTGGGTTAAACTTAGGTATAAAGTTCAATTTCAATCCGCAAGGCTGAACCTTTAGGCATAGATGCGTAAACTTCAACCTTTGTGGTATAATGTTAAGCTCACAAAGATTGAAGTTCCAAAAAGTG
Organism: Petunia x hybrida; assembly: GCA_037355625.1. Taxonomy (NCBI): domain Eukaryota; kingdom Viridiplantae; phylum Streptophyta; class Magnoliopsida; order Solanales; family Solanaceae; genus Petunia; species Petunia x hybrida. The sequence continues at coordinate 6,568,298 of JBBBVM010000025.1, read as the reverse complement.
GCTTCTCATACAAAATCAATAAAAAAAGTGGCCTCAAAGTAAAGATTAGTGGCAAAATTGGCCTCTAACTGAAATTTTTACTGAAAAGAGACATCCTAGCACAAAATAGTAACAATTTTAGGGCTAAGTGCACGAAAGGCCACTTTTGCCACTGGTCTTTGGACACAGGCCACTAATACCAAAACATTTAGTTTGTGGCCACTTTTGCTTAAAGAGATAGAACTTCAGTCCAGAGGCCGGATTGAAGTTCAGTCCTTAAAGATTGAACTTCAATCCACGGCCATATGGACTGAAGTTCAGTCCAATCCTTAAGATAGAACTTCAGTCCATGGCCATGGACTGAAGTTCAGTCCATGGCCATACTATGGACTGAAGTTCAGTCCATGGCCATATGGACTGAAAGTTCAGTCCTTAAGAGATGGAACTTCAGTCCAGGGGCCGTGTGGACTGAACTTCAGTCAACTATCAGAACTTAAGTCAACATTTATTTAGTAAAGGCCCAAAAGTGGCCTCTAGTGTAAGACCAAAGAAAATAGTGGCCTCAAACTAAATACCAGTGTTAAAAGTGGCTGATGGGCGAAATTTTTACACAATTTTAGCGTCACAATTAATTTTCCTTCTTCATTTACATTTTAGCCAGTAAATTTTTTGTTCAGACTAGCCTGTTGCCCAAAACCTTGCTGGATTGTGCTCTTCAATTCTTCGTACGAGTCCATCAGACATCCTTCACAATTTCTGCAAATCAAGTATATTTTTTACCCCTTCTTATGCATCTGTTTTTTGTCAGGTGTCCTTTTCCCCTAGTTTTGTTAATCTGATAATGTTGTTTTCTCTTGTGGTGTCTTGCAGTAGTGAACAATCAAAAGCTTAGGACTTGAAAGCAGGTACTGAACTTCTGGATATCATCCTCACTAAGCTAAAGCAAATTCTCCAATGTTGTTCAAATTTTCCAATTATAAATATTATGGTGGGGTCGGAAGTTCTAGTGTTGAGATTTAAAATTGTTATACCCAACGTTAAATCTTCAAGTTTAAATTTGGAACTTGCTATGCTCAACTTCATATCTGAAGGTTCGAAGCTTGAAGTTGTTATGCCCAACTTCAAACCTTCTAAGTTGGAAGGTTTGAAGTCAAGACATGAAGGTTTGAAGTTCAAGTTGGTGGTTAAAATTAAAGAGTTTTTAAAAGTTAACTAAAACCTAAATAGCACGTCAAAATTAGGTTTTTAGTGCAATTGCCCTTCTAAAGTGTTGTAAAAATTTCGCGGGGAAGCCACTTTGGCACCCGCTTTGTGATGCGTAGCCTGTATTTACAAATTCGCTGAGAATTAGCCACTAGACGCGTTTTTTAAAAATAATAGTATCACAGCGTCGTTTTACACATTTTGGAAATTTCGGTTTTACCCTTCCTTATTTTTACTTATTCGGTGTTTTTGTTTCTCTGTTTAATACTGTGACTTCTATCAAAATATACGAACTCAAGTACACCAATTTCTTATTTTTGAGATTTTGAAGCTTTGTGTTTGGGAAAAAATTTCGTTTTGCTGTTTCGTATATTAAGGTAACTGTGTTTACTTCGTATTGGTTTTTTTTTTTATTTTTTTATTTTTGTATGTGTATATGGGTTATTAGGTTTTGATTTTGGGAAAAAAATGTTTAGATTTTCCATTGGAGTACAGTATAAGCTTTTGATTCCCTTTAAAATGGGAACGCTTTTTTTTTTTTTCTGTGAAACCCATTGCCCCCAGAACTATATACTGTGACCTTCTGTTGGGGATAGGCTGTTGCCCCATGATAAAAAATTGGGGACTGTGTGTTCTTAACAGGTACTTCTCCATTGTAAATGGTGGGTTATTTTTAAGAAAGGGGGCAACGATTTTTTTTTTTTTTTTTTTGTGAAACCCTTTGCCCCAGAAGTATGTACTGCGACTCTGTTTAACAAGTGCTTTGTGTCCCAGTTCTAAAACATGGGACTTTGCATAACAAAGCACATAGCCCCCAGCACCAAATGCTGTGACCCTTTGTTTAACAAGTGCTTTGTGTCCCAGTTCTAAAACATGGGACTTTGCATAACAAAGCACATAGCCCCCAGCACCAAATGTTGTGACCCTTTGTTTAACAAGTGCTTGTGTCCCAGTTCTAAAACATGGGACTTTGCATAACAAAGCATCATAGTCCCCAGCACCAAATGCTGTGAGCCTTTGTTTAACAAGTGCTTGTGTCCCAGTTCTAAAACATGGGACTTTGTATAACAAAGCATCATAGTCCCCAACACCAAATGCTGTGACCCTTTTTGTTTAACAAGTGCTTGTGTCCCAGTTCTAAAATATGGGACTTTGCATAACAAAGCATCATAGCCCCAGCACCAAATGCTGTGACCCTTTTTGTTTAACAAGTGGTTGTGTCCCAGTTCTAAAACATGGGACTTTGCATAACAAAGCATCATAGTCCCCAGCACCAAATGTTTATCTAATATGCTGGGGGATGGCTAAGATGTTTTTGCCGTGGGTAGTAAAACAAGGCGCATGGATCACACTCCCTCCCAGATGTTTTTGCTGTGGGCAGTAAATTAATGCACATGGACATTTGAGTTTTTATTTTTATTTTTGCAATGCTCTTTTTACTTGGCCCCAGTTCTGCATCATAAAGGAAAAGAAGAAGCAATGTGCAGCTTTTATATAAAGAATGAAGAATCTTTACTACCATCCAAAAGCAGAAGGACAACATAGTATAATAGAGAAGATTTCTTGTATAATTATTTTAATATAAATAGACTACTTTGTTACTGAATAGAAGAGGCAAATATTTTTGTTTCAATAGAAGATGGGAACAGTCGTTGAAGCAGTGTTGAATGAATTGGATGCTGAATTAGATCAGTTTGTAAGTTAATCATAGCATTTTTTTAAAGTGTTGTTTTAGTTTGATGTTATTATAAAAGTTTGCATTTCTTGTTTTGTTTAGTTTTGTAGATTCTGCCACTATTGTTGGCAGTTAGGCTTCCCAGACGTGATGTTCCAGCCACTCTTATTTGCCGTGGTATTCATTTCCAGATGAACTACCTAAAAGTGAGAAGACAGAAAACTTTGTAATGGATGGAGTGAGTTTGTTCGTACGAACAATCTTGGAGTAGGAAGTACGTTACATTTTAGGGTTCTGGAATCCTTAGATCGTGTGGTTTTAAATGTTCGTATATGGCAGCCTGAACTAGAACCTTTAAGTTCAAGTTCTAGTTCTTGCTCTACTGTTGAAGATGCTTGAATAAGATAGCATATATTGTGTGTTTTAGTTCAATATCTGAGTTTTTGGTAAACAATATCTGAGTTTGCAGTTATATATGTGTAATGTAACTGTTGTTTTTTGAATTGTGATTGTTCAGTAAACAACATCACAAATATTATGTAATGGTGCCTTTTCAATTATAAGTTGCATCTCTTATTACATTATTGAATTTATTCTATAAATACATATCAACTTATAGTTGTTATGAAGTTTTATGTGAAGTTTCTATGTTGTCATTTTTAATTATCTGTCTATAATTTCCAACTAGTTTACAGTCATTAGCATGGGATCCCATATGAAAATGCTGTAATTTTTCAACTGCATAACAATATAGGTCCATCAAAAGTACTGGGGGATTTAGTTTACAATTATGATTATAGAACCCCAGATCAAAATGATGTCATTTTCAGCTTCATAACAGTATGGCTCCAGCACAAGCGCTGGGATTATTTTACAATTATTAGTATAGGACCACATATCAAAATGATGTTATTTTACCTTCATAACAGTATGGCTCCAGCACAAGTACTGGAACCCTACTTATACATAATTACGACGTTACAGCATTTTGTGACGGGACTCCAACAAATAACACTGCAGTCTCAGGCTTTTTTTAATTGGCATTACTGGAATTCTACACAAAAATATATAAGCAGACATTTTTTTTTTACCTGTTCTCACCATCTCTTTGAAGAGCAACATGTGAGCCTGGATTGATGTCTTTTAGCACATATAAATATGCTGGTAACTTCCGAAAGTTCTCCTCAAGCGTCCCTCTAATTAAAGACTCTCCTTCTTTTATAGTACGCCATGCCTTATTATAAGAGATTTCAACTCCCATTTTCCTTCTAATCTCTGCAACAACAAAATTAGGCTTAACAGGATAATTATCGTCTCTCAGATTCTCAACTATATCATCTCGAACAATCTTTGACGTAGCATGTTTTTGGTCTCTTTTTCTATCATCCACCGAGCAAGTGTGATTCTTCTCAAACTTCAGTATTTTGAACAGTGTGGACTGTTTAATTCTGCAAGATCGAACAGTCCACTCACATTTTTCATTCATGCATGCCAGTGCATATCTCGTTGTGCTTGATCTCAAAACCTTGAATTCAAAATGGTGTGCAATTGCAGTTGTCTGGAAACATTTTGTGACACACTGTTTGTTTAAAAAAATTGATCCAACCTTGATGTCGTCCAAATCTGCATTTTCTTTTAGTATTGGACGAGGAGATTCTCTTATTTTCTTCCTTGAATACCTCTTTCTCTTTTTTCCAGCATTTGATGTTTCAGGAAGTTGAATATTTACAAGCTGTTGTTCTGTGTTTTCAGCATGCATTAACTGTTGATCTATTGCTACAGCTTCCACAGACGGAGGTGTCAAAACTATCACTTCAAAAGCATCATCGTTGTCTATTTCCATTATCATTTGCCCTTCAGTGCAATCAACTCTCTTAGACTGTGGAGATCGTTGTGTAATGTCAACTATGAAACGTCTACTCCTATACTCGGAATTGTTCTTCATCAAGTGTAAACAGCTGATTAAATCATCAGTATTTTTTATAGGGACACCTTTGCTTGTTCCAAGTTCCATATCAAACCATATGAATGTCTCAGAATGTTCTTCATCTAAATCTATCTTTTTCCAAAGGTTTCTCCTGAAATCTTCAAAAGTATCTGTTTCACTATGTAGAAAAATCCTTGTCTCATGATCTATGTACTTATAATCTGGTGTCTATTTCCCATTGAATGCAAGAACAATACACTGTTTAGCCATCACCTGTAGTTATAAAGATAGTAAAAATACTAAATTAAGTCAGAAAGAAATCCACATGGTAAAATACTGTAATTGTAGCTTAATAACGAAAGCTTAAGAACTGCTAACCTATAAGATAAATATACATTTCCATAGTTTAATGGGTAATTATACAGCGGGGGGGGGGGGGGGGGGGGGAGGGGGATTTTGAAGTGCAGCTTTTTGTAATGGGAGTTTGCTTCAAGTTAACAGTAAGCCGCAGCATTTTATATACCAAAATACAGCATACCTACAGGATATTGTGATGGGACCTTGCTTCAACGTAACACTAAACCCCAGCATTTTGTTCTGGGGACAACAGGACATTGCCTCAGCAGTAATCCCCCAGCATATTAAGTGCTTAAAATGTAATCATAGCTACAAGATATTATAATGGGGCTTTGCTTCAACGTAATACTAAGCCCCAGGATATTTTTCTAATGGGACGTTGCTTAAACAGCAATCCCAGCATTAAATGCTGGGGTGCAGTGTTACGTTGAAGCAATGTCCCATCACAATATCCTGGGGATATCACACAATTTTGAAGTGCAAGTTTATATCCTAATATAGCTACAGGATATTATAATGGGGCTTTGCTCCAACGTAATACTAAGCCCCAGCATTTTAGCGTTGGACAACAGGATATTTCTAATGGGACGTTGCTTCAACAGAAATCCCAGCACTAAATGCTGGAGATTAGTGTTACGTTGAAGCAAGGTCCCATTACAATATGCTGGGATATCACGTCACTTTGAAGTGCTAAGTTAAAATGTAACAAATACCCCAGCACTAGGTGCTGCATACTCTTATGAACTTAATTCAGATTCATATTATTTATATATAACAGTAAATTCGCATTTCAGAAAAACAAATTCAGATTATAATCACGAAAACAGATATTTTTACACAAAATAATTGAAATTCAGCACAGAAACGTTGCAGAAACTGTGAAAACGCAGCTGAAATTACCTTTTACAGTTTGAATTTAAAAGCTCCGGGAGAGAGACAATGATGATCTGGAGAGTTGAGAGAAGTAATGTGTGCTTTGCTCTGTTTTTTTCCACGCGTTATTTGTATTTATTGTTGAGCTGTAGGTTTTTAAGGGTAATACAGTAAATTCAATATATGCGGCAGTAGCCTGAATGTACGTGAGTGTTTTATTGGCTATTTCTCAATGAGTTTTGAAACCGTGGATGGAACTCATTTAATGTGTGCAAAATTGGCTAGTCATCAAAATTTCGCCATTAAAGGTAAAAGTTCGCACAAACGCCACATTTGACAGTGGTCTTTGGTTTGAGGCCACTTTTTTATTGATTTTGCATGAGATGACACTTTTTGGAATTTCAATCATTGTGGGCTTAATTTCATGCCACAAGAGTTGAAGTTCAACTTCAGCCCAGAAGATTTGAAGTTTCCGCATTCTCTTTTTCCAAAATGAGAAACCTACATAAAGTGGATGTAGAATTAATCGTTACTTGCACCAAGTTTTGAATAAAAAATTAATATCAAAACATAGTATTCACCACTTATATATTATTATTATTATTATATAAAGATATTTCTTCCGTCTCATTTTATATAGACGTTTTTCTTATAGGAGTTAGTAAAAATAATTTAACTTATAAGATAATTCAAAACCACACAAATTTCTAAAATTTATTTTAAAGTCTTTCTTTATTTCCAACTCCATCGCCGTATAAATTTGGGTATTGGTTTGCGGGTGTAAAAACGAAATTATAACAAGGGAAAATTTCATAACTAACCATATATATCACATAGCCTTACTGTTTAATAGACACATTTAATAACTTCAATGGCTAACCAAAATAGATGCTAAAAAATAGGTTCATGAATATCCTAACATCAATGAACAAATCTTTACCACTATATATATATATATATATATATATATATATATATATATATCCATATATACAATGATATTAACAGAACAAATATCGCAGAAATATTACAAATGTTTTAGAACAAAAGGTATCTCTATAAACACGTTCAAGAGGAATCATTATCGATATTGCAGTTGTATTACGGGAATATCATCAAAATATGACACCAATTAGTATTACGTGAATGCATATTGTTTGAATAATTTCTACATAAAGACTAAGTCGTACAATTCAATTAGTATCCCTTAAAAATATGAAATAGTATAAGAGTACTTATAATTGTTGAATATGCAGAATTTATATGCAAAAAATATTTAGTAAGTATGAACAGTATTGCAGAATGTAAATGCAATAAGAGCACTTATAATTGTTGAATATGCAGAATTTATATGCAAAAAAAAAAAAAAAATGCAGTAAGTATGAAGTAGTATAAGAGCACTTATGATTGTTGAATATTCTGTTATTATATGTAAAAAATATTCAATGAATATGAAATAGTTCAGCAGACTATAAAAATATGCATAAAATATTAATGAAGTATCTCCTATACAAAATGGTCTATGCGAGGGTGGGAGGGTGAAATTTTAAAATTTTGATTTACCGCTTTAGTTATGATAAGAGCAAAAAAATTAGGAGATAACTCACATTCTCAATGAGTAATTAATTAAGAATCAGTAAAAATATTAAATGCAGTAGACACACTAAGAGGCAAACGTGCAAGTTCCCCAAAATTAGGCACACTTAGAGGGAAGTTGATCAGATTTTAAAAATGGCTAATAAAAGATAGTTAAATAAGTCTAAATATCTATATGCTATAAATTAGAAAAATGTATCTATTTTGTGTTAAAGACACTTCCAAATGTCTATGCTAAGGTAAAAATCACTTATAAGAACAAGGTTATAGAGTGTTGCATGCGTAAGGGTGTATACTTTCGAAAGATTCCTAACCTTTATGAGTTGCATAGTTTAAAAATCTGCCCAAAGAAAAAGAAGCGCCGACAAGCCCAGTCTGCAAAGTTTTAAAAAAGGAGCCAAGAAACATGACCATTATGAATGGTGTTTCACATTTTACTACAACCTCCATAAAAATCTATTCAACTATAGTGACAAACTTTTCCTTTTCACATTATATCACTTATACATAATACTATAGTCTTTGATAGCTCATAATAAATTTTCTTACAACCATTTGAATCTTGTAAAACTATGCTACTTATATCACTACTACTAGCATTTACACTATACTATTCAACAACTCCATTAGTTCATTCTCACGATGACTACTGGTCTCCTTCTTCTTCTTCATTTCAATCAGAGTGGCAACCAGCACGCGCCACCTACTATGCTGCCACGGACCCACGTGACGTTGTAGGTGGCGCGTGTGGATACGGGGACTTAGACAAGAATGGATATGGAAAAGCTACAGCTGGATTAAGCACTGTGTTATTTGAGAAAGGTCAAATATGTGGTGCTTGTTTTGAAGTTAAGTGTGTGAAGGAGTTAAAATGGTGTATTCCTGGTACTTCTATTATTGTTACAGCTACTAATTTTTGTGCTCCAAATTATGGGTTCGAGCTAGATGGTGGTGGTCATTGTAATCCTCCTAATGCACATTTTGTGTTGCCTATTGAAGCTTTTGAAAAAATTGCTATTTGGAAAGCTTCTAATATGCCCATTCAATATCGCAGGTACGTTCATAATATATCATATTGTACTGTACTGTTTTGTAGTTTAGTATGCCCATTCATTATTGCAGATGTGCATTTACCCTTTTTAACTTTTGTTACTATTTGTGGCGGTGAGTGCGAACTTAGTATAAATATGTATTTTTTTTTTAAAAGGGTAAAGGTCCAACTTTGTCTATGGAAATTGCTCAATATTACGCTTAGTTACACTTTTAGTCCATTTAATCCTTGCAGTTAGGAGATTGTCTATCCTTAATATTAACGGAGCTCCAAGCACCTAGGACTCTGGTCTAGTGATAAGTGATCAACATGTTATGTCTGGGTATGGCGCATGCCACATTTTTTAAGAGACAAAAACTTGATATTCAAGTGGGAACATTATCATACGAGTTTTAACCTATGCGCCACTAGCTCTAGGAGTTTTCTCAGTTATAAAAAAATTAAGGGAGCTCCAAGATGAAATCGACAGATTCCATGTGTCAAATTCTTCGATTAAAATGGTCTAATTTACCATTCAACTTTTGATGGTGGTTTAAAGTAACCCTCAGGTTTTGAGCTCTATTAGGAGTGAGGGTCAAAAACAAGAGTTTTTTCGAATGATAAGGCAATACAGACCAAAAGTCTAATGTAGGATTGCTCAATTATGGATAGTACATGCGCAAGTTTGACCTTTTTCCCTTACAACAATATTCAACTGATTCAGGTATCATTGCCTGGATGTTACATCTGCCCCTGCATGCACATTCATTGTATTGATACTAAAGAGTATATTATTTAGTCTTAGAATGAAATGGAGCTGAGTAAGAGGGAATCAGTGCAAATCATATAGCTAACCTCAAATAATTTGTTGATTGATTTAGCCATTTAAAGCCAGAAGTTCTACCAACTGTTAGCTAAGACATTCTCTGAACTACTGTGCTTATAGCTTAAATAGAATAAGCTTGTACAGCTGTATTTGAGGACCGTGAGAAGAGCTGATTGAGACACGTGTGAATATATAATTCTAGGCAAACTGAAAATGAGATGAGATTTGAATGAACGTTTAGCTGGGTGGCGGGATCTATATAAAATCTTACTGATGGATGTTCATGTATGCATTCCTGCTCATGACTTTGAGGATAAGACCTTTGCCAGTGACAGATGACTGACCACGAACTGTTGTTCTCCATGTATGAGCTAACGATTTTACGAGATGAAGTAGTAGGAGAACCAAGAGGGAGGATGTGATGCAAATGCAGTAAAATAGATCTAGTTCCCTGATGAAAAAAAAAAATGTAGTGGATTGCTTAGGAATAGTGAAGCTAACATGTACTTGACTCTTTCAAATGCTCTGGTCGAGCAACTAGGATTCTTGATGGTTCCCTTTAAGAGGTTGAATTATGACAAGAGTTTAGGAAGAACAAATCATTTGAATGAAACTGGAAGGTGTGAACTCTTTATCGACTACCTGCCTGTCTTACTAGTTTGGAGCAGGTAGGTTTGGACACTTGGTTGACATCCATAGTTGCATCCGAGACTAAGGCTCAGTGATTGTTGTTCTCCGTCACTGCAACTTCTATACCAACTTTTGCTTTCCATATATAGACTTTTTTATTATCGATGTGCATTGTGCATCTTTCAGAAGAGAGGAGGGAAGGGATGGGTTAAATGGTTCAGTAGGCATGGACACCAATCTCCGATGTCCAGGTAACTTTATGCCCTAAGGTAAAAATGTGCCCAATTTGAACATTTCCATATTTCACCTGCATAATAAAGGAAGGATCAAAGGATGTGCTTTTTCATTCATTAATAAGCCGATTTATCGATTCACATCTTTTTAGAGTATGGTAAGCATACTTGGGTAGCTTCCATGGGAGCATCAATGTTTTGGTGGTCTTAAGTATCTGAATTGGTATAGTTTTTTCTGTTCCATTGTATAGTTTTGTGTTTAACAACTAGTTCTTGGTGAACAATTATGGAAAAAGGTTAGTTGGATTACTTTTAGGAATTGAGTTTTTTGGGAACACTTGGACTTTTGTGAAGACTTACCTCTGGGTTGTTTTTAGTTTCTGGAAAATAGTCTGGTTTGCTTTTCACTATATGAGGCATACATGTCCTTTTTTCTCATCGAAATGACTTTGGTTTTGATACTTGGAATAGTTTACGAGAAACTTTTTAAACTAAACGGGACTTAGATTAAACCTACAACAATTAAATTCTGCAATATATGTGTCATGGCATAGATACATGTCAGTATATAGACCTTTGTAGTATGTACGCGAAATGATGACTTTGTGTTTCTCAAGTCCTTGTGCAAATTGGCTAGATAATCAAGTTGCCCTGTTGGTTGGGTCACTTAATAACCGGCTTCTCTTTCTAAGCTATCATCTCGGAATTAACATTTTCGAATGCATGAGTGCTTACAACAGAAGTTGCTCAAAGAAAGTGCCAATTTTCCTGTACGTGAATTTGACATCTTTTAATTGGCTTAACGTGGAGTTTATCAAGCTTTCATTTCATGATTAGTTTCAAGATAGAGAGATCAAGCTGAGAAACTGCTAGGCCTGAAATGCGACAAATATTCAATATAAAGACATTGACTTCTCTCTGGTGGTATAAATTACTTGTAGCTTATTCACATAGGTGCGAAGATTCCTTCCAATTCCAAAAGAGGCTATAGATTTGCTTAACTACATATTTATCTCCCTTCTTGATTGGACAGTGCAAGTAGTCCCTACTTCCTAGAATTCATTTGTTGTTGAGTCTTTCCTGAATGGATACCTAACCATATGCTTCCTTTCTTAATCTTGAACAGAATAAAGTGCAGAAGGGAAGGTGGAGTTCAGTTCACTATGGATGGCGCAGGAATATTCTTGTCAGTGCTTATAAGTAACGTTGGAGGCGTAGGTGATATAGTTTCAGCAAAGATTAAAGGTTCAAGAACAGGATGGCTTCCTATGGGTAGAAATTGGGGCCAAAACTGGCACATTAATGCTGACTTGAAGAATCAGCCACTTTCTTTTGAGATTACAAGTAGTGATGGGGTAACTTTGACATCATACAATGTAGCTCCCAAGAACTGGAATTTTGGTCAGACCTTTGAAGGCAAGCAGTTTGGATCTTAGAACTCTGCCACCCCCGAGCTAAGGTCTAGTGGTAAGAGAGCAATGCGTGATGAGTTGGTTAAGCACACGTTAATTTGGTCTAGTATTTAAGTAGAAAATGGTAGCGGAGTTGGGTCATTATCCGCCACGTTTTGAACCATGCACTATTGGCTCTCTGGGATTACTCAGTTATCAGAGAGAAAAATCACAGAACTCTACCAAACCTGTATGGATTGCTTACCTTGTAGGATTGGCCAAGATTTGGGGCAGTTTTGTTCTTATTCATGCAGGGAAAATGACTACTTATTTAGATGTTAGTTTTTTATGTTATTCTTCTTTAAATAACTATGAAGTTTCATGTAACTAGAGAAAGAAACTTGCCCACTTGGAAAGCAATGTTACTCTCACTTTGCAGGGTATGAGAAACATGAGTTGATCCAAAGGTCTGTAATCAAGCAATTCTTTCAGATGCCAATTGAAATGATGCAGATGCTGAACCAAAGTGGTTAGAATTCTCTTTTGTCGATTGAAATATTGCACTTTGAATTCTGATGAAATGTATGCGACATCATGGTTTGTCATCACATCAATATCAAGTCTTCTTGCCAAAATTTTGATTTTTCTTTTTTACACTGAGAACTTAGCCTGATATTTTTTTTGATAACCTTGGTATCCGGGCAGATTACGCGCACCTTGACTAATTCCACGAAGTACTTGCTACCTCCCGCCAGCACAGGTACCGGAATTTGCTCTGAATATTTGGATATATAGAAAGAAATCACCAAGTATTTTTGCCTCTGCCAGCGAGACCTCATAGTTCTCAACCCGCTTCATTGACCACTTTGTCATACTTGTGGGTAGGGGTGGCTAACGGCTCGGTCCGGTCCGGGACCGGCACCGACAATCGGTTCCAGTCCGGACAAAAAAAATTTAAAATCGTAAAAAAAGGCCTAACCGGTCCGGTCTCATCCGGTTAAAAATGTTGGAGCCGGGTCAGAACCGGAACCGGCGACCTTTAAGCCGGTCGGTCCGGTCCGGTTTAATGGTTTTATATATTTTTTTAGATTTTTTAGGCAAATAAAGTTGAAAATTGAAAAACTTAACAATTTATTAATGAAAGCAAACACCATTAGTAATAATTATGTAAATTATATTTTTTATGAAACAAAACAATTATAAAAATTATATTTTTAAATCTATTAATGTAAAGTAAACAACTAAACACTAAACAAATGTTGATTGGAAAAGAAATACACACAATTTATTGAAAATTCAGGAAATACATAATTGAAATAGCAAAAACAAACTAGAAATTGCAAATTACAAAGATACTAAATAAATTAGAAATTCGAAAATACGTAGAAAATTTCTTAACCATTTCTTCAATTATTATGCAGATATATGCCCCCCACCCGACGACTCCATTCGGAATTATGTTTTTTTCTAAGTGCTGTATAAGTTTATGGGTTCTAGAGTTCCACCCACTAAGCTCCACTCTATTCCACAAAGTCTACATTTAGATTTGTGAGCTTCTCTATTATACTCCATAAATTCTCAAATTTCAGAGAGACATCTTCGTTCAGGACGTTGTGGAGCAGCGGGAGCTTGATTTCCAGCCATTATAATTTATAATTGTTTGGACTTTAGAAGAAATTTAGAAAATAGCCTTTGAGAGTAATTTGATAGATAAATTGATAAAAAATGATTAATTGTGTGATATAATGATGAAATAATAGGGTATATATAGATAAAAATAGGTTGGGAGTTATGGGGGGCGTTTGGGAGGGGGGATGATAGGCAAATATAGCCCTTTTTGGTCGTTGGCCAACGATTATATTTGTACGAGAGCCGTTGGCCCATTCAAACTGCTGGTCCGGTCCGACAGTCGGCCCAAGTATATTTTTTTTTTTAAATTTTTTTTAAGCAAATACTATGAAAATTAAAAAAAAATGTCTATAAAAAATTATTACGACAAACGTTGAACAAACTTTTGATAGATTGGAAAAGAAATACAAATATTTTATTGAAAATTCAAGAAATACATAATTCAAAAGACAAACTAAGAAATTGAAAATTACTCACTCCGTCCCAAATTAGTTGTCGCTTTAGCTTCCTCACGCCCATTAAGAAAATTATTAAATAGAGTGTGTAGTTTACTATGTTACCCCTATTTAATGTTTGAATATTAAATTTTGTTGAGAATTTTTAAAATTATTAAGGGTATAGTTGGAAAAGACTAACAATTTTTGTCTTGAAATCCTAAAGTGTCAACTAATTTGGGACACACCATTTTTCCTAAAACGACAACTAATTTGGGACGGAGGGAGTACTTATATATTCCCTTAACCATCTCTTCAATTACGCAGATTAAAGCCCCTTACTCTATCCCATTCGGTCTTATGATGTTTTTCTAAATGGTTCCTAAACTTTCCCGTCCCTCCACTCCTCTCACCAGTGTAAATTTGCCACTCTGTCTTACAGAGGCTACATTTAGCTTTCTAAGTTTCAGTATCTTTTATAATAATTTGCCACACTACAGGAACGACCTCTTCGTTCTGCAAGTTGTGTTTCACTAGGACCGGAAGCAGCGGGAGCTTGATTTTCAGCCATTATAATTATTTGAACTTTGGAAGAAATTTAGAAAATAGTCTTTGAGTGTAATTTGAGAGATAAATTGATAGAAAGTGATGAACTGTGTGATATAATGATGAAATAATAGGGTATATATAGATAAAAATAGGTTTGGGGTATGGGGGGGGGGGGAGGGGTCCGTTTAGGGGGGTGGTAGGCAAAAATAGCCGTTTTTGGCCGTTGGCCAACGTCTATATTTGTAAGAGAGCCGTTGGCCCATTTAAATTGCCGGCCCAGTCCGGCAGTCGGCCCAAGTATATTTTTTTTGTTGTTTTTCCTTTGTGTTTTATTTAAAGTGATGGATAATTTGAAAAATATAACAACAAAATATTATCAAGTTTGTACATATGTTTGGAATGTTTATTTATTTCAATGTTTAAAGTTTAAACTTAGAATTAAAAAATTTGTAGTATTTTTTTAAACTTTGAATTAATGAAATTTTTGAAGTGATGATTCAAAGTTCAAACTTTTGAATTAATTTGTTAAGTTCAAAGTCCAAACATTGAATTAATTTTATAAAAATTAAATTTGAACTAATTTACAAACTAGAAATTAATTGTAGTATTTTTGCGCAAACTATAAATTAAAAATAAAAAATATGAAAACAATAGTTGTGATGGAATTCAAAGACTTGGAGCAATTTTATTGAATTGTTTAAGACATAAGTAGTGCAATACATACTACAATAGCTAAACTTTCAAACTTGTAATTTCAAAATTCTGGTTTAGAAAATTACATTCTTTTAAACATATTAGTTAGTTTCTTGATGATAGTCGTAGGCTTTTTTTTAGGAACTGGCCGTTGTTGTTCTTGTTCATCATCTCCTTCTGGTTCATCATCATCATCATCATCATCATCATCATCATCATCATCATCATCATCATCATCATCATCATCATCATCATCATCATCTTCATCTTCTTCTTCTTCTTCTTCTTCTTCTTCTTCTTCTTCTTCTTCATCGCCGGTTTGACTCCCTTCTTCACTTGTTCCCTCGCCCAAAATTTGATCGAGATATGCTTTGCCTTTTTTCTCAGAAAGTTCTGGTAGACCAAAGTTTCTTTGCTCTGCTCTGATCAAATCCTTGAATAAAACTCCTGTCTCCATTGCCTCCTCATTCAACGAATATATGTGATCTCCAATTTGAAATCTTCTTTGCCTAAGAGCGCTTTCTAATGCAACTGATGAAGCTTGAATTGTTAATATATCCCGGGCCATTTTTGAAAGAATTGGAAATTGCGATTCTTGATTCTTCCAATAACCCAACAAATGATGAGTTCCAAAGTTTGTAAGTTTCTTCGGATATTGAATTAAATACACTTGGACCTCGCTGTATTCCTCCCCGTACTCGTCCTGTTCTGAAAGCAACTTTTCATCAAGTCCCCCAAAAGTGCTCATCCCCGCATGTGTTCTGCCCATTTGAGAAGAACTTTGCCTGCTGGATTGTATTGGTTCTGTTGGTGTAGCAGTGTCCGCCAAGCTCTATACTTTGCAAAAACAGCCGAGCGGTATCTGCATAAACTTTACCAATAATATCTTCTACACTTGGATACCCGTTAGTAGCAATTTCAGTAGGAGTAATTTCTAAATTTGCATATATTTCTCTAACAAGTCGTTCAGTTAACTTAATTTTAAAAGCATAATGCAACATAGAAGCAATGTAAAAAAGAGGAGGAATTGAAAAAAAAATATTTTCTAAAATTTTCAATCATAGCCTTTACAGCCGCTTTGTAAATTGCATATTGCTTGTATACTTTCAATAATTTCGATATTCCAGCTATATAATATAACATGGTAGGAGTAGTTGGATAATATTGTCCGGAAAATTCTAAAGTAACTTGATAAAATTTTTGTAAAAACTGAAGGAGATGTTGAACAAGTTGCCAATCGTCCTCTTTAAGGTGATAGACTTCCATAAAATGTTTATTATACATTTGAGAAATAGGCACTCTATAATCGTAAGCGACATTCAATGCTTCATATAAAGTGTTCCACCTAGTACAAACTTCCTTTGGGACTCTCTTAATTGGTATTCCTAATTCTATACATTTTCTTTCCCATTCTCTTCTCCTGTCTTGGTTTTTATTTCTAAAAATATAAGTAATAGCTATTTTCACCTTCTTGATAATGTCGTTAAACAAATCAAGACCATCTTTTACTACTAAGTTGTAAATATGACATGCACACCTAACATGAAAAAATTCATCAAAAGGGGGGTTCAAAATAGGTTTTAAGTTCCTAAGTGTATCTGTATTGTTTGTAGCATTATTTGCCGTAATACTAAAAATTTTGTTAGTTAAACAGTACGTATGACAAATTGATGAAACTTTATTACAAATATAATTTTCTGTGTGTGGTTCATCAACAATTTTATAAGCAATAATACGTTTTTGAAATACCCAATCAGGATCTATCCAATGAACAGTAACAGTAATATAATCACATCCATAAGTAGAACGACCCATATCCGTAGTAAGACATACTCTAGTGTCATAGTTATCAAATAAATATCGCAAATAATCCTGAAATTCGTTCTTAAATTTAATAATATCATTTTTAACAATAGTTCTTGGAAATTTTTTAAAAGATGGATTATATATAGACTGAACATAATGAACAAAACCAGAAGAAGAAGAAAAACTATAAGGTAAACCCTCGACGGCAACTAATTTAACAATAGCTTCCCTATCCTTTTGTTTATCATAAGTAAGAAGCCCTCCTGTTGTTTGGGTACCCGAAGATTCATCATGCGCTGTTCCCCCATGTTCGGTCCCTAAATATATACCCCCCCTCCCCCCGCATTGACCATTCTTTAGGATGTTTCTTTTGTAAGTGGGTCCTAATTTACCCGTCCCACCTTCATTACCCCCAGTTTTAGAAACCCACTCCTTTTTACAAATCCCACATACGACCGTCTGCGATTCAATTTTCTTTGCTGCAAATTCCCACACCTCAGATCTATCATTACGTTTAACCGGTATTCTAGTAGGAGGTACAGGAGGCAAGTCAGACTGAACTTCAGGTGAACTAGCTTGAAATTCAGGTGTTTCTTCAAAATTAACCCCGCTTTGATTTCCATATCGTGTTTCTAACATTTCATGATCAAGTAGATTATTAGCGCTAACATCATGATAATATTGAGAATCATCTATGTGGGTGAACTGACTAGAAATACCACCAATTTCTTTACCCCTATTTCCCCTACGACCACGTGCCCGCCCCCCACTATTAGTTCCAATTGAACTTCTTTGAGACATAATAATAGCAAATAAAATAAATGTATGACAAAAAATAATAAAAGAGTAGAAAGTAGGAACGACCAACCAAATATAATCGTATAATTGAGGAGAAGTTGAAACTTGAGCCTTCACTTCAATTAATTAGTTGAATACTTGATAATCGAAAAATTACAAAAATAGCCAAATTGATATTTCAACCAAGTAGTGCCTCCAATTGACCCAATACTTGATATTTGAAACTTCACCTAATAGCCAAATATAACATTGATAGCAACTCCAATTAAAACTTGATAAAGTAGCAAAATTATGAACTTTTAACAAATAGCCAAAGTAGAATAATAGCAATATTGTAGAAAATTTGAGAGAATTAGAGAGAATTGAAAGATTTGTGTGAAAAATATGATGAAATAATGGGATATTTAAAGGAAAAAAATAGTTAGGGGTGGTAGAGGGGTGAAAATGGCCGTTTTTGGCCGTTGGACAACGGCTAGGGGGTCAAAAGAGGCGTTGCCAATGGCTAGTTAACGGCTGAAAAATCCGATATTTTCTATTTTTTTTGGACCGGTCCGGCCGGTTCTGGTCCATTTTTTTATCGGTCCATCCGGTTTTTTCTTACGCACCGTTTCGGAACCGGTTTCGAGGGTCTGTTAGGAGTTTTGGTCCAGTCGCTACCGGTCCGAGCCGGTTTCCGGCTCAAATCCGGCCCGATCCGGTTGTGACCGGCCCGTTAGCCATCCTTGCTTGTGGGTGCAACTTTGCCTAATATTTAGAAGTTTTTAGGGGGTGAACTTTAGTGCAACAATCCATGTGGCGAAAAACCTCTTTGCATAGTTGCAAGGACAGAAAGACTGGTACAGTATATTTTATTCCTAAGTAACCTTCGAATTACCAAGGAGAACTTTGTGCGTGGATTAACCCCAATTATATACTAATTGTTTATCAAATGCTCAAAGATATAGGACTTCCTCTAAATAGAGACATGTAAACTAGGATGTTGTTGCTCCCAACCGCACACGCTCTCTAACATGAAATAAAAGAGGTTTTATATTGATTACAAAGTGCTAGGATAAGTTAAACCAAAGCCTAATCTAGTTGGGAGAACTTTTGTCTCGTCAGCCTCAAGGCTTTCTTGAAGCCACACCTCACGATAGCCTCCAACTTTTCGGGGCTTTCTTGAAGCTTTGCTCCAATATAGCTTCCAACGCTTCAGGGCTTTCTCGAAGGTTTGCTCCAATATAGCTTCCAACACGTCCATTAACTCTAATTTGCTTGTTCTTGCCTCGAGTTCATCCGCACCATTCCTAACATCACAAATACGATAGGTGAGCACAAGAAACACGTTTATCACATATAACGAGTGCATAAAGTACTAAAATGTGAGAATATATTAAGGTAAAATAGAAAAATATTGCCAAATATCACCACCCCACACTTAGACCTTTGCTCGCCCTCGAGCAACCATCAAAGACTAATTTCCCAACTAAATTCTAACACTTAATAGAACAGGTCTACCTATGATTATGGTTGATACCGACCATTGAACAAATGCACACATGACTCCTATGGGTCCAACAAACATGCCACAATTTAAAAACTCAAAAATATGAGAACAACCACCCCAAAATGGCTCAAATGCACAAATTCAACCCATTGCAACCATGCTCCCACAAAATCAAACCTATCTACTCAACCAAGAAGCCATCAACTTCACCTATTTCATGCAAACCATGTGCCCTCACCAAAATGAAGCAAGAGAGTATCCCCCAAATATCACACACAACAATGAATATCATGAATAGAATGGGGACAATAACATAGAACGAATTCACTCACTCTCATAAAAGTCTCACATGTCACACACAATGTACCATAGGCTTGCCCGTAGTGTAAGACTCCACTAATGTAAGCTCACTCCAATCAGGATTAACTAGGACTTTTAAAAAGGTTGTAATGTAGTCTAAGGGGTTGGTAGGATACATATGGGTAATAGTGATTACCTCCCTAAGCACTTTAATACACCACAATTAATTTAAGCACAAGTCTCATCAAAACCAACCATTTCACCCAACCCACAATTTTCACACATACCTTTTTCAACAAGTAGCAATTTTTTTCTTTTAAGCACACACTAGCAAGGATGGATATTCTTTTCTCTTTATTTCTTTTTCCATAATTTTTTCTTTTCTTTTCAACTTTGCTCTTTTTTTTTTCCATTTGTTTTCTTTTTCGATTTCATTACTTTCCAACCTTGCCAATGCTCATAAACAACTGCTACACAATTCATTCAAGTATTCCCCTCATTGGTTCAACTAAAAAACCTTCCAATATTCAACCACAACTCCACAATAATAGCAACATTATAAATTAAAGTGCTTAAGGAGTAAAGGGCTAAAAGAGAACAATTTAGAACAAATGGGTAGGCTCGGGGTGTGGGTGCCAACAAAAGGTCAAAGAAATCACAACAATCAAGTCCAAGGTGTATATGTAAGGGTAGGCAAATCAAAAGAAGGCCTGTATCATTTCCCGACTAGAGCAAACCTAGGATTTCGCTTTGCACACACACAGGGCAAGTTCTAGACATTTATATGCAAACATGGAGCAAACAAGAATATGCCTCACACACACATTGCACATGATCCACACAAAAAGGCTCCATCAACAACTCTCAATCAAGCATTTAGAGTGAAACTTGTGGAAAATTAAGCACTAATGCATAAAGATTCACAACAAAGTCAAGCAAGTGGACTCAAGCATCTAAAGGGGGTCGTTCCATTTTTTTAGGCATGCATCACAATTTAAAACCCAAGGACACCACAAATAGCACATGCAATAAGTTCAAGTCCACCGGTATCAAACAAACCAAAAGTACCTAGCATTCTATCAATTTTTCCTAAACTATTCTACTAACTACTACTACTAAACTACTCCTAAAAATAAAAATTACCCGGTTCAAAGGTCTACCCGTGGAAAAGAACCGAGGCCATAAGAAAAACCACGGGGTGGATGACATGTACCACTAATAAAACTAATAGGAAAATCTTTTTGGAATTTTTCATTGGCTTTTTAATTTTTTTTTCAATTTTTTTCATATATTAAAGCAAGAAATAAATCAAAATAAAGTCGAGTGACAAAAGAAAATCCTACGGTACATGCATCCCTAATCTCAAAAATAAATAAAGGGTAGTTCCCCACCCCACACTTAAACTAAGCAATGTCCTCAGTGCGAACAAAACTGAAGTGCAAGAGTAAAAAGAACTTCCCTGAGGGCCCACTGGTCTAGGTCTCATCATCTGCATCATCAGAGTCCTCCCGCTTAGCATGTGCGGGGGGTGTCAACGCCCTGGTACTCAGACTTCCTAAGGATACTCATAAACAATTCAATTCATAGCTAGTATATGCCTAAGCAATGTGCGCAACCGGTGAGCAAGCACCCCACACTTACACCTAACTATAGCAAGCCTTTATCAACTCATAGCAAGTGTAACAATGGTGTATAGCTTAGTGTGTGCTTTGAGCAAATCAAATCCCATACAATCGCGATCAATTTTACACTTTTAGAGCCTCACGTAGTTCCCGTTATGCCTACAAAGCTTTATGTTACTCAGACTTCACATAATTTAAGCGTTTAGTCATTTAGGCAATTTATCAAACACGTGGTGTGCTCTGGAATTTATTACAAGTTTCATTCATGTTTGAAT
The DNA here is from genome assembly GCA_037355625.1 of Petunia x hybrida. Classification (NCBI taxonomy): domain Eukaryota; kingdom Viridiplantae; phylum Streptophyta; class Magnoliopsida; order Solanales; family Solanaceae; genus Petunia; species Petunia x hybrida. Next base: position 6,546,986 of record JBBBVM010000025.1, on the reverse strand, counting down.
GTGTTGAACCCTCACAAATTTTTGGGAGATCACTTTCAAATTCCAAGCACATCTCAACACTAGGGCCAATTAAAAACACTCAACTACGCTGCCCAATTTACCTTTCGACATTAGTGCAGCCGTGAGGACGATTTACCAAAGCATACTTGAGCGGGGAAGTACACTTGTGAAAGGGAACAAGAAGTAAGGAGCATACCTGAGCAAGCTTCGGATCAATGGAAGAAGAAGTAAGGAGCATACCTGAGCAAGCTTCGGATTAATGGAAGAAGAATTGGAGTCCGAATTGATGTTGTTAGGATGTTATTTTATGCCCTAGGTGCTGAATTTTTATGTTTCCTGTTGGTTTTGAGCGCGAAAGGGAGTGGGAGAGGGAAAGAATTTGGTGTGTTATGTTTAAATTCTCGCGGATCAACGGGTCAATCTTGGGTTGACCCGCGAAAATCTCAGCTTACTTGCCTGAAGCGACGCTTTGCAATGGCTTTAAGGAAATCGCACCCACTGCCTAAGCCAAGGCGATGGTGAGGCGACGCTGTGCAATGGCTGCGAGTGCAGTGGAGGCCTTTCTGATGCGACGCCTTGGTAAAGCCTCGAGGTTTTTGAGGCTACTGATCAACCAAGGGCGTTCTTGGGGTGACGCTTTGAGGCTTGGAAATTCAGTTGGAAGCTATGGCAATGCGACGCCTCACGATCGCAGCAAGGCTTTTGTGCGTCACTGATGTACGCCATGCGATCGTGAGAGCGACGCCCTGGCTTTGCTTTGGCTGTGCTTGCTCGACTTTGCTTGGATGCAATTGGAGGCTTTCCCGGGGCGATGCTCTGGTAAAGCTTCGAGCTTTTTGGAGCTCATTGTATGAGTCAAAGCCATGTGGAAACGATGCTTTGCCATGTCTCACCGTCATATCACACATCTCCAAAAATAATCCACCTTCCCACTGTCCCGAGCCCTGTAAAAACAATGAGACGACGTAACACTTAATGAAATAAAATGACGAAAACAATAAAAAATTGGATTGCCTCCCAACTAGCTCTTGATTTAACGTCGCGACACGACTCTTTTTGTATTTTTATTCTTTTTCTATATAATTTTTCTTTTTTCTTGAATTTTTGCGTTTACATACAAAGCTCAGGTTGCCTCCCGAGAAGCGCCTTGGTTTACGTCGCGACACGACGGTTACAATTCATGGTTCTCGCAATGAAACGGAGGTACGATGATCCACCAAACCTCCCCAATATCGCTTAACTCTTTGCCCGTTCACTAAGAATGACTTCTCAAAATCTGGGGTTTTTAATTCAACCGCTCCATGTGCCGTAACACGCACTATCTCAAAGGGGCCCGACCATCTAGATTTCAGCTTTCCTGGAAATAATTTCAATCTAGAATTGAACAACAATACCAACTGGCCCGGCTCAAAGTAACGACGCTCAATGTGCTTGTCATGCCACCTCTTCGTCCGTTCCTTATAAAATTTTGCATTTTCATAAGCATGGAAACGGAACTCTTCAGGCTCATGCAATTGAAGCATTCTCTTCTCACCCGCCAGTGCCATATCAAGATTGAGCTTTTGAATTGCCCAATATGCTCTATGCTCTAGCTCAACGGGCAAGTGACAGGCCTTACCGTAAACAAGCTTATATGGAGAGGTTCCAATAGGCGTTTTAAATGCAGTCCGATAGGCCCAGAGAGCATCATCTAACTTCATAGCCCAGTCCTTCCTCGAGGCATTCACAGTCTTCTCAAGGATTTGCTTGATCTCTCTATTAGATACTTCCACTTGGCCACTAGTTTGGGGATGATAAGCAGTGTCCACCTTGTGGCGAACCCCATACTTGGCCAACAATTTATTGAACAACTGATTGCAAAAATGCGTACCTTCATCACTGATTATAGCCCGCGGTGTTCCAAAACGAGTGAAAATATTTTTCTTCACGAATTTCACCACCACACTCGCATCATTTGTTGGAAGTGCAACAACCTCCACCCATTTAGACACATAATCAACCGCCACGAGGATGTATTTATGGCCCATGGAAGGTGGGAATGGACCCATAAAATCAATCCCCCAACAATCAAATAGCTCAATCTCCAGGATATTGTTCAAAGGCATCTCGTGACGCCTAGAAATAGTACCCGTTCTTTGACAACGATCACATTGCTTCACTAAGGCATGAGCATCTTAAATAAAGTAGGCCAAAAGAAACCAGACTGAAGTACCTTTGCAGCTGTTCGATCTCCACCAAGATGGCCACCATAAGGAGAGGAATGGCAGCTCTGTAGAACAGCTCAATTTCTTCCCTTGGAATGCATCTCCTAGCTAGTTGATCAGGGCCTATCTTATACAAATAAGGCTCATCCCATACATAAAATCTGCTCTCATGAAGGAGCTTGCGCTTTTGCTCAGCAGTAGCCCCAGGAGGATACGCATTACTCACAATTAAGTTCACTATATCAGCATACCATGTCACCTCGGCTGCATCTAAAGCAAAAAGCTGCTCATCAGGGAATACCTCTTTAATCTCAGGCCCTTCATCTACATGATCTCTATTCTCCAGCCTTGACAAATGATCAGCTACTTGGTTCTCAGTCCCCTTGCGATCTCGAATTTCAACATCAAACTCTTGCAATAGGAGAACCCATCGAATTAGTCTAGGCTTGGAGTTCTTCTTCTTAAACAAATACCGGATTGCGGTATGATCAGTGTAGACAACAACACGAGTGCCAACCAAATAAGATCTGAATTTATCAAAAGCATACACTACAGCTAGCAACTCCTTCTCAGTGGTGGTATAGTTTGATTGGCCTGCATCAAGCGTCTTGCTTGCATAATAGATGGAGTGAAAGATTCTTCCAATTCTTTGGCCTAGAACAGCCCCAATAGCATTATCACTCGCATCACACATCAATTCAAATGGTAAAGACCAGTCAGGAGCAATGATGATTGGTGCGGTCACCAACCTTTTCTTCAACTCTTCAAATGCCTTAAGACAAGCATCATTGAACTTGAATTTCACATCCTTCTCCAACAGCTTACACATGGGATTAGAAATTTTGGAGAAGTCCTTTATGAAACGCCTATAGAAACCTGCACGTCCCAAGAAACTACGCACCCCTTTAACAGAGATAGGTGGTGGTAATTTCTCAATAGCCTCAATCTTTGCTTTATCAACCTCGATCCCTTGCTTTGACACCTTGTGCCCAAGTACTATGCCTTCTTGAACCATAAAGTGACATTTTTCCCAATTCAGCACCAGATTTGTTTCTTCACAACGGCTCAGCACATCATCTAGATTTTTCAAGCAATCATCAAAAGAGTCACCAACCACTGAGAAATCATCCATGAATACCTCCACAAATTTTTCCATCATGTCGGTGAAAATAGCAATCATGCACCGCTGAAAAGTCCCCGGGGCATTACATAACCCATACGTCATCCTCCTAAATGCATAGGTGCCATATGGACAAGTAAAAGTAGTCTTCTCTTGATCTTCAGGAGCTATCACAATATGATTATAGCCCGAGTACCCATCCAAAAAACAATAATACTCGTGCCCCGCAAGTCTATCCAGCATCTGATCAATAAAGGGAAGTGGGAAGTGGTCTTTCCTGGTGGCCTTGTTCAGCTTTCTATAATCAATGCAAATTCGCCACCCTGTAACTGTTCTTGTAGGAATCAACTCATTATGCTCATTCTTCACCACTGTCATGCCCCCCTTTTTTGGAACATATTGCACTGGACTCACTCACTTGCTATCAGAGATAGGAAAAATAATACCGGCATCCAGCCACTTGATAATTTCTTTCTTCACCACCTCCTTCATAATTGGATTTAGCCTCCTCTGCTGCTCTATAGATGGCTTATGGTCTTCTTCCAAGAGAATTTTGTGCATGCAGAAAGAAGGACTAATCCCTCTAATATCAGCAATAGTCCAGCCAATAGCTCTCTTGCGCTCTCGCAACACCCTCAACACCTTTTCAACCTGCACATCAGACAACAAAGAAGAAAGGATCACGGGCAAGGTATTACCTTCACCCAAATAAGCATAACGCAAATGCGCCGGTAAAGGTTTGAGCTCAAGAGTAGGAGCCTTCTCAATAGACGGTTTAGCAGGAGTTAAGGTCAACAGTCTATCAAGCTCCTCAAATTTCTTCCACCCCGGGATGAATCTACTCTGCATATTAAGAACCTCCAAATATTCTTCAATGTCATCATCCTTCAGGATATCATCAACATCACATAAGAGTGCCCTTTCCAGAGAATCAACATTAGAGGCAAAAAATGACCTCTCATCAGCAGTCAACTCATCATCTATCACTTTTACCATAGACAACTCTTCATAATGAGAAGGAAGCTGGGTAGCTCTAAACACATTAAACACAGCTTCTTCCCCATTTATCTTCATGATCATCTTTCCAGCTCTAACTCTAATAACAGCATCAGCAGTAGCCAAAAATCCTCTTCCCTATATGAGAGGAACCTCAGGATCAGCTTCATAATCAAGAATAATAAAATCAACAGGTAATATAAACTGACCCACTTGTACAAGTACATCCTCAATAATCCCCTCGGGGCATGTCAAAGATCTATCAGCCAGCTGCAGAGTCACAGTAGTTGGTCGTGGTTCACCCAGGCCTAGCTTCCTGAAAACTGATGAAGGCATTAAATTCACACTAGCACCCAAGTCGCATAAAGCTCGTCCAACCTCATGTTCCCCAATTTTCAAGGGAATAGTAAAACTACCAGGATCCTTCAATTTCTGAGGAAGCTTGCTTCTAACTCTAGAACTACACTCTTCAGTGAGTGCAACTGTCTCGAACTCAGTCAGTCTTCTCTTGTTAGCAACAATATCCTTGATGTATTTAGAATATTTGGGAACATCCCGCAAAAGCTCCACCAAAGGAATATTTACCTGAATCTGACTCAAGATCTCCAAGAATTTCTTGCATGCTGCATCAACTTTCTGCTTTTGAAGTCTCTGAGGGAAAGGTGGTGGTGGTCTCACAATAGCAGGCTCAGGCTGCTTTTCTATCAATTTCTCAGCTTCTTTCTCCACTTCCCTATCAGCATTGGGCTTTAACTCACCAACAGGCTTCTTTGGCTTTGGAGGAACTTCTTCTAAAGCTCTTCCATTCCTCAAAGTAACTGCTTACACAAATTCTTTAGGATTTTTCTCTGTATCACTTGGCAAAGCACCCCGAGGTCTATTATTTTGTGCTCCAACTAGCTACCCCATTTGTCTCTCAAGATCTTTCTGAGCATTGCTCAAATCTTTAATTGTTTGTGCCTGAGCTGCTGAATCATCCATGAGCTTCTGCTGCCCTGCAAGAATTTTCCTAAGCATATCCTCAACTGAATTAGACTGCTGTGGCTGAGTCTGCGACTGTGACCCCTGCTGTGGTGCATTTTGAAGATTATTTTGGGGTCTCTCATTGCCTTGAAGCTGCTCACGATTATCCCTCCAAGAAAAATTTGTGTGATTACGCCAACCAGTGTTATAGCTATTACCATATTGATATCGATTCTGACCCTGTGACCTGTTCTGATTACCCACATAATACACTGACTCTGGATTAGATGGACAGACGTCAGTAGCATGATCCTCTCCCCAAACCTCACAAAAGACTTGAAGTTATTGCACTGGAGCTGCTGGTTGTTGAGTCTGCGGCATAGTTAGCTTGCTGATTTGATTGGGAATAGCATCCATTTTCGCCCTTAGCTCTGAAACTGCATCCAATTGAAGTATCCCAGCAGATTTCTGCGCAGTAGCTCTACCAACACCCTGCCAATCAGGATTGCTCTGCGAAAACTTGTCAAGTAAATCATAGATCTGGTCAAAATTTAAGGCCAGTACTTGGCCTCCAGCAGCAGCATCTACCACGATCTTAGTGTGTGCATTCAACCCCTCAACAAAAGTGTGTGCAATAACCTCATTGGATTGGTTGTGGTATGGACAATCTCTCAATAGAGCTTTAAATCACTCCCAGGCTGAATACAAAGATTCTCCTTCTATCTGTCTGAAGGACATAATTTCACTCCTCAGCCGGGCTGTCTTGGCAGACGGATAAAATTTAGCCAGGAATTTCTTAGCCAAATCCTCCCAAGTAGTGATAGACCCAGGCTTTTCAGCCTTTAACCACTTCCTTGCTACCCCAATCAGTGAAAACGGGAACAAAGTCAAGCGAACATAATCAGTAGGAACTCCCGCTGGTGTATAAGTATCACTGATCTCCAGGAAATTCTGAATGTGTTGCTGCGGATCCTCATGAAGTAATCCAGCATATTGCCCAGTCACATGCAGCAACTGAATCATGCCGGGCTTAATCTCAAAGTGTCCGGTAATAGCGGGTTTCACAATACTTGACGCTACTCCCCCCAGGCTGGGAAGAGCAACATCTAGCACTGCTACTGCTCGTTCTTCTGTCATTTCAATGGGTAAGGAAGCAAGTACAATTGCTAATGCTTTTCGGTCTCTCGCTTCTCTTCTTACCCTTCTCAAGGTTCTTTCAGGCTCGGGATCAAAAGGTGCGAGTGGTTCGTCCTTTCTATTCCTTTGCATGCAAAACCTGTTGCCTGAAACAGCACAAGAAACTCAACAAAAAATTAAACCTGAATAGAAATTAAGTAATCATTCAAAAATAAATTAGTCAATAATTAGTCCACGGCAACGGCGCCAAAAGCTTGTTGCTCCCAAACGCACACGCTCTCTAACATGAAATAAAAGAGGTTTTATATTGATTACAAAGTGCTAGGATAAGTTAAACCAAAGCCTAATCTAGTTGGGAGAACTTTTGCCTCGTCAGCCTCAAGGCTTTCTTGAAGCCACGCCTCATGATAGCCTCCAACTTTTCGGGGCTTTCTTGAAGCTTTGCTCCAATATAGCTTCCAACGCTTCAGGGCTTTCTCGAAGCTTTGCTCCAATATAGCTTCCAACGCGTCCATTAACTCTAATTTGCTTGTTCTTGCCTCGAGTTCATCCGCACCATTCCTAACATCACAAATATGATAGGTGAGCACAAGAAATACATTTATTACATATAACGAGCGCATAAAGTACTAAAATGTGAGAATATATTAAGGTAAAATAGAAAAATATTGCCAAACATCAATGCATATAGCCAACTTTTACTTGCTTAGGCTGAACCATACTAGTTGTATAAATGACCAAACGCAGTCCCTTTTCCATCAACTTTACTTTCCTACCAATTCATCTTCGTTTGCTTTTCATTGGGGAAAAAATTGGATATATAGTTCGGAAGTGAAAGGTAGTTAAGACATGAGATGCTAGTAGTTGTGATTTGTGAATGAAGGAAATAGAAGAGGTTGTTAATAACATAGGCTCTTTTTGAAATAAAATTGACGAATATATTGTATATATGAGGTGATATAACTAACTTATCTACTCCTATTTGAGATTTATGATGCATTATACTGATAGAACAGAGTGTATACTCTTTTTCTTCATTGTCAGAATTATATAAGAGCAACGCATTACTATTCCATTTTCATCTGGGCGCCAGTCTTCCTTTCTTCCCTTCATTTAGATAACAGTAGAAATCAAGCCAATTTATATCCAGCTTAATTATTTTATTGAGTAACTGCTACTTATTGTCTGCAAATTATCGTTATCGTTGCATACTAAAGCTTAGACAGATTATCGTTGGGCCATATCTCGTGGTGTTTTTTTCCACATGCATGTTTATAAAATTTATGTGCACCTCGAGTAGTCTTAACATGACAGACTTCCGACCACCATATTTTTATTTGGTACTGACTTTCAAACTACATATATGCATAGTGGCTAAATAAATTCTTTGTATTCTATAAATTTTATGAAATGCCGGCAAAAAGTTGGACTTTGTCACATATATAAGGTTTTACATAATACATCACAGCTCACGTATAAACAACAGACAAATGACGAGATTTTCTAGGCCTTCTTGTAAGTTCAGCCAAACACATTCTCTTAGAAATTTACAATTCTTGCACTTATATAAACCCTCACATTGTGCCAATCCTATCACCACTCACTACCAAAAACTAATAAAGGAGCAAAAACAGTGTTAAAAGATGTCAAAAGAAGACTTACGTTTATTAGATTTTTGGGCAAGTCCCTTTTGCATGAGGGTTAAAATTGCTCTATCTGAGAAAGGTGTAGCCTATGAATCACAAGAAGAAGATTTATTTGGTGGCAAAAGTGATTTGCTTCTTAAATCTAACCCCATTTATGAGAAAGTTCCAGTATTATTGGACAATGGCAAACCAGTTGTAGAGTCCACAAATATTGTGTATTATATTGATGAGAAATATGCTTCCACTAATCCTTTGCTTCCTTCTTGTGCTTATGGCCGATCTCGTGCACGTTTCTGGGCTGACTTCGTCGACAAAAAGGTCAAAAATTTTCGGTATTGGTGTATTTTAACATATTATATAAGTTTATATAACTGATAAGTTTTCCTTTAGGCTATTAATCTCAATTTTTGTAAACGACTACCTGCAGTTAATTTAAGGTGTTTTAATATTTTATTGGTATATGTAGTGGGCAATGTAGCATTTTGGAGTGTGGCTCCATCCATTGCTTTTGACTCGAAATAGTTTGAAATTTTTTACTACTATTTAAATTCACTGATGGTTTATATTTTTTTACATCATAGTAATTCTATCTGTTATCATATGGTACAGGCTGTATAATTCTATTTGTAATATTGCCCCTCCTAAATCTTTGTTTGTACTTTTTACACTGTCAGTGTCAAGAACTTAACACTTGAAAGATATATCTTTTATGAGTCTGCGCCAGTTGTTAAAAAAGCAGTGTTTTGTGCAGTGATACTTCATATATTTACATAAAATTTTGAATCGTCTCTCTGCAAAATTAAAAGAAACACAAAAACTCATTATTACCAGGAAGAACAACGTTGGGAAGAGGAGCACTGTCAAGAGCAAGAATAGGATGGTTCTTATTTGGTTTTGAATTATAAAAACTGCTAATTACTTCTTTTTCTTTTAAGAACCTAATTAATACATCATAGTTCCATACATGTGCTTGTTTGTTCTTAGCTTGTTCAATCTATACTTGAGGTGCAGATATTTGAAGTAGGCATGGGCATATGGAAGAGCAAAGGAGAGGAACTAGAAGTTGCAAAGAAAGATTTCATAGAAATCTTGAAGAAGCTTGAGGGGGCAATGGGTGACAAGGATTACTTTGGAGGAGACAACTTTGGCTATGTTGATGTCATAACCATTGCCATGTCATCATGGTTTCATGCTTATGAGATATTTGGGGGTTTTAAGGTTGAAGAAGAGTGTCCTAAATTTGCCTGTTGGATAAAGAGATGCCTTAAGAGGGAGAGTGTTTCGAGTGTCCTTCCTGATCCTGAAAAAGTTTACCAATGTGTTGTCATGCTCAGGAAGATGCATGGCATTGAATAGTGGATTTAGAGCCGGTTCAATGAGTCTTCTTAATTTCGGCTCAAAATACATATAAGTACTAAAAAGTTTAAATACATACATATAATAAGACTACATTTATTCTGCATCCACTTACTCCAGTGCCTCTTACGGATGGATCAAACTTGTTTTGTTGTTTTTACGAGAAAGAGAAATAAATGTTCTCTTTTCTTTTCATGTTGTACACCAACAACTGGAAGATAGAAAGGGAAATGTAAGCCTACTGGTACCTCTTTTAATGTGTATTGAGTTTTCAGTTTTGTTTACTCCTACTGAATAAACATGTGAATTTGAGTCTGTTTTTTGCCTTTTCTTCCACATACTTTAATCTAGTACAAAATTTTGAGCAATTCTTTTTAATATTAGAAAAAAAGGGGAAGGCCATTAATTTTTGAGCACACAATTCATGCAGTTCTCTACTGAACAAAATACTAATGAATCAGCAAGTTTTTGCTTTGCTTCTGTTGATCCATAACTTAGCTTGTAGCTATATTAGGGACTGATCTACAGCAAATGCAAGTTTCAATTCTGAATCCCAAGTGAAGCAGGCAGTATTTCTTGTAATGTTGAAGATCACTGTTCGAATGTTTTAAGAAAGCTTGACAAACTTTGAGGTGAATTTGCATGTATACACTGGTGTAAGATGTCCCGTGATCCCAAAAATATACCAGTTCCGCGTCCTGTTTCGTTTGTCAAAAAACAAAATGTAATTTTATCCGGAAACAATGCTTTACTTTCACGTTCAATGCAATCAATAGGGCATGAGTGAATAGCCGGCATAATCCAAATGAAGAATTGAAGACTACCCTTATTTTGACAAGGGGGTTTACGAAAATACTTATCAAAGTCAAAATATTTATCCATCCATGCTCATAAGTTTCATATTTACGAGCCCTACCTATAAATTGTTTACATGTCTTACCCATCCAGACTTGTATACCATAATTTATGCAATATACCATAAAAGTATACGCCCATAAGGTATAACAAAGATATACAGTTTTAAATGGGTAGGTTCGGTAAATATTTTTAATTTCATGGATAGTGTAATTTTTAATGGCTATGGTAGGTAAATACTTTGGATTTCAAGGATACATAGTGTAAAAAACCCTTTTGACAATCTACATCCAGAGAGGCAGAGGTTGTCTAATCTTTTAGTATAGAAACTGGAATTTTTCCCCAAAATATACACTTTTGGCTAAACACTTTAGTGATGGTTTCAATAGAATACCAGAAATCTGCAAAAAGAATTTATGAGTTGCAACTTGAGGATAAGGCATAACGGAAAGACTGGATGGATAAGCCACATATACCGAATGCATTCGCTAATATACACACAGTTTGGGAAAAGTTACCCCTGAATTATTACTACAACCATGTTAGTTCAAGGGTCAGTCACACAACAAGAAGATGATGAAAATCGGCCGGTTACAAATCATCATCTATATCTCATCAAACAACTGAAAAATATAAGGGCATATCTTTATGGGATTTTCCATCTTCAGGTCTGGTGGATCTCCACTGAATGTAAGATCAATTATTCGCTGCAATTACTATTCTCATATTGATGGTCATGTATCGAACAATTCTCATATTGATAGTCATGTTCATGTTCGCGGCGAAGCTTCAAAATATGAGAAGAAGAAGTACTACCATAGGTGCAGCAGATAAAACACACATACATCCTACTATATGTCTAGACCCAGAAAAGCTAAAGAAAGCTACAAACAATGCACAACAAATAAAACATAGATACATCCTTTGGAATATAATATACACTACTATGCAAAAAGTTCGATCAAGTAGAAAGGAATTTACAAATCTTATTGTTGCATCAATCTATAATAATTAAGTCAATGTGTCGTGTTTTGAACGCTTTCTTTTGATGAGGTCTTCGTAATAACGACATGTACTTTTGGTTCTTCCTTTTCTTTGTAGACTGGACTTAGTCGGCTGATTTTGAAGAACTCACAAAGGCATGTGTCAAGAGCATTTGAGCAATCCAACGCGAACAGGGATTCTTGGTTAGACACTTTTTCGAAAAGTCCAATGCTTCATCTGACAAGTTAACACTCTCAAAATCCGGTTCTTCAAACACAATTTTGTTTAAAATATCATCATCGTTGTCTGAATCTGATTCCCACAGTGGCGTTCCTGTAATCAACTCATAGATAGTGCAACCAAGCGCCCAGATATCAACCTCTATTATGTACTCTTCGTTAGTGACTGATTCTAGCACCATGTAACTTATCGTTCCACCAATATTTTCTTTCCTACTCTGCTCCAATGTCATTGCAAACCCAAAATCCGCGGTCTAACAAGTGAAGTAGCAACTTCATCACTGCCCACAAGTAGAATGTTGTGCGGCTTTATGTCGCAGTGAACAACTCTTTTGTTATGAACTTGAATGAGACCAACAGTACATTCTTTACGTGCTTCCGGGCTTCAAATTTAGGCATTCCATTCCCTGAATAATAATTCGGATGATCAGCAAGGCTTTCCCCGGAAGCATACTCTAGTAACAAGTTGTAAAGCGTCACATTATTTTCTTTGGAGATATTAACTCTGAAACAACGGACAATGTAAGGGCAGTCTTGAAATAGGCCAGAAAACCCCTCTCTTCTTGTAAAGATTGCAAACGACTAAGCTCACACGTTCTCACAGCAATGAGAGGTGGAAGCTTAAAACCTTCAATTACAGGCTGAATGGGGAAGTTTAGGAGACTTTAGGTTTGTTTCCTATTACATTTAGGAAAACTAATTTCTTAGCAAAGTCTTTAAGCTATCCTTCTGTTAATTCGGGCTCAAGCATTCGGTAGAAAAGCAATAAGTAGGATATGGTAAATCCGACTTGCATATTTGTCAATAGGATTATTTTAAACAGTATGTTTCCTATTCTTATATATTCCAAAACGTAAATATTTATAACTCAAAGATCAAAGGTTAGTGGTACAAGGTCAAAACTTTTGAGAAAATTCCAACCAAGAGATCGATATTATTGAGAACCTTTGTAAATAGGAATTTTTATCGATGGCCTCATCTTCCTATCACTTTACTTCACTTTCATCATTTCAAAGAAACCAATTCAAGTATTTCACCGTATTAGTTGAACATTATATATACAGTCTATTTGTGATACTGTCTGTCGTTTTAAAAAAATTAAATATATTTTTTCAATATTTTATACTGTGAATTTATTTTTGTCCTCACTAAAAATAGTTTCGGATATGCATTATCTGACTTATTGAGCTAGCGAATTTGCTCTCGATATAATTGTTTACCGAGATAGCTCGGAAGCTAGGATTTTCCTAGTTAAAGTTCACGAGCTGATAATTTTGGTGAGGCCCGCAATACTTTTGGTTATCACAAGACTCATGTCTATGTTAAACTATCTTGTCGTACTTTTAGTGATGGACTAGTTAGTATCATGGTATTACAAAGGGATAGTCAATAATGGTTGACTTATTTCCGTGGTCGATTGTTGTATTCTGTGATTTTAGCTGAACATGAAAAGTAGAATATTCTTTTAAAAATAGGGAAAGTTTATCCATAAGTTAAGCAGAATTTCGATAAAATCTTCTTGGGGATCTTGTACCTAAGTGCCACTCATGGCCCCAGATTGGGAGAGCCACAAATATCTTTTGGGATATAATTTACAGAGGTACTAGTCAAATTTTATCGGACATGTCGTTGAGCCAATTGTAACAATTTTATTTTTCGTTATACATAGAATTTTTAATGATATCAAAATTCTTGTTTCGAAGAGGCATCAATAGAAGGTGGAACTGGAACTTTATAAAAAGAAAAAGGATTTACGATGTCTATTTTGATAGCTTGCATCCAACTGAAGCTGTGAACATGGTGTTTGCTAACAAGTCTCACAAAGCTGAAGTCAACTCTGTTTTCAATTGACCTTCATGTTTAAGTTTCTTTTCTTACTTTAGCATTTGTGCCTGTAGACAAGTATTATGCTTCTATAACGCAGTTTCTTCTATTTTTCAGATATGCAAAATCCCAACCTTAATAACTTGGTGCTAACTACTTATTCAACAGATAGACTGTAAAAGAAAAAGGAATAGACCATGCAAACGTGACTAAAGAGTGATTAATCTGAAGAAATGCTATTAAAAATTTGGCATGGTGATGTTTATCCCCTCAAACAAATTCTAACTATCGAGAATTATAAGACTATGCATTAATAAGAATAATGAAATAACATTAGCTTTTATTACATCAATAATATCGGATCAACCAATCATGATGAGGTAGACTTTGAGTTTTAGGGAATGTACATGGGAAATGTTATACTCCTCAAATAACTGTTTATATTGATGGATCGGTTATTTAGGAGTTACTTACTATGTTCCCAGTGAGAGCTTTTTTTTTTTTTTTTTTTTAATAAAAGTGACTTTGGTAATAGTTGGATCATAGTTGAGTGACTTTTGGGTAACAAAAAAAAGGATAAGTGACTTTGACGTAATGAACCAAAAGTTGGACGACCACCGGTGAAATTTACTCCTTCCATAATTAGTTTTATATATGTAAATAGTATAGACATTAGGGACCAAGTTGTAATTAGTTACTTAGGGTTTATTATTGGGTCAATCCTATTAGCTAGGTTTTTACACTTGTATATAAACTCCATTAATGAATGAGAAAAGGTGAGAAGTTTTCACTCCAAAATTTGTATTTTGTTGTATTGATTTTAACATGGTATCAGAGCCACTGAGTTATTGATCGAAAAAGTGATCGGTACAGTAAAAACTTCTCCATAAAAGTGTGAAGAAAGAGTGAAGTGATGGTCGTTCGCCGGGAAGGATCTGGTGTCATCGTTGCTAGTGTTTATGTTGACGGAGGGAATGGTCTACGGCAGACTCGCAGTGTGACATGAAGTCCTATGTTGAAAGGACGAGATTGTTTCAGACAATCTTGAATGCCCTGAAAAAGATAGGTTTCGAAGGCGAAACCATGAGCGACCTGTAGAGGGTTCGGCGGATATGTTGAATGAACAAGTGGGAAGTAAAGCTCGGGGACAGCGCGACCGGGAGAGAGTTGTGAATTATAAGGTGAATAGAGCAACATACTCCTGGAGAAGTGTGAAGAATAGGTGGAAATGGGTGATGTGTCCGAATTGTGATCGTTCACATAACCCAAAATATTGCTATGACGTCATTGGGTATCCAAAGTGGTGGAAATTTGACTCACAGAATGAAAATGAGTCGTGTAATCGAGATGCAGTGTCATCGAGTGGCCGTGAAGAGACACGAGGAAATGTGGCTCATGTGGCGAATGAAGTTGGATCCGGGAGCTCTGGTGTCCCCAGATTGAGTAGTGAACATGTGTACGTGCTGGTGAGTTTGTTGAATTAGAAGAAGTCGGACACAGCTGATCGAGTGAATGATAAGACAACTAATAGTATGAGATAATATTGGAGCCTCGAATCATATGACCAGAGAGTTGAATGTGTTGAGTGATCTACATGATATTGTACATTGTCCAGTGGGTTTGCCTAACATAAGCAGCACCATGGCCACAAAAGAAGGGTCAACCCAGCTTAATGAACACATGACCCTTCGAAATGTTCTTTATGCGCCCGAAATGATGTGTAATTTGATTTCAGTACCTCTGTTGATTAATCAGTATGATTGTGATGTGCAGTTCACTGATGACCTGTGTGTTGTGAAGGATAGGACCACAGGTAAGTTGATTGGCACGGGTAAACGAACAGATGGACTATATTATTTCCGGACAATGTCACCGGTGAAGGCTTTGAAAGTACATATTTTGGATCTGTGGCATCAGAGGTTGGGACATCCTTCGATTCAAGTATCAAATTCTCTCCCAATTTATGAAGTTAGGAATTGTAGCGATAAGAAAAAGAAAAAACATGTGATATATGTCATGGGGCCAAGCAGACTAGGAATGTGTTTCCTTTGAGCGAAAATAGTTCGAGAGTTTTGAGTTAATACATTGTGACTTGTGGGGTCCGTAAACAACTGAAACTTTGTATGTTGCTTCTTATTTTTAACAATTATTGATGATTTTTCTTGAGTTGTGTGGGTATTTATGTTGATTGATAAGAAAGAGGTCGGAAAGCCTTTGAAAGATTTCTTTGCAATGATCAAAAGACAATTCCATAAATATGTCAAGATTGTCCGAAGTGATAATAGAACCAAGTTTACAAGTATGAAAGCCTACTTTCAGGGACAAGGAATCTTCTTTCAAACCTCGTGTGTAGGGACACCATAACAAAATGAAAAGTTGAAAGAAATCATCGTTCATATTTTGAATGTAGCCCGAGCGCTCCGATTTCAAACATACTTACTGGGTTGAGTTTTGGGGAGTGTATAATGACAACTGTTTATTTGATCAATCAGACACCTTCTTCTGTGCTGAATGGAAAGACACCGTATGGTGTCCTAATGCATGTGACAGCGGATTATGATCAGTTGAGAGTGTTCGGATGCTTAAGTTATACGCGTAATCACCGACGAATGAATGATAAGTTTGAAAGTAGAAGTTGTCGATGTTTATTTTTAGGCTATTCGAATGGGAAAAAGGCATGGAAGATGTATGATTTGGATACAAAAAAGTATTTTATATCTCGAGATGTTACATTATATGAGAACGAGTTTCCGTATGCACTAAAAGTTGGTGTGAAAGAGAGGCTGAATCCGAGTTTTGAGACCATCTGAGTGAATGAAGATATTGAAGAAGAGAACGATTTCGGAAGGGGGGAAGGTATTGAGATTCCTTTAGTGCATGTTGTGTATGAAGCTCAAGAGGAAGAAAAAATGAATCTGAACAATGAGGGGCCGAATCACGACGAACTAAACCAATATGTCATTCCCAAACACTTAGAAGCGGAAGTGATGGAAGAAGAGTTGGGCCGAGGAAAGAGAACTAAGATGAAAATTGTTCGTTTGCGAGATTATGTGACCAGTACCGTCCGAAAATAGAGTCACCATGTATCAACTTGTGTCCGGAGGTCTGATAGTTCATATGTTCAAAATTCTGATAGTTTACCTAAGCCTCGACAAGCCTCAGGTGCGCCTTATCTGTTGGCACACTATGTTAACTGTCACAATTTCTCTTCGAAGCATGTGTGCTTCCTTGCAGCAATAACAGAGGGACGTGAACCAGCATCTTTTATTGAAGTAGTAAAAGATGAAAAGTGGTGGACAACGATGAAACAAGAGCTGCAAGCTTTGGAAGCAAACAAGACATAGGAAGCCGAGCGCTTGCCTCCGGCAAAGAAGGCGCTCAGATGTCGATGGGTGTATAAGATTAAGTACAACTCTGATGCTATCGTTGAGTGGTACAAACCAGGCTGGTGATCTTTGGTAATCACCAAGTTGAAGGAATTGACAACACTAAGACAGTGCACCGGTAGCTAAGATGGTGACTGTCTGTGTCTTCTTGGTGGTAGCTGCAACTAAGAATTGAGAATTACATCAGATAGATGTCCATAATTCTTTTCTCCATGGTGATCTTCACGAAGAGGTATATATGAAGTTTCCTCCGGGGTATCGAAATGATGGGTCCGAAAAGGTGTGGTGTCTCTGAAAAACATTGTATAGATTGAAGCAAGCTCCCGGGTGTTGGTTTGCAAAGTTATCAGTAGCTCTGAAGACTTATGTGTTTCAACAATCATATTCTGATTACTCCTTGTTTACGATGAAGAAAGGAAATGTGCAATTAAGTGTACCTGTGTATATTGATGATCTGATTATCTATAGGAATGATCCGAAAGCAATACGACTTTTCAAGTTGTATCTCTCCGTTTGTTTTTACATGAAAGATCTCGGAGTGTTGAAATATTTTATGGGAGTTTAATTAGAGAAGGGTTAAAGTATGCCTTAGATATAGTATCTAAAACTGGATTGTTGGGTGCTCGTCCTGTTGCTACACCGATGGAGCAGAATCATTGATTGGTACATATAATGGGCCAATTTGTTAAAAAACCAGAAAGATATCGAGACATGTTGGACGATTGATTTATCTTTATTTTACTCGGCCGGATTTATCATACATTGTTCATACACTATCTCAGTTTATGCAGCAACAACGAGTCGAGCATTGGGATGCAGCTCTTTTGGTTGTCTGTTATTTGAAAGGGTGTCCGGGACAAGGTATTGTGATGAGTTCGAACTGTGATCTACAGTTATATGGTTGGTGTGATTCAGACTGGGCAGGTTGCCTGTTGACTAGACGTTCTCTTACCGGATGGTAAGTGTCATTGGGAGACTCATCGATCTCTTGCGAATGAAGAAGGAAAAGATAATGTCCAGATCTTTGGCTGAAGCTGAATACTGGTAGATGGCTATGACTGTGTGTGAATTGAAATGGATTAACCGAATTTTATGGAATCTTGGAGTGAGTCATCTGTTCCAGGTTCAACTGAAGTGTGATAGTTAAGCGGCTTTGCATATGGTACGGAACCCAGTGTTTCATGAACGAACGAAGCATATTGAGGTTGATTTTCATTTTGTCTGGGATGAAATTCTTGGAGGCACAATTCATCCCGGACACGTACCAACGGGCACTCAAGTTGCGGATATTTTCACAAAGGCTCTTGGACGAGCATAGTTTAACTACTTTCTTGACAAGTTGGGCATAAAAAATCCTCATGATCCAACTTGAGGGGGTAATGGTTTATATGAAAATAGGATAGATACTAGGGACCAAGTTGTAATTAGTTACTTAGGGTATATTATTAGGCCAAGCCCGTTAGCTAGATTTTTACACTTGTATATAAACCCCATTAATGAATGAGAAAATGTAAGAAGTTTTTCACCCCAAAATTTGTGTCTTGTTGTATTGATTTTAACAATAATACATTGTAATTATGAGGAAAGACGGGAAAAAATGTTTGGACGTTACTAGGCTTATTTTAGCATCCTTTCCTCTCAGTTCATCATTTTTTTTGCAGTGGAAATTACACCAGATAGTCACTCTAAGGAATGCTAGTTATGTTTTAGTCATTATACCATAAAATTCAGCTTTCAGTTCAAAATATCACGACACAAGCTTTTTTATTCAAAACTTCAAGGAAAAATATGTACTCGAAGTCATATGAATGGTTGGTTGTGCACTTTTCCCCTATTGATGTGCTAAAACATAAATAAGTTGCGCCCAACAACTTGTTTTAAAGACACCATTAAGGCTGCAATTACCATTTTAAACTTTTGCAACCGTAGTTAGAGCTTGTTTGGCCAAGCTGCCAAAAACTGCTTATTTTTAGAAGTGATTTTCATATAAGTTCTTTTGGAGAGTAGCAGTTTGTGTTTGGCCAACTCATTTGAAAAATACTTCTGTCAACAATGAGAAGCAATTTGTGTTTGGCCAAACTTATTGAATAGTGCTTTTGAGTGTTAAATTACAAATATGGGCGTGTAAATATTTCTTATTCAATTAACTAAACTAGGTAAATAATTTTAAATCTTAATCATCAAATAATATTTGAGTTATTTTTCTCTAATTAAAATTTTAGAAGATAAAATTGAAAAGTACATTATAATTTCTAACTAATATAAATATAACTAAACCAACATAAGACAACAAACAACGACAATATTATACCCAGTATAATTCCACAAGTGGTGTCTGAAGAGGGTGAGATGTACGCAGACCTTACCCTTAAAGTGGAAAGGTTGTTTCCAATAGACTCATGGCTAGAGAAAATATTTTAGAAAACACGTTTGAAAACAAGTTGTTTGACATCAAGACGAAAGTAGCATGCTAAAGAGAATAATGAAACTAACACATATTCAAAATAAACAGAATAAACAGTAGATATAAATACGAAGCCTATGATGGAGCTAGACTATATACCCAGTTTTTCTTCGGTCTACCTCTACCTCTCCGTAGACCTAGTACTTCCAACCTCTCACACCTCCTAATCGGGGCATCTGCACTTCTCCTCTTCACATGATCGAACCATCGCAGCCTCGCTTCTCGCATCTTGTTTGCCACTGGGGCTACGTCCACCTTGTCACACATGGCTTCATTCTTAATCTTGTCCATCCTGGTGTGACCACACATTCATCTAAGCATTCTCATTTCTGCTACACTTATCTTCTGGATGTGTGAGTTCTTGACTGGCCAATACTCTACTCCATACAATATAGCTGGCCTAACAACCACTCTGTAAAATTTGCCTTTGAGGCTATGAGGCTCTCTCTTGTCTCATAGTACACCGGAAGCGAGTCTTCACTTCATCCAAAGTACTCCTATACGGTGTGCGACATCATCATCAATTTCGCCATTAGCTTGGAGGATTGAGCCAAGATATTTAAAGCTTTCTTTCTTGGGAATAATTTGGGGATCAAGCTTCACTTCCACATGCGACTCATTTGATGTATCACTAAACTTGCATTCCATGTACTCTGCTGTCGTTCTGCTTAGCCTGAAGCTTTTAGACTCTAGCGCCTGTCTCCACACCTCCAGCATCTTGTTGACACCGCTGCGAGTCTCATCTCGACTGAAAAATTCTCTGAAACCCCTCCCACAACATAAGAATATTTGAATAAATGATTTCAAACAATTATAATATATCAAAACATCATGCGATAATTATGAAAAATCACCCTTAAAATCATTATACATATTGGAAATCCACCCTAAAAATAAGAAGAATCACTTATACATGAAGAGAATTTTCAATAATATCATCCCTAATTTTATTGCACAAAACTTCCATAAAGTAGAAGAATTGCATTGCATTTTTGCAGGAATCCCTGGAGGCTCTTCTCTTTCTTCAAGCGCTAGCATAATGTCTTCATTTGCATAATGGTTGAACTCAGCATCGGTAGAAGAACGTCTTCGTATAAAATTATGTATAGCCATCGTAGTTGTGACAAGATGAACTTAAGTGTCATAATTAAAAGATGGCATTGCACGTAAAATAGAAAACATGTTCTTCCAAACTCCAAATGTTCTCTCGATTGTACATATCAAATTAGAGTGAAAAAAAATTAAAAGTCTCATTTGGATTTCTGAAACTTGAGTTACGCCAAAAATCAGGAAAATGATACCATTCACCCTTGTATGGTCCTAAGTAGCCAACCATTGTTGGATACTCTGAATCAACTAAATAATAATTACCTATTCAAAGTCAGAAAAAATATTATTCAATTGACATGTAAATAATATTTACAAGTTATAAAGATACTAAATATATAGTCTCACTTACCTGATGGATGATGAGGAAAATTACGATTTTGCCTTCTGATTGCTTGATCAAATATTCTAGCATCATGTGTCGTTCCTTCCCATCTTGGCCAGACAAATGTGAGCACATGTCTTAATCACACACTGCTATTATATTTTCAGAAGTGAAACCTTTTTTGCCAATATATTTTATTTGATCCTTAGAGGGAACAATACATGGTACATGTGTGCCATCTATTGCTCCAATGTAATTTCTAAACTATGGCCAGTATCTGGTGTCGTCTCTTAATTTTGGATGAACATCAAAAGAATTAAGACATTTTGGCTTAATGATATGCATAGCCAATTTCAAACAAGCTAGTAAAACTTTATGAAAATGTCTACTAACCGTTTTTCTAGAATGCTGGAATCGTTCTTGAATCATTTGATTCCCTACTCTATGTCCTACCATCATTAAGAACGTACCAACCATCTTCTCTCCATGCATATTTCTTGTTGGTTCTAAAACATATTGTACATTTAAAGTTTTGCATAAGTCAAGAAACATATGTCTTTCCATTCTAAACATGTCATAACAACGCTTTTCATACCTTTCAAGAACCTCTTTAATAAAATGAAAACCTGTATGAGGAGAAGTTCTGCATGGAATCTTTAAATAAAACCTCAAGTAATACTCTATTGCAAGAGCTACCCCGCAAATTGCTAAATCAAAGGCATCATCATCTTCTATATGAACTTCCTTCTCTATATCTTCTTTATTGTTTCCAGAGAATGACATATCTGTTAAACAAAAGATTAATACAAAAAGTACTAAACTAAGAGCCCGTTTGGGTGATCTTAAAAGTGACTTATAAGCTAATAAGTAAACTTTTTCTAAGCAAATATACCACTAGGAGGTGAGCCTAGTAGCTAATATATTAATAATCATAAAAAACTCACAAAGACATTACATTGTTGCACCTTGGAAAATGAAATCAAAGATAAAGCTAGCTACCTAAATGTCTAATATGATTGAAAAACTAGCTATGGAGTACATCCATAAAGTATACATGAATAAACATCCACATGCCAAGGGTCGAAATCGAGAAAGCACCTCAAAGCTTTCACCGGGTGCTGTAATTTCAAGACCGAACAAAGAAACTATGAATGTTAAGACCCACATCCATTCAACTACTCCAAGAGTTAAAACCAAGCATAAAATCCTACTAATTCCCTTTAAAATTTTCCACTTCCAAAATACCTCAACTTAGCTCGCTAAGGAGCTCGTTAAGGTCTTGAAATTTCTGCCCAGCCGCTCCAAGAAAAACACTATTCTCGTTGGGAAGCTCGTTGGTAGTGAGCGAATTCTTCCCGCCCCAAAAAATTCTCTCGCCTGCTCACTAGGAAGCTTGCTGGCAGTGAACAGATTCTACCCAGCACCGAGAGCAAAATAACTGCTCTCGCTTGGAAGCTCGCTGTCAGCGAGCGAAATCTGCTCACCCAACACCCGATACTCTGCCTGGCACCATGGGCTTGCCGTGATGCTCGTTGTGCTGATGCACATTCGGTCCAGCCACTCCTTCTCAAATGTCTCGCCGGGTCGCTCGTTGTCCACGAAAGTTTATGGATGTCCACCAACATACCGTTTTGATGGCCAACATGAAGAAACATTCTACAATATCTATCAAAACATTTACTACACTATGAAAATTAATGAAGATCATCTTACTTACACTCAAGCACTTATACACTATCAATTCCTTCCTAGAATGAGCATGGAACTACACTAGTACCACTGGGAAGAAAAGTTACAATGTATAGCCCTCAAGCAAGCAAGACTCATAAAGAAACTTGAGTATAATCATATATCCGGAGCTCTCCTCTTTGCCATCCTAATCTTAAGATTAGGAATATGAGCTTTGTCCATATTAATGAGCTTTCTCCATGTACTAGAAAAACCATAGAATGAAAAAAATGTCACTCACCTGCAAAAGAGAAAACAAGGTTAGCTAAAAAATCCGCCAATGTGTTCCCCTCCCTTAGCACACGTTGAAAGATAACATTAAAGTTATCCTTCAACTTCTTGATCTTCTCAACTTCCTTCAAAATACACCAAGGCATATCACATTCTCCTTCATCTTCTTCATCACAAGAGAGACTGTCTCCAAAATCAACGGATGGATCTCCTCCTCTACACAACAGTTCAATCCCTCCAAAATACCCTTCGCCACAACTACTATGTTAGTAGTTTCTCCAATATCTACAACTCTAGCATATACCAAATCGCCTACGCAGTCTCTCACACAAAAACCAAAAGAACTAGGGCCTGGGTTACCCCTAGAAGCCCTATCAGTATTGCACTTGAACCATCCTTCGAAAGGAGGCTGCCATACCACCCTCTTAGTAACAAGTATCGGTCTATACTCCTCCAGGAACTTGATCATGTCCGACCATAAAGGTGACGTCCCTATCAACCATGGGTACCTCACCCTAGCAAGAAAGAATACGGTTTTATTTACCTCATGAATAACTCTATTAACAGAAACTGTACCTCCATGCTTCACAATATTCCTTCTCTTCCATAGCTCCCATGTAATTACTGCAGGCATAGCCTGATATAGTGGCTTCAGTTTTGAGGAAGAGTCATAATTCCACCAAACTCTAATAGCCTACCTCAGTTGAACCAAATGAGTCTGAATACCTGCAGCATCTAGAAAAAATCTCCATACTCTTAAAGTAGTCGAACTTGTTAGAAACACATGCAAGGTCTTCTGTTGGCTGTTCACACAAAAATAACACCTAGAGATTATTGAAATCCCTATTTTTCTTAACATGTCATCATTTGGCACCTTAGACTGCCAAAGCCTCCATATGAAAAAAGAAATCTTAAATGGCAAACTCTTAACCCACACGAACTTGTACTCTGGTTGTGGATCAATTCTTCGTCTAGGGAACCCAAAAGCACTACTCATAGAGAACTTATTAGAAGAAGTAGGCATCCATCATGGCTTATCGCAGATATCTCTATTTCCATCAAAGTGAATGTCTTGCTTAATATAATCAGCAATGTCTTCCGGGAATGTTTCATACAACAATTGGTCGTTCCAGCTCCCACTAGCCATCAACTCTGACACATCTTCAATGTTCTCACTGATAATAAAGTCATCTGGTACAACATGATATAAGGCATCTAGCTTAGTCCAGTTTTTATGCCAGACACTGGAAGTGCTCCTTTCAGTTGCCACCAAATTTCATGCTCCACCTCTTTCCTTGCCTCCAACATCTTTTTCCACACACGAGAACCACCTTTTGTGTCTACCACAGTTGGAGACTCCTTTTTACAATACTTGTTCCACATGAAATCAACCCATAAGGACCTGGAAGTTCGAAATTTCCACCAAAACTTAGCAAAAAGAGCCTTGGACACATAAAATAATGATCTAAAGCCTAGAGCACCCTCTTCTGTGGACAAGCAAAGATTCTTCCATGAAACCCAGTGTCTACTTATTCATTCTTCCTTGTTACTCCATAAAACCCTTGCAAATATTTTATGCAATTGTTTCAATACATATTTTGGAGGATCCAAAACTGAAAGCATATAAATGTGCATGCTTTGTAATACACTGACAATCAGTGTTGCCTTACCTCCATAGGACAACATTTTCCTTTTCCAAGAATACAATTTCGAGTTCACCTTCTTGATTAAATTATCATAGTAGCACTTATTCCCCCCCTTGTACAGAATACAGGGCACCCCAAGTAAGTAAAAAGGAATACTCCATTTGCAAAACCTGTAATATCGCAGACAGACTGAGCTAAGACACCTGACACTTTAGAATGCACATAGAATGAACTCTTGCCTTTGTTAATCATCTGTCCCGAGTCCTGCTCATATTTTTTCAACACATCCATTACTCTCTTCAACGAATATGGCTCAGCAGAAGCAAATATTATCGTGTCATTATCATAAGCAAGATGGTTCAAAGACGTAGACCACTTAGGCATGCCATAACCAATGAATCCTTATTCTCGAACAAACTATTCAAAACCCTTGACAACACCTCAGCTGATAAAATGAACAAAGCTTGTGACGGTGGATCACCCTACTTAATATCTCTAGTAGAATGGAAGAAACCTGAAGCCTGACCATTAACTAGTATTGAATACCAGTTATTTGACAGAAGTCTCCATATCATATTGATAAAGTGTTCTGCAAATCCCATCTTTCTCAGCACTTTCAAAAAAAAATTCCAAGACACCCTGTCATATGCCTTGACCATGTCCAGCTTAATGACCACATTAGCTGGTTTACCTCTCTTCCTAATATCTGTGATTATTTTCTGTGTAAGAAGAATATTTTCAAAAATACTCCTACCTTTCACAAAGCCCGACTGGTTAGAAGATATCAACATAGGAAGAATTTTCTCCAGCCTATCATGTACCACCCTGGAAATCACCTTGTTTGTAAAGTTGCTCAAACTTATAGGTCTCAAGTCCGAAAATGTTTGAACCAACGACATCTTAGGTAAAAGCACAAGTTTGGTATGAGTGATAAATTTAGGCAGCGAAGCACCATCAAAGAATGCCAGAACCATGTTGCATACATCAATACCAACTATTTCCCAGCACACCTGAAATAATATATTGGTAAAACCATCCGGACCACTAGCACCGGCACCACTCAACGCAAAAACAGCCTGTTTTACTTCTTCAATCGCTCGGTACCTACAAAGATCTTGGTTTTGGTCATCTGATACCATAAGAGGAATATGCTGGAGTAGCTCAAAATCAACAGGATCTCCCCCTGTGCAAACTGACTCTGATAAAATTGACAAGCTGCCCCAGAGATCAATTCTTGATTGTTAATCCAGTCCCCATTGGCATCCTGTATTCTTGTAAGCTTAAGTTTTCTCCGCTTTCCATTCACAATATTATGAAAAAATTTAGTATCATGTCCCTTCTGAAAACCAAACAAATTCTGCTTTCTGCTTCCAATATTGCTCCTCCATGCTATTGTATTTTTTAGCTCAGCCCGAGCCATTTGTAATACAACTCTATTCTCAACAGATGGCTCTTCTTCAACAACATATCTTTGATCTTCATAATATCCTCTCTAACAGTAATCTGCTTGAAAATGTTACCAAAAGTATCCCTGCTCCACTTTAACAATGCCCTTTAAACACTCTTTATCTTTTGCTTGAACACTACGAAAGGATCACCCACAAAATCTGTCCTCCAATGTTCTCTCACAACATCATTGAAAGATTCATGCTTAGCCCAAAAATTCAAGAACCTGAAAGGCTTGACAAGATGTATAGCACCCTCCCCACAAGTTAATAATAAAAGAGCATGATTAGAACCAGTGCGTATAAGGTGTCCTACTTTAAGAGACTGAAATACATTTTAGAACTGAACATTCACAAGAATCCTGCCCAATCTCTTAAAAATACATTCAGAATTAGGTCTCTCATTCCACCAAGTGAAAGGGCTACCCTTTAAACCAACATCAAATAGGCCACTAGAGTTGACACAAAAAGAAAAATCCTCATAATCTTGAGAAGTCACCGGTAGCCCTCCAATCTTTTCTTCCTCACTAAGAACAACATTAAAATACCTTCCAACTAACCAAGGCAGCTCCATGTCACTAGCAATATAATATAAATTATCCCACAACTCCAACCTTTCCATATCACTACATTTTATATATACAAAAGTTACCACCATATGTTAGGCAATATCTTGGTGTAGTAACTTTAAAGTAATTTGCTGGGCAGTATCACTGATTACCTCCCACTGGACAGCAGCATCTAAGAAGACCCAAATCTTCCCATTCAAGTTACACAATACAATTTACATTCCAAACCTTCTCCTATATCTTTAAATGTGTCTTGATTGCTGAAATGGCTCCATGAGTGTAATCACAAAAAATCCATGCTTTCTATTGCATATTAATGACTCTATGAAAGGCCCGCTGAATATTAACAGACCTTATATTCCATATGAGAACTTCATTACTAGTATTTCGGCATGCAGTTCGCGCGTGTACTCCTGAATCAATGAGTAAATTGTTAAGTGATAGAATTAAATCTGTTTAGTTAACTGAATAAAGAATTAAAGTTAAAGAGAAAATTTACGAAGACCAAGAGACAAAAAGCAACTAATTATCTCAAATATGGTTGGACGAAAAACTTGTAGTATTTTGAAGCTTAACTTAACTCAGTTATGACCAGTAAAAATGTACGGACCTCATGCAATCTAACATAAATAATCAAAGATGTTCACAATCGTGAAATATATTGTCAATCTAAAACTCTTCCAAAAATATATTACGCAATACATACATACATATACAGAAATACTATATTATATATATATATATAAATGAATAACCAAAGCAAAAGCAAAGTAACAATCCTTTACCGAATTTGTGTCAATAATATACAAATACTTCAAGACTTGCTAGGTTTCCAATATATTGCTACGATCTGGAGTGTTTGAGAATTACAATTATCATTGGAGGAAAGTCACTATTTAGTACTTTTTGTTGTGGAGAGTTAATTCCCTAATATAATAGGACTTGCAAAGAAAGTGTCGGCATTTCAAAAGCAACACAGTTGTGAGCAATATTTGAGGAGAAAAAATAAGAATAATTATTAAACATAAACGCATGAGTGCCACCTAAAAACCTAAAGGATACATCTGCATATATAGTTGGTGCTATATTTAATGGTGAAGAGCACTCGAATTCCTAAACTATGTGTTGGAGTCTTTTTAGTTTCATTAGACGTTTAATTAAAGATTTTTCATTGAATCTGACATTGTATTGTTCAAGTTCTTTACATTTCAATATTCTGATTTGAACACTATTATATTGGCATGAAAGGACTCAAATAGTATTTATTGTATAACTATTACAATTTTACTCTTTTATTTTTTATTAGATTTATAATATAGATATTTAATTGTGTATTGACCTTCTTGAACAAAGGGATACTCAAAAAGAATTTTATTTGGAGGGCAAAATGGTCATTCACTTTTAATTAAAGGGATTGCCACTTTTATAAAAATATGATTTAAACTTGGATATAACCCTTTTGGGCAATATTCTGCTGAGGCGGATTCTGCTTCTTGCCTTTCTTGCCTCCTTTTACAGTAGTCCTTGGTGATAAATCACCCTCATTTGCCATTTGTTGAAAGTTGCCAGCTGTGGATTCATCATCACCCTCATCTTCTATTTGTTGTTGCTTAGCTATTACTTTTTGGATGTCTCTAGGATTTAAATTATGAGTAATCAAGTCATGGAGTACCTGTTTTGGAGATTTCACTGGACCATGAACTTGTAAGTGCGTTGTAGGGTCAGTCCCTGAGACACATGTAATTGGAACAACTTCTATAGCACCATCATTGGTTGGAACAGTCATCACAAACTCACCTCTCTTTTCCTGGAGGACTGTGAACAGGATCAACTTGTGGCTCAAAATTACCAACAACCTCATTATCCTCAGTAGATAATGCAGTACGGGGAGAAGTGTCAATATTCTTTTCTTGTCCCTGAGTCTGAACATCAACTCCAGCATCTTTACTAGACATTACTATTTCACCTAACTCATGATTCTTTGGATGATCCTTAAAAGATTTTGATACACACTCCTAGGGGTGGGCACTAAACCGAAAAAATCGAAATACCGAACCGAACTAATTCGGTTCGGTTCGGTCCAAGAAATTTTGAAATTTTGGTTTTTCGGTTCGATTTTCGGTTTCGGGCAACTCGGAATTTCGGGACCCGAAAAATCGAAAAAACCGAAGGTTTTTTTAACACATATGCCATATATTTCCTAAATCCCTAAGTTACTCATTGTCAGTAAGTAACATGATTCTACATATTGACTGATTTAACTAAAGGTTCTGCTATTTTTTATTTTGTAGAACAGAGAAAGTATCTAAATGTTCGTTACTTTTTGTATTATAGTAAACCATAGCTAGGTTACATAAAGTCTGTTAATGGATTGATTAAAGCTGCACAATCTCTAAGTCTGAAAGTTAAATGTGCTCAATCTATACCATTGCAAACGAAATTATAGTTTGCAAAAGGTGCGAGACCAAAAGTACA
Source organism: Petunia x hybrida (assembly GCA_037355625.1). Lineage (NCBI taxonomy): Eukaryota > Viridiplantae > Streptophyta > Magnoliopsida > Solanales > Solanaceae > Petunia > Petunia x hybrida. The sequence continues at coordinate 6,518,286 of JBBBVM010000025.1, read as the reverse complement.
CGACATGCTTGATTTGAGAAAGAGGAATTAATAGAGTTTCTTATTTTTCCTTCAAAATGTCGGTTATTATCATGATCAACGTTAAGGTCTTAGTTGTCAAACAAGTTGAATTCACCTAAAATAATTTATATTCTCAAGTTTCGTTTCTGATGTAATATACATAGACTGGTATATGAAATGTCCCAGTGTAAAAATCATTCATAACACAATTATCTAAATTGAGACATTACAAAATTACATCAGTGCCAAGCCAATAATTTTGCTAAGAGTGTTTAAGAATTTTCAAAATTTAATAAATATCAATTAATACTCCTATTTGACTTATATATGCAATTATAGTTTTTCAGTATCAACTTTCACTGATTGTAGCTCAGCCATGATATTACCATACTGTACGAAGGGGTGAATAGTTTCATTTCATTTAATTAGTCATACTTTTAGTACTAATATCGTTTAAGCTAAAAGAAATTGAAAGAAATGAGAAAGTGAGAGGACCAAATTATGGTGTGGTCGAGGGGACCAAATTATCCTAGTTAGTCATAGGCTATAAATTTTCTTGTTCGGGCTTTTTTTTTTTTGCCATAAACTTTGGTCGAAACCGAAACACCGATGTACCGAACCGAAGTACCGAACTAAAAAACCAAACCGAACCGAATATAAAAATTACGGGTTTTTCTACACTTCAAACCGAACCGAAAATCAAAATACCGAACCGAAGTTTCAAAAATCGAACCGAAGTACCGAACGCCCACCCCTACCCACTCCTTTGTGTTACCCTAGTCAATAGGCAAACTAGAAATAGAATTCACTTTTGTACAATTTTCACCATTGTTGCTGTTAACCTTTGTAGTTGATTTTACTTTTGCCTTGTTTTCCTTTTGTACTGGAGTAGTAGCAAGATTAAGATTAGAATTATCTTTAACAACAATATCAACCTTATCATCCTTCTCAACGTCAACCTGCTCTTCCACTAAATCATCCTTATCAACCTCATCAACATGTACCTAGAATGAATTTGTTCTAGTAATCTTAACTTGAACATTCTCTTTGTTTTGCATTAGGATAATTTCTTTTCCAAATTCTTCATCTATAATATGACCCCTATTGTCCCTTTTATATTTGTTTGTCATCCTCTGCATCCATCCTTGCTTTGCCTGATTAATAATTGGCTTTCCAACCACCTTGCCACTAGTTAAGACTTTGGTAGTAGCTGCAGCAATGCCAATAATTTTTTTCTCAGACATATCATTCACAGTTCCATCTTCTTATTTCCTGTGCAGTTCAGGGTGAATTATCTAGCATTCCATCTCATTGTGACATTGTTTCTTACAATTTTTGCAGTATTTAGGCATATTGTCATAATTGATTCTAATCCACTTAGATTGCTCAGTTCCAGTTTCATTATCTTCTTCCACTATTTTAATCCTTTGCGAGAACTTACCCAACAAATCAACCTCTACTTTTACTTTTGCACAACTTGGTCGTGTACCAATCAACATTGCAGCATCAAAATGTAATGGTCTTCCCACTGCCTTTGCTAACAAAAAAATATATCGCTTCCCAAAGAAATTAGGAGGCGACTCTGGAAAAGAAATCCAAGGAATGGCAATAGCAGTTTCTTCATCAGGCTTCCACCAAGGATTCCACTTTGTGCACCTCATCTGCCAATAATCACTTTGAGCATTCAAATAAAAAGCAGGCTTTGAGAGTAAGTAAATATAATCCTCCATTAATGACAATTTAATCAAGACATGGTTCTCTTCAATCAATCCAATAGAGCGGGAACCTTTTATCTCATCCTGGATAGGAATAACCTTACGTAATTCTTGAATATTAGGTTTCCCAAAAGAAAATTTGCCTAAAACTACATGTTGTAATCTTTGTTCAACAATGGAACGTTGCACCTCATGTTTTTCTCCAACGCATAAGTGGTTCACCATGCAAATATTCAATGGGTTTGTCCAGAACATCATCTTGGGGTTTGCATGGGAATATTTAATGTTTGGGGTTTTACAAGACTAGCATAGGGTTGTGGTGGTATAGAGTTTTGGGGTGTAGTATTTCGAGTGGGGAAGGGTGGGAATGCCTGACCAACCTCGTGAGGAGGCTGGCCAGTAGCGGTGGTGGCCATAGAAGGCCGTTGGTGGAGAACGACGTAATGATTGTGGAGTACGGCGTGAGGTGACGCCTAGTGAGAGAAAAGTTTTTAGCTAATAAGTCAATTACTAAATATTTGGTAACCTAAAAATTTACGGGCTTATAAGCCCTTATGTACTTAAAAAAAGTCAAAAATAAAAAATTAGTATTTCCTAACTTCTCAAAAAGTGGCTTATAAGCCACTTAAAATAAGCTCACCCAAACGGGTTCTAATAAGAGTTATATGTACAACAATCTAGTTAGTAAAATAAACTAAATTTCCAAATCAAAAAAATGCATAGAAATAATAGTCGAACAAATAAAATAAGTTCTGAATAAAATATCAAGTACGATTATTTTAAGCAATGTTCTAAAAATCAAATAAGAGTTCCAACTATAATATAAAAAACATATAATTTTCAAATGTAAATAACATATGAAATCATAAATTCTAGTCCTTGTGAAGTTCAGACATCTTTTCCAATCATTGCACTTGTAACTCTAGGTCTTCCCGTGCTAAAATTATTTTTGTCATCGGTTGCTTAATTAATAACTTGTTCGCTTTCCACTATAACTCACTACCAACAATCATACCAAGCAACTTACGAACACCATCCATAACACTCTTAATATTGAGTGAAGTTTCCCTTGCCTCCATCAATGTAGTTATTCTCAAACTTGTATTTTTTTTTCAATCATAATTGTTGATATCTTTCTTTTTTTCATTTTATCGCCACTCTCATTTGTGCCTCTTGTTTAAGTTAGTTCTTATTCTATCAGGTTTATACGATCCAAGTCTTCTCTCGTATTCTTTTATGTCATCAAATACAACCTCCTTATTACTTGTAGGGTGTTTCAAATTCTAATGGTTGCTCATATTGAAACCACCTACTTCCAAGTATGCTATCTGGTAACACACCAGATGATAGTGGCCATGCATGCTCACACGTAGCAACAACATCCCTAAAATAATGCTCCATCTGATTTTGACACTGAAAACCTTTCTCTATTAATTTTTCAATATTTGCATTCTCCTATAATCATTGGAAGAATAATATAAATTTAATCTTCTGAACACAATAAGAAATAATTATCTCTAAGTAAAAATTAATAGTATAATTTTATATACCTTTCTTTTCCTATCTTACTATTCAACACTTGCTTGAATTGTCTTTTTCTAAATGTCCTATCTAAACAAGCCTCCTTTCCGACTAGTGTATCTCAATCTTTCCATGTGCATTTTAGATTATCTCATTTGTTCTTCAACTTGATCTTGCCATAGTTTCTTCCAGTCTTGTCATTGAATTTTTTTGCTCCAAGTTAGACCATCCTACTTTGCTGAAATGAGTGCCTGGACAATTCTCCGCCATAATTTCATCTATACATAAATTGAAGAATAATTTCATGGTTTCCGTATTCTATTTAGCCTTCTCGGTATTGCTATCTTGTGCCACTTTCTTACCCATTATCGTGTCGTTATTCTTCAAAAAAGATGTAATGAATAATAGAAAGAGGTCCATAAAAATATTATTATTAAACACCAAAGAAAAATTTTGTATCATGAAAGAAATTTACATGAGTTTCACGAAATAAGTAAGTAGCTACTTATTCATCTTTTTTTTTTTTTTGGTAGAAACTACTTATTCATCTATTATAATTGAACAACTACACAAAATATTCTACAAATTAAATAATAACAAAGTCTGACAAAAAACTTCCCCAGCACATATTTCTTTAAATATTGTCTCGTATTTATCAATGTTAGGTTTAAAAAAATATTTTGTACAAAACAATACAAGAACAAGTAATAAACATGATAATTGTTTAGCTACAAATAAATAAAATTACAATAGCTCAAAAATTTAATTATTGTTTTAAGACAATTAAAATTGTGCAAAATAAAGTTAACAGAAAAGAGTTATAGGTTGAACTTTTAAGAGGTTCATGTACTTATTATTATCCTACTGTATCATAATAATAATAGACTACAATTACTAAACTAGTGCTATTCATTTTATTCTAGAAAGACTTTTCATCGCTGGCTTCTCCCATGCATGTATCAGCTTTTGTCCTATACTCATATTTATAGCAGGTTTAGAATTGCTTCTCCAAAATCAAAAATATTTTCTTTTTTGAAATTTGGGGTAAAAAAGTACTTTTATGTAGAAGCAAAAACAGTTTTTCTGCTGTTGGGAGAACCTACAAATATCTGCTTAGAAGCAGAACCAGTTTATTAATTTTTTCAAGACGAAAATATCCTTACTAAAAATTCATATTTACAAACTTATCCTTCATTATTCAAATATATCTCTCTCAAAATAAAATTATATTTCTCTTTTTCCAATTTTTTGGCCCTTTGATTTAACTATATTTATGTTGTTCAAAAATTTAAATTTATATCTTTTACTTTATGTTTTAAATTTTAATTAAATATTTTTTTAATTAAAGTCTTGTGTGATAAATCTTAACTATTTTTATTTTCTAATAATTCAAATGTATAATGAACTGGAATGTTCTTTTGTAATTTGGCACTCAAAAGTACTTTCTTTAAAGATTAGCAAAACGTAAATTATTTATCAAAAATACTTTTCCAATGAATTGGTCAAACACAAACTGTTTATTATCCAAAACACTAAACTAAAAAGTACTTCCGCCAAAAATACTTTTTAAAATAAGTAATTTTTATTATTTATTAAACCTACACCTTTCATTTTCAGAAAAACCTATACTCCTATAAAGTGTGTCTAATTTTGTTTTGCTTCAAAAAGAATCTATACTAGAAAAGAGAAAGAAACCAAAGCAGGCAAAATAAAGAAGTATAAGCAGCATACCTTTGAGTTCTCAACGGAAGGTATGCTGAGATCAGACACGGGAACAGACGAAAAGGAGGAAAAAATAATAATGTACTAGTATATTTATATTAGTGTAGATACATTAGGTTTTATTAAGAGGGGTAATTTAGTCTATATAAACTTTCTAAAAGGATATTTTCGATATGAACTGTATTGGGTATAAATCGACCCGCGATGATTCGCCTTGTTCATGCAAATCTTCACGACCGAACACGTACCAACAAGACAAGCGCCGAAGCGATTAAGCAAACCGCCGAGGCCATTGCACCGAGGTCGCTACCGAAGGCGAGCCGCAAGCTGAGCTTCGGTAACAGTCATCTCGGTCAAACAGCAGGGCGTCACCACCGAGGCCATTTGTTCGCGCCTCGGTGAACCCCCCGGTTCAAGCGGCTCTGCAGCCCACTACTTTAGCCCATTAACTCCTCCATTAATGCCAAGAACGTGGGTCAAAGCGTGACGGATAGTGGAGAACGTGGGCAAGAGCTCTTAGTCCTATAAATAGTACTTCATTTTGTATTATAGGGATCCAGAAATTTGTACTGAAACTCTGCCCAAATTTGTACTCACAATCATATATAAAAATACAGTTATTTTTCCGCATTTATATCTTTTTCGTGTGTTTGTTCAACTTTGATATGAAGAATTGCTTATATTCGAATCCAAATTCGATTTGTACTCCTAAACTGATTTAGGCCCATACAAATTGGCGCCGTCTGTGGGGATATAAGCAGTAACGCTTTGTTCAAAAGTTTCGCGTCCGTTTTTCATCAAAGCTTACGATTCAACAACGTTATGGCTGACAATGGCGGTAACAATAGTGAACGGGCTGACGTTCCGTTGAACCAACAGCCCATCTCACCAATGACAACTGAAGAGTTCCGGATTTATGTTGTCACTACGCTGAGAGCTCTCCAAAATAGACAGGATGAGCAAGTGAACATTAATGCTGAATTTCGCGCTTCGTTAGAGGCGAGGAACAGTGCTGCCCCAAACAGCACCCAGCCTTCGGCTCCTGGTGGAGGTATCCTGATCTTCGTTCCTCCGGGCGCGATAACAGGGGGACCTCACAACGGGGCCACGTCTGGGGGCTCGGGGAATAATCCAACTACCACGCCACACTTCGGGACGGTTCCCACCGTGGCTGAGACAACGTCCTCGGTTGACGTTGAAAAGATGAGCAGGGAGATCGAGGCTCGCATCGAGGCGCGGGTGGAAAAGCGCCTCGAGGGCGTGCCGGGGATAACAAAGGAGGAAGACGACCTCGATATTGATCAGTACAGGGAGCTGCCCTTCAAGCCCGAAGCGGCTCCAGCCCCAACTCCCAAAGGCTTCAAACTCATATTCTTGAAGAAATACGATGGGACTACCGATCCCAAAGAACACATAAGAGAATATATGCCAATGGTGAAGAGCAATGACTTAACGGCTATACAGCTCGAGTCGATGTTCCTGAAGAAATTTGGCGAGTCCTTAGAGAAAGGGGCTCTACATTGGTACATGTACCTGCCAACGGGGTCGATTTCCTCATTTAAGTCCAGCGCCTTTGTCAAGGCGCACACCGGGGCACAAAAGATCCTCCAAAGGAAGGAGGATATATGTGAAGTAAAACAAAAGCCCGGTGAGCCACTTAAAGAATTTCTCGAGTGATTCCACGCCGAATGCATGGAATTGCCTCGGATGGATGATACCATGGCCATTATGGCATTTGAAAAAGGTATCAATATTCTCGCAATTCCGACGCTACCGCTGAATTGCGAATAGAACTCCAACAATATCAGGTCCTAACATGGGAGGATCTGCATAGGCGCGCCTACTCCAAAATCAGATTGGAGGAAGCTGAATTCAAGAACCGAGGTTATCATCAACGAAACCGAGGGGAATCTTCAAATCGCGCCGAGGCGCCACGAAGTAACTCGAAGGGGAGGTATGAGCCTTATATCTCGACAAGGCAGCATGTCAGCCAAAGGCTGGGAAACACCCTCGGTAATTCATACCCAAATTCTCACATAAGCCAAAGGCTCGGAGGAAGGTTCAACCTAATGTGAACCAAAGAAATCCCTCAAGCTCCGCTTCGGCCCCAAAAAAGGATCTACCTCGGATCCAAGACTATAACTTTAACATATCGACCTCGGAGCTGGTCAATGTAGTCAAGGGGACTGCCGGGGTAGGGGTTCCCAAGGATAAGAGGACCCCGGCAGATAAAAGAGACCACAACCTGCATTGCGAGTTCCACGCAGATTATGGCCACAGGACCGAGAAATGCAAAGCCTTGCGCCTCGAGGTAGCTCACTTGCTGAAGAAGGGAGTTTTGGCCGACTTCCTTACTGACAAAGGAAAAGATAATTTCTCCAAAAACCGAGGCGATGGACAACCACCTCGGGCTCCACCCCCGGAGAGAGTAGTGAATGTCATTACCGGGGGATCAGAGGTGAATGGCGTAAATTTCGCCGCGGCGAAGAAATTTGCCAAGCTCTCCATCACCGTGGAGAAAAGAACCCGAATTGGAGGCTCGGGCAAAGACATTCTGTTTGACGATGATGACTGTAATGGGATGATGTTCCCCCATCACGACGCTTTAGTCATCATGCTGAGAATCAACGACTCTGACATCAAAAGAGTCTTGATCGACCCCGGTAGCTCAGTTAATATAATCAGCTACGGGGCTGTTAAGAAAATATGGCTGAAAGGGGAAGTCGTTCCCAAATCAACGGTGTTAGCTGGCTTCAACAATTCCACGGAGAAAACGTGAGGTGAGATCACACTCAAGACATTCGCCGAAGGAGTTACTAAAGAAACACTGTTCCAAGTCATGCCCGAGGATCTAGCCTACAATGTGATCCTCGGAAGGCCATGGATCCACTCCATGGAAGCTGTCCCCTCTACCTTACATCAAGTGATTAAATTCCCTACACCTTGGGGAGTTCGATCAATCAAAGGGGAACAACGAGTAGCAAGGGAGTGCTATTCGGTTGCACTAAAGAGTGGAGTTGCCCCGGTCGGGCCAAAGCAATAGCAACGACAGGAACCGGAGTCAAGCGGGGAGGACACCCGAGGAGAAGTCGAAAAGATTCCAGCCTGTATTCAAGAGCCTCGGAAGCAAAAAGCCGAGGACTCAACTGTTGAAGAATTGGAATCTTTCACTCTATTGAAAGGTTTCCCCGATAGAAAAGTGTTCGTCGGCTCGGAGTTGGACCCGAAGTCAAAAAAGGCGATTATAGATGTTTTGAAGTTCAACCATGATTGTTTTGCTTCGTCCCATTCAGGCATGACGGGTATCGATCCGGAGATCATGACCCACAAACTGAATGTGGACCCGAAATTCACCCCGGTGAAGCAGAAGAAAAGACCTCATGCCGGGGTCAAAAAGAAGGTGATCGAGGATGAAACCGCCAAGCTACAAGAAAATGGTTTCATAAGAGAGGTGAAATACCCCGAATGGCTGGCCAATGTTGTGGTTGTACCGAAGAAGAATGGCAAGTGGAGAATGTGTGTAGACTACACTGACTTAAACAAAGCTTGCCCCAAAGATTCATATCCATTGCCACAAATTGACAGGTTAATAGACTCCACAGCTGGACACAAACTATTGACCTTCTTGGATGCATATTCAGGCTATAATCAGATCCTCATGGACCCGAAGGATGAAGAGAAGACCTCGTTCATCACCGACCAAGGTACCTTCTGTTACAAGGTGATGCCCTTCGGCTTGAAGAACGCCGGGGCGACCTACCAAAGGTTGGTATGTCGCATATTTAAAGAATATATTGGAAAGTCTATGGAGGTTTACATAGACGATATGCTCATCAAATCGATCCAAATGGAGGATCATTTGAACCATCTGAGGGAAGCCTCTGCTGTGTTGAGGCAATACGGTATGAAATTGAACCCTGAGAAGTGCGCCTTCGGCGTTGGATCAGGCAAATTCTTGGGATTCATTGTCTCTGAACGAGGAATCGAGGCCAACCCAGATAAAATCAAAGCTATTGAGGAAATCCCCGAGGAGCTAACCGGGGTGAAAGAAGTTCAACGCTTGACTGGCCGAGTCGCCGCCTTGAGTCGATTCATCTCAAGGTCCTCGGAGCGATGCCACAATTTCTTCTCCGTTTTGAGAAAAACTAATCACTTCGAATGGACACTGGAGTGTAAACAAGCGTTGAAAGATTTGAAACAATATCTGGCTAACACACCGTTGCTTGCCAAGCCAAAAGAAGGTTAAACACTGCTGGTCTACTTGGCGGTGTCCGAGGTGTCAGTCAGCGTTGTGCTGGTTCGAGAAGAAGATGGCAAACAACAGCTCATCTATTATGTGAGCAAGACACTCCTCGACGCTGAAACCAGGTACCCACATTTAGAGAAATTAGCACTTGCTTTACTTGTTACTGCTCGGAAGCTACGACCCTATTTTCAATGTCACCCAATAGCAGTAGTCTCAAGTCTCAACCTTCCCTTTAAGGAATATATTGCATAAATCGGAGCTATCAGGGAGGTTATCCAAATGGGCGGTAGAGTTAAGCAAGTATGACATTACTTACCAACCTCGGACTGCCATTAAGTCTCAAGTCTTGGCAGACTTCGTGGCTGATTTTAGTATTGGAATTTTACCTGAGGCGGAAAAGGAAAACTCCATGGCAAAAGGAACCTCTTTGGGACTATGGATACTTTATACCGATGGGGCAACAAACTCAAAAGATTCGGGGTTAGGCATAGTCTTGAGAGCACCCACCGGGGAGAAAGTTAGGCATTCGGTTCGGTTCGGTTCAAGAAAGTAACCAAAAACGAGGCAGAATATGAGGCAGGTTTGGAGCTGGCTAAGGAAATGGGGGTTGAAATAATCGAACTGAGATGTGATTCGCAGTTGGTAGTGAACTAGGTCCTCGGTGATTATACGGCTCGGGAGCCCAGAATGCAACTATACTTGGATCGAGCACAAAGGATCTTGGCACAATTCCAAGAATGGCGAGTTAAACAACTGCCTCGGGAGGAAAATACCGAGGCCGATGCTTTGGAAAATCTTGGTTCGGCGATCGACGAAACTCACTCGGGGACTGACTCAGTGGTTCGGCTGCTATCCGCACAAATGAGAGAGATGAAGTTGCAAGTTAACTCAGTGGACAACCGATGGGATTGGCGAAGTAAGTTCATCTCCTACTTCGACTAGGGGACTGTCCCCCAAGACAAAAAAGAAGCAAAGAAGTTAAGGACCCAAGCAACCTCGTATCACCTGATCGAGGGTAACCTATACAAAAGGTTATATTGCGGCCCGATGGCCAAATGTTTGGGTCCTGATGAGGCAAGATATGTGATGGCTGAAGTGCACGAAGGCGAATGTGGCAACCACTCGGGGAGAAAGTCCTTGGTGCGTAAACTCTTAAGAGCTGGATATTATTGGCCCACAATCAGTGCCGATGTGAAAGCCTTCGTGTAGAAATGTGATAAGTGCCAACGCCATGGGCAGATGATCCACCAACAGGCCGAGCCTCTACATTCAGTGGTATCGCCATGGCCCTTCATGAAATGGGGAATGGACGTCGTTGGACCATTGCCCAAGGGAAAGGGTGGTGTTCGTTTCATCTTAGTATTGACCGATTACTTCACAAAATGGGTGGAAGCGGCGGCTCTCACCGAGGTAAAGTAAAAGCAAGTAATCGACTTCATCAAAAAGAATATCATCTACAGGTTTGGCGTCCCAAGAGAATTGCTTGTGACAACGGTAAACAATTCATGGGGGCTGTTATAACTGATTTCTTCAAGCAGTGGGGGATCAAAAGAATTGCTTCGACTCCTTATCACCCAAGTGCCAATGGCCAAGCTGAGTCTTCGAATAGAATAATTAAAAATCTTAAGAAGAGACTCGATGAGAAAAAAAGTCCTTGGTCCGAGGAGTTACCGAGGGGTGTTATGGGCCATGCGAACAATGGAGAAGAACAGCATCGATGAGACTCCTTTCTCACTAGCCTATGGCATGGACTCCCTCATCCCCGTAGAAGTGGGCGAGCCAAGTCTTCGGTATGCCCACACTGCCGAAGATGCCAACCAAGAGGCAATGCGCATAGAGCTAGATCTGCTCGAAGAAAAAAGGGAATTAGCTTTGGTTCGGCTAGTTGCCCAAAAAAGGCAGATCGAGGCTTACCTCAATAGGAAAGCCAAACTCAGGGACTTCAAAGTTGGAGATTATGTGCGTAAAACTGTGAACCAATCAACAACGGAAGATAACGGGGGCAAGCTTATTGCAAATTGGGAAGGACCCTATAGAGTCAAGGCAATCGTTGGAAAGGGCTCCTATCAAATCGAGAATCTGCAAGGAGAACCCGAACCTCTGAATTGGAATATCTCCAATCTGAAGCGGTATTACTTCTAGTCGAGGTAAATATTTCTCAATTTTTTTAAACTCAGCAGCCCCGAGCCGAACAACGCTCCCATGGCATTGATCGAAAATGTACTCACTCCTCGTTCCACCTTTTTGCTTGACCTTTTCAGGAAGCGAACCGAACGATTTCCAATGCTCGGATCTTCATCGAGATTCACAACCGAACACTGGGGGGGAGTAGGAAGGGTTGACATCGAGGCCGACATCGAGCCTCCCAACCGAAGCTTATCTATCCGACAACCGGGGACTTACGCCCGAGGATTAGATTTAGTACATTGTAAATCAGCCCAGTAGCGGCATATTGTCAATTTGTTTTTATTGAAAGTTTATTTCTCACCCAAGGTCCGCTTAGACTTGGTTTTATGTAATAGCCAATTGCTGGCTCGTTGATATCAATAAAATGACTTCGAATGACTTCGGTTTCATCTATTTTATTCGTATAAATCTTGCACTCCGCAGCTGCACAGTGCATCGACTCGAGGGCGAGACGTCGTCCTAAGTTTGCATCGATTAAATTCAATTAAGTCTTGCAAGCATATTATTTACTTTCGACAAAATGTTCGGCATATGTAAAAGCCAACACACTAAATAAAGACACAAATAGTCTTTCATTAAAAAAGCCCGAAGGTTGAGTATTTACATTCAAAAAATGACCCGAAGGTCCAAAATACAAGCATAAAAGCCCGAAGGCTGACAAAACAATGTTACGAGAAGTCTATGCCTTGGGAGAATCACCTCCGTCCTCGGAGCCCCCCTCGGCATCTTCTTCATCTTCTTCATCTTCATCACCACTCAAAGCTTCACTTGATGGGAGTTCATCGATAATCGCTTGGGCTTCCGCCGATTTCGCCTCGGCATTCGCAATCTCCGCATCTAAGTCGATCTCCCCGGCGCGGCATCGCTTGAGCAGCTTCAGCCGAGACTTGATAATGGCCCATCGCTTGTCCAGCTCGGCCCTCTTGACCTTGAGTGGAGCCCTACTTTTTCGGTCAGCAATCTCATCTTGAAGGGCTTCAATCTTAGCATCCTTAGCTGAAAGCTTGGAGTTTTCACTCTCCAGCTTCTTGATATGGAGCAGATGTTGTTTAAGTTGTTCATGATGTTTCTTGGCCATATTCACAGCTTCAGCCTTTGTTTGAGACAACTCGGCACCCAGCCTCGCAGCTTCGTCCTCCAGCCTCGAGCGCTCAACCTGAAAATCATCACCGAGGATTTTGATGTTAGCTTCGGAGTTCGCCTCGGCTTCACGCAGATCGGACTGGGACTTGGACAAGTCAGCCTTCAGCGAAGCTATTTGTGCGTTGAATTTGTCCTTTTGCTAATTCCATAAGCGAGCCACGCGCCGAACCTCTTCAGTCCTCGAGGACTCGACCTCGATGGCCTTCAGTGATAGGATGAAACTCTGAGCAAAGATTAAAGAATCAGGGTCAGCTGCGAACCGAAGGTAAAGATAAAAATTTTTTAGTTCAAGTATGGTGAAACCCACCCTTATAGCATTGGAGGCCATAGTGCTGTATAGTTGGCCAGAAGTAAACTCCTGCACAATCCTATCCTCGGTCGGCCCCAACAAGGGCGTGAGGCTTAAGAGGTCGCCTCGGCTACAAGCTAGCAAATTTGAGGAAATTGGAACCTCGAGTCTCCGATAAGACCCCACCGAGTATGAAATCCTCACGGGTTCTGAATGCAACCTAACCGCCCCGGTGCCAGCCCCCTCTTCAAATACGGCAGTGCCAGCCTCCGCGACTTTAGCCTTGCCCTTAGCTTTTGCTGCAGCTACCTCGGATTCAAGTTCTTGGCCCTCGAGGTCAATAATATCAACGTCTCTTTGAACCGAAGCCTCAGGAGCTGCATCATCGGGCTCGTCAATTAATCCTCGACGACTCTCAACCGCCGCCTCGGGTTGAGGAGGAATCTCCGCCTCGATGCGAGGAGCCACCGAGCGGGAGGATTTCTTTGAAGTGGCCTCTTCACGCCTGCGACAATGGAAGATATGAGAATAAGAAAGCAAAAAAGGCACAACACTTGATGATACCAACCAAGGATGAGCGTTACCTTTGGAGGTCCTTTGGAAGCTTTTGAAGACTTGGAAGCCTTCAACCCTTTGTACTCTCCAGCCACCGCAGCCAGATCATCATCTGACTCGGTTTCCTCCCCATCTTTCTTCTTCTTCTCTTCCTTCTTCTTCTTTTTACTCTTTTTGGTGTTAATGGCACGATTTGGGAAACCTAGTACCGAGGGAAGAAAAGTCAGTGGAACAAAATCAAAATTCCAAAATGACCTACCCAACAAAGCTTCATCAAAAACTTACCGTGACTTTTACACTGCCAACCGAATTCAGCAGCCATCTTCATCCATGTCCTAACGGGGCGTTTGCGAGCCTCGATCACCGCTCGGACCCACTCAGTCAAACCCACAGGGGACACGATGTCAACCTTGTTGGCTGAAAAGATAACAAGAAAACGAAGTCAACGAGGTCAATTAGCATGCAAATCACCGAGGAGTGAAAGGCAGAAAGAAGAATACTTACGTGTGTTGTTCCACCGTTCGAGGAAATTATGTTCGGTGGATAAAACACTTGTCTCCAAAAAGATGTAGCGGTCACTCCAGCCCCGGTCTCCGTGGTCTTCACTCTTGTAAAGAAGAGCAAATTTACCTCGGTTGTTCAGTGCTACGACCCCAGCCTTGTGAAAGTAGGGGGTAGTAAAGTGAAATGAGGTGTTGTAAGGTGAAGTCTACCTCCTGCCTCCGTGCTCATCCAATCCATGCACTGAACGATCCTCCAGACGCTGGGGCCAAGTTGATCCAAGCATATATTGTAGGCCCGACAAAAATCGTCAATAACTCTGTGCACCGGGAGGGAGAAACCGAGGGTGAAAGGATAAGTGTAAGCAAGCGAGAGCCCCTCGATGTAATGGCATACTCGGCTCGTTAGATCAGGTATGATCACTTTCACCTCGGGCCCAAATCTACACTCCCTCCGAACCCGTTCACATGAGCTTGAGTTATACGGGTTGGTGTGGTGTTCACAGGGATATTCCTATTTTTTTCCTCCTGGTCAGCTGTTTGGGCTTGCAACTTCAAGTCTTTTCTGTTGTCAAAATGGGAGGGAATTATTTGATGGGGCTCGAGTTCTTGTTCAAGAGGAATCGTCGGTCCCGAAGATCCCCTCTCGGCGGCGTTACCGCCCTCGGTCTCGTCCACGGCTTCAT